>JAMKCF010000025.1:5437680-6642680 GCA_023634235.1 Pisaster brevispinus
TTGTATTATTATCATCTTTATTTACTTATTCATTTTTATTTATCATTACTATTATTATTATTTTCGGGGGGGGGTCTCCAAATGCTATTTTCTTGACTTTAATAGTACCGTGATCGGAGCAGGGTAAACATTTATCTGTAAATGATATCAAGCCCAAAAGGCTCCGATGTGGTCTATATGTAAAACTGACTGAGGAAACTTTCAACCTACAATTCTTAGGCCGTGTCCGAAACGGCGACTTCGGCTACAGCTAGAGCTAGATCAGCGCGTCTGCCAGTGTTGAAGAATAGGCAGACGCGCGCGATCTAGCCGTAGCTGTAGCTGAAGTCGCCGTTTCGGACACGGCCTCAGGTATTGAACCAATTCACATGACGTCAGCACCCGAAAACTTCCGGAGGTGCCATTTTGTAGGAAACCAGTCACGAAAGGTACATGTAGTATAGAATTTTGGCTGGTAACCTAAGCGAAATTGTTTTTTTCGCCTATATCCAGTAATACACCATTTAGCAGCTCTATGATATTGGACCCTGCTGGGCCCAATTTCATGTCACTGCTTACCACAGAAATCTGTGCTTACTGTGCCACGTAGCGCTTGATTCTATATGCTGTAAGCGCAGAATTCCCTGGACCCCCTGTGCCCAGTTTCAAAGAGCTGCTTAATAATTTTCTGCTAAGCAAAACAAAAAGCAGCAACCAGTCACAGATTGTACATGTGACAAGGTATTTTGACTGTTAACCATAGAAAGCATAACTTAATGTTGTGCTTAGCTACTTTTTGTGCTTAAGCAGCTCTATGAAATGTTCATAGAGCTGCTTATAAGCAGAACATTTTGCCAAACAAAGTTCTGCTAGGCAAAAAATTAGCTGGAAACCAGTCGATACTTTTACATATGAAATGGCATTTTGGCTGGTGACCTATTTCGGGTACGCTTATTAAAGTAGCTCTATGAATTTGAGCCCTGGTCCTGTTGGGTAAGCGCGCCGCATGCTACCATAAACCCCGCCCACTTTTCACAGTTTGGATTCAAGGCTATTCAGAGATACTGTAAGTTATTTTCTTGCCTTTTTACTTTTTCCTGTTTATGATTTCATGCCTTGCTTACCATTGAATTCTGTACTTATGAGTTGCAGAATTACATGCCTCACAGAGCATGGTAACTGCAGAATTCTGTGGTATGCACGGCCCACAAACTAGACCCCTCAATGTTTTCCAAAGTTCTCACGCGATTTTTTATGAAACTTGCCACAAATGTTCATCTCACCATAAGTTCTAGATGACAACATAAAGAGAGAGAGAGAGAGAGAGAGAGAAAAAAATAGTATCACTAAAGGGTCAAAATGCTATACAAATTTGCAACCTTGCTTGTTTTGACACAATAAACAAAGTTACATTATATATTGTATTACTGGGGTTACCGTTTAGGGTGCTTTAGTTTATCAATTTTGGGGGGAAAATTATGTTTTTTTTTGTTTTTCCACTTAAAAGTTATTACTCCCGCCAACTTTTGGGGCCCAGGGTGCAAATAATGAGGCCAGATTGATGATTGTATAAAATTTCTTGGCCTGAAAAATTGGAAAATCGCATGTTAAAAAAAAAATCCATTAATAACAACTTTGGTATATTTTGAACCCCCTAAATACAGACTGAAAACACACCTGACACCATCAAGATGGCCGCCGGATATAACTGCCATTTTGAATTTCCCCAATGCATTTAATACCATCAAACGACACACAACTACCACATTCTTGGGGAAGAAAAAAAAAAAGAACACCGGAAACTTCATTGAAAATTGAAAAAATCATTTGAACCCAAGGTCAAACAAACGGTTTCCATGGTAACAGCTGACCCTCTAATAACAGCTATTTTTCTTACAATACAACCCTAGATAAGTATTAGAGAAAACTCAGACAATAGACCTTATGCTGGCGGTTGGATGACGTCAATGCATAAGGTCTATACAGGTTTTTATTGGATGCAGCGTTAAAAGGTAATGGGCAAAAATATAGTAGGGGGGCACACTGTGACTGGGACCTGAACTCTACTTCCACAAGCTTGTTTTCCTTTCATGAGACTTGATCCAGACATACCAAAGACCAATTCAGTATGAATACTACTTTGTCTGTGGCCGTGTGTGAATTTGGTAAATCTTTTTAACACCTGTGGTTCTCACAACAATGGGAGGGCCCCAGGCGGTGAAGCAACAACAAATGTAGAGTGATTTGTCAAAAGCTGGTGCAAGGATGTGCCTGAGGCGATCAGTTCAAAACAGCGTAAAAACCAATCAGGCGTGGTGAATTAAAAATAGAACCCTATAAAAGCTGCTGCTGAAGTTGCACTAGACCTCAGACCAGGATTATCCCTTAGTAGGCACTGTGCCTGCCCCTGTGAAGAAATTTGGGGCCTTGACTGCCGATTGGTTCAGAACAGCAAAAACTAATCAGGTGCTGTCAATTCACTAGAGCAGCGAAGCCGCCATGGCCAGCTGCCGATCGCCTGAGCCCCTTTCACACGAGAGCAACTTAGCAAGGGTCCCTTGCTAAAACCGTAGCATGGTTGTAAATTTTTTTAAAATGTACCTCCTGTGAAAGGACAACATTTTTTGTACTGTCCAAGGTCCCTTGTAAAATCTTGTCAAACATTGGTACATTTTGTCCGGACTTCCGACAAAATCTTCCGCTAGCGGAAGTTTTGACCAAGGGCCTGCGTGAAATCTTTGTGTGAAGAGAACCTTTTTGTGTGACCTTTCGCATAGTGAGGTGATTCATTACTACTGTATATCCATGTAGCGTTGGTTACCAGTGATGTGTGCACTCTAATGGCGTACAATGGTGGTTAGTTTGATACCTTTAGCCCTGTCAAATACTCGGATCCCTTTTCAACGCTAGACAACTCTAACAAACACACATAAGAATCGTTTGGCTTAAGAGAGCATTGGTGCCTAGAGTCTAAAGAGGGCTAGTGCCTACAGAACATGGGTGCCTAGGGCTTAGAGAGCACTGGTGTCTCTGGTTTGCGGAACAATGGTTTAACCCTTCAAAAGTATTTAGCCAACAAATTTACAGGCCTCGAAATAACCCACAGCACCCACAGCAGTTGCCCCGGTGCCCTGTGGTTTTGCTGTGGTGCCCTTTGCAAGGTTCCAATACAAATTAACATTTTCCTCATAGAGTGCCCCTTACCAGAGGAAAATTGCCATGCCCCTTCAAAAGCGAAGTTCAAGGCCTGAATTTAAGCAGCCTCTTATTGTCCCATACACCATTAAATTGGAGGAAAAAGGTAGTACATGCATTTCCTATAGGTTTTTTGGATAACAAGCATGGTAGAAGGCCCTTTATAAAAAAGGAACACTTTATTGTGAAAGTGGGCTGCATCAAAAAATAAATATAGGCTTTACAGACTTTACAGGCTGTTTAAAGCAGCGTTCACTTTGGATTAATATTTAACCTAGATGATAGGTAACGTTCCAATAGGTAAATAGTATTGGTGTCCACACTTGGATTATTTGACGTAGGTAAACTAACCGAGACAATTGTGAAACAAACTGATTGACTAAATGTAAACACATGAGGGCGCTACGCCAATGAGCTTTATCCCGATGGGACAAAACATATGAGCAATCTGCAAGTAAGAAAAACAGTGCAAGAAGAGGGACGAAATTTCAGAGTCCAGTATACCGCAGCGACAATATGAGTGTGAACATCACCAGTACATGCATGTCAAAGTTCACTTCTGTGTGTCATGTGACCATGACTGTGCAGCGAACCAGATATGGTATTTTACTAGGCGGATTTACCGAGACAATGCATCCGCACTGGATGTTTGTGGCTCGCTTAGTTTGAACGGGTTAGTTTACCTGGGAAGAAGGTGACCGGTTAAACTATCCTTTGCACTTGGTTAAGTTAACTGAGTGACATTTTCCTGGGCCGTTCGCACTGGACTTAAAATGGTCAAGCTACCCATTTGCTTGGTTAGTTTACCCCCCAAAAGTCCCATGCGAACACGGCCTAAGAACAATCTTGCTGATTTTCCTGAGGGTAAACAAACCCCAAACCAAAACCTAGAGATCAGATTGAAACAGAAAGAACCTCATGACTGATTAATCACTAGAAGTCAGTTTATGTAAACTAGGCGTGATTCATGCGGGAGTTTGGTCACACTTACCCACAGGGTACCAGGCTTTATGTTTGGGCAAGGCTATCCTTTGTCTGAGTTCTCATTACTATGGTTGCCGTCATCTTCATCATCCTTGAGGACTTCAGCCGTGAGGGACTGAAGATCTGATAATATTGCACTTAAAGGAGCTGTCAGTAAAAGAAGATATGTAAACAATTAGTTTTCCTGCTGTCTTGGTACTGGTTTCAACCTTGATCTCATAACAACCAATCAGTCTTGGCTCAGTCTCAGACTTGATTAATGTTAGTCAATATTTTCGGCATACCAAGACATGGGGAGGAGCCAGTGGCATCACGTGCCAAGTTAAAGACACCGGTGTCCTTGAGCAAGATACTTAACCATAAATTGCTTCTCTTTACCCAGGTGTACATATGGGAACTAGATAGATTGAGGTTGCATAATCCCCAGAGAGCTGATGAAATAAATGACTTACCCAGTCAGTTTCCCTTGTGGTTTATTACTTGATATTTGAAGGAAAAAAAAGTCCCAACTAACAAAATTTTAGTCCTTAAGGAAAATGAAATACCTTTGTGTTTGGTTTGCTGTTCTGCCAGACCCCTTCTTGCTGAATCGCTAATGGTCTCCGTTTGTATTGACTTCTCGTCATCACCATGCACTTCTCGAACTACTGCCCTCTGTGGTTTAAACTGTCCAATCAGGCCTTCCTGTTTAAGTGTCGCCTGTAATCAAGCGAAACATTCTATGAATAAAGTTCACTGTATACCATCATATTAAAGGAGAATGACAATACATAAATACTTTCCAGAATGATTTATCAATAAAAAAGAAAAAACTAATTTTCTTTAGCTGTTTTCACTTCAACCAGAATTGCCCACTTTGATAACATTGTCACAGGCTGGTTTTGATGAGTATGTTTATTAAAAACAGAGGATTGAAATGAATTTACTCCCAAAATCAGTTTTCCTAAAGATTTATTACTTGATATTTGATAACAAAATTAGGAGAGAAGCCTGACACATCAATAGTTGGCCCCCAAAACCAAATATTTAATGTACCTTTGACAGGACTAGCTCACCACATACACCTCCAAATTGTGTGGTTTTCCTTTTACTTCATGAATTAACATGGTCCACCATTTTGTGGAGTCAAAAGTTTGGTTCAACAAATTGTTGGACTGTGTTAGTTCACGAACTAAAAAGGAAAACCACACAATTTTGAAGTATATTTGTGTGGATCATTATATTCTACATTTAAAACATCTTTCCAACCATATTCCTTTCGGAATAATGCGTTGTATAGCCCAAAGTGCCCAACCCGAAGCCAAGGTGTTCGTTCCTTTAAGGTTTATAACTTGACATTTGAAAATAAAATTACGAGAGAAACCTGAAAAATAAATAAATGTCCCCATCTAAAACAGTGTCTTTTTTACCATGAGTAGATTCCGGTCTTTCTCTGCCCCTCTGAGCTGAGATCTTAACCTCTCTATCTCCAACTGAAGATGCTCTTCTTGAGTCTTCAAGATCTCGGCTGATCTGTCCCTCTCCCGCACCACCTGCCGCTCCAGCTGCCTCAGGGAAACAACTGAAGAAAAGATGCACAAACAGGTTCAAGATTCAGAAATCTTGGACTTCAGATCTGCCCACAGTTTCCAGGCTTTTAAACACATCAAAAATGTTTAGCACAGAAAAATCTTGCATAGCAGAAACAGACTACAAACCAAAACCACCGTATAATGCTTATTGTTTGTGAGTGGTTCCCTGCAAATTTTTGCTAAGCAGACAATTGTGCTCAGCACCATTCAGGGCACAAATTTGGGGAGAAATCCAAAAAACTGCAGGGCCAGTAGCAAAAAATGTTAACTAGAACAGAATTTTGTCGGAAAAACCAGAATCAAAACGAGAACAAAATATTTATGGAGAGTAACATGATAAAACTGTATTTATTTAAAGAGCAAGAAAAATTTCAAATTCAATTTTGTGATGTACTCATTTCCCAATAGATTGAGTCATCAAGTGAGGTGGGGAAAAATTTACAAGTCTCTAGCCTCACGTTAAAATGGTGAAAATTGCCATTGCATGCAATACCCTTCAGAGAAAAATTTGTCAACGTCCAAGACATCCGATCACATCATTCTGAGAAAAATGGGTCAGTGCATTTTAGTACGGGGATGTTTTGGTTCAATCTTGACTTTCTATGGTATTTAATAAAAACGGCCTTGAATTTGACATTTTGTCTGACGAAATAATCCTCCATGGAATGTGAAGACCAATTAGTTGTTGGAATCCAATGACGTCGTGTTTCAAATTTCGCTCTGAAAAAGTCAGGAATAAACCAAAACATCCCCGTTAAAAAATGTACAGACTCGTTTTTCTCAGAATGATGTCATCAGATTTTTTGGATGTCAACAAAATTTAAGCTGGAAGGGTATCGAATGCAATGGCTATTTTATTTACATCATTTTAAATTGGGGTAAGTGACTTGTAATTTGTTTTGGATGAGAGATGGCTGCCTAAACACTTAGAATGCCAAACTAAGCATCACTGTTGAATGATTAATCAACGTACCAGCTTTGGCTTGTTCTCGTCTTGCATTGTTGAGTTTGTGCTCCATCTCCAACAGCTGATCTGTCAGTTGAGACTCCCTGGCAGCCATCTTTTCAGCAGACGCTGTTGGGATTTCAATAAAATGGTAACACCTCAAGGAACCATTGTAAAGACATGTCAAATCCATATGACTGGGTCACCCGCATGAATCAACAACTTGGATTTGCAATGGGATTTGCATTGGGATTAGCAAACAAGGATTAGGAACCTCACTTAACTGCCAGCAGCGGCATAAATAGTCTGGATGGGTAGTCTTAGTCTATCAGTTGACAATTGAAGTTTAGCCAACTCAATCTTCAATTTAATTGCCTACTTAGTTGCTTGAAACGGGATTAGCACAGTGGGATTAAGGAACTCTACCTAACTGCCAGCCTGGATTGTTTTTAAATACCTCTATCTTTTAAACGATGAAGTTTAGCGAACTTAATCGTTCAATTTACTCACTGAGTGGCTTGAAATAGGATTAGCACTGAGATTAGCACAGAGAGATTAGGGAACTTCACTTTACTGCCAGTGGCTTAAATTCTGTTATGTGGATAATCTTTTAATACCTCTATCGGTGGACAGTTGAAGTTTAGCCAGCTCCATCTTCAATTTACTCGCTGATTTAGTTGATTCCTGGCACTCTGTTTCGGCTCTGTCCAGTTTAGCCGAGATGCTCTCCAAACTCTAAAAAATAACATGTAACTAGTTCAAAAACAAGACACCATTTCATGGAAACCAATTATAGCATTCACCCTTTTACTCTTGGTAACATTTTCCAGCGAGTTGACTAACTATTTGAAACCTTTCCACTGCAGAAGGTTGTTCTGTGGCACAATTGTGCACATGTGTAGATGCATTCACCACATTCACCACATGATATCATACTGCAGGCTGGCACAGTTAATCTATCATTTAAAACCAGAGTGGATGTTTATGAATGGTCAGACAGTAGGAGGGCTGACTGTGTACTATGTAAATGCAATTACTACATGATATCATACTGCAGGCTGGCACAGTTAATCTATCATTTAAAACCAGAAGTGGATGTTTATGAATGGTCAGACAGTAGGAGGGCTGACTGTGTACTATGAAAATGCAATTACCACATGATATCATACTGCAGGCTGGCACAGTTAATCTATCATTTAAAACCAGAGTGGATGTTTATGAATGGTCAGACAGTAGGAGGGCTGACTGTGTACTATGTAAATGCAATTACAACATGATATCATACTGCAGGCTGGCACAGTTAATCTATCATTTAAAACCAGAGTGGATGTTTATGAATGGTCAGACAGTAGGAGGGCTGACTGTGTACTATGAAAATGCAATTACCACATGATATCATACTGCAGGCTGGCACAGTTAATCTATCATTTAAAACCAGAGTGGATGTTTATGAATGGTCAGACAGTAGGAGGGCTGACTGTGTACTATGTAAATGCAATTACCAGATGATTTCATATTGCAGGCTGGCACAGTTAATCTATCATTCAAAACCACAGTGGATGACATTGAATGGTCAGACAGTAGGAGGGTCGACTGTGTACTATGAAAATGCAATTACCAGATGATTTCATATTGCAGGCTGGCATAGTTCATCTAACATTCAAAACCACTGTGGGTGAAATTGAATGGTCAGACAGTAGGAGGGTCGACTGTGCAGGCTGGCGTAAATTATCTTTCTTTCAAAAGTCAAAACCACAGTGAATGATATTGAAGGGTCAATCAGTAGGAGGGTTAATAGTAAACAGAATCACCTTTGATTGTTGATGAACCTGAAGTTGTAGCTCCTGAATTGTTGAGGCATCTGTCTCTTGTCTGGATTCAACTGTTAAATGAGGACATATCACAACAATAAGTGACTCCAATTTCAAATGCTTACTTTTTTAAAGCTACAAATCTGTATATCATCGTATATCAACACAGGAGGTCTACCATGCTGGAGTAATATGCACATGTAGGATTCGTATGCATATTGACATACAGCATTGCATTTCGCATGTTCGCGCAGTTTTAGTAATGTGTGTGCATTCTAGTGGCTTGCAGACGCAGGTCGCACCTCTGCAAACTGTGCATCTGCCATTTCCACCATTTTGGGGGTTATTTCCTTCTTGTACATTTTGACTCCCAAAATGGGGAACAGGATAGGCCTGTGTAAATGACCTGTGAGTTGAGAATGGGTCAGTAGGGATGATTTGTTACTAACAATTAGGGAATAACAGTGCGATGAGCCGGTCTTCACTGCGTGGTAATGACCGGGCTGGTGGTTGGCCGCTGTTAATGGACCGAGCCTTCGGCTCGGTCCATTAACAGCAGCCAACCACCAACCAAGGTCATTACCACGCAGTGAAGACCGGCTCATCGCACTGTTATTCCCATTAATAAATGCCTTATAACGAAAAAAAACCCTGTAAATATCGTCAAAATTTGTGATTCTTCTTTCGCCATTATTTTTAGAAATGTTCTACTCATGTTCAAGGGCCAATCGTTTTGCTGTTCAACTTTTGTTTGGTACCTAATCTGTTACACATAATTAACTGTTTATACATATTTTCAAGAACCAGACTATGACTTTGCATTATGTTTGTTTCATGCGCGTACCAGCTACTCTAAATTGATACATTGTCTGCGCGTTCACGCCTACGCGTGGTATATTTCCGCACGCGGCACTATCTGTCCCTGCTGAAAAAAAAATTAAAAATAAATACGCACACAGAAATGAGTTGATTTGATACCGGTAGTTTGCCGCGCAACAAGCACATAGTGCATAGGATTTTACACAACAATGTGCTTGTTAAGGGGCCATTTATTCGCTCGTTCACTGAGCCGGTCTTTATATCGCCCGTTAATACACCCCCACGTGATCGGGTTTTGACCAATCAGAGACTTGAAACTGTCCAAGGTATTTATTAATGTCAATTAATACAAGGAGCTTCAATGTAGGGTAAACCAGCTTTATGAACATTCATTGTTGTAATGAGGACCTTTTCCATCAATGCCCCTTCCTCATGGCCACTAGAATTTAACCTACCACTATAACCCGACACACCCATTATAACCCAGCCACTGGCCCTCAAGTTTTCACAGCCAAGGTAACATGAGGATTGTTTGGCTCCATTGCCCCAAAGATATCAAATCAAAACTTTAATGGAAGGCAAAGTTTTAAACGGCCGTGTGAAACCCTGAGGCTCACATTTCTTTGAACTCTTTGAAGAGTAGTAGCCACTAAAAAGGAAAATTTCAAAATTCACTATTTTCAAGAAATTGAAAGTCTCGAGTCACAAACAGGATTCCTGAGTCACAAACATTGATGGACGAGTCACAAACATTGATGGACGAGTCACAAACATTGATGGACGAGTCACAAACATTGATACACGAGTCACAAACATTGACACACGAGTCACAAACATTGATGGACGAGTCACAAACATTGATGGACGAGTCACAAACATTGATACACAAGTTACAAACATTGAAAGACGAGTCACAAACATTGATGGACGAGTCACAAACATTGATGGACGAGTCACAAACATTGATACACAAGTTACAAATATTGAAAGACGAGTCACAAACATTGATGGACTAGTCACAAACATTGATGGACGAGTCACAAACATTGATGGAGGAGTCACAAATATTGATAGACGAGTCACAAACATTGATACACGAGTCACAAACATTGAAAGACGAGTCACAAACATTGATGGACGAGTCACAAACATTGATGGACGAATCACAAACATTGATAGATGAGTCACAAACATTGATGGACGAATCACTAACATTGATGGACGAGTCACAAATATTGATGGACGAGTCACAAACATAGAATTTGAGACTCAAGTCTGAATCCATATGGTTGAGTCCGAGTCTGAGTCCGTGTGATTTACAGTTGATTCGATCTGAGTCTGAGTTATCAAAAATGTGACTGGAGTCTGAGTCTCGAGTCATTTAACACAGCATACTGGTTATATTACATTTGCACTTGATGGTGTCATACTGCTGCTGCATGGTCTCTGTGTCTTGTTTGATTCTGGTGGCCAGGGCATCACGCTCGTGTGTCACTCGCTGTAACTCCGTCTCAAGCTGCTGGTATGTCAACCTTAATATAAGAAAGGAAAAAAGATCCCAACAGTTTCTGTTTAGTTTATGGCAGTAGGCAAGTAGATCTCTTCAATTAACCACTTAACATCCATATTTTGTTTTTAAACGTGCCTCTGAGCGGTATTATTTTTCAGAACTTTTCTAAACTTCCGATGAATTTGTTGTTGTTGAGAATATAAGCGTCAAAATGAAACCCTGACTAACTAAAAAGTAAAGATAACAAACGATCTCATAAAGTGCACCGGGATATTTTGTTCTCTCTCGAAAAATTTATGTCTTATCGTGAATAGGCACGAACCTTGGCCGTAAGCCACGGCCGATAATCGAACATGGTATGCTGGAATCTCAGCCTATCGATATCTTGTAATCCTCATTTGTACAACAAAAAGGACAAAGGTCTCGAATCGTGGATTTCATAATAACTCCAGCAAAAAGAGAGATTTTGAGCATGAATTCCAATACCCTTTGCCCCTCTTTGTACAGGGGATTCGAAACGTAGCACAGTAGGTGCATGTGTATGCTTGTATGCACGTCAGCCACTCAAAAGACACATGAAAGACCACAGCCAAAAGAAGACGCCCCGAAGTTGTCCGGGCATTTTATAAACGTCAACTGTATTTCTATGAACAAATATTTTAGCCTCCGAGAAAGACTCTGCTAGGGTCCAAACATCAGGCCACAAACAATTGTTTTTTTGCAAGAAATATTTAGCACAAATACACATCGTCCCACACGTTTTTCACAAAATTCAGTTTTAATTTCCTTCCCTTCATGCATCATCAAGCAATCCACCCACAGTACTTAAAACAGCCTGCAGCATCAGGGTCCATGCTTTCTCTTGAAGACCATGAGAACATACTGATCGCATCGTCAAGTTGTTATACCACCAATTCTTTGTTATACCACCAATTCGAGTTGTTATACCACCAATTCTTTTCAGAACCACCAAAACTCGTAAAGATGTTTCATGCACATGGTGTTACCGCAAACCTAACTCGATTGCACTTCCATCAAGCAAAGTTTTGATCCTAGTTATCTTTAGTTTTAGTTAATTCATTCAACAAAATTTTCGTTTGTTGCTGAGATTTGTCTATACATACCGATTGCTTTCACTGTCTTTGTCTCCATCATTGATCTTATTTGCAACAATCTTCTGCTCTGGCTGATTTCCTAATCTGTCTTCCTCTCCAAGTCGCCTTATTGCATCCTTTCTAGCCAGTAACCCTGAATCATTGGCATGGAATATCTGCTATTAGACTTCAGGAAATAAGACATTAATAACAAGAAAAACAAGAGGTGTTCAGAGCATACTAGAAGAACAAAATAAAAATAAATAAATAAACAAACAAACTTGAAAGACCCAGCCCAACAAGACAGAAAGACAGAGAGACAACAAACAACAACAAAACAATTAATACTTGAAAATAAAATGAAATAAATTAAAGCCATTCATCTCCCGTGAAGTCTTAATTTCAAATGCTCTTTCTCTGCATCGTAAGAATATTCACCTTTTAAAATATCGATGCGGCCGACAGCGAAATTGACGCGATGATCAAAGGAGGTAAGTTTGGCAGATGCACTGTTTAGTTTCTCTTCATGTTCTTTATGGGTCGTCTGAAAACTGTTAAGACAAAGAAATTAATTTTTGATAACAACAGAGGCCTTATATCACTGCGGCCATTTTCAAAGCGATGGCTTTAGCTTTGGCTCTGGCTTAGACTCTGGCTTAGGCTCTGGCTGAGGCTCTGACTTTGGCTGAGGCTCTGGCTTAGGCTCCATCCACCTGTTTGAAGCCCTGTACCGAATGCACCTGTTTTCAAAATAACTGACTGACCCTAAGCCAAATCCAAAGCCTAAAGGGCCTATGTTGCTGCAAGAATTTTCCTGCGAAAATTGTTGTGCTTTTTGGGCTCAATTTCACAGAGCTACTTAAGTCAAAATATTGCTAACAGTTTTCTGCTAAGCAGAAATGAGCAGGATACCAGTCACAAATTGTACTTGTGACATGGTAGTTTGGCTGGTAACCTTATTCTGGCAAGTGTTAATTTGATATGCTTAGCTACTTTCTGTGCTTAAGCAGCTCTATGAAGTTGGGCCCTGGTTTGGGAAGGCTGGAGGTCACAACACCTCGGCAGGGCTTGATATACTCAGTAGAGTCTAGCATTGAGCCATTAAAATTTCAGCAAATAATAAAAGGGAAAGAAATTATTTGGTCTTGTAAAGACACTTATATTTCAGTAATATTTCCGAGCTACAAGATCTGGGCCCAGTTTCATAGAGCTGTTTAGGCAGGAAATTTATGCTTAACAATTTTCTGCTAAGCAAAAATGTGCAGGGTACCAGTCATAAATGGCACACATGACATGGCATTTTGGTTGGAAACCGTATTCTGGGAAGCATAATTGTTTTGTGATTTGTTACTTTTAGTGCTTAAGCAGCTCTATTTTTATTCATTTGGGGAGGACTGGGGGATGACTGTACTTTGAGTTACACAAACACAATGTACTTACCTTTGTAGTAGGGATGCAAGTCTAGGCACTGCCTCTTCATATCCATTGAGTCTGGAATCAAGTAACTCGGCCACCTGTTGAACTGACATCAACTCCTCTTGAAGACTCTGTAAAAAAGAAATATGTACTAAGGTGAGGTATCCAAGAGGTACTCGACCAAGCTGTTCTATCTAAGATATCTTCAATCAATTCGGAATTACCCAACAATTTAAATGTTAATTTTACAAGGATGGTGCGACATTGGTTTTGGTAAGTCCAGTAAATCCATGTCAAAACTCAAATTTATAACTATTTGGAGTACCTGCTGTTTCATTTCATTTCGTTTATTCTGGTTGTGAAGCCAAGGACTCTCAGAAAAGCAAACTTAATCACTATACTAGCCAAGAACCCCATGGAGAGAAGGCAAGGAAGGAAGTTTCAGTTTTAGAAGTGGGAGGAAAACCCCAGAGAATTATTCCAGGGAAAACCCACGCAGTCAGGTAGGGACTGAAAACCCAATCCACATAGTGCCCCCGGTGGGATTCCAACCGGGTACCTAGAGGTATAAGACGAGGACAGATACCGCTACGTCAACCCAACCACTGATAAAAAGACATCTTCTCTAAAATGCAAAAGGTTGTGATTCAAATCCCACCATACAGCCTGTGGTTTTTTTGTTTCTGCCGGACTCAGAAAGCACCGAAAAAACAGCAACAACACAACCTGGGAGGCAGCAGTAACAGGGTCATCTTAAGGGGCCGAGACTTTGTATTTAAAATACCAAGTAATACACTACAAAGGAAAACTACTCCGTAAATCCCGCTCTAGTCAACTGCTCTTTGTTCACTTGAAAATTGAATAAAATTTTGTTCACTTTCATCAGTTTGAGTTGCTTAGTAAAAAGACAGTAATATCATCTGTTTAAAAACAAATGAAGATATTCTAGTAAATGTTATTGTGCGTTTATGTACAGAATAATAACTCACCTGAATTTCTCCCCTCTCCAGCTGCAGCTGTGCATCCCTATCGACAATGGTATGTTCCAACAGATGGCATTTATTCTGCAGACTGACAATCTTCTCATCAAAAGCAGCGACCTGAGCAAACACGAAATGATGAGGTGGAAAATAAGACCATGTCTGAATTGAAAGCTTTAGCAATGGCTATGGCCAGGGCCCAATTTCATAAAGGTGTTAAGCAGAAAATACAGCTAGGCAATTTTCTATGCTAAGCAATAAATGAGTGGGGCACCAGTCACAATGCAAAATTTATGGAATTTTGGCCGGTAGCAGTTTCTGCTAAGCAATATTTGTCTGTGCTTTGCAAGTTTTTGTGCTTACAGGTTTTATGAAATTGGGCCCAGATCGCTGAGAAGTCATGTTCTTCAATGTAGCCACTGTAGCCAACAGCCATTGCCGTAGCCAAAGTCACTTGATCTGGACACAGCCTCAATTTAAACCTTTGTGTCGACGGACCCTTACTGTTTGACTCCCTAGCTGCTTGTTTAAAACAACAGTGAGGTGGGTGACAGTGTTCCATGAAATAAAAACCTGGAGAACGCAGAGTGAGTTGGTTTGAGCATGACTCTTTTGTGAGACAATTTACCTCGTTGACCATGGCATGTCGCTCACGGAGGATAAGCAAATTACCAATCGGCAAAGTTTGTTAATCACAACAAATTGATTACTACAAATTGATCTCTACACTGCCTAGCCTCGCTGCCTACCAATTGATTGCAACAAATTGATCACTACAAATTGATCAAAACAAATTGATCACTACAATTTCATCACAACAAATTCATCACTACAAAATGATCACAACAAAGTGATCACTACAAATTGATCACAACAAATTGTTCACTACAAATTGATCAAAACAAATTGATCACTACAAATTGATCTCTATTCCGTATGAATACACACCTGCCATTTATGATTCCTTGTGATGGTCTCCTCAACTATATCTTGGGATTTCAGCTGAACTAACAGCTCAAATACTTTCTCTCGCCACCTGTCACCATGAAAATAATGGAAAAAATAAAGAGTGGAAGTGAAAAACAGACGTCAGAAAGATATGTTGGTTTTTATGTTAGGATTCTGTTAAAATTGAAACACTTGTATTTTCATAACATTTTCCAAAATGGTTGACTAGCCGCTCAGAACTACTCAAAACTGCACAGATTGATGGCCCTTTTCAAGACTATTGCTTCGGCTTAGGCTCTGGCTAGTGCACCACAAGTAAATTGGAAAACAAGTGCTTTTGGTACAGGGCATCAAACAGGTGGATGGAGCCAGAGCCAAAGCCTTAACCATGGTTTCAAAAACTGTCTATGTATATATTATGTGTACATTTCACTGCATGATTGCGAGGTAGACTATTAGGTATTTTTTTGAGAGGTAGACAGGGCTATTTTTTGTTTTATGAGACTTTATTATAGACAAGGTCGTGCTGTGGTATAATCTGCAGCCTGATCATCAGATCATATAAACCTAGTATATTTACCTTGTTAAAAGAATCTGTAGCTTCTTTCCATTGTCTGAACTTTCACCTTTGACCTGAGGAAAGAAATGGGTCAATATTGTAATGCTATACAAATAGATTGTAGGTGAACAAAGAACAATTTACTAGGGGGGGATTTCAACCAACGACTTCTGGATTAACGTACCGGCGCTCTACCAACTGAGCTATCTAGCCCTATACTGGCGGTCTCCCTATTAGTCAATGTCTTTGTTCAGGGGTGCCAGTCAGAAGCTATTCAATCGTTAGCTGCCACGTAGCCAGGGACTTGGGTCGATAGCCTAACTCAGTTAAGTGTAGCCCTCAACTTGAAATGGCCATCCGGCCTTGTGATGTTAAGCGATCTCTCATAAAAAAAGATTTTGTTACGAAAAAACAAAACAAAACAGGGGATCACTTAACGGGATGCTATAAAATACCAAAACATCATGTATTATTATTTTCCATAAAACACCTTAAATGAAAGGGAGAAAAATAGCAATTTCATGTTATGTGCCAGAGTTAAGACCTTGTTGCACCGAGGGGAACATTAGTCTCCTTACCCTTGATAATTCAGACTCCTGTATGGCAAGAATTTCAGTGGCTGAAGAGAGTCGGACATTCAGCAGCTGAGCGGCAGACCTCAGGTTCTCAACATCCCTCTCAAGGCCCTGGTAAGAGACGCAAAATCAGACAATCAAGTGGCAAGACAACCCAAAAAAAACTCCAGAAATTTAAGACCACCTTTGGCAAAAGGTCTAGAATGATATTTTGGTTTGTTTATTACATCAATTAAACTGCAGGCCTGGAATTAAACGAAGGCCACAGAGGCCATGGCCTCTGTTACCCTGGTGTTGGCCTTGGAGCCCCCTTCAAAAATTCCCCATAGACTTTAAGATTTTCCCAATGGAAGTGCCCTTTGCAAAATGAAAGTGACCTTCCCCTCTCCAACATGAAACTCCAGGCCTGAAACGGTCTGTGATACCTGCTGCTAATTACAGGATTCAAACATGCCTCTCGTCACCAAGAAAGCTTGGTAATCTAGCAGTTACCAACTACGCTGATTAAACAAAATATTGATGTGTTTGCCAAGTATACCACAATTATTGTTAACAAATCTCTTTCCCCTGGTTGTTTTCCCGATACCCAGAAGGTCGCTTAATATATTAAACCACTCCTGAAGAAAACCCAATTTGGACAGGAAAGTTTTCAAGAACTACTGACCGGTAGCGAATTCAAAGTATGTTAAAAAAACAATTGAGTTTGTTTCATCACTTATTTCTGACCATATTCGTGCTAACAATTTTTCGGACACATTTCTGCCAGCCTATAAACCATTTCATAGAACGAAAATTGCTTAGCGGGATAAATTTGTGCGCACTACAGATCTTTCTACTATTATTTCTATTATTATAACTTAAGACATCTGCTCTATTATGCAGAAGGTCATGGGTTTGAATCCCATTCAAAGTGCACGTGGAACTTTTCTGCTAAGCGAGACTTCCCCATGCTAAGTAAATTTGAAGTTGGACTCTGCTTACTTTGACCTTCTTGCATTGTTTATCAATCTCTATTTGCCATTGGGATGTGGTCCGACTGGTGCTCTGAGTGTCTCCGATGTACGTCTTGAGTTGACTCAGCTGACTCTGCAATGAGGCAATGGTGGTGTCCTTTTCCCTGTCAGACATCACATCAAAAAGTTAAAGGGTGTGCACAAATGATGGGACCAGTGAAAGTTCACAGATTTGTGTATATTCGGTTTGCGGTAACACCATGTGTATATCTACTAGCTATGTAGATTTGTTCTCAGGGGACTAGGTCTTGCTTTTTATTCTACTGCCGCGGAGTAGATTTGGAAATCGGGAGACTACTTCGGGAGACTACTTAGTTCTGAAAAGAACTGTCCAGCTTATTAGCTACTACCTGGGCGGAGGGTAGGAAATCGGCTGGGACTACTACTTTAGCTTAATAGTGGATCGGATCGAGGGGACTTCTCGTTATTAACTTCACTACCACGGAGTGAGTTCTTAATGGTCTCAACATTTCGACTAGCTTGCTATAGTCATCGTCAGGATGACTAGAGCAAGCTAGTCCGCGGCAGTAGAATAAAAAGCAAGACCTAGTTCTGTAAGAACAAATCTACATAGCTAGTACATATACACATGGTGTTACCGCAAACTGAATATACATTGATACCTCACCATACAAAGCCTCAAAAAGTATTCACAGATTTGCACATATTTTATTTAGTGTACAGGTGGTCATGTTGGAAAACTTCTCTTGAAATAATTTTGATTGAGATGCTGTAGCTTTTGACAAATGAGTAAAACAATAAAACTGATCTTGTCCACAATCCAATGTTTGAAAATGATGAAAATATTCGATGGGTTTTTTCCCCATTATTTTCTTGTGACTCCAGAGACTGTTTGAGCTTAAACTTTCAGATGTTTGTTATTTCATGTATAAGTTGGGTCACATCAAGTGCAGATACTGGTATTTGAAAATCCCGCTCTTATTATTTTTCTTTGTTCAACCCCAAATTATAAAAATGTACTACTTGATAACTAAAACTGATCAGAAAATTTGGATCTGGATAATCTCTTTATTCGCTGATACTTACAGGTTACTAGTCTTGAGACCAGCCGTTATTTTATTTCTCTCGTCTTCACTAGTCTGCAATCGTTCTTTCAGCTGGCTAGTCTCCTGCTCAAGCTGTTTCCGTGTTCTACTTATTTCCTCCCCCATTCTTTTAATCTTGTCTTGCCTCTCGCTAGTCTCTGCTTCATACTTTGTTTTCATCATAGTTATCTGGGATAATGAAAATGTTCTTGGGTAAGCAAAGTATCTGAAACTAAAAGCCACAGTGCAATTAGTTCTAGCTCCAAGACGCACCAATTGTGTGGTCATGAATACATGAAGTAAAAAAAAAAACTTGTGGCCACTAGAGGGCGCTATCATTCCTGTAACTGCTGTCATACATGTCATAGCCTGAACATCTGACGTCACACTTCCAGGCTCGTGAATAACGCCAGATACCAACCTGACCGGATGTTGCCAGATGTATCTTTGACTCGAAGTCAAGTCACACATCCATTACCTTACATAGTGAATAAAACAACACTACATGATGTACACAACATTATGCACACGCTGTGCGCATGCAGACGATCGAAAATGAAACAAACTAAATCACCTTGTAACCCCGACCAATAATAAAGCAGATATGGAAAGTTTACGTCACGGCATGTTTATCCAATGACATCATTGTATCCAATGAAATCATTAGGCCTGTAGACCAATACCTGTATTTATCCTCGCGGAAAAAGACAGGGGACCAGTCTACCGCTATTACCCCACCAGGATTTATAGCGCCCTCTGGGGGCGAGCGTTATTTGGGGTGATAGCGGTTAGGTTTTTGTGACTACTTGTATTTGTGACAACTGGAGCATCTCTGAACCAAGACTAAACCAAACCCTTCAAAGTTCTATTCAGGAAGTAGTCTGTGGCCATTTCACAATTGGCGACAAACAGCTCTGGCTACGACCAGATTCTGCGTCATCACGTGTTAAAGTAAAGTACTGTATGTCCTTGGCAACACCCTGAGCAACAGTCGACGCCAATTTGGATACGGCCTCATTTTGGAGGATTTGGGGCTGTAGGCCCAAATAACAATTGCTTATCACTGGGCCAATCATATCCAAGTCCAAACATGTTAATGTGGAGTGACCATAGAGTGGAGGATAGTGGAGGATTGTGTCAAAATAATAATTGCTTACCACTGGGCCAGGCATATCAATCTCATCTAAAGTAGTTTTTTTGTATCGAGTAACTATAGAGTGAATGATTTTGTAAGCCGCATTCGCATTGGACTAAAAATGGTTAACTTAAGCCGCAAATTGTTAACTTACCGATATTAAGTCCAAGTGCGAACAGCCGGTAACTTACCGGGGTGGTAAATTACCGCCACAGCGCTGTTAACTTAACAGGCCGATTCGATTTGCAGTAACTTAACAATGTTAACTTAACAGGGACAAGAAGTCCAATGTGAACGCGACTTTAGGATTCAGGAGGGTCTCTAGCCAAAGACACAAGGGGGCTAGGAATTAAATTTAGAGGGAGTGCCATTTACCTGCATCCTGTGCTCCTCTTCTTGGCACTTATTGGTCATCGTTAAGGAGGTAGTCTCCGTCACATACTTCACTTCTGCCTTCCTTAGCCTCTCCTCAAGATCCCTGACCTCCGACTCTCTCTGTGACCTCAAGGTCATGACCTCTGACTTAACCTGAGCGAGCTCGGTGGCCTGCTTGCTCAGAATGTCTGCTGTGTGCTCCAGGTGATGGAAGTGGTGAGGCGACATGGTGGATGAAACGGTTTCCATTACTCTGGGTTGAACGTTGCAGGGCTGCAAAATGGTCCATTATTAATGAACAAATTAAACACCTCATAATTGCAACTTCGGGAAAACCTAAAATAACATCTCTGCTTTGAAGTCAAACAATCATTTGCGAGTTTTGAATTCCTCAGAATAAAAATAATGTTAAGTTATCAACCACGAGGGAAACTGACTTGGTAAATTTTTAAATGATTTGGGGTTGAACAAAGAAAAATTGACTAGAGCGGGATTTGAACCAACGACCTCCAGTTTAACGTGCCAACTGAGCTATCTAGCCCTAAGTTGGTGGTCTCCCTAATGATACTACATCACATAATTCGGGGCAAGCCTTTTGTATCGCAACCTCCAGATTAGCAACTGGTATCCTTTATAATAACGCACTTCATTGGAAATTGTGTAATGGGTGTTTGCTGTCCTTTATGTATCAAGGCAAAAGCTTACCCCTTGCCATGTGACATAGCAACACTGAATGCAGTCCAAGGAAATGCAAAAAATTGAGCATTCACTTGTGACTGACCAAGGCATTGTACCAGACATCATTCAAATCTAACATGTAATAGCTTATAATTGGGGATCAAATACATGTAAGACTTGACCGTACACAAGTTGACCTCGTGAACCCAAGAGATTTAACGATAAAACGAATTAGGAGGCACCTTGTATTAGAACTAAAAATGTCTGATGGGATATAGTTTATTTTTAATACTTTATAGTTTCTGTGGTTAGGTGATATTTTCTTAGCTGTACTATTATACACATTACTGTTTTTAATGATTTTTTGCTATGGGAAGTTGCCAATGACAAGGCCCTAATACAGGCCACTTAAGGTGAGGGCTAAGGGCCTTGTCACACCAGGCAACTTTTACAGGCAACTTGGGGGCAACAAAGTGCAGTGCATGCTATAGGACAACTTTGGTAGCACATGAGTCATTTTTCAAACAATGTCTTACGAACCCCAAGAAAAATATATGAACATTGAAATGTGAATGACATTTCTTCATGGAGGTTGCCTGGAACTGTTTGCCTGTAAATTGCCTCGTGTGACATGGCCCTAACAATGGGGGGAAGGGTATAGCAGAAGAGGAAATCAAAAAAGTAGACAAATTGAAAAATAAGCTATTTCTATAGCGTTTGAATTAGGACAGGTTGTAAGAGGCAGGGAAACGGGATACAGGTAGTGAATTCAAACTAAGGCAGTACATGTATATTGAAAGAAGCTGGATAGAAATGTGTGGTGCAGCCAAAGGTACGGTTGGGTGGAACAACTAATGGGAGTCTTTGGAACGCTAGGTGGCAGCAGACTTACCAGGTAAATGTCCATTGTTTACGTAGTTCTGAGCATGCGCACATTACTGTGAACAATGGATTTACCTGGTAAGTCTGCTGCCACCTAGCGTCATAAAAGTCTCTCATTAGAGTCTGCTGATGCACCTGCCATTATAATACCTGTAAAAGAGGCTCAATGCAGCAACAGAGAAATAGGGGTTCCCAAGATGAAGCCAAGTCATGCTCGACTAAATTTGCAATTTTGTTGAAATAAAGTTTCATGAGTAAGAAACATTAAACACTACCACAAGCGTGAATTAATCTGTAACTTACATGCACTTGCGAATGACGGGCGTCCGAGATGGAGTCTTCGTGTGGTTTTGTCCTGCTGCTAAAAACAGTTGGAAACATTTTGCACAAATGTTGTCGAAGGGGTGGTACGTTGCCAACAATGGTGTTTGGCAAAGTACATTTGAAGTACAAAGTAGGGTTTGAAACTTTACATGGTGAGAGAACAATCTAGAAAATAGGTTTGTGGTAACATGTAAACAGTAGCATAGCAAGGACATTTCAGGGGGAAGGGTGTGTGGAAGCCATTTGGCTGACTGGCATTTCCTTTCGGCAGGGGTGCATGAATTGGAAACCATTTTCCTGACTGGCCTTTCCTTTTGGGGTTGTATGGAAACCATTTTGCCGACTGGCATTTTCTTTCAGGGGTTTTGTATAGGAGCTATTTTACCGGCTGGCATTTCCTTTCGCCAGGGATGCATTAGCTTTTTCGAGATATGCAGCCCCATTACAAGGACACTATTCGGTCTGTGTAAATCTGTTTGTATACCCCAAACCAAACAGTGCACTCCTATGTACAGCTGTACAGTGTCCACCATACCTCAAAAACAATAACGGAAGCCAGTTTGTCAACTACCAATACTCTCCATTATTTCAATAAAAAAGTAGTGCGACTAGCTCAGAACCACACTATGTTCAATAGTGTTAAAAGCTACAAACTTTTTTTCAAATGTAACTTTGTGTGCTTACAAAAAATAAATAATGATAATTGATTAGCAAAGCTTAGTCTGGATGCCCCTGTTTCATTAATTGATTTGGTGCTATATTTGCCAACAGACACCCAAAACGCTGATTCAGAAAAACAAATGGGGGGGGGGTGTGACACTCCCACAAACCCCTGGGCCCGATTTCATAGAGCTGCATTAAGCACAAAAAGTAGCTCAGCAAAACAAAATTATGCTTACCAGAATAAGGTTACCAGCCAAAACACAATGTTACATGCACCATTTCCGACTGGTATCATGCTAATTTTTGCTAAGCAAAACATTTGTAGGCAAAATTGTCTGCTTACGCAGCTCTACGAAACTGGGCCCTGCATAATAAATGAATGATCTCTCTAGTAAGTTGCCATTGTATGAATGAAACTTTGAATTTATAATGGTAACATTTTTCTTTCCAAACCCTTGTAATTTGCATCGGAAGTGTACGGATTTGTGTTTGGATTTGCCCATTCTACTATGAAAGAATTGTGTACAATATTTTTCATTGCACCATAGCTCTTTGAATTATTGTCTTACCGCAGTTGTTTATTCTGTTGTTGAAGTTCATTGATTTTGCCTTTTGCTTGGGTCAAGGCCTTCCATGGATCGGACACAGCCTGCTTGAACTCAAAGGAGGATGGAGGTCGGAGCTGGGATCCATGGGGTTCTGGACAATAAATCAAGGAATAGAAATACAGAATTTCTTTGACGTAACTCCACTGTCGTCTTTTAATTTGGTTTTTCCCTTACACTGATGTGTATAAAGCACTGTATGCTCAGCGCTTTCCCAAGCTCTGTGAACAAATCCACAGGCAATCACTTGGGTGGGATTCGAATCCATGACCTTTGCATTGCTAGAGCAGATGTCTTACCACTAGACCACCGCGCTAGCCCGATGGCTAGAGGCGGGTTCGAATCCTTAGCAGCGGGTACTGCAACGATTTAATAGATGTTAATATTTGCATCGGGATGAAGAAATTTAGTTTGGCTTTGACAGTATCCACTGTCGTCATAACCACTTGATACTTCATTCTTGTAGAAGTCAGCAAGGCAGACTTTCCTTAAAGAGGGGCTCCAACTTACCAAGGTCAAACAAAATTTGTTATGCTACAAAATTGTGATGTGTTGTGTATCACAATGAGTGGTCACTCATTTTCTAATAGATAGATTCCTCATGAAAGTGGGGAAAAAAATTACAAGTCTCTACCCTCACCTTAAAATGGTGTAGATTGCCTTTTTATTTGATACTCGTTAAGAGTGAAGTTTGAAAAATGACATCAAAAACAATTGGGTCTGTACATTCCAACAGGTAATTTTTTTAGTCAGTCAAAAGGTAAAATTCAATGCCGTTTTGATTGAATAGGGCTATCATCAAAAATTCAGAAATCAACTAAAATTTCTTTGTACATAAATATGTACAAACCATTTGAAATGTGACTATTTCTTTGCAAATGAAAAAAAAAAATGAGTGCAGTACCAATCGCAACAGCGTGAACTGTATGGCATTTTAGCTCTTAGCAAGTTTCTACTTAGCAAGATTTTTCTGTGCTTAGCAAGTTTTAGCGCTTACAAGCTTTATAAATTTGGGCCCTGCATCCGCTAAAGTACTGCTTCAAACTCCTTGTTGCGTTTACAGTTTGCAGTAAATCTACTCCTACATGTACCTAGATCTATGACTAGGTTCATTTGACGATAGCCGAATGAACCTCCAAGTCATAGTTCTAGGTCCCTAGGAGTAGAGTTAATCAAGCAGGGTTGTGAGTGCACATGAATGCTTACAAAAGTTCATAGGTGCTTTTACCAACTTTCTTGAGGGCTAGGTTAGTTGGTCAGTGAATGAAGTATTTTGTTAATGTGTTATATATTTTAGTTCCACTTTGTTACAGTCCTTGGAACATGTGGAAAAAGGAGTATTTGTAGCAGTCCTTCTTTCTTATTTTTTTTAGTCTGATGAAGGTACTTGTTGTAGACTGGATAAAAAGCTATAGCTGGGGCACTGTACTTCAGTTTTCGAAATTTTGACATCTGTGGTCAGTCGGCAGCAGATATCAGTCATCCCGCATCTATGCATCGAAGATGTCAAAACTTTGAAAAAACAGAGTACCACTATAGCGCCCCAGTTACAAGGTCAAATAAAAAGCAATGGCCAAGGGCTTATTTGACAAACCCATCTTGTCAAATACAAAAATAAACTGTAGACTGTAGTGTTAGTAAGTTAGTGTTTCCTTTGTTTACTGTAGTGTTACTTAGACCCTGGCCCTGGTAGGACATCAGTGTCTGTTTGTTGCACTGAAGGAGGAGTCCAACCTGGGCTATGTTTAGGCCCCTACTCCCTAGTGTACTAGTAGTAGTTACTGTGTAGTCACTTATACTAAAATCTAAATACATTTTTAACAATATTTTTAAAAACTCAAAAAGGAGGGGCAGTGGCTAGCTTACCTAACAACCATTTCTACCTCCATGCATTAACAAAGAATTAAGAAAGAGGCGATCTAGATTTTTTTTTATTAATATAATTAAATTGACAAAATTACAATCTACGTTGTAGGTATTTCCAAAATTTGTTTAAAATTTATTTTGAAATGGTTTATACAGGTAGTTTTAGTAGGCAAGGCTGAAACAATGTCATTTCATTTGGCTATCTGTTCCAATCATCATGGAGGATGGATTTCCAAGGCATAAATCACGTCTGCAAAGTTGAAATTGCAAATGTTGTTTATAAAAAAAGTTTTTTTTGTGGATGGCCAAGTAAAAATATGCGTTCACCGTTTCACCAGGTATGTAAACTGCAATTAATTGACAGAAAAATATATGTACGGTTTATGATAATACTTATTTAACTGCTGATTAATTAAACAAAGATACAAACCTTTAGCTTTCTTGCCGACAACCGGCTGCGAAAAATGTGACGGTGGATTCAAGTTCGCCGCCATGATTGTTGATGTTTTATGGTTTTGTGAAGTCCGCCCTCTATGGCTGAAGTGAAGTTCTCTGGGTTTAAAGAATTTACATTAGTTTTGCAACCTTGCGGTGGTAACCTTCGCACCCACTCACCCAAACAAAATACATTTTGAAATAGTAGTTTAAATGTGAAAATAAACAAACAAACAAATAAATATAAGAAAAAACCCAGCAACAACCAACTAACAAAATCATGGTATATTTGTCCAAATGACTGAACTGCTGTGGACGAAAGTAATGTCTCTTCATTACTTTTTAAAAAGTTTTCTCAAAACTACCGCAATTAAAATTACTTTTTGATAAACAAAGCAATAACAGTTCTACAAATATTTGTTTTACTTTGATTCAGTTTTATTCACATTTATGACATAATCTGATCGTTATAATACTCACAGACAGAAAATATATATTTTTTCATAAACAAACTCAACATTGGTGGGCGGTAAAACAAAAGTAAACCAAATACAGTTGGGTACATTTATCAGCACATCACTACTGCTTAGATTACATTTAAATTTCATAATTAATTTAAACGCCTGTAAAATATTGTCAAATAAGTACTGAATTGTAAGGAATGATAAATAACCAATTGTTTGATATTAAAGTCAAAAGCAGATGTTATTATGAACAAAAAAGTGTTGAGATTCAATCTGAAAGCTGACTATGATAATACAAATTCATACCAATACCAATATCCTCCTGAGTTTTACTAACAATACACAGTTCTCATTCACTGCTTCATCACATCCGACATGACACGCTTCTCAAAGTGCTCTTTACCACATATGGGGTGTCTTGACCGAGCGTTTAACTCTTCGTGACACCATAAAAAAAAAATCACACCATTTCGCCATGCCCTACTTGTTGAGTAACAGTTTGATTTTAGCATGTAATACATTTCTGTGAAGAACCAAATCACTTTTAAATCACCCAAATCATTAGATATAGACCCTTTTGACTAAATAAAATCAATTCAAGCAAAATTGTATTTTGAGATGAGCCCACATGTCTCTTTCTGCTCAAACAACTGTTTCTTGGAATAACACCCTTTGTTGGGAATTCCTGGAGAACGGGTCATTGTTGGATTGTGTTAGTGAAAAACAAATCCCGGATAGTGAGAAGACATTTGGCATGCTATTTGGCTAGGTGCAGTTGTGGAACTTGGAATTTTTTAGATTAAAAAAAAATAAAAAATGGCGGACTAATTACTTTTTAATTAAAAACTGTTACTCAATAAGTGAGCAGATGGTGTCACGGAGGGTTTTAAGAACACCGAGTTTTACTAATAATACAGACTCCAGTTCAGGTGTTTTTGGTCTGTAGAGTGTGGGTTCAACTCTAGGTGGTGACACTTATGTCTTTGAGCAAGATGCTTCACCATAATTGCTTTTTCCCTTAGATGGGACATTACAGTGTAGATTCCATAGGATTGGTAATGCATGTCAAAGAACACAGAACACTTATCGATGAAGAGTAGGGGGTTAACCCTGGTATCTTTGGTTTACATAGCAAGCACTCTTATTTACAGGTTTCCTCAGGCTTGCGAGGTACAGTGACTAAGTTCACTTATGAGGCATCCTTGGTTTCATTACATTAATATATAATAACGACAGGTATGAGAAGGTAAGTTTGAATTATGAGACCAATTTATATAGCACCTTGTAACTGTTTACAAAGTGACACAGCGCAATCTGCAGCCAAGCATGCCAGAAACACCAGGGCAAACCCCTTCTCTTAACCCAAGTGTAATGGGTTATTTTTACATGCATTACACGACACACAGTAATCACGGCTTACTGTCTCATCTTAAGGACGAAAGCAATAGACCTTTATCATGCTGCCGCCATCTTGGTCATGTTCCCTGTATCCAGTAACATTATTGGATGCTAATATTCACTGTACAAAAAAGGTACCAGATTATTTTTCCTTCCAGCCTCGGTTTGGTTACATTGAGCTGAATAGGAGAAAATCAAGATGGCCGCACCATGATAAAGGTCTATTGTCTTGCTCAAGGACACAAAAGCCATGGTTGGGACACCAACCTACACTCTAACAACACCAGACCTTGAGTCTGGTGCAATAAACTGCTCAGTCAAGGTACCCCATTTATTTCCCTCCAAAACATTTCCCGTTTCCCTCCAAAGACTGACCCTATAAGTTGGTCCTGAAATTGGTCATCTGGTTAAAAAAGCAACGTTCTTTTAAACTGAAAACATGTACTAAAATGTGAAACACATAATATCTGACTTCCTGAGACAAAAAACTTATAACCTGACAGAAAAAGTGCATTTTAGAAGCAACTGCCTAATTTACTTTTAAAATAATTTCTTTAAATATTAACTCTGATTTCTGTTCATTATGTTTTGTCAATTAATTGATACTTGCTTAGAACTATAGACATGGCCATGAATATTTATTAACTAACAAAAACTATAGAAACTATTTGACAACAATTATTAATGCTTGTGCCTTAACCATCAAAGCCAATTAACAAGAAAACCAAAATGGTTTTTAGAGATTGAACATAAAGTATTGGCAGATAATGTTGACTTATGTCAAAATCAATAAAGGGCTTTAGTGCCCTAAAAACTAAAACTAAAAAAAAAAAAAAAAACCCAACACTGATCTGTGGACTAAGGGATCTTGACAGATGGTCTCCATGTGCATATGGTGACTATTTGGTTAAAGGGGGGGGGGGGGCAGAGGAGTTAATTTGCCAAAAGTTGTTCACAGCTTAAAATTTAAGTACCAATTTCAAATACTGTGTAAAAAGTCTCTTTGCTATCTCTGTCCATTTTTGTCTTCGTGCTGTGTCCAAATTTTCTGCACTGTTTTGCCAATATTTGGGAGGGCAGTTGCCCCCTGCTCTGCCCCCCCCCCCCCCCCGGGTTGTTTGCTTATGTTGGTCTCAATGTTTCGACTAGCCTGCTCTATAGTCATTATCAGTAGACTGATGCGGCAGTTGTAAAACAGCAAAACAAGTTCTTATCAGAACTAGAACTGCATCGTCTACAAATATTCCCAATCTACTCAGCAGCAGTAGATGAATAGCAGGATGAGTGCTAATAAAAAAAACATCTACACATCAAAGTATCTGCAACTGCTGACTACTGAGCAAACTCCTTTAAAAGAGGTCAACCCGCACAGGGATAGATATTATCAAATGCTCTTATCACAAACCAAATATATGTTTTTCATATCACATAAAAAAACATTAATCAAAAGTAAAAAAATAAATACATGTAAAGCTGCAATACTCTGTTTACATTTCTCACAAAGAGTAATTTACAATGTGATAAAACTAAATTGCAAATAACACTGAGTTCATAAAAAGAAACACAAACCAAAAGAATGAAAATATAATTATTATTTAAACTACAATGTTTTGTTTACACTTCTCAAAGAAACTAACTATTTTTCAAAAGCAATAATACTCAATTAAAACATTACTGTTGTTTGTCCAGCATTTTTGATACAACACTGTAAAACTAGATTTTAGTAATTTGATTGATTAAATTACAGTACTGGCCTTCGTTTGCAGTAAAAGAAAACATGGATCACAAGTGTTTTGCCAGAGGAAAAAAAAAATTAAATAATGAAAAGACAACCCAGATCTTGCCTTCTAGACAGCACTGACGAATTCGTGAAGATACAACCTTGCCTTGTTTGGACAAAAATGGGCGGGGAACAATTATTTTGGAAAAGATGCTGCAAAGCATCCAACAGTAATCCATATTGGACTCCAATATTAAATTACTGAGCATCTTGGCAGTAAATACATGGCAAAATAATGGATGACACGTGACGCGTGTTCCACCAATCAAATGACAAGGTTCCTGTGTGTGGTATATAATAGATTTGTATTTGTTCCCAAGGCATTCGTAAATGAATACATAGTAATAATATAACAAATAATTTCAGTACAAATGAGTGGAATGCTATAATTACATCATTGAAAACTTAACAACATGTTGCTGAGGTAACACAAAACAGTACCATATTGAATATTTGCAGAAGTGTCCGTTGATGAACATACAATTTTGCTTTAAAAATAATCCCCAAAGGTTGTGGAAGATTACAGTATCCTCTCTTCTGCTAATTCAAAGCTGCCAACTCTCCCTGATTCTGCAGAAAGTTCCATGAAAATATACCAATCTTTTCATGTTCTGATGAACAAATTTGAAAAAACTCCCTGATTACGGAAACTTTTTCCTTATTATGTTGAATGTAATTCTTAATATCTCCCTGATTTGGATAAAATCTCCAAGATTGCAAGATGCAAATGTTGGCAGCTCTGGCAAACTGTCTCCAAAGTTCAAGGTTGTATACTCCCAGCAAATTACAAAAGCAAAATGACTTTGAATCACAAAAAACATTTTCTAAGAACTATCAGCCAGGCTTTACAGTTGTGAATAAACATGAAATAGTGTAACTTGATCAATTCATCGCTGGTCCCCCGAAGTGTCCTATATGGTCCACAGCCCAAATAATCATGTTTGGAGAAAATTGCAATTGACGTTGCACATTTTTTTTTCAAATTGCTGTTTCAGCATCTGCTTACTCTTTTTTATTGTATAATAAATTTAATGAGAAATTAATTCCTAAGCACATGCGTCACTTTATGAAAATGAAAAAAAAAAAAAAGTTTTGCTGGCCGAGCGCTGTGTACAAACCAATGCAAATTGAGACATATTGCAATACGACACTTTGAGAAAATACTACCCCTCAATAGATCCAACATATAGGTCACTTTGTGGTGACGCAAAAGTTGTACACTTGAGTTTGGAACTGTGCTACAGCACTATACATACCATGGGTAAAGTGGTGTAAGGTGATAGGTCACTTCATGGCACACAAAATGGCAAATGCAGAGATATGTCGTTCATACCAATTAACTATTAGGTAGGTACTGAAACTTGCTGAAAATATTAATAGTAATGAGTATTTGTATAAAAACCGATTTGCAAAATTGTGTAATTTCTGTCACTTTCTGGGACCAGAGATGAATTACGACCTTTATGATAAGCTAGGCTACAAGTCTTTTGATTAAGTACAGCACATCCTTAAAATATTGCATATATTTTACTTCAGTATTGATGCAACTCTAAACTGCAGCTTTCTAAGGACATTCTATATGAGTTACAGGTGGCAAAGTTTACAATTGATATTATATTCACAACTCTTTTATGTAATAGTAATACTGATAGTGTATATAGACATTCACTAAAACAAATGTCTTTATAAATATTGCTTTTAAACGCACCCTGTTTAAATAAATTGAGTAAACTTGATAGATAGTACATGCATATGGAACCACAACTTTGTGACGTTCCACACTACAATTGGGCAAAAGTGAAATGGCATGACAAGTGAAGACAACCAAAACATAAGCCTCGATATCAATGCCATGTGATGTGATGTCCTTAGCATTCTACATGTTGAGAAATACTTGTCCTTTAGCAAGCGCGGGAAGAAACTGCCTCCATGCCCCTGGTTATTACCATGGTGCCCTTTGAAATGTTCCAGTAGAAGTTTATATTTATATCATAGAAGTGCCTTGCTCTTACAAGAATAAAGTATCAGGACTAGGTAAGCATTGTATAGAGGAAGGGAAATGACCAATTTAATTTTGTGATGTACTCATTTTCCAAAAGACAGAGTCCTCATGTGATTGGGGAAAAAATGACTATTAGTTTCTAACCTCACATTAAAATGGTGCAAATTACCATTGTTTTCAATACCCTTTCAGTGCAAAATCTGTCAACATCCAAAACATCTAATGACCTCTTTCTGAGAAAACTGGGTCTTCACATTTTTTTTTACGCTGACGTTTGGTTCATTCCTGACTTTCAGTAATATTAAATCAACTCGGTCTTGAATTTGACCTTTTGACTGATGAAAAATTCCTCATTGAAATGTAATGACACATTTGTTGTTGGAATCCAATGACCTCATGTTTCACATTTCGTTCTGAAAAAGTCGGTTATGAACCAAAACATCCTTGTCAAAAAATGTTGAGACCCATTTTTTCTCAGAATGTCAACAGATGTTTTGGACGTTGAGAAATTTTGCACTGGAAGGGTTTTGAATACAATGGCAATGCACTAGCTTAAGCAAGACTTTTCCGTGTTTAACAGCTTTATGAAATTGAAGTAATGAAAACATTTGCCTACTTACAGATTCCCTGCTCATAAATAATGTATGTGGCACACAAATTCAGCACTTTACCTTGTAAAAAAGAAAAAGATATCTGCGATTGTTCACAAAATGCTATGGTACGCCTGCTGTAAACCTCGGCCTCATCCATATGGATTTTCCAGGCCAAAACTCATACAACATTCAGAGCAAAACTTTGCGTAGCACAGAAGTTTTGCGTATGAGAAATAAGTCATCAGCCAAAATGTCAAATGGTTTACATATAAAGAAAGACTCCAAGGTCAAACTCAGTTATGTGATACACTCATTTTCAAATAGAGAGAGTCTTCATGAAATTGGGGAAAAATTACAAGTCTCTAAACCTCACGATAGAAAATGGTGTAAAATGCCATTTTGTTTTTATACTCTTTCAGAGCGAAATTTGAAACACAACATCATCAGAAAATTTAAAAAACAAATGAATCTGTACATTCCTAAGAGGAATTTTTGCGCCAGACACAAGATCAAAGTCAATGCACTTTCACTCAATATCATCAAAATTAAGGAACAAATAAAAATTATCCGTTAAAAAATGTACAGACTAATATTTGAAATGTGAAGTAATCAAATGTCTTTATGGATTTTGACAAAAATAGCACTTAAGTACCAAACAAAATGGCAATTTACACCATTTTTAACCTGAGGTAAGAAACTTGTAATTTCTTTTTCCACTTTCATTGGGACTCTTTCTTTTGGAGAAAGGGTAGATCACAAAACTGAACTTGACCTTGAAGCCCCTCTTTAAAATATTAAGCCTACTGCGAGAACGTTGATGAATATCTGGTCCGAAACACCAACAAAACGCAGAGTGCTGCTGAATTTAAACAGACCTCATCTTCTGTGGCAAGAATGGAATGTTAATATATGCGTAGTGTTTAGTATTGATCCCTTGATAACCTCTGTCCTCCATGTTGTGGGTCATGCTGCGTGCAGTGCTCACCGACGATTCACACGTCATCTTTGTACCATAAAATAGAGCAGCATATGTAGATGGAATGTTCAATTCAACTCGCTGAATGGAGCATTCCATCTTCTAACTCCTGAAAGTATTCTCGCCATTGCACTAAAAAAACATTCATTATTGGAAATCCCATATTGCATCATACACATTGACATTGAACACAATAGAGATATGTCTATGCTTTCTGACATATCATCTTTTAAATAAAAAATTTGCTAAAAGAGACCTCTCAGGAAAGTTGTCTAAATTCCCTACTCCAAAGGCCCACTTACCTACAGGTGACCTTAATCCACCAATATTCTCATCTCCGATGTTAATTCAAATCAACATGTTCGGACAAGATTGGTATACCTGGCCCAGTGAGATGCAGTTGTTGTTTAAGCCTACAGCCCTCAATCCTCTGCAATACTCAAACTTCATTAAGAGGATATTTGGAGGATTCGGGACGGTTAAAGTACAAAAACCCAAAACGGCAAATTGTAGTAATAAAACCTTCAAATCTATGACAGAACTTCAAACTGAAAGGGTAATAGGAAGACCAACACAAGGTTTTCTTTGTTTGTGACTTACTGAGGACACTGGGGATGGAGTGGTTAGTCAACCGTCTTCATTTGGATAAAGCTGGTCTGTCCTGCAATGCTTTCTTCAGAAGGACCACTACGTCATCATGACCTGAGGTTGAATAAAGACAAATTGAGTAGAGTGCGACTTGGACCTGCGACCTCCGGACTAACATGCCGGTGCTCTACCAACTGAGCTATCTAGCCATAATGTTGGCAGTCTCCCTTTTTTGTCAATATCTTTGTTTGGGGGTGCCAGTCAGAAGAAATTCGACCTGTAACTGCCGTATAGCCAGGGATCACACCCAAGTTTACGATACAACCCAGGAAGCGGCAGCAGAGGGACCACCTTAAGGGGATGCGATGTTTTTCTTCAAATATCAAGTAATACACCATAGGGGAAACTGACTGGGTAGATTTGAAATAACTTTGGGTTGAATAAAGAAATTGAATGCCGGATTAACAAGCTGGGGCTCTACCAGCTCAGTATGGCAAGCATGTAAATGCTGCATCAGCTAAAATGTGCACTACACAGTATAACACACAGGGACATTGACTCCAAAATTGTGATGATGACGTCAGGTGAATTGCGTCAACGGAGTGACTATGTTATCACAATTACTAGAGTAAATTGAAATCAAGTTCAGATCCCATTTTCATAGAGCTGCTTAAAATTTGCTGCTGAGAAAAAAATATACAGAGCACCAGTCATTTGGCTGGTAACCTTATTCTGATACAAAGCATAATTTTGTTGAGCTTAGCTAGTTTTTTTTATTAAGCAGGTCTATAAAATTGAACCTTGGTGGCTGAGTCATCGAAGTTTGGGTTCAAATCCCGGTCATGACACTTGTGTCCGTGAGCATGACACTTAACTATAATTACTTCTCCTCAGCAAGGAGTAAATGGGTACCTGCGAGGGGTAGAGATTGTTGAAGTGACTGATTTCCTTTAATCTTAATGATTAATCTTTAATATTACGTATACTATGCCAGGCAGTACTTAGCATTGTGTACATTGTACCTGAAATGGTTCTATGCATTTCTTGTATGGCACTTTAACATCACTGACACGAACTGTATGTTACATTCACTAATTCAGCAATTTCTGTATCTCAAACGGCCAGAACTGTTTAAGAATGAAAGACTTCAGAACACTAGGTGGCAGCAGACTTACCTGGTAAATTTCCATTGTGTAATGTAGTTCTGAGCATGCACACATTACCGAGAACAATGGATTTCCCTGGTAAGTCTGCTGCTACCTAGTGTCCTCATCTGCAGACAATGGACTAAAAAGTATTACCTTTCTCACTTGCCCAGACGAGACATGTCTGTTTTTTAGCCTGGCTGGCCACGACTTCATCATTACAAGCTAAATCCAGGTTTGCTCCTTGCTCTATCAAGAACTGCACAAATTGGAGCCTGCCGTGGTAGCATGCACTGTGTAATGCTGCAACGAGAACATTCATATCAAACATTGGATACAAATTTGTGTTGATGCATAAACTAGACTGTATCCCCATTGGTGGCTACAGGTCTGGCTACAGCTACATTGCCGCATCATCATGCGTTAGGGTATATAACATCCTTAGCAACAGTCGCAGCCAAAGCTGAAGCCGCAAATTCAGATAGGGCCTTACTAATAACACACAAAGAAACACATCATTTTTGCTTAGCAGAGAATTGTTAAGCAATACTTTCTGCTCAAGCAGTTCTATGAAATTAAATCGTCTAAGCTGAAATAAATGCAGTCCAGACCTTAAAGCGTAGAGACTATGACCACAACACAAAGATCAGAAGTCAGAGGTCAGAAGCAAGAGACCAGAAGATCGGGGACAAACTGAGTGGCCTAAAAACTCATCGAAAAAATAATTTCAAAATGAACACAGAAAATCCAAATGACAGTGCTTACCTGTGTGTCCGTCCCGACCTTGGTAATTGATATCAACTCCGTTCTGCTCCGTAAGAAACTTCACCAAATCCATGCTCTGGCCAGAAGTACAAGCACTGCATTGAAATGAGACAAAGTCAACGACTACGACTACACTTCCATGCCAGGGGCTCGGAAACATTTCTGGAATCCCGGGGTGAACTGGTTAACATATGACAGTTCTGTTTGATGAAAACCTCATCTTGGGAATGAATGTGATCTTTGAGGCAGTTACAGGTTGAATGGCTTCAGACTGGCACCCCCGGACAAAGATATTGACTAATAGGGAGACCCCCAACATAGGGTTAGATAGCTCAGTTGGTAGAGCGCCAGCAAGGAGATCACAGGTTCAAATCCCGCTCTAGTAAATTTTTTTTCTTAAACAAATTATTTGAGATAAACTTTGAAGTCAATGAGAGAAGACTTACCAGTGAAGAGGTGCTTCACTAAAAATGTTCTCCGTGGTGAGGCATTCTGGGGTCATTTTTGGTAGGAGCTGCTTGGTGACCTCAAGTTTGCCATGGTAACAAGCTCTGCAGAAGAAAGAGATTTGATTTTGTATAGATCATTATTGGGGACTGAGTGGTTTAGTGCAACGGACTCAAGCTCTGGGCCAAATTTCATAGCTCTGCTAACCGCCGAATTTGCTAACTGCGATCACCATTTTTCACTTACAAAGCAATCGCCGAATATCTGCGCTAGCAGTGTAAACAAAAAAAGCATAGTAGCGAAAACTACACACGCGCACGAGCAGAAAACCCTACAAGCCCGTACGCTTGACAATAGCGTGGAATTCCCTGCTTCCGCAAGCGCCTATTCTTTGCTTGGGGTAAGCAGAGCCATGAAATTGGGCCCTGGTGTTAAAAGACTGGCACTTACGTTCCAGAAAGCCAGGAAAAGCCATTGAAAACTCTTGAGCTGGGAGAGCATTGATCTAAAATATCCGCTTAATTTGCGGCATTACTTTGTTCGTCAGTGTGTAGGGTGTATTTAAAAAACTTAATTTGAGGTGGGTGGGTAAAAAAAAGCTTGACATTTTAAAACCTTGATTATTCTGAATGGCCCCGTAGTGGATTGTTTCCCCGCCTTGCACCTCTGTGGACCCCGGTTCGAGTCTGTTTCATACCAAAGCCCTGCGTGTGCATTTGGTTTTCAGTCCCTACTTAATTGCGTGGGTTTCTCTATTTGGGGTTTTCCTCCCACATCTAAAACTGATATATTTCTTCAACATCTTCTCTTCACAGGTATCTTCAAGCCTACAGGTTTCAGTGCAAGGCACTTAAGAGGGTTCCTTGGTTTCATTACCAGAAAGATATCAAACTAGAACTCTTTTGTATTTTTATGAATTTGCCATCATTGTACGCATCCTCAATTCAGGTCTTAGACTGCTATGATTGCATTTGTTAATAAAGCAATAGTAACAACAACACTTCTGCCTATTTAATTAGTTCCTGTAATTCCTGAAACCAGCTTACACATGCAGGGCAGTGTCTCCATAGATGTTGACCTCATGACCTTTGACACCATGAGAAGGGTCAAGAAGATAGTTGAGAATCGGTAAATGTCCCGTTCTTGCGCAGTAGTGCAATGGCGTGTTCTTCTCATTGTCTTGACTATTTACTGAAAAAAAGAAGAAAACAAATAATTTAATTCTTTAACAGCTCGAATGACCAATCACAAGGCTCCAAAACTAAAAAATAACAGACAGTTGAAGTAAATGACTATACAACAGCTATACTTCATCGTAAACTTATCATGAACTGCATATGTGTTAATAATAATGGAACCACATTAAACATCCTTGCATAAACACAAAATATGTGTGACATTTTGGGTTACAAAAGCCAACAGACTTGAAAACCTAGTAAGGTTTGTCGTAACACCGTGTACATAAATCTCTCTTTTGAGATGTGGTTCTGAAAAGAACTGGTGGTGTAACAACTCAACAATGCAATCATTGTTCTGGAATCATCTTTAGGAGAAGGCCAGCTTTGTCCTGAAGATGATCAGAGCATACTACTAGAAACACCGAGTAGAAACACCGAGTTGAAACACTGAGCATTCAGTCGCTTGAAATCTCAACAGAGTCCACCACTTGTTAAAACTTGTCTGCAGAAAAGTCACATGACCAATATGCAAATTAGGTCTCCGATTACTATGTGTTAATGTCTTTTACCGATCCTGGCCCCAATTTCATAGAGCTGCTTAAAGCACAAAGAAACAGCTAAGCGCAAAACACCTTTTGTTAAGATTACCCACCAAAATACCATGTCACACGCAACATCTGTGACTGGTATCCCGCTTTATTTGCTGAGCAGCAAAATTGTTGAGCAAAGTTTCCAGCCTATTAAATTCGGCTTTGTATTTGTACTTTGTCTTCAAACACATACCATCAGCTTTGTTGTTCTTCCTGCCGGTAACCAACAGCTCTGTAACAGTCAAGAAGCCCTGAGAGCACGATACGTGAAGAGGCCTTAATCCAACACCACCACCAACATTGATGTCTGCATTGTGGTTGATCAGACACTTTACGACCTAAGACAGACAATTTTTGCAACAAGAAAAAGAACATCTATAACGGATATTTCTCCAAAGCTCTTTTGATACACTCATTCCTGATGGTATGCATGATGTATACCAGGGTCAAAATTTACATTTGACTGTAAGCCCGAGATTTTAGCATCGGGCCTGTCAACTCAAGACGGGACAAGTCCGGTGGTCTTGTGTTTTTCATTTCAAAAAATGAAATATTGAGTTTGAGTATGATAAATATCTTCCGATTCCTGCTGAGTATCAAGGTTTAATACAAATTTTGTTTTAGTGTTTATTCAAAAGACAAATAAAATACTGTTAGCTTCATTTAATTGTTAAGGCAATTTGGAAACAGATTTTAATGTTGTTTTACGGTTAAACGGTTAACAAGTTTAATGTCCCAACCCTTGTTCCACTACGCCCAACCTGTGCAACTGAATAGTTCTGATCATCAGTCAATCACTTGCAAATGCTACAGAAACCGGGAGGGGTTAAAAAACGAACAGAAACCGACAACCACACCTGATCGTGACCGAAGAAACACGCAGCGTGAAGCGGAGTAAACATGAGGACATCTTGAGCGTACAGATCAGCTTCATACCTCAGCAGAAGCTCCACGACCTACGAACAAGAAAGCAATAAGAAGTCAACAATCCACGCAAATCATTTCATCTTTCAGTCAGGCCTCTCTCATAGAGCCTTTGAAGAAGGAGTTAGAAAAGCTATCTTTTCTGTATCTTCTTCTGTATTTTGTATTGTTCTTTTTGATGAGCCAAATAAATAATAATACTACTAATAAAATGGAAAAAATTGCATCTTTCAGTCGTGCTCCTCTCAGAGAGCCTTTCATAAAGGCGTTAGAAACCCCCCCCTTAAGAAAATAGAATTGTCCATTTCCCAAAATGCATACGATGCGCTCCTGATAGCAAAGTGAAGCCTGAGCAGCAGATTGGCTAGGTGGTGACCCAGTTGCCATGGTCACTTCCTTGTGATTGGTTAAGGGAATGCAATTTCCTCATGTTCTGGGTCATGTGGTTTGGGAGTTACAGAGCGCTGAACTTTGAACTTTGAACCTCTGTAACTTTGGTTTGGAATATTGGTCTCATATTATTTTTTACCATTAAAGCTAGAGCTCTTAACATAACAATATCCACTTTGTGGAATGAACAAACCTGGGCGTGGCCTTCTAGGCTGGCAAGGTGAAGAGCAGTAATAGATGCATAGCTTATCTGTCTCACATCAGCTCCACCGATTAATAAGTCACTCACTAACTCAATATCACCCTTTGTAATCAGAAATTCATCAATACAATTACACGGATTAGATTTATTGGTAAACTTTGCTCAAAGGTCTTGATGGTCCATGGTTCGAATTTCAAGAAAATTTCCAGTACACCCAAGGGGCTAATAACTTTAACTGGACCAGTAAACTTGTTAAAATACCTCAAATACTTCTTTCTTGTATCATACTTGCTTCACTTTTAGAGGGAAGTTTGGAAGTGAAAAACATAAGTGTGTAGTAAATTTCACAAAAGTATGTGATTAGGCAATGCCAGAGTGCAGGGCTTGGTTAGTTTTGGAGTTACTAGCCCTGGACTACTGGACTCTGGCCTGCGGTAAAATGGGTATTTCAAAACCCAATGCTGTGAAGAGAGTGTATGGGATTCGAACCCAGTCCCACTAAGGAAAGGAAACAAGTTGTAGGTGCTATGAGAAACCCAGGGAAATTTATTCGTGCAAACCAGATGAACCAATAGAATCGAAACTCAATGTTGTGGACCAATGTATGGGATTCGAACCCAGTCCCACAGAGGCAACAGACTCGTCTTTAGAGACGAATCACTTGACCCAGGTCTCACCTTATAACTTGCAACATGCAGAGGTGCGAATCCCCTTGCACTGAGACTGTTGATGCGTGTACCTATTCTGGCTAACAGGCGTACTGCACTCTTGCACCCTAGGTATAACACACACAAAAATGTTTGTGCAATATTTAAGTAATAAAAACCACAAGGGCAACTGACTTAGTAAATTTCAAATAATTTTGGGTTGAACAAAGACAAATTGACCAGAGAGGGATTTGAACCTGCTACCTCCTGTCAATATTTATGAAACTGATCTGTGGCAGTCAATTATGTGACTTACCTCCATCCATGCAGCACAGGTGCAGTAATGTGTGCCCGCCACTTTCAGTCTTCTCATAAATATTTGTGTCGTCAATTAACTGTAGGACCTCCTCAATGTCATCGTCACTGCAAAATAAACAAAATTATATTTAGCAGGCCTTGCACTTGAGCTTTTTGTAAAGTAGCCCGCCAGGCCAGTAAACTGTGCATTTAACTTACACCCAGGAAGTTTTAGTAGTCCAAATTTGAAACTTTCTGATGTATTAATGGCAGTGATCAGAACCAGTTTAAAGAGTGGCCCTAAGATGCTCTTCACATTTTAACTATTACCTTTTTATGGCAGAGTAGACATCGTAGATTCAGGCTAATAATGGTTTTACACTTAAAATTTACATTTAGTTAAGAATAGATGAACACATTTTTAAAATGTACTGATTCACATCTGATAAAAGGAAGAAATATGAGCATTTTAAACAAGTAAGTTGCACAGTTTTTTAGTAGCCCACGGGTCAAGTTAAGAAGTGGTGTTTACTAGTCCGTCGGTGTTTTTACTAGACAATGTACGCTGGGCTAGTGTTAAGGTCGAGATTTTCTTTCACAATGCAGGCGATTCGCAATACAGTGCGCCCTCTGCAGTTCGGTCAGGAGAGGGAATCTTCACAGTGCTTCATAGGGAAAAGGTTATCAAGCGTTTAGTCTTCACACAGCACCTGCCATTCGACCCCGATCGGATGATATGTAATGAAAGCGAGTTCTTGAGACATTTTTGCCTCATTGATCACTTACTGACAAGCCTGTTGCAGTGCGCTGAGTTCCGTCCCTTTATTGACGTTAGTGTCGAGAGAAATCCTGGTTCTTAGTAAAGAGTAGCTGTCACTGACTCGCTTTAACCATGCTTCTGTAACAGGAACATTATAACAAACATTCATAAACACCCAAAAAGGTTCAGGCAGTCCTGTTTATTTATCTATTGGTTTATTAAGACAGTGTACCCTTAAATCAGTGCAACTGCTACCCCTAGTAAGGACCCTGTATAAACAAACAGTTAAAAGTAAATTAGCAAAATACAGAGCAATTGGAAAAGCTTTGAGTCAAAAAACAAAACACTAAGTGTAAAACCAAACAAAAATCTTACAAGGGTAAATGAAAAGTGACAAAAAATATAAAACATATCACAAAAGCAGGGTGCATAAAGATAAAACATGAACAAAACAAAACTATGCATGCACAAAGGATTACACCATTGTACTGGAGTTAAGCAAAAGAGAGGCAAATATTTAATAAGGAACTGTAATAAACGTTGTAGACAACTTTAAAACTATGATTGTTTGGTTGAAATGTGGTCAACCTATTGGTCGAAAGGTGGTCACATGACCATGTTTACCTGGTATAAAACAGCTGATAAAGAAGCTGGAGCTGTTTAAGACCAGTTGGCTTACGTGCTCTCCGCGCTCAGAGCAATTTGCGGGTTGGTGCGTAAGCTTGTGCCTGCGCCACTAATAACGCATCAAGCAATCAATACACAAATGAAAAAGAAATTTCAGTTAGGGACATTTGACACACTAACGAAGTACGGTTGGTCAACTCGCTTGAAAATGCTAATGGAAGCAAAAGGCTTCACATACCCTTTGAAACAGAGGCTCAGGCCTCCGCACCGACTTAAGCTCCGCCCACCTGTTGAAGCCCCCATACCAAAAGCACACATTTTCAAAGAAACTGACTGAACCTACATTGTGTAAGCCCCGAAGCCGTGGTTTCGAAAAGTGCTACAGCGTGATAGCTTCATCTATAAGCTCCGCCCCTCCATTTCTAACAAATGATTTAGATTAAAAATGTAACACACCTGAACACGTTGATGTTGGTCTAGACTTATAAGCTCCCATAATACCCTGCGTGTTGCCGTGGATATGGAAGCTAGCGTCCATGTGATGTCATTCTACAGGATGACCTATCAGCTGTTTTAGGATGTGCTTCATTACCCACATGGGGGAATCATCATCCAGCAGTTACGTTGTTTCAGCTACTCCATCTCTATTCTCTGATGAAACAAGAAACAACAAAGGAACATTACTATGTTCTGGTTCTGTGTTTTACTGCATAATCTCCTCATAAATGATGGGATGTAAACATGAAGCATCTGTGGCTATATACTTAGACTACTGAGGCCCCCATGTATGTACAGGGCTCGAAATTGGACCGAAGGCCCGAGGCCAGTGATGTTAACGTTGGGCCAGTAAACCTACAACCGTACAAGTCCGGCGGTCTTGTGTTTTTGAATAATAACACCTCACCGCATTTTCAATTTAAACAGACAATTACAAATATCTTTCAATTCCTTTGAGTAGGCCTATTGAAGTATCACCCACAAGACAAATGAGATCTTCTCCTAGTGCTTGTTCAAAAACAGTTCAAATGTGAAACTGTGCTCCAGTAAAAGTTTTGAGCTACAAGCACTACAGTCTGGTGGATTTTTCCTCAAAATTTGAGCCCTAAACTGTAGGCTGATATTTCATGAAGGCAACAGAGGCAATTGCCTGCATTGCCCCTAGTCATTGCCCGGGTGCTTCTTAAATGTTCTAATAGAAATTTACAATTTTCCCGTACAGGTGCCCTTTATGAAGGAGAAAGTGTCCTGGTGCCCTTGCCCTTTCAAAAACAAAGCATCAGGCCTTTGTATGACCTGTTCCATGTTTTTGGTAAACTTGCACCTCGTATTCGTAACTTGTAAGACGTAATTAGATTCTTGCTGGTAGTTTATTCCATTCAGCGAAGGTCCATGATGATGATGGAAATAGAGAATATTTGAAAACGGTTCATTCATAGAAGCAGCTATGAATATGATGTGGACAAATGACATTCCATTGTTGTAGGTTATGTAATAACAAACCCTGTCAAGTGTCAAGTCTAAAGACCAAGTCGTCAATCGTAGAATTTGCAAAGCTCTTTTCTGTAGATGTAAAATTTACCTAGCTAGCCACAGTTATATGGAGGATTCAGAGGCCATTGGCCACACAACTAGTGGGGCTAAAATTTACCTTCCCCAATCTGCCAATACGTTACAGTAGTATACACCTCATTCATCATTCATTCATAACTTATTATACAGCAATGAAGTACACCAGGGCAAAATCATGCAACAAAGTTAATTAAGACGTGGAGGAAGGAAATAGAGGCAAAGCTCCAAACAAATAATTATGACACGACGGCGAGGTCACTCACTGCCTCGGTCAGTCCTTGCACTACTGCAGTTGCACGGTCAGTGACACCATGGAGGAAGAAAATACATTCTTCCTCCATGGTGACACCGACACTGTGGACAGTGGCAGTGGCCAAATTGTAGCCGGTTCATGTGATGTTTACCTTTTTTATTATGGCTGGCATTCACAAAACAATTCGACGAATGGCACGAAAAATAAAAATTGATCACTCACACAATAACTTCCAAATTATCCTGGTTAATTTAGCAAACCATAATTAACTGAAACTTTACCTTTATCATGTTTTCTTGTCGAGTTAATGACTTCAGTTTGTCCGAGTCGAGTGTTGAGTGGGAGGGAAATTCTGAAAAACACTACAAACGCTCTATTTGACAAGCAAAAAATGGAAATCTACCGGTTCGCAGAGTGATAGCGCCCTCTGTCAACAACTTTTTCTTTGGGAAATACAACACAAGCGTCTTGGGACAAGACTATACCACCAGGGAAGGAGTGAGGAAATTTGTCCAGCAGAAATAGTATCAGTAGTAATAGACCTTTCCATTGTTGATAAACAAACCGCGCTGGTTGGCATGGACCGCCGAATGTTATTAAAACATTCAATCGTCTTAACAGATGTTTTAACAAAATTCAACATTTTCGGCAAACTTCTAATTAAATAAAATACCTCCCATGATCGGTTGCTTTGTTTCCAATAAATTCAACACTATTTTTGAATATTTGTGTAACATTGTTACAAACTGTAGCTATCTGTTTTTGTTTTGCATTTATGGCTTTTTATAGTTTTCCAGCCTGGGTTGGCAAAATCTTGGGCTGTGACGTTGCAAAAGAAAGGTCTATATTTGCATATTTTGAAAATGTTCACTGGGAATTGGGTAAACCAAACTTTACCAGTTTAGTTGGCAAGAGCTTGTACCTTAATGTCAATAATCGGAAACGGTACAAGCTTACATATATCATTGTTTATGTGATGTCAATTGGCGTAAATTCCTAGTATCAAATTGAGAGTATAAGATTCACAAACCCAATCGGATATTGGTTTATTTTATGCTGGTTAATCTAAATTTGTCAAAATCTGTATAGAATCACCCATTAACAAAATAGTGTGTTTTGTATAATTCAAAAATTCAAACACGGACAGCCATTACAAGTGCACCGTAACACTTATAAATATGCAAAGAGAACCTATGGAGGGCTGTTGCCTTAAATATGTTTATTGTCTTTTTGTATGTAGATCGACCTGCAATAAATGTATACAGCTACATATTCAGCTAGTTAGCTATTGATGGAAATTTATACTGCAAAGTAAAAAATAGCACCTCTGCAAATTCGCCATTAAAAAGACAAAATCCAGGAAATTCAAAGTCAAAAGAATATCCAGTGGTGTCAGAGAGGCCAGCTGTTATTGAACGTCGAAGACAATAAGATCGTCGCTCAAAGAAACTGACAGCTGATTTTGTCTACTTGAGTCTCTCCGTGGAGTGCTAAACACTTGTGGCAATGTTTGTGAAATCATCCTTACTTAATATAGGGGATCATCCATCATGGGGGGGGGGGGGGGGTGGGGAAGAATAAATTAATTCCCCAGACTCTCATTTTTAATCACCTGCACACATTCAACCAAGCTATGAAAATGTAATCAAAATGTTGTGATTATGTTTGAGTGAAGATACAGAAATCAAGTCACAAGGGAAACTGGGTACATGAACAAATTATTTGGGGTTAAACAAAGACAAATTTACTAGAGCGGGACTTGAAGCTGTGACCTCCAGCATGGTAATCTGGTTAAACAGATTCAAGTCCCGCTCTAGACAACTTTTCTTTGTTCAAACGAAGACACAGAAAACAGTGAACGTAACACACTTCGTGTATGGTAATCCAAGTTATAGCCCTTTCTATGCAACCCCACAGCTGCAAGAGTTCAACCAGTGAGTGGCAAAAGTATGGGCAGCCGTCAGTTTTTGACCAATTTGCTTTCAACTTAATAATCATATTACTGCTAAATAAAATTTACAGTCAAAAAAGAAAGAAAAGTATATTAATTTTTTTAAAATGATTTATCAAAAAATTTGCAAATGTTTTGCCCAGCCAGTTACTCACTTTTTGTTAAAGTCAATGCCTACCATACAACAAAATGGCGGGTCAATTTTTGTAAACAAAAGAAAGGTTTATAGTTGATGTTTCTTTCAGAGATTTTGTGCGATTACTTCTAAATATACAATAAATCAATTAAGCAAAGGTAACTTGAGGGGTGCGGGTGGTGGTGTTGTGGAGGGGGAGGGGTCATACGATTTGTTTCTAAACACAACTGCATAATAGCTTTTTGTGATTTTGTTTGATTTTTTTATGAAAATGGTGCTGGGGATGAGTGTAGTAAAGGTGCCATCTTATCATGAATTCTATAATATCAGAGATGAGATTTGCCGAATGTGAAAATTCCTAGAAAGGGCTTAGGGGCCAGGGTTCCCCCTTATTCTAGACCTAGAACCTCCCAGGGGGCCAGGGCTCCCCCTAATAATCTAGACCCAGAACCTCCCAGGGGCCAGGGTTCCCACTTATTCTAGACCCAGAACCTCCCAGGGGCCAGGGTTCCCACTTATTCTAGACCCAGAGCCTCCCAGGGGCCAGGGTTCCCACTTATTCTAGACCCAGAACCTCACAGGGGGCCAGGGTTCCCCTTATTCTAGACCCAGAACCTCCCAGGGGCCAGGGTTCCCACTTATTCTAGACCCAGAACCTCCCAGGGGCCAGGGTTCCCCTTATTCTAGACCCAGAACCTCCCAGGGGCCAGGGTTCCCCTTATTCTAGACCCAGAACCTCCCAGGGGCCAGGGTTCCCCCTTATTCTAGACCCAGAACCTCTCTAGGGCCAGGGTTCCCCCTTATTCTAGACCCAGAACCTCCCAGGGGCCAGGGTTCCCCCTTATTCTAGACCCAGAACCTCCCAGGGGCCAGGGTTCCCACTTATTCTAGACCCAGAACCTCTCTAGGGCCAGGGTTCCCCCTTATTCTAGACCCAGAACCTCCCAGGGGCCAGGGTTCCCCCTTATTCTAGACCCAGAACCTTCCAGGGGCCAGGGTTCCCATTTATTCTACACCCAGAACCTCCCAGGGGCCAGGGTTCCCCTTATTATATACACCCAGAACCTCCTAGACATTACAATTTAGGAGGTTTACAAAACTAAAGGTTGGACACAATGTGGACTATTTCTTTCTCCTTTTGATGAATGTTTTACTTCTTTAAAGATAACATGAAGGCTCAATGAGGTTTTAAAAAAAATCCCAAAGTCAGGAAAAATCAAGAGAAATCTTATGCCTGTCATGTCCAATGAACTGAATTCTCACATTTAACACAATCTACACATATCTGCATAAATAATGAGCTCAATCACCATACAAATGAAGGGGATAGCATTGTTAAACTTCCTTTTATTGATTTGTATTTATTTAAGCCACCTCAAAATATGTAAAGGTCTAATAGAAATAAGACTAAAGCATTAAACATGTTTATAAAAATTGGTACGTCTTATCCCACACACATTCTGTTTCACTAATTTTGGTTTTAGACACTTGGCAATCCTGGGCTTTGACTTCACAAACACACAGAATCATCTTAAGGCGAGTGTGGTCAAATAACCACGGTGTACTGTAACACCACACTTTGCTCAGCAATTAAGATTGGAAACAGATCTAAAAGGTATTAAACAGGATAAGTAAGGATAAAAAAAACATAATTGTTTAATTTGAGACTGAAAGCTTAGTTCATAATACCAAAACTAAATTATGTAAAATAGTTCCCTCTGGAATAAAGTCATATTTGAGAAAACTGTATCTGAAAACCTTAAAAATAAAAGCAACAGCTGATTAAGGACAATGTGTTTACATGCTGAAACATGTGCATGGTTTTTACTATTCTCTCCAGACTCACACAATGGATTATGCCCAATTTTATTTTATTTCACGCATATTGTTGATCACACAAAACATGACCATTTCCACCACTCCTGTATAATACCTCTAAAATCAATCTCAGTTCTTTGAGAAATCAAGCCCTGTTATTTTATGTTTCAAATAACCACCTCACTTTGTACACTAACAGAAGAAAAACTTTTATCCAGCAACTAGTTTCATGAGTTAAACAAATCTTAAGTTGGCAATCTTTTCAAGGAAAAAATGAAAGGAAATGTTAAATTTTAAAATGGAAGCTTAAAATACACTCACGGATAACAATTTTGAAAAGAAAAGGACAGCGTAGCGTTTGATACATAAATGGTTTAGAAGTACATTCATTCATATTCTTTCATTAACAATAATTATGTCATACAACTAACCATCAGCAGCTCATCTGGTGGCAAGTATTTAAAAAAAAAGAAAAAAAGAAAGAAAATAACAGCTGATTTTAATAACAGAAAATAATGGCATTTTATGCTTTGTCAAGGATTTTGTGTGTACATGGTGCTCCATACAAAAAACTAGGCACTTCCTGCAAAAACTCAAAACTGTACTCATTTGCTCATAAAAAAATCAGAAAAGGGTCTTTCAAATAGCAACTAATAAGGATAGTAAGGTTAAGTATTCTCAACAAATGTATATAAATATATGATTTTGAGTCATTACAAATCATGTAGAACACCTTTTCTCTGTCTCGAGAGAGAATACAATTTTAGAAAAAAAAAAGTATTCTCAACAAATGTATATATATATATATGATTTTGAGTCATTACAAATCATGTAGAACACCTTTTCTCTGTCTCGAGAGAGAATACAATTTTAGAAAAAAAAAATAGTATTAATTAAAAAAATTAACTATTGCATCCTCCCACCTCTCATTCAGTTTATGAGGAAAGACCAGTTCATACTCGACATGAAAACAAATACAAATTTGTTGTGATGCAAACAACTATATGCTCTGTTTTTGCATTATGACACAATGACATTCTCTTCAATTTTGCAATTCGCGTATTGTTTGAACCAGGGGCCGATTTCACAAAGAGCCAAGACTAATCTTAACTGTGTATCAATCTTAATTGGGGACTTTTAGGACACTAGGTGGCAGCAGACTTAACAGGTAAATCCATTGTACGCGTTAATGTGAGCATGTTCAGAACACTGTAAACGATTGAAATTTGCCCGGTGAGTCTGCTGCCACCTAGCATTCCAAGGTCTCCCATTGCTAGGCAAAGTGTGAAGTCACAATACAAATCACTATGGTAACACTGACAACACATCTTCTAGATGAATCTTAGTGCTTTGCGAAATCGAGCCCAAGCTCAAGCCACCTCCAAGGCAGTGGACGTTAAAATTTGTCAAAATGTCATAACCATTGCAACCTGGTTTCCTTGAATAACTTTCAAAATAAATCCGTGCTTTATATATGTGACAAGGTTAATATAATGTTATTATTTTAATTTAAAATCAAATCAAAATTGCAGTTAAAAATTTGTGCTCCGTATATGAGGTTAATAGAATGTTACTATTTTAATTTAAAACAAAAACAGAATTGCAGTTTTAGTTAGTTTCAGTGGCAGATCCCATGGCAAGGGGTTTGGGTAAACGAAAAAGCCACAGGTCCACTTGGAATCCAGCAGTCTCCTGACGACGGACAGAGGATACTGTCCGAACCGTCAAGTCCACCGGTATGAGAGATTTTCAAATACCCTGACGTATTGTATTTCCACCAAGCAAACCTTCAAGTCTTCAAAAAGAATATGTGCTCCCAAAAATTCAACACCTGCTTATTCGTCCAACCAATACCATCATGTTTTGATTTTTATAAGCTTTTATATAGTATGACTCAATGTTGAAAACTATTTTTACACTTACACGCAGACAGTGTATTTGTTTTTATATATCTCCACATCATTATCTTATAAAAAAAAGTAAGTGGCAAAACATGAGTGCTGAAAATTGGCATAGCAGTCATTGAGTGGAATAGGAAAAATGCGAATACATACCACAGTTGTAATTGGCTAGAAGTGTCCCCCGTATAACAAAAATGGAGCAACCCCTTGTGTCCCCTCTAAAAATGTACCTTATTTTCGATGCTGGTTTGTGCCAAAAATATCCAGTGAAAAAGAACCAGGCAATTAAAAAGGGGATACATAACAAAGTAATACTTTGAAAAATAGTGTTAGCTGTTGCAAACTGCTTACCAATCAAAAGGACCTATGGTATAAATGCAAAAATAATAGTTTGTGGCCTGACGTTTCAACCCTAGGAGAATCTTTCTCGAAGGCTAAATGACAAGACTACAAACATAAACAGTACATGTATACATTACTGATGTAACAAAATAATACTTTGTAAAAAAAAGCAGTATAAATTTAAAGCAAGATAAAAAAAGGGCCACAACATGACAAATCCAGACACTTCCTGCCAAAACACAAAACTTATCCGCTCATCAAATAGATGAGAATAAGACACCTGATGCGGGTCTAAAAGGTTAACATTTCTCAACATATAGAAATTTGTAAGACCTCACATAACATTGATATCAAGGCTGATAATATGGTTGTCTAAACTTTGAAGGCCATTTCACATTTGAAAGAAGTGACTGGTTTTGGTGTTGGGCATCACAAATATTACCAATTATTACAAAATAACTTCTGAATACCTGTACAAACTTTCGGTGCATTTAAAGAAAGAAAGAAATCAAACTTATGAAATAAAATTTACTTTAAGATGCTTGTATAATAACAGTTTTCAAAATCAACATTTTCTATTCAAATGTTTTACAGGATTGGGCCTCGGTCTCAATCATCGATACTTTGATTAAATAATTGTTGCTGAATAAAATTATTTCATTTCTGAAGGTGATTGTCAAGCCGTTTATTACAAAATCATTACATTCCAGGAAAATAATTGATTAAATAAACTAAATGAATAAGTATATTGCAAACTTTACTTGAGAATCATGCAAGGGATGAGTGTATTTATTACAGCTCAAAAAATGTATTTATTTTTTCTCAAACAATTTGGCATTAGTGCCTTTTTTCTTTAGCTATTTATATTTTGAAATAAACTTTTCACAAAACTACTTGGGATATTTTAACAACAGAATAGAGCACAAAAGTGGGCGTTTACCACAAACTAGCAGCGTTTTTCTAAGTCACAATTCCTCTGAATAGGGTACTTACATGTATCACCAATGCGTTTCAGAAAGATTTTTTCAAAATGGGCACCCAGATTTGTAGCAAATACATTTTCTTTGAAAACAGAGCGTCCTTAATGTTAACTTTTTGAGTTACAAACACTAGTGGTGTAGCTGGAGGTAAGGGAGGGACGAAAGAGGTGGTGGGCAAGGTGGGCGGGCAATGATAGTTTGTTTAAACTTATTTTGTTATTGGTGGTTGGGTGGACCGTTGTTATTTAAATAATATCTCAAAACAATGCCATGCTTTTTTTAGGGGCAACACTCTCTCACTTTGCCACTGGGTACCACGAGCCCTAGCTACGCAGCAGTACAAATACATGTACCTTTTGATACAAATGAAAGATAAAGTGAGGCGTCTTAATTCAAGACGAGGGGCTTTTTTTTCCAAACCTAGGCTTAGGTTCTGTCTCCGGGCTACGTTTAATGTTGGAAACACCCTACAAAATGTACACTATTCTAACATTGATAATGTAGCCCAAACCGGTGTCATAAGGAAATTAACATGGGCTGGAGGAGGTTGATTCAAAAGAGGGCGCAATCAGAAGTTTGTATACAGTTCGTCGTATGGGGGGACAAAATCTCTGAGGAGACAGAATCTCCTGCCACACCGGAACTCAAGCCAGAGCAGGAGTCCAAGCCAAGGCTCTTGGAACAGACCCAGGTTTCCACAAGACACTCCCAATACCCCTTTAGCTCTAGCTACAACCCTGGCATACATGTCCGAAAGTCACCTACTATTTGCCTTCATGCAAAGTCTCAGATCCTAACTTTGCATGTAGAATTTATGATGCTAAATACTAAGGTGTGTACCTTTGCAAATCCCTCCATAACTTATCTAAAGAATGTACAGAAAGTCTGTGGGAAAATGTCCAATAATTAAAATGGAATGGTTTCAAACATCTTCATTAAAAAAATTATTTCATAAAAACAAATTTCAACAAAATTCCTCTTAAGGTATCCGTAAACAGCACAAATTACAAGCTTAATTCAAGAAAGCAGCAGCGTTCACTTTCCCAAAAGGATACAATCATTTCCGACTTTCCAAATGATGCTTACACCAGTATGCATGGAATGTAGTGCCAAAATTCTCTGCCAACTGTTGTTTCTAATTGAAAACAATATTTACTTCATGCACATTCCGTTTCCGTTTCTCTAGTTTAAAGGGCAAAATACGAAACCTTTCACAAAACCTATTAGAGGTTCTGAAATTGCAAAACAATAGTTAATGGTCTAATGTTTTGACCCTAGCAGAGTCTTTCTCAAAGGCTACACAACCACACAGTCAAGTGGACCAAATTCTTTAAAAATAATAGATCGCGGGCAATTTTGACAGTCTGAGGATGGCGTAAAACAAATAATTGTGTTTACGTGGCCAGGCGAGCTTGCTAGACATGCACCATAATAAAGCTAATAAAATGCATATTCTTTGCTACACATGCTTCAAACTAGACACTAAATGAAGAAGACGTGCAAACGGTAGCAAAATCAGCGTTCAGTGGCGGCAAGTAAAATCAAACTGATTTCCCCCCCCCCCCCCCATCAAATTCAATTCGTAATAAAAGAAATTTCTGGTTAAACTTCAATATTTACATATAATACTCTTCCTTTACAAACATGACATCTGGAAAAATAAAATTTCATCACAGATTTATGAAAATGATTATACTCCAGAAAAACTATATTTCTCCAACACATTTGGGCCATTTTCAAAACCACGGCTTAGGCTTTTGCCTCCGGCTTAGGCAACGTCTGAAGCTGCAGCCCAAGCAAAAGCTGTGGTTTTGAAATGGACCATTGTTACACTCATTGTACATACATTTAAGCACTCTTTTCGTATAATACATTTAAGCTTCACTTCAAACATCAAGGAGCCAACATTTTCTTACTGCCCTACTTCTTGCCTTGGCAGGTTTTGTAATTGTACCCTGTAGCTGGCATCTTTAAAGTAAAATAAAGTCATCCTGTAAGGTTTTGTTGATTGTTGTACATCCCCTCTTTACATTGAGTCAGTGACTAGCCAAGTGCCAACAGATTTGATATTTTAATCATAGCGCACATATTTATATCGCAGGCAGGATATCCTTCTTCACACATTAACCACCGCAGACTTATAAATAAATGTTCCGATTTCCTGTAAAGTAAATTTTTTCTTCTGGTTTCATTGAAACAAATATCACGAGGCATGTTATACCCTTTATGTCAGTACAGGGTGTTGGCTAAGATTTATAAATAAGTTTGCCACAAATGGAGAAAAAATGTTGTCTAAGTTACTCCAATCCTTTCTCATGTTCACCCTCCTTCTCTTGGTAGCACTTTCCAGTGAGTTGAATAACCAGTTTTACACCTTTTTGGTATTGAAAGCAGAAAACCCTCAAAGGTGCCTTGCACTGTAAAACCAAAGGCCAGAAGATACCTGTGGAAAGATGTTGAAAAAAATCTTAGCTTTAGATGAGGAAGGAAAACCTGACTGGGTGGAAAACCCACGCAGTCAGGTAGGAACTGAAAACCCAATCCATACGCAAAGGCTCCAAGATTTGAACCAGGGTCAACAGAGGTGAAAGGCTACGATGAAAGAGCTGAAAGACTGTGTAGATGCATTCACCACTTGTTATCATACTGCAGGCTGGCATAGTTATATCTATTATTCAAAACCACCGTCGTTTTATATTGAATGATCAGACAGTAGGAGGGTTGACTATGTGCATTAATCACACGTACTACTATCATAATGCAGGCTGGCATAGATTACATGTATCTATCATTCAAAACCACAGTGGATGTCTGGATTACATATATTGAAGGTTAACTATGTGCTTTCCCCACATAATATCATACTGCAGGCTGGCATAATTTATATACTGGTACACTCAAAAGCACATTGGATGCATTGAATGCTCAGACAGTTGGAGGGTTAATAAATGTAAAATATGGCTACCAAATACACATTACAGAGCCTGGCATGTACCTGGGTAGGGGCAGGAGGGGCTGGCAGGGAAGCTTAAACACAATATGAACAGAAAACAATTACTTTAGTCACCTATGATCCCTTTGCTGCTTTTGAAAATTTCTTAAGGTGCGAAATCTGTTTCCATAGTAACGATTTCAGGTTGTTGAGCACCAGCGAGTGATCCATGTGCATATTTGTGCTGGTCTTCTCCAGCCCCTGGCATTTGTCGAGCAGCAGCACCAGCTGAGCTCTGATCTCGTAGGGTGAATTATCTAGGAGGTAGTCGTGTAACATGTGACACACCCGCTGGAGGTTCGGTTGGATGATCTCCCCCGAGCATCTGCCCGTGGTGGTGTCGCAGAATGAGCGGCAGTTCTCCCCTAAGGTGCAGTCGGTGCTGGCCGTGCATGCCCGCTCCTGCAGACTGGTCTGGACGGCCTGCTCGGTCAACACCCCTTCCACCTTCAACACCTTCACGTCGCTGTGGATGGTGTACCCAATCCCGAGTTCATTTACATCACACATGTAGAGATTACCCATTGGACCGTCCAGGATTTCCTCCACAAACTCCAACAATCCAACCACAATGTGCGCCTTATCCGACCAAGGCGGGGCGATCTTTCTTTTAAAATACCTACTGACTGCACCCGGTAATAAATAATCGATAACAGATGGGAAATCTGTACCAAATAATCGATAAGAGTGGACTCCTTCCATAATGTACATGTTTCCACAGAATCCTAAGAGTGTGGGGATGTAGTCACTATTACCCAGCACCATCATCATGAGAAACTCTTTCTCCTGAAGCAGAGCCCACATCGACCTTGCCTCCGGCAGTGACACTTTGCCGTCGTTGTTGACGTCGGCGATGTCAAGGATTCTGGACTGGATGCTGTCGTATTTACCCTCTCCGAGATGCGTCTTGAGATAAGCTGACAGCATGATGCGGAAGTCTTCCATGGAGCTCCCGGAGGCGGGCTTGCTGAATCGGATGTCTTTTGGGTTCAGGTCCTGCTTGATGTACAATTCTTCGTCCATGTTCTTTTTTCGTTTTGGAGGCCTCTTTAAGGTGCCTTCATATACCTGGAGTAAGAAAGAAGACAGGTGGTTACCAACTAAAAAAAATGGTACTTCCTTGAACTGATTCACTACATTCAACTTTAAAGGCCTTATCTCATTGCCTTATTTCATGTTACCAGTAAAAATACCATGTCATGTGTTCTGTTTGCGACTGGATCTTCACAGTTTTCCATCACAGGAATTTGTAAAGGGAAAAGTCCATCCCTAGAGATTTTTGAATGAGTAACTCTGTTCCCATCCTCTAAAGTTTTCAATAAACACACCCATCAACCAACCTGTGAAAATTTGGCATCAAATTAGACAATAATTTTGGGTACAATAAAGAAAAATTTACTAGAGCGGGACATACTATATAAAACTAGACAATCCTATCTTCGCCTCCCTAAAATTCCAGGGGTTAGTGATGAGAGGGATCAATGCCCAAGCTGGAAGGACACATAAGGGTACAATTTCATGGCTCTGCTTACCACAGAATACTGCCTCTATGGAGCCCTGTAAAGCGTATGAATCTGTGGGCTGTAAGCACAACATTCCACAGTAAGCAAAGCCATGAAATTGGGCACTACTAGGCTAGTTCGCCCTTTGCACTGTCAGCCATTGGTGTTTAGAGCCTCGAATTGGAGACAGCAGTGAAAAAGCATTACATAACTATATTTTCATGGTACAGTCGACTCTCGTTAATAAGAGCTCGGAAGATACGAGACGCCGGTTAATACAAGGTATTTCACCGATCCCGAACTGTCCCATGCGTGTTTCAATGTCTTAAAAAACGGAAGATACGAGCACGGTCGTCACGAGAACACGGATAATACGAGGTATTTTTGCGGCCGCATGATGACAAAATGTATTGTTTTTCATACTTTTGTAGCGAGATCTGAAAATAATTGTTCCGTAAAAGCTTACCGTTCAGTCAAGGTTCGGAAATAACATTCTTGATGCCAAACTATTTATCGGATCGGACCGGCTACACGGTTCTGTCCGATCCGAAAACCAGAAACATTTCGCTGGTAACTTATGCTTGATATGCTACTTCGCTTACACGCTGACGGCTACCAGCGAAAACAACGTTCAGCATAGGCGCTACGCAGTATCGAATCTGTCACATCATAGTCACATGAACGGCAAGTTTGACATGACTTTGCTATGATTTTTATCTTGAGTTATACAAAATATTAAATTTCTATGATCGTAGTCAACAAAAATGCATTTATCATTGATATTTTTGTGTACAGGATGCTCGTACTAGGAAGCAAACTGCTCCGTTCTAGCCTAGACACGTGTGTAGTGCATGCACTATGACGACGTGTGTACATGTACGTGTAAATAGTGCGCTGCGTTTAAGACGAGGTTCGGATAATACAAGGAAAACGGGCCAGTCCGGCGGACCTCGTATTAACGAGAGTCGACTGTAATGTAATGACACTTTCATCCAAACAGATACATTATTACAATACAAATGAAGCGTGAAGTTTATGCTCTACAGGCATACAGTATGATGGATCCGTAGAAAGAGAAAAATTAGGAAGAACCAGTCAAGGCCAATGCCCACCACACAGTAGTTTGGCTGGTATTACTTATTTCTGCTAAACAAGGTTTTTCTGTGCTTAGCAAATTGCTTATTAAGAAATAAGCCATTTGCGAGTTATAACTTGAATGCTGTCAGGTACAGTGAGTGACTTGCCTAATTTGAATTCGTCGCACTAAAAGTAAATGTACATCAAATGGTTCGGGACAAGCGATAGCAACCTCTAGATAAGCAAAGACTGGTAGTCAAGTAGTAACCTTTTACCACACATTCCATCAGAAATTGTGTATGGGTGTTTGGTCTCTTATCTAACTACGAAAAAGCTTGCCAGTATCAACCAGATCTAATGTGACATACACTGTACATGTGGCAACACTGGGTTCGGTCTTATAAATGCAATTAGAGCACTCACTTGTGACCAAGCAAGGCAATGCTGGACATGAATTTGGGGGTGAGGTTGTGCACCACTCAAGCAATACATGTTGCACAAATGGACTTATGCACTTGCAAAAGGTTTCATGAAATTGGCTGAAAATGATTTCGTCCAGCAATACATGCATTTGCAAACCCTTGAGTCCAGATGTCAAAGACTCATTGTTCAACGGGTCATATTTTTGACTACATGAGGGCTTTTTAAATTGGCAAATTTCCTTGCATCGCAGTACAGTTTTATCTTGTATGCCTGTATGTTGTTTTCCTGTATCAATGGTCAATTAAATGATATTAGTAATACAAATAAATACATTTTTAATTTATTTTTGCTTTGCACCAGGTAAATTTGGTTCACACACAACCTCAAGCATGTCAAGTGGTCAAATTCACAAAGTTACATGTTTACTACACATGTACATGTACAGTATGTGGTTTAATTAGTTGTACTACCATCAACTTTTATACTTCAGTCAATACCTGGCGCAAGGACAAACTTATTTTTAATAATAATAAAAATTACAATTAGATTTAATGAGTGCTCACACTGATCCAACTGTACTTTACATCAAAACTTTAAAATATTATAGTCTGTGTAGTCCTACACACATGTATGGTACATTTTGTAAAAACAGTGGTGAGTTAATAGAAAAAAGAAACAGCAACAAAAAAGACAACAGCATTTGTATGGTAGAACCCTCCGCCTTAAGAACACTTTAATTCATTGTTTCCTCATGTTAATGATTTATGAGTGTCAGTTGGGCAAAGTTACCAGAAACTTAGGTTAGGTTTTGTTTCCCCGGTAATCTTCATTGATTTGTTAAACTGATTTTACTTTCACATATTTCATTGCAAAATTGTACTTTTCCCAACAATAAAATATAACTTTCTTAGCCATCAACTATTTTAAACTAAAGTATTTGAAGAAAAAGAATCGTGCATATGTTCCACCCTAACTTGACAATCGTCCCAACTATAGTTGGGACTGGTCCCAACTTGAGTGTTAAAGTTGGGACGTCCCAACTATAGTTGGGATCGCAGTAAACACAAATCACCCCCATGAATAAACCAAAAACATAATAATATAGTAAGTATCATAGTACAAAGTTTTTAAGACCACTTTCCCTTGCCCTTGAGAATATTTTGAAATTAGTTAGAATTTTGGTTTTCCAAGAGAAGGGAAATTCAATGACTATGCCTATTTTGAGACTGAAATTCATGAGCATGAGCATGAGGCCGGTGTCAGAACCTTCTAAAAACACCATTTACGCCGAGTTAGCGAGTATACTAGGCTCGTCCTGGGCACCTGCTCGCTCCATCATGACAGTTTTGACATGAGTTTGTATAAAGAGCCGAGACCCGTTGAAATAAAGAATCTTGTTAATTAACGCCGATCGCATCAGCTTGTGTGTCTGCAGCAGTGTTATAGTTGGGACGTCCCAACTTTAACACTCAAGTTGGGACCAGTCCCAACTATAGTTGGGACAATTATCAAGTTGGGACGGAACACATACGTAAAACTCAATATGGTTGGGACCAACTTGGTCCTGGAAGCTCGAGATGAATACACATAAGACATGCACAGTCTATTGACTTTCAAGTCACAGTCGTTGGGTTCACTTTCAGTAGTCCTGGCTATCTTAGAAGGGGTTTTGTCTTAATTGTCTACTTCTGATAATTTTCTTCTTTTGATCTTTTACTGTTCCATTTCAGCATCAGTATTGATTGCATCTCAGTTTACAATTCTTCCACGTTTTTCATGATTTTGATTTAACTGTTAAATTCTTGTATTGTTGTATATTTGTTGAAATCATGGGCAAATAGTTAATAACTACTGTAATTATGTCTTTTGAGTAGCAACTGGTATATTTTGTGTAACATTATTTCATTTTATATAACACCCAAGCAGATCCTTGCCATTTGATTGGAGGATTGTCCGTCACGTGATAGCAAATAAACGTACCATTGCACACTACGTCATTCACCGTGCATTTTTCGTTCCATTCACCGTGCATTTTTTGTTCCATTCGTTTTGTTCTATTGCACGCTCGCCTGCCCTCCACTGACAAAAGTGACTATTCGATTAAAGATGGCGGAAGTTTCAAGTAATTTTGTGCTGCTGAACGACGACGAAATTGCTGATTTAATTGATGCGTCTGATGCTACAAATACTAAGAAACAAATCAAATTTGCCTTAGGAAAACCGTTGTTGACTTTTAATTGTTAGATCTACTTGGATGTTATATAAAACAAATAATGAATGTTTTTCATTCGTGCAATAGTAAGAATATTTTCATTCGTTGAAAGATGGAATGTTCTTACCATTGCACTCATAAACATTCATTGTTTGTATACTATACAATTGAAGGTCTTCAATAATATGTTTAAATCCTGACTTGCTGAATGCAATTTTCCTTGGCAGTATAAAAGACAGAAACATTTCTCTGGAGAATTGGTACTGGTATGAACTGTATGACCAGTGATCTTTCAGATAAATTAATCATCAAATAATGCCAAGAGTACAAAGTAAAACACTTCAGCCGTCTGTGTTTGGAATTACATTTCAAGAGTGTATGTTCCCGGTTGCTGCATCCAAGAATAATTGTATTCAGCCAAGCAAATCAGAACACTTCACAACAGGTGTACACATCAGAAACGTTGACACTGCATCCTCATTAATGAGGGGGGGGGGCTGGGGTGGGGTGTCACATACTCAGCTCTGTTGCAGTCACTCTGTGAACATTCCTTTTGTTCTGTACACTTAACGAAAATCCTTTTCTTCAACACAGTAAAAAGAAAACACTGTGTGGACATGTGTAAGCCCACATAGTGTTTCAAGGCCCTACATTGTGGACCTACATTTGTTCTCAGTTCCACACTTCGAATGTAGCATTAAAACACACACACACACACACCCAGTCTTGTTTTACAGTCGTTGTGTGGACATTCCTTTGTTCTGTACACTTAAGGAAAATCCTATTCCTCAACACTGCAAATAACGTTGTGTGGACGTGTGTAAGTCCACATAGTGCTTCAGATCCCTACATTATGTGGACCTCTTTTGTTCTCAAGTCCACACTGCGTATGTAGCGCTTGCCCATGCGCATATGTTGACCCTGCAAATTTAAAACTTATCTTTGTTTTCCCATTGTTGGCACTTTGTGTGTTTTTTTTGTTTTTGTTTTGTTTTTTTGGGTTTTTTTGGGAGGGGGGGGGGGGTTTCCCCAATGGTTTCGCGAATGAAAGCAAAGCGAGGACGTCCTCCCTCAGTCAAAACAATCTGATCCCTTTTGTTAAAATCCTCAGTTTCACCAGGTAAACACCCCTCCCCCCCACACACACACAACGTTACAGAACAGGTTTGTGGGGTCCTGCTGCTGTTGTTCTAATATTCCCTTTTCTAAAGAATTCTCCAGTTTGAACAAAGAATTCCCTTGTGGGGTCCATTGTTCCATTGTTGTCAGGACCCCACAAATGCCCTTCCGTGTGTCCACACACACACACACCCTTACGGATCCGGTATGTGGGGTCCTGCTATTGTTCTTCTATTATTCCCTTTTCTAAAGAAATCCTCTGTGGGGTACCACTACAACAAAGAAAACCTTGTGGGGTAGCATTTTATTGTTAAAAATACCCCATAAGTTGGCGTGTGTAAAGGCACATGTTTGTAAATCCCGCTTACCGAGGACTTATCTTTGTTCTCCCATTGTTTGGACATAGTTTTTTTTAGCGACGTCCCCATTGGGTTTGTACACGAAAACGAAGCGAGGACTTCCTCGCTCTGTCAAACACTCAGATCCCTTTTGTTAAAGTCCTCGGTTTGAATGGATAGACACGCTCACATGCACACATTCTCAAATACGCATCCTTGTGGAGCATTCTTTTGTTCTTTCCTTTGTCCCTGCACTTAACAGTTTCCCATAGACTTTGTACACAAATTTCCTAGTGGAGCACCCCGATCTTTAGAATTTCCATGTGGAGACCTTTTGTTTTCCCTTTTTTGTTTTGTCCTTGGTCTCCATAAAGTACCGAATATGAGCACACATAAACGATGATGCTTATTTATGGCATTGTTCATTGTCAAGACTTGATAGACCTCACAGACTTCATATCACCTTTCTACCCTACAGAGTGACTTTTTTTTTCTGGGAATGGTTGGAGGGGATCTCTGAGTCACTTCCATTTCCCATCAATCATTCACCGACAGCGACTCACTTTGTCAACCTGATCTTCCCTCCAAGCATGAACTGGTCCATGTAATTTGCTCCAGCCCAATAGATAATGTCACACATGACAACACATCTTCATAAAGAGATCACCGGTTGGCAAGGTGGATCAGATGAAGAACCAGTTTGTAAAAACATTCCCTGTACAAATAAATGGAGATTCATGACACTGTTTTCTTATCCATTCAAGAAAACAACTGGAGTGTCCTTCTGAGGTTGCGAACGCCTAGCTAGGTGTAAATACACATGTAGCCAACATGCAATTTTAGGATGGTATATGCACCTGGGATAAGAGTTGCCGAAATATGTACATTTTTGAAAATATGGGTCTGGGTTCCCCTCCCCCCCATTCTAGACCTGGGTCATCTCGGATGTTACGATTCAGGAAATTTACGGCCTCTGTGAATCACCAGAAATACACAAAGCTACAGGTTTGGACACAATGTGGACTATTTCTTTCTCCCTTCGTTTACTGCGTTACTTCTTTCAAGAAAATTTGAAGACTCAAGGAGGTTGAGAGAAAAAAATCCTGAGAAATCACATCCTGGATGCATGTATCCAAGACGTAACGCTGGCACTAAATGTTTCTTAAAGGTAGGGTAAAGTTTGGTAATTACTCCAAAAGTTAGTGACCATAAAAACTTACTTGGTAAAGAGCACTGGAGAGCTGTTGTTATTATAAAGTATTCTTAGAAACAACCCCTTTGAAGTAATGTAGTTTTAGAGAAAGAGGTGATTTTTTCAACCAAAAACAAAGCCTTTCTCAGGCATCTGAAAGCAAACAATTCTATGCAACAAGGGTGTTTTTTCTTTCATTATTTTCCTGTAACTTCGATGACCAATTGAGCCCACATTTTCCCAGGGTTGTTATTTTATGCATGTTAGGATACACCAAGTGAGGATAATGGTCTTTGATAACTACCGAAGTATAATCTGCCGTTATAACAGCTACTTTTCTTTTCCCACAAATAGGGAAAAATCATGATAATATGCAAGCTTTTCTGTTTCTGTTTCATGAATGTGGGTATTATAGAAATACTTTGAATGTTTCCTCTAAAGGCATGAAGCCTGAAAGTTGTTTTATTAAAAGTTGTTTAAAAATAGCACACAATTTGTGCTATTTTGTGCCAAAACAATGCACTTCCTGGGTGTATTTGTTAATTAAATAGATGAGAATAAGAGCTTTCGAATAAAAACTATCTAGGGTCTATAAGGTAAGTATTAAACATCACATCTTATTGATATAAAGGCTGATGTTTCAGCTGTCTTCACTGTTATTGTTGTATGGCCTGATTTTTGACAAAACAATTTTTGTTTTTTTTAAATTCTTTCTCTGAATTTATTTTGACAGATGATGCTGTTTCAAAATGAAAACGTGCACAAACTTTCACAAAGGCAACAGACAATGCACAAAACAGAAAATAGTTTTCAATTAACTACCACCTATTATTGGTGAATTTGTCCGCACAATATGTGAAATGAAAGTTTGTACTTGACGTTTGTATAAATAAAAATAGCTATTTAACATGTTTTACAAGTAGGGTCATACATGTAGATTAGTTTTTGTCAACGTAACGCTGATGTACAGGCCATAATATTAAGACAGATACAATAAAAGTCACATGTGAATGTTTCAGCTAAATACACACTGTACAGTATCTTCTTGCTGAGAAAACAACAAAAAACTGTCAAGGTATTAACGTCGACTCCATCCACGTTTAGCGAGGTGACAGCGGATACCAATGGCATCTATGCCCGCGGCAATCGTGAACGGACACCAGCCCACAGAAATCTGAGAAACGATTCAAGCGAGGTGACAGTGGGTACCCACCGCATCTCCGGCCACAGCAATCACGAACAGACACCAACGCTCAAAAATCTGAGAAGAGCCTGTTTTTGGTGATGATTTTTTTTTTTACAATAAATAACCGATCTGCAACTCCACATCTTCACACACAATTATTATTGAACTTCCACATATTATACACACACACCAGTCTACATTCCTCCATCATGTCTACTGGAGAACTAAAGACAATCATTCACGAGTGCCAAACAAAATTATACAACCTATTAAGAGTCACTTTACAAACCTCTTTATGAATTTCCTCCCGAAATAAGGCTTCTCATTTCTAAGCCTTCCCAACATGTTGTCGTCGGACAACCAGCGAAACCCTTACAGGCTTCAATATCTTCGTCAGCATCAAAGATCAAGGGACTCCAGCATGCACGGAATGCCCAACAGGTTATAAACTAGTTTTCAGCATATCCATTGCAAAAAAAAACCTCCCAAAACCCCACACTTTATTAGATTGAAATGCACAACAACATTAAACCACCTGGAACTCGACAGGAAGAACCAAAATAGCTGCACCATTTTTCTTTATCTCGTCCCACGGCCCCGCAGTACACCGTCATGCTGCCAACCAGGCCATATTATAATCGAATGAAACACGTGCACAGGTTGCCAAAAATTAGAGTCTGCACAGAACAGTCATGAAGCGCTTCATCAAGCACGTACATGACTTCACATTCTAGACCACCGAGCATCCTGAACTTCATCCCGCTGGACATGTTAGATAATGGAAATAAACCCTCTGAATCACCACCCCCCCCCCCATCACCCCGCCTCCTTCCCCAAGGGTAGAGATAAATTGAATTTTATTTTTTAATTTCAAAGGTGAGGGAGGTGTTCACATTACCTGGTAAGAAGCATCTTTGGACAGACAGCCGTCCAGCGTGATTTTTTGCAGTTGGCATAACTCGGGGCACAATGAGCCTGCAATGATGCCTTTGCTGTAGTTATCGCACTGTGACCAAAATGAAAAGAGAAATTATATTTTTCAAAACTACACTACAGTTCTTATTTGTTATCACTTTCCTATTACTGAATTTGTTGTAATTTGCATTAAAATTCAGATGAAATGATTTATACACTTTTATAACCCTGAAATAAATCATTATTGATTTAATTAATTTTGGTGTATATCTGTTCATTTAACTTTCATAATGCATTCAGTAGAATACATTAGTCTCCCATGGGTCCCTGCATAAAACTGTACAACAACAAAAAAACTTACATATTGTACAAAGTTAACCACATGTGGCAATTGATAAATACATACTCTACACAAATTTTAAACACAACAACAACACCCCAATGACTTAAATTTGCAATGAAAACATGTTTTTTTATTATTTGAAAACTTGATTATTGAAAGCAAATCAAGTAATATGCAGTGGACACCCCCTCCCCAAATAAGGTAATGGAGGGGAAAAAACACAAAATGATCCCACGCTGAAAATATTAATTTTTATAATTTCAAATCATAATTTCAAAACATCAAGCGAGAGAGAGAGAGAGTCCAAACATGTCTGTGCATAGGCCTACTGAGTGCATATTAGCAAGCTAAATGCCCAGAGCCAAGGCTGGCTTGAACCAGTTCACTTCACAATGCAACAAAATCCTCCGTTGCACTGCGCTGCATTTAGCAGAGATTTCATTTCAACTGTATTGCATTTTAAAACATTTAGCAGGGTTTCCTATTCAACCATGTTACTTAGCAGGGTTTCCATTTCAACTGTGTTACTTAGCAGGGTTTCCTATTCAACTGTGTTACTTAGCAGGGTTTCCTATTCAACTGTGTTACTTAGCAGGGTTTCCATTTCAACTGTGTTACTTAGCAGGGTTTTCATTTCAACTGTGTTTCTTAGCAGGGTTTTCATTTCAACTGTGTTACTTAGCAGGGTTTTCATTTCAACTGTGTTACTTAGCAGGGTTTTCATTTCAACTGTGTTACTTAGCAGGGTTTTCATTTCAACTGTGTTACTTAGCAGGGTTTCCATTTCAACCGTGTTACTTAGCAGGGTTTCCATTTCAACTGTGTTACTTAGCAGGGTTTCCATTTCAACCGTGTTACTTAGCAGGGTTTTCATTTCAACTGTGTTACTTAGCAGGGTTTCCATTTCAACTGTGTTACTTAGCAGGGTTTTCATTTCAACTGTGTTACTTAGCAGGGTTTTCATTTCAACTGTGTTACTTAGCAGGGTTTCCATTTCAACTGTGTTACTTAGCAGGGTTTCCATTTCAACCGTGTTACTTAGCAGGGTTTTCATTTCAACTGTGTTACTTAGCAGGGTTTTCATTTCAACTGTGTTACTTAGCAGGGTTTCCATTTCAACTGTGTTACTTAGCAGGGTTTTCATTTCAACTGTGTTACTTAGCAGGGTTTTCATTTCAACTGTGTTACTTAGCAGGGTTTCCATTTCAACTGTGTTACTTAGCAGGGTTTCCATTTCAACTGTGTTACTTAGCAGGGTTTTCATTTCAACTGTGTTACTTAGCAGGGTTTCCATTTCAACTGTGTTACTTAGCAGGGTTTCCATTTCAACTGTGTTACTTAGCAGGGTTTTCATTTCAACTGTGTTACTTAGCAGGGTTTCCATTTCAACCGTGTTACTTAGCAGGGTTTTCATTTCAACTGTTTCTTAGCAGGGTTTCCATTTCAACCGTGTTACTTTGCAGGGTTGTCATTTCAACTGTGTTACTTAGCAGGGTTTCCATTTCAACTGTGTTACTTAGCAGGGTTTCCATTTCAACTGTGTTACTTAGCAGGGTTTCCTATTCAACCGTGTTACTTAGCAGGGTTTCCATTTCAACCGTGTTACTTAGCAGGGTTTCCTATTCAACCGTGTTACTTAGCAGGGTTTCCATTTCAACTGTGTTACTTAGCAGGGTTTTCATTTCAACTGTTTCTTAGCAGGGTTTTCATTTCAACTGTGTTACTTAGCAGGGTTTTCATTTCAACTGTGTTACTTAGCAGGGTTTCCATTTCAACTGTGTTACTTAGCAGGGTTTCCATTTCAACCGTGTTACTTAGCAGGGTTTTCATTTCAACTGTGTTACTTAGCAGGGTTTTCATTTCAACTGTGTTACTTAGCAGGGTTTCCATTTCAACTGTGTTACTTAGCAGGGTTTCCATTTCAACTGTGTTACTTAGCAGGGTTTTCATTTCAACTGTGTTACTTAGCAGGGTTTCCATTTCAACTGTGTTACTTAGCAGGGTTTCCATTTCAACCGTGTTACTTAGCAGGGTTTCCATTTCAACTGTGTTACTTAGCAGGGTTTCCTATTCAACCGTGTTACTTAGCAGGGTTTCCATTTCAACCGTGTTACTTAGCAGGGTTTCCTATTCAACCGTGTTACTTAGCAGGGTTTCCATTTCAACTGTGTTACTTAGCAGGGTTTTCATTTCAACTGTTTCTTAGCAGGGTTTTCATTTCAACTGTGTTACTTAGCAGGGTTTTCATTTCAACTGTGTTACTTAGCAGGGTTTCCATTTCAACTGTGTTACTTAGCAGGGTTTCCATTTCAACCGTGTTACTTAGCAGGGTTTCCATTTCAACTGTGTTACTTAGCAGGGTTTCCATTTCAACTGTGTTACTTAGCAGGGTTTCCATTTCAACCGTGTTACTTAGCAGGGTTTCCATTTCAACTGTGTTACTTAGCAGGGTTTCCATTTCAACCGTGTTTCTTAGCAGGGTTTTCATTTCAACTGTGTTACTTAGCAGGGTTTTCATTTCAACTGTGTTACTTAGCAGGGTTTCCATTTCAACCGTGTTACTTAGCAGGGTTTCCTATTCAACCGTGTTACTTAGCAGGGTTTCCATTTCAACTGTGTTACTTAGCAGGGTTTTCATTTCAACTGTTTCTTAGCAGGGTTTTCATTTCAACTGTGTTACTTAGCAGGGTTTTCATTTCAACTGTGTTACTTAGCAGGGTTTCCATTTCAACTGTGTTACTTAGCAGGGTTTCCATTTCAACCGTGTTACTTAGCAGGGTTTTCATTTCAACTGTGTTACTTAGCAGGGTTTTCATTTCAACCGTGTTACTTAGCAGGGTTTTCATTTCAACTGTTTCTTAGCAGGGTTTTCATTTCAACTGTGTTACTTAGCAGGGTTTTCATTTCAACTGTGTTACTTAGCAGGGTTTCCATTTCAACTGTGTTACTTAGCAGGGTTTCCATTTCAACCGTGTTACTTAGCAGGGTTTCCTATTCAACCGTGTTACTTAGCAGGGTTTCCATTTCAACTGTGTTCATTTCTATTTCAACCGTGTTACTTAGCAGGGTTTTCATTTCAACTGTGTTTCTTAGCAGGGTTTTCATTTCAACTGTGTTACTTAGCAGGGTTTCCATTTCAACTGTGTTACTTAGCAGGGTTTCCATTTCAACTGTGTTACTTAGCAGGGTTTCCATTTCAACCATGTTACTTAGCAGGGTTTCCATTTCAACTGTGTTACTTAGCAGGGTTTCCATTTCAACCGTGTTACTTAGCAGGGTTCCCATTTCAACCGTGTTACTTAGCAGGGTTTCCATTTCAACTGTGTTACTTAGCAGGGTTTCCATTTCAACTGTGTTACTTAGCAGGGTTTCCATTTCAACTGTGTTTTTTAGCAGGGTTTCCATTTCAACTGTGTTACTTAGCAGGGTTTCCATTTCAACTGTGTTACTTAGCAGGGTTCCCACAAGGAATCCACAAACTCCTAGGAGATTTTGGTTGACCTTTTGGTTGACATTTCCACACTTGAATTGTCAATCGGGTTCTCCCCATGTACAAGCTATGCCATGTCTCCCGATGTCTTTTCGACTGATACACGCGAAGCAAGGGCCATTTTTTACCCCTTTTTTTTAATTTAGATAAAATTCACAAAAAACATAAAGATAAAACCATTTAAAGTGCCCCAAAATACACAGTAGCTTTTTAAACACCAAGTAAAAAATATTCCAAGGATTTTGTTTCGATTCAGCATCCTTCGGCCAAACTTCTAAAATTTGGGTCCAGAATGCCCCACAGTTGTGATAAATCCAGGCGAGAATCCTGCTACTACTGGCAAACTCCCAGGAAATAGCCATTTTCGGGGAAATAGCAACCCCTTCTTGGGCATGTTGGGTAAAAGAAGGATTAAGAGAGATAACCCCGGTGAAAGTATACTGAGTGTTTAATTTTTTTACCCATGTATGCATCAAGTGTGGAACGAGCGTGGGGTTAACAACTCCACAAACATTTGTTTAGGTTTAATTTCCGGAGAGTTGCCCCTGCAGTGTGAAAAGGGCATAATTATGGAATAAAGTGTCTTGATTGTGACTTATTGATCACGAAAGATCAAAATATGCCGAGCATAATCAACGAGTGAGAGGAGACATAACAAATGTACAAAAAGTGTCAACTTATATCAAAATATATTTCTCAAATACTTTCACTTTTTGACCAAACAATCGCTCAATCTTGTGAATGTCTTATGCTGACTGCTGTAAATTACATGTAAAACAATTTGTGCATCAGTTTCTAAGGTGTGTTGTAAGTTATTTGTGATTTACCAGTACACTGCTTTGTGTTAAGCACTGTATACTCAGTGCTTTCCCACTCCTCCCCCACCCCCAGTCCAGTGAACAAAAAAACACAGGCATTTTACTCTGGTAGGATTCGAACCCACGACCTTTGCCATCTAGTGCAGATGTCTTACCACTAGACCACTGAGCATGTCACGGTAGCTAGAGGCCTCATAGGACTTGGGAAAGTACTGAGTACGCCCACCCTTACAGATCCAGTATGTGGGGTCCTGCTATTGTTGTTCTATTATTCCCTTTTCCCAAAAAAATTCTCTGTGGGGTACCACTATAACAAAGAAAATCTTGTGGGGTAGCATTGTTCCATTGTTAAAAGTACCCCCATAAGTTTGCATGTGTAAGGGCACAGTGCTTGTTAAACACACAAACAGTTGTAAGACACAAGCAAAATTTGTTATCACCGATGCAAATTTAACATCAATTAAAAAAGGTGTTTTGAGTGAAACATTATTTCAAGAGTTCAACAGCAAACAACAGCGTGCTGGCACCAGACAGTTGAGGCGATGACATTTGATTCTAGACAGAGCATATTGATTACTCCGGTTCACAGCATCTGCGGACATTGCACGATTCAAATGTCTCCTGGGAGTTAGAATTAGTCGAAGGGGAAAAGACGGGAAAGTTGCAAGAAATTTTACGGCTCAATTCTGGACAATATTATCTTGGCCTTTGGAATAGGTGGAACCTAACTCCGGTGCTGTCACACAGCAGTGACGGCAAACGCGGCTAAGCGAGCGTGAAAGTTGACGTGCATTATTCATGCATGCATATGTAGGTGTCGGAGCTGTACTAAGGACTTGGCATAGCGTGTGAAAGATAGATGGAGAAAAAATTAGTAAGAAAAAAAATAATGTGAGGGGAATCATTCAGTATTAGGCCACTGAAAAAGCTTCCTTTTCTACTTTTTATTTGGGAAAAAAAACCCTCAAATAATAAGAACTAATATTGCTCAACCAACACTTTTAGGAACAGTGAAATTTTGTCATACATGTACATATACTATATTGCAGTTCATTTTATCCAGGGCTTGGGTTAAAAAATCTATTCTCCACTGGATAAAGGTTTAGTAGCTTCAAAATTTTATGGAACTAAATCGGATTCTTTCTCTTTTAATATTGTCATTTAGCATCTGAGACTCTACTATATGGTCAAAAGGTGAGGCTATTGACAACTTTTTGCATTTAAACCACATGGCATTTGGGTTAATAAGCAGTTTGCAACCGTTAATTCCCTTTTTCCCCGTTTTTTTGACAAAGTTTTAGAAAAGTTAAAGTAAACAATAGAGAATCTTGACAAGTATTTAAGTCTAGAAAAATACTAGACTGTAGGACTTGTTACTGTGAGGTTACCAGACTAAGCTAAGTTTACTGGTCTTTGGCCAGTGGTCCAGTGGGTATTTTGAGCGGAGCAATCCAACCAACCTGTGTATGAACAGACAATGACATTGTAGATACACAAGCAAACTTTCTAATTATAATCAGAAACACTCATCACAGCCTCTCAGGTATGGTTACTCACGATATAGTCTTTGGCAACTTCTCCCTTGCATACGTCCGGGCCAGCGTAGCTCAAGTAGATCACCCAGGCTCCGAAAAATAACAGCAACCACATTAACAAGACTACCTTCAACTTCACGTAATGTCTCCCCTGGAAAAATGCCAATGAAACAAATGGAAATTTAATCAAGCGTAAATTTGCGTCTGCCTGAAATCTTCCCCTGAAAGCAACGGCTCATTTAATGAATGATTCAGCCCCACCCACACATACAAACAACCAAATAAGCTTTGCATACAAATTAGGGATCGATCAATTTCATAAAGCATGTTTGTTTGTGAGCTGAAAATGTCTTAAGCACAGAAATACCATGCTTAGCAGAATGTAACCAGTAAAAAATGCCATGTAATTCCAATGTTTGCAACTGGTGATCCGCCTTTCTTCAGCTCAGGAAACAAATTTGCTTAGCGAAATGTTTCACCTTTAATCATTATGGGCAAAGGGATCAGAATTCTGGTTCCTGACAAATTTTCACAGCTTATAAAAATATTTATTTTGGATGTAAGTAAGATTAGAAGCTTAGCATTGGGTAAGAAGTAAGAACAGAATAGGTTTATGGGTGAAAACCATGTGATTGAAATCTCTTTTTAGGAGAAGCGTTGGTTCTGAGAAGAACCGGAGTTGAGATACTGACTTGAGTGTTGACTTTGGCGTTTAGAACCACTGTGCTCTGCGCGGAGAATTTACGATTTTATTGCACTCCATCCTGAAATTTGTTACTATCAGTGTTAAGAAGGGGTTCGCCCCGGTGTTCCTGGCTGTGGCTGCTGTATGCGCCGTAGCACCTTGTAAACCCTTATATAAGGTGCTAAATAATTAGGTCTCAGAATTCCTCACTGCAATAACCTATCTTTCTGAAAGTTTGTATATGGGTGAAAATTCACTAAGCCGCCATAATTATGTTCAATTTGGGTCAAAAATTCAAAATGGATTCAGGAGAAACATTCCAACTCAGTCAAATAGTCCAATTGTTTTAATTTATTAATTTGATATTGTCAGGGCTACAACTATTTCAAATATTAAAAATATTTTTTTTTAAAGTTTAACAACTTGTAAAAAGTGAGCAGTTAATATAAAATAAAATAAGACCATTTTGAAAAACCTCTTCAATTTAAACTGCTAATGTTTTTAACACCTTGTTGCAAATATGCTTAGCAACAATTTTGCCGAAATACTTACTATATGGTTGTTTTACGAAAAAAATTATGGCTATTTGCATGAATTTCAGAGGGTTTTTTCATGACATGCACACATATTTTGAAGTGTAACTATACAACAAATAATCCTAGTCTCATATCAATGCTTGTGTTTACTCATACTAACCTACTGATCATTCATACAATCATTGAAGTTTAGAGTGTATTTGGTTAAAAAGATACTCTTTCTATGGGTGCACAATTTCGGACATAACTTTGGACAATGTGGACATTTCGGACATAACTCTTTGTGGACATTGCAGGGTTTTACATGGACATGACTTAAAGAGACACCTTTTTTTTATATTTAACTGATGGTTTAGTACGTAAATCATGATGTGGGATCACTTTCTTTCAGTCATCATTATATTATGGACATAATATTGAAATTTATCATGATTTCGGACATAACTATGTCCAATGTCCATATTTTTGTGAGTACTTGGGCAAGTTATTTGAATCACTCTTATTGTAGCATCCATAGTTTGTTCAATACAAATCTACTGGAAGACAGCAGATGGTCTACTAACAAAATATTCCCCAAATTACATTAAGCTGCCTTACCTATACAGATTAAGGTTTTTAGCAAGTTAAAGGCCTTTTTCAGTGAAACCATGTTAAAACCATCTTCAAAGTAAAAAGTAGGTGAAATGTTTGAAGAGAACTGAAATAACCAATTTAAACTCAAAAGACATTTTAACATCATTTTATAACTGCTAATAAAAGTTGTCTTTCATTTTGGTTGGTCTGGATGACAAGTAAATACCCATGCTTTAACAATAATGCCAGCTTTTGTTAAATTTGTGACACATCACCGACTTGCGTGCACCCCTTTGAGTCATTGTTATAGGGTTTGGAATCGGGATCATCATGTTTAGGGATGCCCATGATGACTTCCACTCCTTGTCCTCTCCAGTCGGTAAATTTCTTTTAACAACCTGAGTTTTAAAAAAATGAACGAAACTTTGGTTTACTTTAAGAGGAAAGCAGTAACAATAAAAAAATGATTATTAACTTAATTTTATTTACATTTAATGAGCAACTTAAGTCATGATCTCAAATACAGAAACAGTCTATTATAACAGATCTTACCAGGTTCCTTTCACAAAAGAATTTACTTTTGCTCTTTGTTTTTCTAAGCCTACAAAAAAAACATGCAAGGAAACTCTTGAAAATAGTTTAAATTCAGGTCTTATGTTTGTTTCAAGACAACAAAATTATCACTTACCTATTCACTGCAGCAGAATCGGTACACAGTGTGCTATGTGCGTGCAGAACTACAGTAGTGCTTGTTGTAGTATTACTGTAATGTAGTCTATGTATACTGTGTACATCATCAAGTACATGTACAGGTTTTATTTGTACTATGTACTATTATTACTGGCCAAACCCACCCAGACACACACTCCTGTGGAAGTTTAAACAATTTATCTTTTTCATAACCTACATGTAGACTAGAGCCATACCCCACTGTTTGTATGTCCACTGTTAAAAGTTATGTCCGAAACAGCAATATGTCCACACAAGTAAAAGTCATTTTTGAACAAAATACTTTAAATTTCACCACTACTTTGGGATAATTGGTGCAACTAAATTAACTATACATTATTTGAGACTCAAGGAAAATGGTTCTTTTCATTATCATTCTTAACTTCCCACATTCAAAGCTTGGGCATTCTGGGAGAGAGACTTCAAAATGATGATCATTTTGTAGGTTCTGCTCAATTGCAGATATTATTTATTTCACAAATGCCAATTTATGTTTTTAGTTAGTTGAATTGATAAAGTACATTAAATATTCACCCCACCCACATTACAAATATAAGTTTAAGTCGTCAAAAAATTAAGCATAAGTGAATTCTGGACATAACAGTTATGTCCGAAATGATTTTTTCAATATATTTTGGAGTAAAAAGTTTAAAAAGTTACTAATGGTTTTAATTGTTTTTAAGTATCGTTCTTCAATACACAAAACAAGAAGTGTCATAGTTTCAAGATTATAACTTGCCCCAAAATGTTTATTCTTCCATTGGACATGTTTCGGACATAACTTCTATTTCGGACATAACTCATGTGGACGGAAAGTTTTTAATCCACCTCTCTCGTGGAGTTTAGGGGTAACTGTTTCAAGTGAAGATTTTTATTAATTGACAAGTCAATACCACTTGTTCCATCTATAAACTTGATTGATTTCTTAACTGGGGGTACATGTTATAAAGAGAAATGTATTATTTCGGACATAACAAAGTTGTGGACGGAAATATGCATCGCTGTTTTTAGCATTTTGTCACACTTAAACCAATGCATCTGAGATTATGAAAGCAATTGCACTTAGTGCTAGGCTAAACAACCTTTGGGAAAAGGTTAAAGTTTCTGGTTTCCTATTTTACTAATTGATAGAAAGTAGTATCAAGAAAATACCTTAAAATTGGACGGAAAATAGTTATGTCCGAAATGGCTCACTTATGACCTTGTTTTGTTTTTACCGGACATAAATCATTGAAGCTATTGTTGTTATCAGCAAGGCATTTCTCCATTCTATCATCATGTAACATGCAGTGATAGCTTTGCTAACTAATGTCTTTAATAGACAACTGAAACAAAAATTTAATTTTCTGATTGAACGAATTTCCGTCCACAAATCGGCCTTTTACCAACATTTTGAAAATCTTGCAAAGCAACTATGAGAAAGTTGTTGCTACTGTAGGTACATCTAGGTGAGTACTTCACATGGATGCTTTAGTTATCTTGACATGATGTTTAGTTTATGTGCTACATATGCTTAAAGGGCATTCTAGCTAATTAGTGCAGTTTAGTGAATTTTCACCCACATACCCAGCGCCTTGAGTACCTTGTTTGGTAGATACGTGCGCTATATAAGACTTCGATATTATTATTATATTATTATTATTAAGAATCGACAACCAGAGCCAATTTCCCAAAGCACTAATTATAAGATTCATCTTAAGATGAGTTGTCAGTATTACCTTACTGATTTGTATTGTGGCATCACACTTTTTGCAGTCAAGATCAATCTTAGCTCTTTGTGAAATCGAGCGCTTGGTTTGCCATTAACTATTTCAGTGACTGCCAGCGGGACCACCAGTTAGCCTGTCTTTTCACTAGCCCGCCAGCTATTATTCTAATTTGTATTTCAAATGAAATAGAAATCCTTTCCAACACTGCACTAGCCAGCCAAACCACTTTAGAGTAAAGTTTGACTGGTCCTCGGGTGTTTGAACTGGCATCTGGCCAGCGCACCACTGTTAAGGGAGAACACGTACATGTGTACAACGATACAAGTCAACAATTTCAATTCATTTTCCCAACGTATTGCAAGTAACCATGAAATTGCCTGTACGGTAACGATGAAACTCATCCCAGTGAGACAAATTTTAAGGTCAACCTGGAGGCAACCACCTGTACTACATTGCATAAAGGAACGCATCGGTAGTTGAGCACCAGGGACATTATCTGAATCCATGTTTCAGCATTCCCTTCCCCCCCAAAAAAAATATAAATAATAACAATAAAAAAATATATATAAATAAATTGGAAGTGGTTTTCCTGTAAACTGCCTTGTGTGACATAGCCCTTAAAAGTAAGATATATATTTGGTAATCACTCTTAAAACTATTGGCAATAACAACTCACTTGGTTAGAAGTATCAGGGATGTGATAGCCTGTTGAAAAAAAACCCCTGAACTGTGAGTGCAAAGCGCGAAAGCTCGCGAGGGCAAAAACTTGTGAGCTCGAAGCCTACTTACATACATTTATCTTTTGTTTTAAAAGCCCTAATCTGCACTCTGGTGCATTCTATTTGGTTTTATCTTCATTCTTTTTATAGTGTTAATTTAAAAAAAAAAAACGGAAATCACATCCCTGAAGTACACAGCAGCTTTCGATAGTATAAAGCATTTTGAGAATCATTTCACTTCGAAGTAATGTGGTTTATGGAAAAATATATCAGTTTTTATCCCCCAAAATTTTGAATCTGAGAAGCGTTACTGTCAGATACGTTTCTCAGATTGTGTATTCCAATTACAGATTATTCTTCCTGCGTGGACATAAACGCTCCAGATTTTTGGCGATATCTAAAAAACGCTAACCTTTTGAAATGAAATTTTCACAGGTAAGTTTTATTGTATTTATCTACATTTATATAGGGTTAAAACAATCAAACGGTTCCAAAAACCAAAGGTAAACGTTCCCTTCAATCTTAGGATTGAGTAAACTCGGCCACTGAAATGCAATCCACAATTTCTAGTGCGTTGAATTCGTTAAAAAATGTCTCTACTCACCATTCTGATGTTAAAGTTCCATATAGATCTGTAGTGCCCCGCCATTAGGCACTTGGAGGCATCGTGGCCTGATCAGTCACACACACTCAGCTTGCTCCTCTCTCTATGTACAGATGTCTACACCTCCTTCATGCATGTCCCGCAATTTTTATTCCCCACTCACATGCTCATCTGTGTACATATTACATGTCATCTGTTGACACACACAACAAACAAACAGTGAAAATGTGCTTATTAAGATATTGTGGAGTGTGTTGTTGTACGAGCATCCTTAAGTGCAGCTCTGCATATTTTATGCAAACACAAGCCATGTGTATATGTAGGAGGACCCACATGTAGATCAGCCGGTACCGTCTGACCATGGATCCTGGCACAATGTACACAGAGGTTCAATGTCTAAAGGTAGAGTACTAGACATTAGGGTAGTGTGACGCCCATGCAGTATGCATGAACTGTAGGCCAGAGTGTAGCACGTTACAGCAGCTCAACTCAGCAAACCAAACCGACCCCCTCCCCACCATTTTAGACAGAATTTCATTGGAAACGAACTACCCTAAATTCACTGTAAAATGTAGAAAATGTATGGTGTAAGCAATATATATGCGGATACACAGTCTATGCCATAATTTTTGGATTGACAGACTTTAGGGTCACAGGGTTTAAGTACTCTTGTTAATCCTGGCCAGCTTGAAATGGGTTGTCTCTGTCCCTAGTTCCCTGCTCTTCCCTCTCCCACCCTGTTTCATGTCCTTTCCCAATCTACCATACTCTCTCATCTATTCTTCACATGTTTCTTGTTGTATCCAAACCTTATGTCAGTCATCTTCATTCAGGACCAGTGCTTTAGTTGCCATTATTTAGCATGTATGCCTTCATGTAGTTCTGTTCAACATAGTTTTTAAAAATTTGTTTCCTATTACTATAATCTTATTTGCAATTACATGTATTGTTATTGTTCTTTGTGAAATGGCCGAATAAATAATAATAATAATATTAATAATAATAATTATGCTCAGATATTGGATCATGGACCTGAACAAAAACTCTTACATTCTTAGACAACTAACTGAGGGTCACCAGGAGTACATGAAAATGTACTCCAGGAAATCCCTATGTACACACACAGCAGAGCAAAGTCTATCAAGAATTACAGTTGTTTTTGTTCTGGTTTTTCGGCAAAGTTATCACTGCATGATTTTATTGTGTTTAGCTGTATGCTTCGCATTATTTTGTTTTCGTGCGCATACCAGGTATATTAAAATAATACATTTTCTGCGTGTATGCCTGTGCGTGGTACGAGTGTGTGTGTGACACCAACTGTCCTTGCCAAAAAACACAAAAACAATACGCACAAAGAAAACAGTTGATTTGACAGTTTCTCCACACAACAAGCAACTTCACTTTCACAAGCGAATATTAAATTTTTTTTAGCGCTGCTTATTGTGCAGTGACATGGGGGAGTTGGAAAAAAAGAAAGAAGTTAAGGCCCAATTCAGGACATTTGGTCAATTTGTTTGTTAATTTTTTTGTGCGCACCATAGTATTTATTTTGGGTGGACTTTTTCTTCTTTTTTGATTTTGGGGGGGACTTTTTATTTGGGGGGGGTGGGGGGAAGGGGCGGCGTTTGCCCCCTGCCTCCCATAGTTACGGGCCTGTAAGGACTCTATCTAATGGAAAATGACCGCATCACCATAGTGAACTTGACCTTAGAAACCCTCATTCAAGGGCCAGACACGTACAATATGGTCAGAGCCGACTTTGCGGCTACAGCTATGGCTACGACTGTTTCTAAAGCCCTTTTCACACGAGCACCAGTGACACAGGTCCTTGGTAATGGGCGCCGCCTGTCTGTCACCTTGTTCGATTGCGATTATTTAACAAGCTTTCACACGACCAACAGCAACAACTCGAACGTCGCTCGTTTCCCATTGAGAATCATCAAAAATGAACGGTACACGCTCCGTACCCATGCGCATGCCATGGGCCATGGTTTACGGTGACAATGCATACAAACTTGCGGCTGACGGTGGTCATATGAGTGCTGCCTTCACGAACAATCTAGAATGAAGTTTCCGGCGAGTTTGCAGTCTTTGGCGATGCATACTTAACGCACCCGTTCTAACAGCTGTCAGAAGTCTTTTTCTCGAAATTTTCGCCCTTTTCATCGTTTTAGTAGACCTCGATTCTTTCAAGAAATTCAAGAGAAGCAGCACAGACATTTAATACTTCTTCGGACGTCGCCATCTTGGAAGTAAAGTTGTTTAATACACATCCGGGATTTCTAGTGACGCCTTCTGCGCATGCGAAATGATATGGCCATAGCAAGGGTTCCTCGGTTAGTGGGCGCGCACGACGTATCGTTGCGATTTTAACATCGGTGCGTTTTTTTGGAGGAGGTCTGGATCTCTGTTAAAAATAACGAGGGTCCTTGATTATTATTTAACTAGGATCGGTTTCACATGACTATGATTTGCTATTTTATTCAAGGTCTTGCGATTTTAGTCAAGAACCATTGTTAAAACGGTCTCGTGTGAAAGGGGCTTAAGAGCATTGCTAACGACCTCCTATACTTCAACAGATGATGACATGGCGATCCAGCTGTGGCCGTAGCTGTAGCCGTCAATTCTGACATGCCCTAAGATAAAACTAAAACTATGAGAAAGAGTGTCCTCACTTCCATCCTATTTATTTAAATTCACAGAATTATTCTCAACCTTTGAAAAATACGAAGACAAAAAAAAAATGTTCAAGGTGGGAGAGAAATATCAACCAAACAACACACACAAAAAACATCCTCAAAACGCTTAACTGATTTGGGCCTCAGGGTTTTAACCGAGTAAAGATGCCATTAATAATGCACAAACATTCCATACAATATTTAGTACAAAATCAATAAAACTGTTTGCTAGTTCTGTACACCATTCATTAATCACACATACATCTAAGGCAGATCGTTTTGTTGACACTGTGCCAAGCGGCTTCTCTTAAAAAAAAAGAAATAAAGAAAAACAATATAATATCTCTTTTATGTCTTTTATCTAAGACAGCTTCAATTAATGTTTCACTTTGCTGGTGGTTTACAGACCTTCATGGCTCTTTAGAGATAAAATGTCAAAATGTCAGCACGCTAAACAGAAGCCTTTGAAATGTCAACCTCCCGTAATGTATTGCACTTAATACAGTGATCACCACGATGATTGCTGGTGAAGTCTTGCAAGATGTGTTCAACAGTAGGGGAGGATAAAAGCACTTAAATGTAATGTAAATTTATGTCTTCAACAAGAATGTCTGAGAGGCAATTAGATCATGTGTGTCCATTATACTGTACTCCCAATCATGGACAATCAACCTCAAGAATGCCGAGTATGCAACAATCTATGAGAATCTTTTATAAAGCATTTATTTTCTTTTGTGCGTCTAGAAATTTGGGGCTTTAAAATTTCAGTTTTTCTTGTAAATTTTACAATGATGGTATTAATGTTCTGTACATTCACACATAAGGCCTATTTGGATTTTACATTGGAAGAGCGCAGGCACGTTAGTCTGGAGATAGTTGGTTCAAATCCTGCTCCAGTCAACTTTTCTATGTTCAACCACAAATTGTAATTTTTTTTTAATTACCCAACCATTATCTCATAAATACCTTTTAATTCTGTTCAGCATCAAAGTATACTACCATTACAAGAAATGACAATTGATAATGTCAGCAGTTTATATGTTAAAGTGTGTCATTCCACTAAAAATTCTTATCCAGAAAAAATATTGAGCTAAAAGCACTTGTGATTTTTTTGTTCCCCCCCCCCAAAAAAACCCCCAAAAAACAAATTCAACCCCTGGGGGCACTAGAGGAATCATACAAAATCTATACAATGTGAACACTAAAATTAATGTGGAGCAAACAGTGTACTTAAAAAAACCATGCACGACACAATGTTTTGACCAAACTATGTAACCATCTGGTTGCATAGACGTGACGAGTACACAAACTAGAAATTAAAATTCTATTTTAATATTTTCACCTTTTCAAAGTAAGCAAAAATTGCTGGTGCTTTTAAAAGCAGCTAGACTACAAAATTGCTTAGTTGTATTTCTAAGGTTCTGCAATGAAAGAAGGGTCTTTATTTTATCGTAAAAGACGACAACAAATACTGTAATGTATGTATAGTGATTTTGAAGTCATTTTAAGTAAGTATGCTCCGACAAGAACAAGGGGTACGCAATATTGACTCATGACTGAACGACAATAACGACATGCTCATTGTGCATTTCATAATCATAGAAAACAACTGGCTAGTTGCACTAACAAGAGAAAATGTCATCCGCCAGCCTTGTTTTAAGAACCTTGTAGTGTCCCCTGTCCTTTCCCTCTGACCATACCTGCATAACTACAGGATTTCACACAGAACACACAAATGCTGTGCCTACCGGAAAACATGTATTGACTCTTGAATTCACCTGACGTCTTGGGAGTCTAATCCCTGTGTGTTATACAGTAGAGTGCACATCAAGGCATTTCAGGCTTTACCATAACTTTTACGCACCATTTGACTCCCAAAATGGCGAGAAAAATCCAGCACTTTTTGTTTACCAGGCAGACTTTCAAAATTCATGAATTCAGATAAAAGTCTGACATTTCTCATCCCTAGATGACATCTTAATACGCCAATTTTCCCTCTCTCTCCTCCCTGAGGTATACATGCTGGGGGATGTGACTTGTATTTTTGCGTCACACTGGATGAGCCAGAATAAAGGACAGAACATGCACAGAACATGCACTCAACGAGCTATGCTTGATTTCAGCCACACAAAAAGGACAGGTGGCAGTGGTAATAATGATAAAATTCTACCTTTGTGTGGGGGTTATTTTGTTATTCCCGATTCCAGGTCTTTGTCCTTTTAAGAAGAGAGTTACATGCAGCCTGGTTACATAGCATTGGTACTGGCTTCCACCATCAGGCTTTGCGCTTAAGCTTTCTGTAAAGTAGCCCATCGGGCTAGTAAACTGTGCATTTTACTTGCCCCCAGGAAATTTTAGTAGCCCAGATTTCAAACATTAACATAGTACATGTAATTGTTATAAATGTATCTCTATGATGTACAGTATTAATGGTAGTGATCACAACCAGTTTAATGGTCAAATGGGGTTTAAACATTTAACAAATTTTGTATATATTGTACATTGTGTATATCATTCACTTCTGAAAAGGAAGAAATACGAGCGTTTTGAACGGGTAGTTTGCACAGTTTTTAGTAGCCCACAGGGCAAGTTGAGAAGTGGTGTTTACTAGCCCATAGCAGTTTTAGGGCAAGCCCTGCCACCATTGTATATCACTGTTTTTTCTGCTCAATGGAGTAAGTCCCAGCAGAGATTCTCAACTGGCGTCTGCGTCTCACGGCTTAGGATTTGCGATTCATGGTGCGAGAATATGATGCTTTCTCAATAGAGAAATAATGAAGCTTCAAAGATAATCTTCGTTCTCTTGGCTTTGTCAAGTCAGGATGTCTTTGCCCCAGCGGTGCTCTCAAAGAAAAACAATTCCAGCAATTTGGCAGGGCATGCTGGTTGATGGGCATTCCTGTTGAGACTATCCAATCGATACCCTCTGACTATGCAATTATTAGGACCAAACCAACTGGAAGTATAAAAACATTTGTTCTCATTCATTTCTGGTTCCAGTTTGAACTTGATTGCTACCACACATGTATGGCAGATAGTAGAAATGGTACAGTGGTTTTTAACAAAGGATTGTGGACACAATTTAATAACAGATAATGTACATAAATTTCTAGACTGTAGCATACATTCTAACGCCCAAAATGGGGAACAGCATGGGTAATACATGCAGGTGCTATGCGCATCCTGCAACGGATCAATAGGGGAAGATGTGTTGAAACACACAGACAAACAAAGATGAAGAATAAAGGGACTTTGAGACTACAGCAGTGGACCTACTAGGGGTCTATTTCACAAAGATAGTCCTAACTTAGGACTAGTCCTAGGAGTTATTAAAAACTTAAGGCTAGTCCTAAGTTAGGACAAGTAACTCGTCCTAACTCGCGATAAGACTAGTCTTAACTCTTTGTGAAATCCACCCCAGGTAACTTTCCCTTGTTCACGTATTTCCACTGTTTACATTTCATGCGCACATTTCTGAAAATGATGGATTTACCTGGTAAGTCTGCTGCCACCAAGTGTTCCCAAAAGTCTCCATACACGATTGTACAAACATACCCACCCTCCTCTGCATGTCAACTTACAAACTCAAATCAACCAAATCCGCAGGGAAAAATCGCTTAACACTGAATGAACGCCAAGTGCATAAATGTCACGTACATTGAAAAGGGTGGGGTAGGACAGGAGCCACTGTAGTGTAATGGAATTACTGTAAGTCTAGAAGTCTGTGGCTCTCTATAATTTAGTCAATGGCTTAAGGTGGATTAAATATCTCGCCTGGATCCGAGTCATTATGCAAATCCTAGGATTATAATTGGAAATTTTCTTGCCAGGCATTTATTTGACCTCAGGGGATAATAACGGCACTTCGTTATCTGGTTATGCATATTAATGGATTAGATCATTACATGGTCATCATTCCTGTGTACGATGCAGTAAATATAGATTTATCATTTTTCTTTCACTGAGAGTTCATTCAAAAACATTACTGGTTTGAATTTGGGGGGAAAAAGCACAGGGCTTGTAGCTCAAATTGTTGACTAAATAGTAAATACACCAGAAATCTCTTTACGACCAGAATAAAAATAAGCACAAAATGTCTGTTTATACTCTTAATACATTAACTGCTTTTTTAATTTGTCTTTTCATTTTTATTTTATTGCAACTTTGATGGCCAACTGAGCCCAAATTTGAACAGGTTTATTATTTTATGGATTGTTGGAATACAACAAGTGAGGATACTTGTCTTTGACAAATACCAAAAGTGTACCCTGCCTTTAACAGTGGTTATTCTAAATTTACTTTTATAACACAAATAATTTTTGGGCTGGTGACAGGTTTTGGCATGATTTTTTTCGTGTTTAGCATATATAAATTTATAAGCTTAGAAGTTAAATGGGATTGAGCCATAGCTAAACTACAAATCAAGTCCCATAATAGTTTTCATTATTGAAATCATTGAAACTGCTAAAACATTTGGTTAATATCATAACAGTATTTAATATAGAGCTTTTCCATCAGTTACAAAGCGCTCCATGCACTTGATCTTAAGTGTAAAGTGATCAAACTTTAACTGGGGATTTATTTTATGTAAAAAAAAAATCTGATTTAAAAAAAAACTCTCTCAGTGCCGCTATTTTTTGTTTTTTGAACCTAAAGTGCCCAGCTTTTTTAGTTTTTTTTCAAAATTCTGTATTAAAAATTATAATAAATGGGTTTTTCTCATCAAACAAATGTATCTTGCTGGTTTGTGTTGCCTTGGTATATCCCAAAGTCAATAGTATTTCTTGAGTGAAAATGCCCTCTCGTGATAACATGTATATTATGGGTCGTAAATGAACGATTGATGACACTTCTTGAGTACATAAAATAGATCGTACATGTACGATAATGGCACTTTCAGAATACATAAATAAGATCGTACATGTACGACCTTTGCATTTAACGAGTTAAGAGTGGACTTTTTCATTAGGGGCCATCACTTTTTGTTACGGCTCGTTTGGATAATGGTGGCCGGCCGTCGTAACTAACGAAGCAAAGGGATGTTTGTTCATATTTCACTACTCCTCGCCGACTCATTTAGGACTGGCTTAGCTAAGACCGCCTTATTGCGACTGATGAAGCCAAGACCGTCTAAGGCAGATGGCCAGCTGTAACACACTGGTCTTAGACCACTGACTAAGACAGTTTTATTGCAATCCACCCCTGACCTCAAATGACAAAGTCCAATCTTTAAAAAAAAAAAAAAAAATCAATAACATGTTAAAATAATAGGAAAAAAAGACATCTTTGTTAGTTTGTTTGGCCATTTTCTCTTCTGTCCCAACAACAAAGCTGCATACTGGAAGCCAGGGAAAGCTATTGACAACATCTGAGCTGGTAGAGCATTATCTAAAATATCTACTTCATCTGTTAGTGTTTGTCTGGCAATTTTCACTTCTTTTTCAACTACAAAGTTGCATGTTTGAAGCCAGGAAAAAAACCATTGACAACTCCCGAGTTGGGAGAGCATTGATCTGAAATATGTGCTTCATCTAAGGTATAACTTTGCTCATTAGTGTGTTTGGTACATGCATGTTGAACAGTCAGTCACTATTCAAAAATTAAACACTGAAAACCTGGTGTTTTCACACCCAAACACCCATTATGTGTCCAGGAAAATCCTGAATAAAATGGAGGGGAGGGCATTCATTTGAGCAGATGCCCTCCATTTTGACGGTGAATGACCCTATTCAATAGTCTCTGGAACCCCAAGGGGGTAAATCTCCAGGAACCTTCTTGGCTGCATCAAAATATAATCTGCGGCACGAGAGAAGCTCCTCAATCAATTCTCTCCATTGCTCGCCTGGCTAGTTCGGCTGGAATATACATGTACATGAAGCCTCCCAACAACGGCATACAATATTCACACAAGCTGCACGTAGTGAATGAAGAGATTTGTTAGGTAGCTTAGCGTGAGATTGAACTACAAGAGATGACTGATGAAGTGCAAGCTCTTGTGATAACAGGGAAGTTCAAATCTGACAAATGTGTACCCAACAAATTTCTAAGCTAGGTTCTTTCTCATTATGCTGAAGGGGCTTATAAAGGAAAAGGCCAGTGAATTTATTTAACATCCATCCAATCATTCATTTCATCTCAACATTTATTACCATAATAATGACCCCCCCCCCCCAAAAGTGTAATTTTTATCCGAAAGCCTACTTGTTACAAAGATGGTAGTGGTAGTATTAAGCATCCCCCTTGCAAGTGCCCCTGTTGATTAGGAATCAATAAAAGTACGTCAATAAAGGCATTTTTTGGAGAATCACCCAATGACAGAAGCATTTAATTGCAGTCAAATTTAGAACATTCCAGAAAGATGACTGAAGGACGACAGTGTTCCTAATTCCGACATGTTATGAACAAGTTATCTACAAATTACATAAACTGAGATGAAATTAAATTAAATTGTGTAAACAATTATTAACCAAACAAACACCAGACACCAGACACTAAAATATTTACCAGTATTGATTGGCTTTTATCTCAGCTAAAGTATGTGCACATGTAAGTAGATTAATGCATTTAGGTCATTTTTTTTAAAGCTTGTTATCCAGTGTTTGTTTGCGAAAATAGATCAATAATTTAGCCTTGAAACATCAGCCAACTGGAGCCTATTTTCCCATGAGCACTCAGTCAAAATACCACAAGGGTTCCTGCATTAGGTAGAGAGATACAATTATGAAAATAGGTTTCCAATAAAATGGAGAAGTAGGGAGGTTCAATGTTGACATAATTTGTTGTTAAAGGTAGATAAGGAGCCATTTAGAATAATACGAAAACAAAGACAGAGCATGGTCCTTGCTCTATGGAATAATAAACCAATGTTTTGATGTTTTCCTCAAACTTGTTTTGAACTGCCCCCAATGTTCAACTTTTAAAAATATTGATTGCCTGTCCTAGATACTGAAGGACTACATGTAGGTAGTGGCTCAAATGAGGCAAATATTTTCGATCACTGCTCTCCCAGCTCAGGACATTTCATTGGCTTTTTCCAGGCTTCCAGCCACATGACTACAGTACATAATCAGACAACTTTGTAATTGACAAAAAAGATTGTCAAGCACACAAAACTTGGTACGTTTATATTTCTATCCGCATGTATTATTGAAATGAAGTAGACTCAAGGATTTAGCCAGGATTTGGTAACAGGGTGTCAAAATTTGCAGGAAATATAAAAAACGGGTGTCCAAATTGTTCACTTACAATAAATTTAAATGTAAATGACAGATAAAACAGGGTGTCCAAATTTAAAACAGGGTGTCCAAAAGACACACAGACACCCCTCTGGCTGATACTATGGGTAGACTACCAAGACAAGTCGACTATCAATCGAAGACTTTTTAAAGTTGAAAATGAAATTTTCATTTTGCAGCTAGTTTTTCTTTTGACCTAGTGGTTATTTACAACCCTGCCTGTTTACACATAACAGCCTGTTTTGTTATCTCAATCAAACAAACAAACAAACGTGCTAGCATCCGAGCTACTTAATGTCACCCTGGTCCATAGACTCCACACACAACATGACCTTATTTGTTGAGTGCGATGCTCTTTTATTTATAATGTCTAATTTAAGGGGTGTCATGTGGCCGAGTGGTTTAGAGCATCGAATTCAAGTTTCGATGGTTAAGTCATCGGGGTGTGGGTTCGAATCCCAGTCATGACACTTGTGTCCTTGAGCAAGATACTTTACTATAATTGCTTCTCTTCACCCAGGGGTATAAATGGGTACCTGCGAGGGTAGAGGTTGATATTGTGTTTGAAAAAGCCTTCGGAGCGCCACGGCAGCCCGGGCTGTATACTCCCCAGGGAGCTGAGAAAGATTACAGGAATGTTATTGGCCCAATGACCAGGGCACTAATGTAAAGCGCATTGAGACGTTATTGTGAAATGCGCTATATAAGAACTGGTAATATTATTATTATTAAGGCCAGAAATATATGTGTCCGCCATGCATTGTGTGCAAGCTGTAGTGCACAATGCACACAAATGAAAATATACACCAAGCTACCCACATAACTCCATGTATCCATATTGCGTGCTGCGTTAAAATCCATACAAGTTTTGTGCATTGCATGGCGCGCACTTTCATGATCATGCATCACCCACAACACATGACGGACTCATGCTCAAAGTCTCTACCACACACTGGGAAGAATTTCAAATCTCAAGATCTCAAGGCTGCAGGCCAAAAGTGCACCGAATATGTGGATGACTATCTACAGACATGAAAGATGAATGAAAAAAATACTTGTTCCAGTCCAAACCATTTTAAACACACACCTGCCTCGTTCAATACTCGCCGTTCAATTGCTTCCATTGTGTTTTAACAATGGATATCTTTTTTATATTTTTTGTGTAACATGTGTGTAGGTAAAAACAGATTTATACAATTGAGTTATCAAATTGTCAAGAAGTTGCTACATCATCTCAGTAGCTGAAAAAAAAACCTGATTAAATTTTGCTAAATACAGTAGAGCTTCGGTTATTAGTTGCTGTCCTATATTCATCCAGGTGTTAATCCCATGCGCTGATACTCAGACGTTCACTCAATACAAATTAACCCCATCATTAATAATTTGCACTGTTTGTAAATGATTTATCATAGTGAATACATTGGCAGAGATGTTGGAGACTGGTTCATGAGTAAGCGGGTAGAAGATGGATTGTTATGGCAGTAGTGATCTGAGCAAATCAAGCGTTGTACAGGCTCACAGCGGGGAGGGGAAAGTATTTGGATAATTTCACCGCGTATCAAGTGTGAAGGAGAGTGGAAAAACCCACGCTTTAATTAGATTGAACAATTCAATCAGGGCAGTCGTGCATTGCCTCGTCACAGTTACAAACAAAATAACGTGATCGGATAAGAATTAGGTGTCAAGTTGAAATCAATAAATGCATTATACTTGAAATTACATATCAAAATGCACAGTTCTAGTTGTTAACACAATCGTAGTACATTTGTATTATATAGGTTCAAACTTGTGGTCACAATGCAATTAGCACTCCACACTAAAGACGTCACCTTTGCTAGAAATACCAGGCTGTCAAACATTCCACCTGCTTACGCCATCACCGCATCACCGACACGCAAAACTGCAAAACTGCACAAGTACATGTAGTATAGTCAGTAAACAAGAGTAAACATAAAACTTGGACATGTACTAAAGGTACATGTATGAGTGCGTATGTTAGGGAAACTGGACACATTTGCCTAAGATCTGAGCACTTGGCTTATTTTTAGTGTTAGTGTGAATTGCCATTAATGTGATACTACAAGATATCTGCCAAATGTTTTTGTGCATGTTTTGTTTATGCATTGGCAGTATCCACTCAGTGTTTCTCTTACCAGTGGTCTGTTGGCCAAATCCTCAATATGATATCATTTGGTGATTTGTGGGTGCACTACAAACTACACGGTCAACCCTCCTACTGTTTGGCCATTCAATATCCTCCACTACGGTTTAGAATTCATAGAAAAACAAGAATGGTGTGTTGACAAACACAAATGCCCCGCTAAGATTAATCTCTTTCTTGAGTTACCTACCTTGTACAGCATTTTTTTTGTTTAAGCCATGATGCCCTTGACATTTGACAAGGGGGTTCAAAAACAATAGGCTTCTGGGGAATCCCAAGACCAATCCACAAACCAAGTTTGGAGTTGATATACCAAGTCCTTCTTGAGTTATCGCTCGGACAACATTTCTTTTTGTTTTAGCCATAATGACCTTGACATTTGTTGTAGGGCATCCAAAGACAATAGGCTTCTGGGGGATCCTAATTGACCAATCTACTGTACAAACCAAGTTTGGAGTTCATATGCCAAGTCTTTCTTGAGTTATTGCTCGGACAATGATTGCAGACAGACAGACACAGACACAGACACACACACCCACCCTTACATATGGCAGTTACGGGGTACTTCCATTGTTGTTCTATTATTCCCTTTTCTAAAGAAATCCTCCGTGGGGTACCACTTGAACAAAGAAAACCTTGTGGGGTAGCATTGTTCTATTGTTAAAAATACCCCGTAAGTTGGCGTGTGTAAGGGCACTCACGGAAGGACAAGGCAAACACTACTGTATATGCCCCTTCGGCTTCGCCGGCAGGGCATAATTAAATGCCAGCCTGCGCTGCAATAATTATCATGTGATGAATGCATCAATACAGTACACAGTCAGCCCTCCTACTGTCTGTCCATTTAACATCAAGTGCTTTTGAATTTGATAAACTGATTTGAGGACAGCCTGTCCGTACAAGGTCACCAGCTTTGTACATTCTTTCCTTTTTTCCCCTTCACAAGTTGGAAGAATTTCATCCTTTAATTCCACTCTTCCCTAACTTCCTACATTTATCTTGATTGTCAGTTCTGTTTCCTTCCTCCGTTGGTTCAATACAAGAACAAGTTAAAAGCTTCTGGTGCATAATGTGAAATCAAAATGTAGTGGTGTACATGACTTGGACTTGAGTCACAAACTGACGACTTGGTCTTGATCCTAGACTCCGAATCAAGCATCTGGGCCCAATTTCATGGAGCTGCTAAGCACAAAAATTTGCTTAGCATAAAATTTCTGCCTCGATAAAAACAGGATTACCAACCAAATTTCCACATGATTTTCAGGATGAGCAAACAACAGCTGAATACCAGTAACAAGCAATATGCAACAAATGGAAATTTGGTTGGTAATCCTGTTTTTATCAAGGAAGAAATTTCATGCTAAGCAAATTTTTGTGCTTAGCAGCTCTATGAAATTGGGCCCTGGACTCAAACTCAGGCCTGGAATTACACAAAGGCCATGGAGGTCATGGTCTCTGTTTTACCCTTGGTCTTGGCCTTAGTGTTCCTTCAAAAGTTCCCCATAGACTTCTTGGATTTTCCAATGGCAGTGCCTGTTGCAAAATGAAAATGGGCTTGCCCTCTCAGAGATGAAGTTCCAGGCCTTCAAACTCAATGTTTATGACTTTAGGACTTGATAACAAAATATCATTTATTTCATACTTTAAACACTAACTGCTTGCAAATAATGAAAAAACAGCGATTTAATGGATCCTCTTCAAAGAGTTGCGAGTTTAAGGGTTTTATTTCAAACAGCCTCCTCCTGTCTTCATTATGGAACTTTTAAAAAAAAGCATTGTTTATTTTCGAAATGTTTTTTAAACTTGGATAGTAACTAAGCTAGTTCTCCAGCCAGATGAACAGAATGCCCGACATTACCCTACAAATAACCACCATCACTGCACTGCTCCTTATACCCTATCAATCATGCCCAGTATTGCCTCTTTATAAAATCCAAAATCATTATAATATAATTTTGGAAAATCGGGAGATTACTTCGGGAGACTACTCGGGAGTCTCCCGAAGTAGTCTCCCGATTTTTCAAAAATCTACTCCGCGGCGCGGCAGTAGAATAAAAAGTAAGACCTAGTAATAGTATAAATTAGTAAGTTCCCTAAGAACAAATCTACATAGCTAGAAAACACACGGTGTTAAAATACCGCAAACTGATACATTGATACCTCACCATGCAAAGCTTAAAAAAGTATATCAAATAACATCAATCACTCTATCTGATTGATTGATGTCTTTCATTCAGTGTACTGCTAATTGTATTTGTAAATAAACGCATTATGCCACTAACACTAACACTTGAACAGTAACACTAGGCTTATTTACTTAGTGTACTGTAGTGTTTAGTGTTACAAGTGTTACTGAGTGTTTTTTTAAGGGGGTGTTACACTGTTAGTAATGTTACTGTTAGTGTTAGTACAGTAGTTACTGGAAAAGATAATGCGTTTATTTACAAATAACAGTACTACATTTACATACCAATACGTAGTACACTGAATAAAATACATCAATCAATCAGACCATGGAGGTAGAAATTAAATTTAATTTCTACCTCCGTGATCAGACGGGAGTGAGTCAGTGACTGATGATTAAAACACCAAATTAAACCAAAACTTTAGTAAAAAGGGGGTAAGATTATGAAGGTCTTACCTGTGACTGTTAAAAGCGTTACTTGTTAATGTTTAGTTAGAGGTCATGACTGTGTACATGCAGTAAAACCACTGTCGACAAAAGCATCTGTTCGTTTACTTTCGTGGAGAGCCTTTTGAAAGTGAATTTGATCACCGTCCTTGCATGTCTTGCGTTTATAGCTACATACATAGACACAGTGTACACACTACACACACACGTCCGTCCACACACATACAGCTAGCTAGCGGCGGACGGACGGGCGCACACCATGCATGCATTGAACGGGTGGACAAGCGCCTTCTTGTTCATCATGCACGCACTCCCCCAATTTTCCCGCGGTCTAGTCTCCTCTCAAGAGAAAGAGACCACGACTAACCTTTGACCCGTTCCCTGACATAGGCATCTGAAACCCGTTATCGCCCTCTTTCGTACACATTGTAGCAGTGAGTGTAGACCACTTTAGCGAGTTTCCATTTTAAAATTGATTGTATTATAATTTTCACAAACATATTCTTAATTTTATTGACAGCAAGCTAATGCGGAATATTTTTCGGATAAGCTAATTGCAAAATGACGACTATAAAATTAAACAGATATCAAATAATTGGAATATTTGTTCAGAGCTTCAGTTTAACACGTCGTTCATGTTAAAATTCAAGATGGCTGCCCCCATGGTGTTAAATCTGAAAAATAATAACTGGTCTTATTTTTGCACTGAGTTCTTGGGTTAATAGATTGTTAAATAATATTTATAGTAAGCTCAACTGTTTGGCTGAAGGTGCTTTAGTTTGGGCAGTTTTGACCCCCCAAAAAATCAAACTCAAAAGTCAAAGAAACTGAGAAAGCCCAAAAAAAGGTGCAGATCAATCATGATCACTTTTCCACTCGTCCCGTGCTGAAAATTGTGGCAAAATTGTATATTGCATACTGAAATGTTATTATATTTTGGTCAAACTCGAAAAGAAGTCAAAAAGTGGCAGTTTAATTTGATAAAAAAATGTGCCCAAACTGAAACTCAAAATGTTACTGACACTACACTACCATGAGTTGACTGACTGACGTGACACTGACACTGCAGGTGTTGGTGACCCCGGGTCCAACACACATGTCTGACAAATATACTTTTTATCTTTGTATAGTATCAACAAAATCACCCAAAACATACCAATGCCAATGGCAATACAAATGACAAGTGACAAGTAAGATTTTACTATTTACCAAGGAGGTAAAACTTTTCCCAAGAAATTCCTGTTATGCCTCCCCTTGATTTGATGCAGTGCACCTGCTTTCGGAAAGTTCAAGCAATCGTTAATTTGAAAGCAATGCTTAGAAATGACACTATTCTAACTGAGCAACAAATGTTTCTCAGTGACAGTGACTCTTTATTCTAAAAAGAGAAATACTTCTCAACTAATGATGCCATGATTGTACCAAAGCTACTCTCCTTTTTTGACAATGATGATAGCTTGGGTCCTAAAAAGTTGAAATTAACTAATTAACTAATGAAGTCACTTTTGCTCAAAATACCGGGCTGTCAGACAAACATTCCACCACTTTCGCAATCACTGCATCATCAACATGCCAAACTACACTACGTAGACTATTAGTATTAGTATTTATTATAGTCAGTGGGAGTAAACATACTTGGACATGTGCACACTTATGTTTGACACTTTTGTCTGAAATCCGTAGCTAAGTATTTTTGAGAGAGAAAGCTATTGTTACAAATTTTATTTTCACATAAAATGACGAGAATCTTCAACTGATTGATTAAATGGTATCTTTATACATGTTTTTTTCCTGTGCCCAGACCAAGATGGCTACCGAGACTTGGGAGGAAAATGCCGGACCCACTGAGGCTGAAGTGCCTGAGATTCACCTGTTTGGACGCTGGAGCTGTGATGAGGTCCAAGTCAGTGACATCAGTTTGACGGTACGATTCCAAACCATCAGAAACACCAACATAAAATTACCCATGGCACTTTGGCTGGAGCTTTAAGCCAGGCACCCAGTACATGATGTCACACAACATTGTGGTTGCGATAATCGTAACCCTCCGTACTCCCGACGGTCGCAGACCGGAGGGTAACAAAGCTTAACACATAATCAATCATATTGGCCAAATTTTTACCACTTTCAAAAAACATATCTCGCATTTCAAATACACAGATTTTATCTTCAGTGTGTAATGAACCCATTGAGAACACTTAAAGGATTATTGAGAAAACACATTGCTAAAATGTTTAAACAAATTACCAAAGATTGACCGAATTGTCCATGATCAGTGGGCTTCAACTTCTGATTGTGAATGTCGCAAATACAAGATCTCAACAATATTGCAAATTGCAGCAAATGGTGTCTGGATAAAAGCATACCTAGACTGTGCAAGTCACGCGCGTATTCAAAACAATTTCAGACCACTTAGTCCCACGAACATTGCTTCGACGCTTGAAGGAAACAAACTCGTGCATTTTAACAGAGCCCAATGTTCGAATACGGGGGAGACTTGCACAGTCTATTCATTAAACTTGTAGTGTGAGGCAGTGCATGTTTTTGCCGGCATATTATGTATGCGTCAAAGAGGGCACTGTATGATCTGGCAGCTTAATATTGTTGACTAAAAGTTGGCCGGTGCTGGCAAAATATCCACTATCTATATATAATTGGAAAATATAACATAATTGTTTCAATTAAACAGTCAAGAATTTACACGATGGTAATTGTTAATAATAGTAATAATATTGTTCATTAATAATTGGTGACTTTATTTACAACTTGTTCTTCATTTAGGATTACATTGCGGTCAAGGAGAAGTATGCCAAGTACCTTCCTCACAGCGCCCAACGCTACCAGGTTAAACGCTTTCGTAAAGCACAATGCCCCGTGGTGGAGCGTCTGACGAGCTCCATGATGATGCACGGCCGTAACAACGGCAAGAAGCTTCTGACCATGCGCATCGTCAAACACGCCTTTGAGATCATTCATCTGTTGACCGGAGAGGTAAGAAAGTAATTTTTTTGTGACCCTGACAGGGAGACGGGCAACAGCCATTGGCTGCATTTTTTTAAGTTGTTGCCATTGGCCATTTTTTAAGGGTTTTTTTTTTTTTTTTTTTCCCCGACTAATTCTGATCCTGTTCTTGCCTGCAAAACAGTATCATCTGCACTTTCTTCCAAAGAATTTTTCCTTCTTCAATGATGGCGACAAAACCTAATAAGAAGTACAAATTGAAGAGAACTAAAGTTTACCCATTTTCATTATCTGCAGAACCCGCTTCAGGTTCTGGTGAATGCCATCATCAACAGCGGACCACGTGAGGACTCCACTCGTATCGGTCGTGCTGGAACCGTCCGCCGACAGGCTGTAGATGTTTCCCCACTCAGGAGAGTCAACCAGGTAGGTGTTGAAGTTTAATATGACATCTAAGGGCAAACACAGCCCTTTGTGTCATAAGATCTTATTCTAAATTTCAAAGTGTGTACTAAGCCAGTGACTGTCATTGAACCAATCATCCGGTTACACGTTTACAATTTTTGCGGACAGTTAGTTGTGTAACCGACCATTTCAGAAATGCTTACATGTTTACAAAGGTAACTGTGTGACCTGCATAGATGCGTTTACCACATGATATGGTATTGCATGTTGGCATAGTTATTAAATCTATCATTCAAAATCACTGTGGATGATATTGAATGGTCAGACAGTCAGAGGATTTACTGTATACTGTTAGATGCATTCACCACATTACATCATCATGTTGCAGATAGGCATGGTCTATCTACTGGTTCAAACCACAGTACATAATATTGAATGGTCAGACAGTAGGAGGGTTGAACAAAGCTATCGATGTTGAGAATTAAGTGCATCAGAATTTGTTCATAACATTGTTTGCTGGTTAGTACGATTGTATAATAAGTTGCGAGTATGTTGGTTTGTGTACTTTGACTGATGGTGGGTATATTTACCCGTTACCTTCTCCCCAGGCAATCTGGCTGCTGTGCACAGGTGCTCGTGAGGCCGCCTTCAGAAACATCAAGACCATCGCTGAGTGTCTGGCTGATGAGCTCATCAACGCAGCCAAGGTCAGTATTAAGATCATAGACTTAATCTGATATAGTCAGGGGTTTTTTTCTTCATATTTTGAGTGTCACAAAGTCACAAAACCTACCTGCAGTGAAAAAAAAATTGTAGTGAAACTGTTGATTTGATATTTGACAAGTATGGAAATAAGTGTGTAAATGCTATTGATAAAGGGAAACTGTCCTGTGTTGGCAATTTATCATACAAAAATGTGTGATAAGAACTATATACTCCAGGGCTTCCGGCTGGGAGAAAAAGTCCACAGGCATACTTAACTAATTTAGGAAAATACTTGCACCTCTTACTGGTTTATGTTGTCCTTTTCAGGGATCATCAAACTCCTACGCCATCAAGAAGAAGGACGAGCTGGAACGTGTCGCCAAGTCCAACCGTTAAGAAAATCTAACCTGAAACTCTCACAGTGGCACACTGATGCCAATGGAACCTCGCCACAGCTAAACAAACCAAGCTTATTTCTGACCATCTTCATTTTATCCAACTACTGCTAAGTAGAGAATCTTTTTGCAGTATTTTTTTTGGTTTAAACTTCACAAATGTTAGTTCTAACAGGCTGGCCACCAGCTTGGCTGCTGGACCTCTGTTGGAACTTTGGAAGCAAATATTGTTTTCTTCTTAGCAGTTGTTACGTTGAAAGGCCCACACAGACTAATTTGATTCTTGGTTGCATTGTTTAATACTTGATCTTAGGACAAGGATATTAAAAAAATAAACTGTACACACTGAGAAAACTCAGAAAAGAACATTGTCATGTTGCATTCATTTATTTTGTGTTGTATAGTTGAAGTTTGTTTGTTTGTTACATTGTGACTGACACTAGTTTACGGCCGAATATGAACCAATTTGAAGTGGATTGGAAATCTAACTACAAATCAATTGTTTTTTGTTTTCACGCAAAGTAGTTTAATGTGTGGCTTTGAAAAAATAATATAAGAGTTATTGCCTGGGATTAATTCCTACTTCATTGAAAAAGTAAACATGTAGAATTTCTGATGTACATGTACATGTTAATATTTGTGATGCATGTCATTAATGCTTGACTGTGATATGAAAACTCCAGATCTCACAAATTAGTCTCCGTTGTAAGACTTGCCTTTGAAGTTTACATCGGAAAATAAACTACATTACAATGTACTTGTACAGTTTCTAACGGAAGACTTGCCAATACCCCCCCCCCCCCAGTTACGGCCACTTGGTGGTGCACTTGATACTTTCGATCAGTCGATCAAGTTAACATTGAGCGACGTTTAGTGCAGGCCTTACTTTCTTTTTTCTGTGGGCACTATCGCGATTTTTTCGTTGGGGGGGGGGGGCACCTGGGGGGCACTGGAAATTTGTGGGGAACACGTGCCCCCCAGGCCCCCCCCCCCCCCCCCCGGCTACGCTGCTGGTACTTTCTACGAACGTTGTAGTTTTTTACCCCAAAGTTCTCATAAATCTTGATTTCCAAACCTTCCTAACACCTATAATAACATAAAAATCGATTCTATATTCCACATTTCATTTATAAAAATAGAACCCGCTCGTGGCACTAGTTCGTAGGTTCATGGTAGGTTTTGTAACCATGGAGGTAGAACAAAACTTCTGCAGTGGCAAAGACAGATCCAGACCATTGATTATTTTTTTCTGAAAATACTTCTCTAATTGGCCTAGCCCTTCTACCCAGATTTTGTTCTTAACAATAAAAACTAGAAAGGGTGGGTGGGGTGATCAATAAATAATAAATACAGATATTAAAATCCACACATCCAAAAACGTCACGATGCAAACAGACGCCTCTCGAACTTCCGTTGTTTCTCGAACAAATCTCGCGCGCTCAATGCGGTTTTCTCTGTGCGCGCGCAAAGACAATTCGGGATTTAACGTGGGCCGCTGCATACTGACTAAAATGCAAAGATCGTATAGACCCATTGCATATGACGTCACACTCTCAAAAAGGAGGCAGATCATTGGACGATAGCTGTTCTCTGTGCGTAAAAACGTGCGCGTGACCTCAGCGTACCTGTAGCGTTTCGCGTTACGCAAGGGCGGTCTATTGATTTATATAGACCCCTTACAGAACGCCCAACGCACCTCCGAACAATGCGCGTAATTTTGGGTGTCAACTCTCTTTTGTGCACGTTTGTATACGATTTTGACACCCAAAATGACACCCAGGATAGGCACATGTGAGTACGCTGCGCGTTGTGCAAGGGGTCTATAGCGCTGTGGTAGGCGCCTACGGTGCTATACGATCTTTGCTATAATGTCACATACACATCAGTTGTCATAAACAAAGATCGTACGCGGCGCATCTTTGGACATAACTCATGAACTGGGGAAACCACCAAGCCAAACTTGTTTTGAAGATTGATCTCCGCTGGGAAGAAAAAACAAGATGGATCATGATGATGTTGTCTGGGAAAGCTTGTCTCAGAAGGTACCCTAGACTCTAGACCCAGTTGACTGGGGCTCTTTACTCCTTTATTTAGTAAAAAAAAAAAAATGTCGGAATACAGTAGGATAGAGAGTTATCAGTTAGTGTAGTGTTATAGTTTACCCCTTTTTAGTTAAATGGAAGTATATATTATTTATATAGGCCTAGTTGCGATGATCGTAACCCTCCATCCTCCCGACGGGAGGATGGAGGGTTACGATCATCGCAACTAACATAGGCCTAGTATTTTTTTAGTAGATAAAACTATTTACTATATTTACTATTTAGTGGTACTGTATTTTCTGTATACTTTGTATTTAATTTTTATTGCTTCTAGCTAGGCCTACTCTACTCTCTGTACTGACTGGTTGTTTTCACAACACAATGTTGTTTTGTGATTTTAATATTTCCAGTTGCCCATGGAAAACAAATATAAAGAAATGTAATATAAATAGTAATGATAATAATAATAACTAGACTTTCAGTTTTTGTTTACTACAAAAACAAGGTGTTCGTGATTGATGTCATCAAAATGATTGAATGAAGTGGTGACAACATTTCACTTTATATCATCCTAATGTCATGAATGTGTGGTTCAGGAGTTTAAAAAAAACAAGAACAATAACAAGAGGTGTTCGTCTACGTATTGCACGAACACCTCATAATATTAATAAAAAAATTAACATAATAATAAAATTAAAAGTATACTGGGTCATTCCGTGCCAACTCACCTGATGGGTCGGCAGGCTCCGTCTGAGATTTTGCTAATTTAAAAAAAAAAACAATCCTCTATGGGTGCCATGAACACACGTGAAATTTTAGAATCCTACTCCTCATAATTTTTAAGATGTGACCCCCTAAAAAATTAAGCCCCGCCCCTTCAAATTGACTTTTTGTGTTTTCAGCATTTTTAGAGGTCTGTATCTACAAATGGAGATAAGATATATAGCTACAAATTAATTTGAAGTGTATCTGGTATCCCATCAACTAAATTATACTTTCAAAAGTAGCACGGGTCATTTCTATGTCACGGTGTAGGTCTTTAAAAACGGACATTTTAGCCTGCGTGATGACTTTTCGTCATTTTTGAAACTCCCTAGAGCCCAAGTGAAATGTTCGATTGCTTTTATATTACATTTGGTTATAAACAAGGTGCATACACATGTATGTGTGACCTGATTAAAGGATAGACCAATCACGCCTTTGATGGGTACTTGGCAGGGGTCTGAATATGGGTCCACCTGTAAAAGTGCAAAAAAATGCCTTTTTCAAGTGGTTATTTGACAACGTGGGACATTACTGACAAATTTACAAATTTTTCCCAATAACACTTTGTATCCTGTCTACTTAATTGTGTGAGAAAGAAAAAAAAAGGTTTTTCAACTCCTTCACGTAAAACAATATGCCTAGATTAAGGTATTTGCTGTATGCTATTTAGTGACAGCACAGATCCACAGAGCCTGGACTTCTGCAGGCATGGTTTGTACACTACGGAAGCGTAGTGCCGCCACATGAATAAAAAAAATCCTGCTCTTATCATGTACGTACACAATAACTATCATGTACGTACATGATACCATATAAATTTTTGTATATATCTATCATGTATGTACATGTACTCATTAACTCCAGACTGAAGCGAAGGTAGACAATAACTATCGGGTTCGTACATGTACCATGTAGGTACACAATAATGATCATGTACGTACATGATAATTATCTTGTACGTACACGATAACTATCATGTAAGTGTATGTAAGCAATAATTATCATGAACGTACTAATTGATCTCTTTCAGAGTTATCATATTTGACATAATATTGTGCAGCATCTCCATGCGAAAGAATAATCCAAAACATGTTGGGTGTTAACTATTTAACATCCTAATTAAATCCAAACAAAGCCGTGTTTCCGTTGCCATTGTAAATTATTAATATATCATCTCTGTATAATTATATAAGCATACATGTATATCTGGGGGTTGTTTGGGAGTATTTTTTCGCATGGAGATGCTGCACTTATAGAAATGACCCGTGCTACTTTTGAAAGTATAATTTAGTTGATGGGATACCAGATACACTTCAAATTAATTTGTAGCTATATATCTTATCTCCATTTGTAGATACAGACCTCTAAAAATGCCGAAAACACAAAAAGTCAATTTGAAGGGGCGGGGCTTAATTTTTTGGGGGGTCATATCTCAAAAATTATGAGGAGTAGGATTAAAAAAAATTGCGTGTGTTCATGGCACCCATAGGGGATCGTTTAAAAAAAATACTAGCAAAATCTGAGACGGAGCCTGCCGAACTTTTCAGGATTTTAGGTGAGTTGGCACGGAATGACCCTACTTGTTTAATTATAATAGTATACAGAAAATACAGTACCACTAAATATAGTAAATAGTTTTATCTACTAAAAAAATGCTGTATAGTATACATTTAACTAAAGGGGTAAACTAACAACAGTAACATTATAACCCTATCTACTGTATTCCGACATATTTTTTACATTAACAAGTAATAAAGCATTTAAAGAAATTAAATATGTTTATAAATTACCGGTTTATACCTAAAAGAGTATTTTAAAGTGTCCTATGAGTGTCTTTACTGAGTGTCACGGCCGGGTTGAAACCCACATGCTAAATCTGACATCTGGATAAAAATAATCTTTAGAGCACTCGACCAAGACACTTCATTCAAAAGGAAAGCAAAATTACGCACTCCAACTGTAAGTCAGGCACAATTCTTGGGCAACACTTTTGTAGGCTACCGTGCTACATTTTGTAAAATACATGATTTTAGTTTTTGATTTGTTTGACTACTCCAGGAGCTCGACTACCATTTATCACCATCCAAATGCAGTAATCGTCACGGACCAGATCACATCCTGAAACACTTTATCGATACAGTCTCCAAAGGTTAGACCTGACATTGAATTATTTAAGTTAGGCAGTGTATAGAAAAAGACTCAGTTACTGGCCCGCTGTTCTCCTCTTTTTGACTTTGATGGTCGTATTAACTAGTTCGACTGTCGAAGCCAGAATTTCAAAAAGGAGTTGATGGTGCCAGCTTTTTTTTTGTAAATGATATAAAGCTGGCAGGAACAGCACTCAGCATGCATACACAGACTGTTTGTTGGGACTCAGAAATTGTACCGAGACAAATATTATGGTTCTCGGTACATTGAGGTTTTGTTCTTTGTATTCACGAGATGGGAGTCAGACCATTTTCAATATGGGACTTTCCCTTTAAATAAACAACAACTTTGAAAGCCAGTCAAAAAAAAGAGAAAAAAAAGGTAATACTATTACTGTGCAATTAAATGTAAGAGTTGATTTCAAATAATATTTTGGGGGATGAAAACCAACGACAATCAGGAATTTTGCAGTGAGGTTCGAACTTGGTTTTATGGTTTTTATTGATTCTGTAGTGGGATCGCATCTATTCAGTTACTGTGCTGTATGGTGAATTTAATACCTTATGTAATGTTGACTATTAGTGTCTATTGATGCATCAGAGAGGGCGCTGTATGATCTGCCGTATCTGCCTGCTTGATATCTTTTACTTAAACTGAGCCGGAGCCAGTGTGGCAGAAGTTTCTGTCCCTCCGGAGATTCTGTCCCCCATACGGCGAATTGTGAACTAACTTCTTCTGATAGTGCCCTCTTTTGAATCAATTTACTTCAGCCCATGTTAATTTCCTGATAATGGGGGGGGGCAGATTCTCTGGGACCATTGGGCCACTGGGTCATTTTATTCACTAGCTTTAAGTTACATGTACTTGCCAGTCTCCATTTGCATGCTTGGTGCGACGGTTCTGCTGTCACTCCACTCAGCTGGATCTCTTTCCACATTATAGCTTTCATGGAGCTTGTATTCTAGACGCCATCATTACATGTATTGTTGGCTGTTGTCTTTTTTCACTCCAGCCAGATTGACTGGATCTATGGTTTTGAATGGTTGGTCTAGATAGATTGTCTCATCTTATGTCTAAGCATGGAGGAAGGTCTAAGCCATGATCCACCCAGGACTTGGTGTTTGGTGAGGGTTCGGACAGGACAGTTCTGATGGGTAAAGACAGGCTGGGAAGTTTCTTTTAACCCACTCATGATTTTAAACTTCACAAGCTCAAACAGCCCATGCAGAACTTAATTTTCAGAGCCTTAAAATCAGAATGATCCAGATCCAACCCAAGACTGATCTGTATATTAAAATGCTGCAGAACCCCACCATAGTAACATTATATAGATACTAAAGTAACCCCATTCCTGAGGACAATAAAAGTAAATACTAACATTCCTGTAAATACTGCCCTCTCTGGGCTCCAATTTTGAATAGATTTGGCGCCCTCTATGGGTTACAATAATCTGCCACAACACTTCAACCAAACTTACAGGTGCAACCTGCACATATGTAAAATTAATAATAATAATAGTATTGAAAAAATGTGCAAAATAATAATAATAATGAAAAGTTATATCTTACAAGTACTCTGAGATAATTAACTGGGTTTGCATAAATTACTAAAGGCAAAGAATCTTTTAGTGGACAATTGCCTCCCTTTGGCCCCAGTATGACCCTGGGTTGACAGTTAATGTACTCAAAGTGCTCAGTTTTCCCAGGAAAATAGCAACATGTGTTTAAAATAAACGTCCAGGGTAGTAGTGGGGTTGAAACACCAAAGGAATTTTCTTAGCTTTTGTTTCCTGAGAATTGACTGTTTGTGTGTAAATTGTTCATAGATCAAGTAATGAACCACAAGGGAAACTGACTGGGTAAATTCTTAATTAATTTGGGTTTGAACAAAGAAAAATTGACTTGAGCGGGACTTGAACCAATGACCTCCGGATTAACGTATCGGGGCTCTTCCAACTGAGCTATCCAGCCCTATGTTGGCGGTCTCCCTATTAGTCAGTATCTTTGTTTGGGGTGCCAGTCAGAAGCCATTCAACCGTTAGCTGCCGTGTAGCCAGGGATCACACCCAAGTTTACGATACAACCTGGGAAGTGGCAGCCACGGGATCACCTTAAGGGGATGCGACTTTTTAATAATAAATATCAAGTAATAAACCACAAGGGAAACTGACTGGGTAAATTTTTGTTCAAACCCAAATTTGTTCATACACACACATAACGGAGTCTTGACTTTTCTATATTGCACTTTAACAGGTAGTGATGCCCTGCGCAGATGCACAGTTCATGAGGCAGACATTCCATATGGAGATGAAAGCCCGAAGCAAAAGCTTGATCTGTATCTACCAGAACAGCAAACTGAAGGTCTATAACCTAAGACGAGATCTATTGCTAGGCATCATAGAAATTTGAATAGATAAAATATTTTTAAACTAGAAAAACGTATTTAGGCCTATAATATAAGAGTACAAAATTACAGCAAGTAAAAAGACTAGACTTCACATTTTACTGGTTCATCTATATGGCCCAACTCTCCCAATATACAGCTCTGGGAATCCCTACCCCCCCCCACCTCCACTATCTCATGGCTTTTAGTACCGAGGGATTTTAGAACTCTAGTCTCTACATGTAGCTCTGATCTAAACGCAACAAATAACATCCAGTCTATTTTGGTTGGTTCACAGATGCCCCAGTACTTCTCTTCTTTCATGGTGGTTACTGGCAGGCCTTAAGGTAAAATCAATAGCAGCGTACCAGCTAAATAACTGTAAACCTCACAGTGATTGTAAAATTATATCAAAGTTTCTGTTATTACAAATGTTTTGATAGGTTACCGGAGAAAGGCTTAGAATGTGCACTACACTGTATAACACACGGGGACATTGACCTCCACAATGGCACAACTGAGGTAGAGCAGTTACAGTAAAGTGTCTTGTAGTCCAGTGGCTTTATATACAGTAGGGCCATTTTTTGACAAAATTCGTGACACGCTGGATTTTGTACTGTTATTCTATAGGTCCCATAGAACCATTCTAGAGGGGGTGCCCGGTTTGGGTGACCTAGGTCAAGGTCAAGCCGAGGTCAAACTTCAAGTGGTATTACAATAACGCCTATCAATTGTTCACCAATAGAGGGCTGCTTCCGCATATCATTAAAACTTATAATGAATGACCATGCAGCTTCTGTTTCAGACATTTAGGCAGAGCTATATGGAAAAAGTTGATCCCTTTAGTTTACTGACCTGGAGATGACAGACCGGGCACCCCCCCTCTAAAATGCTTCTATGGGACCCCTAAAACAAGTGTGCAAAGTTTGGCGCTTTAATCTGGCGTGTCACGATTTTTTAACTAAGCCCAAGAACACAAGTGTCACGAACAAGACTTGAACCCACACTCTGATGACTTGGAGTGTGGTGCTCTAGGGTGCTCAGCCGTGACGACTACACATGACTGGTTCTCTGACAATCCAGACGTTGGGGATGATTCATGTACAATACATTGTATACCTTTTTTTTTTTTATAGTAAGGACATTTTTAGTGCAGTGGCCATGCATCCGGTTAAAAAAGGTGCCGTCGTTGCAGTTGTTGGTTACACCATTGCTCCGGAGGGTAAGAATGTTCAAGGTTGTTTGAGGGACTTGGGTTTAGGTAGTTTACTCTGAAAAATATTTGTTTCAAATAAATCAGGATTCATGTAAACTTCTTTCAAATTGACTTAATGTCAGACATTTTAACAAAAGTGAAAAAAAGAGAGGGTTTTCCGCCTACATGTCAAAATACTTAAAATGCATCAGGCTGGAGATTTCATCTTTGAGAGAGCAAGGCTATTTTCATTTTGCAAAGGGCACTTCCATTGGGAAAATCTTAAAGTCTCTGGGAAACTTTTGATGGGGCACCAAGGCCAAGACCAGGGTAACAGAGGTCATGGCCTCTGTGGCCTCCGTGTAATTCCAGGCCTGATGCATTTGTAAACTTTGAGGTATATGTTCTTATCAAAACTGACGCTCCATGTGCCAAGTTACCGGAGGCAACCAGGTGAAGATTGTTTAGAATAACCTAATAAAACAAAGGAACTAGTATTGACCCCTTGCACAATGCGAAGCGCACTTATCACGCACCTATCCTGTCCACCATTTTGGTAGTCAAACTGTACACAAAGGAGTCGACACCCAATATGGTGGAAATGGTAGACGCATTGTGCGGAATTACACTCGGCATTGTGCAAGGGGTCAACATAATGCCAAGAAAGGGGTGCAAGGTGATGTGGTGCCTATAGCAGCGAGCCAATGTCCAACTAGTAGACTTGTGGACAAGCAGTAAAATGTTTGTCACGGTTATGGCGCTTGCAAGACTGGTGGCTCCCGACTACTGCTGATGGGGCAGTAGTTGTGAGAGTCAAAGTCTCGCGGGAGCAGCGTTATCGCAAGAACAGGAGCAGTATGGCAACAACAGCAGTCTCTAGAGCGTATTGTCGCCATTACACAATGACCTCAACAAACATTTAACAAATTTTGTCATGGGTTCTTTTTTTGTGTATTACAAAAGGACACTATTTGATGGTGTAGTTATTTTCTTCTTCTAGGGACCTTGGAGCAGATGTTGGAAGAAGTTGAGCAAGCTCTCGTCTTCATAGCAAGAAAGTTTCCCAACTCCAGGTTAGATTTGGGCCCACTTACTTTAGAGATGCGACAGTGCAAAATTTTGCTCAACAATTTTCTGCTAAGCGAAAACAAGCAGGATACAAGTACATGTGGAATGGTATTTTGGCTGGTTACCGTGAGCAAGTTGTTTTGTGCTAAAGCCACTTTTTGTGCTTAAGGAGCTCTATGAATTGATAGGAAATACATTTGTACAAAGTGTTTTTTCTGACATTTCAGGAATGGGTGATTTTGGGATGCTAGGGGGCTGCAGACATTCCAGGGCCAACTTTCATGGCTCTGCTTACCACTTAATTTTGTGCTTGCAATCACCATTCTTAGCTTACAGGGCAAGCGCCAAATTTTTGAGCAAGCTGTGTTAGCGAAGAATGCCCGGTAACATGGAGTACACAAGTGCACAAGCAAAATTTCCTGCTAAACTGTGAAATGGGCTTGATGTTAAGCGCGGAATTTCCCTGCTTCTATAAGCACCAATTCTATGTAGCAGAGTAATGAAATTGGGCTCAGGTTATTTTCCATTAATTACATAGCTCCGTGTATCAAACATTTTTCTGAGAATAGTGGATTTACCTGGTAAGTCTGCTGCCAATAAAAGAACTCAATATAAAAAAATATATATTGCTGGTTAATTGAAGTGCTAAAGCAGCTTCTGTATACCTCATTGTGCAAAATTGTTGTGACACTTCGTGTTAATTTCTTAGTACTATTTAATTGTTTTGTTTACAGAGGGTTTTATTTATGTGGCCACTCTGCTGGGGGTCAACTCGGTGCCATGATGCTTTCTATTGATTGGGCAGCAAAATACGGACTTCCTAAAGAGTTAATCAAAGGTACAATACATTGAAAAAAAGTCTTTAAAATAACTTATCGAGAGTGCTATTCCCAGAAACAAAAGGACAAAGTGTGGGTACCAAGCAGAAGGTTGTACGCAATTAATATGCAAAATACTGTTTCAAGAAAATGGAGTTTTAGTATTTGTGTTTCCTAGACATTTGTTGAGAATAATAACACTAATAATATGCAGTTCTTATAGAGCGCTTTTGAACAGGCATCCCATAGTGCTCAATATTTGTTCTACAGGTATGCAAAGCTACGTTTGGAATTATGATACATGAAGCACTTTGTAACGGTTTACAAGATGCTTTGGCACAAAAATAATGCAGCCAGTACTATTGTAACATCTGGGTGCTGTTGATAGACAGTTGCTGTGGTGGGCGGGCCAGGGTGGAGCTTAATGGATTTGGGCATGCTGCTACTGTCCGCCCACGCTCGGCCATTTTTAGGTCAAATAGCATGTAAACATAATGTCCATGCTCTCACCACATCCGTGCCACCTAAAAAGTACACTTTAGTTAACACATTACGGGAAGTCCGATTCCGAAAATGGCGCAACAAAGATTTTTCGTGGGTGATGACACCAGAGGAAATGGGTCAGTTGATTCCTTGTTACGCTCATGTTTTGGGAGGGTGTTTTAGAATTTGGATGAGACATTTTGTTGCCGCACCAATCTACAGGGATATCTCCTGAACACCGCTATTTATCAGTAATTTTAAGTGTTATACAGGGCAACGTTTGAAACTTTAATTTCTTTCATTATTGCAGGTTGTTTCTTTATGGCTGGGGCGTTTGATGTCAGGCCGATAGCACAATCCTACGTTAATGAACCGCTCAAGCTAACACGGTAAGCCAGTGATGGTTCGTGTTGATTCTCACCCTACCTGAGTTTTCCTCCCACATCTATAACTTAACATTTCTTCTCGTTTCCTACTCCTGTTATTGGCAGTTGCGCTGTTGGATGTGTAACGAAATAAATCAATAGACTTTTAACGATTTTCCAGTAGACGTGCCGTTTTCAAAATGAAAATGGCCTTGCCCTCTCATAGATGAAATTCCAGGGTTGTTAAATCTCATGTGGTATTCCTCACAGGGAAGAAGCGTGTAGAGTCAGCCCCATTGCACCAGACAATCTCTCCAAGGCCAACCAACTCTCAAACCACTGCAGAGTCATCAATGTATGTGGAGGGCAGGACACAAAGTTCTTCCGCCAGTGGACCAGGGACTATACAAAAGTAAGCTACAAAAGTAAGCTCCTAAAGAAAGGCCGAGTGTTCTGGTGGCTCAGTCTTGAGGGTGTGGGTTCCAATCTCACTCCTGACATTTGTGTCCTTGAGCGAGACACTCGACTAAAATTACTTTTCCTCACCTGTGAGTAAATGGGTACCTGCCAGGGCAGAGATGGTTTTTGTGATTGGTTAAGCTTTATACACTTGATAGCACAGGCTGTATACTCCCCCAGGGAGCTAAGATGGTTTGAGGCATTTAAAAGAAGAAACAAATTACAATGCACCCAATACTATTCTGGATGGTATGGTAGTGATGCCTGATGATGCCTAGGTGTAGGATTAGCTTGATGAGTATAGGGTTAGCTCAATGAACGTGAGTGTAGGATTAGCTCGATGATGCCCAAGTGTAGGATTAGCATGATGATGCCCGAGTGTAGGATTAGCACCATGATGCCCGAGTGTAGGAATCTAGGATTAGCCCGATGATGCCTGAAGGCGGAAACTGGAATTCGTATCCTAATTGGAGTAAATGCTCATGTGTCAGTGGGTGGGGAAGATGAATTTTACATTTTGGTTTTTTCAACACATTGTTGAATCTCTTTCTGCAGGAGCTTGCCAAAAATGGTTTCAATGCTTCCTATGAAATCATTCCCGAAATGGATCATTTTGAGCCAGTAGAGAGGCTAGTAGAAGAAGACAACATCGTTACAAAGGTGAGTTCAAATGATAATTCTTCTGATTGGTTAGTCCAGCTGCCAAGACCCATAGGTTGGAAAATTGTGCACTTTGTGGTGAGAGCATGAATATTGTTTTTAGTTGTTCACCCATCTTGCATCTTGCCCATTTTAGGGGCGAGGCTACATTTTCTAAAAGTGGGGGTCAAACAACAACAAATGTTCAATGTGACTATATTGTTGTTTTTCTATGCACTTTTTGGGACTGAAATACATAGTTACAGCAGAACAAAATAATTTAAAAACCAATAATTATCTTTATATCTTTGGGACTTGAATTCACACTCAGCTGATCAAAAACACCAGAGCTTGAGTCCAGTGTGTTGGACCACTCGGCCAGGATACCAGTTTAAACCAGTTGTGAACCTGTTCCTTCTCTTTGATTTGTCTGTCTTTCCAGATGTTGTTGAACTTCATGTCACTGTGAGAGTGAGAGTGCTTGAAGCAAAGGATCCAACAAGCAGGAATCCAATGCAATTTGGGAGTCAGGAAAGTCTGAAAGTCCCTGAAAGCCTGTGGAATTTGTGTGGTTCTTTTTCTGCAAGACTCAGGAAAGCACTGAATATACAGTGCGTATTACATATTTAGTGTAAGGGTAGGCAAAACGTTATTTTCTTCTGATGCAATTATCACATCTATTAAACGGTTAGGGTTACCTGCTGCTAATTACAGGATTCTGAGTGACCTTTCGTCACTGTGCACAATCGGTGGTCAAATGGTTTGCACGTAGGATCGAAATACAACCCTAGCAGTATGACTGTGGAGTTGTTTTCTACTGGACTCTGGAAAGTATATTGTACAGGTGTCGCAGAGATTAAGGGCAGGGAAAAAAAAACCACTGAGCCAACCTGAATGGCCTGATCTATTTCTCTAATATTGAAATACATAAATATTATTTCTGAAAATCGTGTTGACTCTTCTGAAATTTTTTATTTTTGTAAAATTTGTAAACTGACGGCAATGTTGTCATCTTTAGTGGGCATATATTCTTTTACTAATAATCAGGCATGATATTCACAAGTGTCACAACCAGGATTCGAACCCAAACTCTGATGACTCAACCATCTGAAATTGAGTGTGATACGCCAGACTGCTTGGCCAAGACGCGCTATATAGAGTAAGAAGGGCTTTCAAAATTTTGGGTCAGTGGTGAAATACAATTCATGTCAAATACTGCACACACACAGTTCCATGAATAAAAGGTGAGCAGGGCCCAATTTCATAGAGCTGCTAAGCACAAAAATTTGCTTAGCATGAAATTTATTCCTTGATAAAAACAAGATTACCAACCAAATTTCCATGTGTTGCATATTGCTTGTTACTGGTAGTCAGCTGTTGTTTTCTTATCCTGAAAATCATGTGGAAATTTGGTTGGTAATCCTGTTTTTATCAAGGAAGAAATTTCATGCTAAGCAAATTTTTGTGCTTAGCAGCTCTATGAAATTGGGCCCTGTTTGAAAATAAAAATATTGTTCCGACCTTCAGTGACGTTTTTAGGTTTCTTTATACATGGGATGGACATTTGTCATTTGATTGGAGGATAAACCGCAGAATATTACAAAGTGTACAATATTGTGTTCTGGTGTCCACTACGAGGGCGTTTTTTTACTGCTGTGTAGTGTGTATAACGAATGGCATGCAATAAGGATGGAAAGAAAATGTACAGTGAATAGTAACCAGTTAATGGTTTAATGACATTGATGAATGCTGTGTGACCTGCAACCCTCCAATCAAATGACAAGGTTTGACTTGGGTGTGATATAAACCCATCTATTAGGCCCCTCCCACCCTAGCAACCATGTATCGAAGGCACCTATGCATGAAGTGTGTAGGACACATGCATCTTGCTGCTCTGCAAAACACCACACACTAAAGTTAACATGCAGAAATACAAATGGAGGAAAATTGTTTAGCGGTACACCATTTTGCAGAATCACATTTTTGACTCCACAAAATTACGGACTGTGTTAAGTTCACAAAGTAAAAGGAAAACCACACAATTTCAATTCTACATGTAAAACATCTTTCCAACTCTATTCATTTCTTTATACGCTTTTTATAGCCCAAAGCGCGAAATCCGAAGGCAACGTGCCCCTTTGAGGAGAGCAACTTCACTTGCACTCCTTGAAACTCAAGGTCAGCTAAATTCTGTAAGACAGTCTAACACCACACAATTTTGTTTTTTAAAATGACTTTATTAACATAAAGATGTTTCAATGTATTTTACAAAAATGATAAAAAAGAACAAATTGGAGAAGTGTGTTTCCTTGTGTCATTGTTGAATCTGAATGGACCAAATTGTTGTATTTTCAATTCTTTTAAAGCACGCATCTGACAATGTACAACAAAATGTTAATAGGCCATTTTCCCCAAAAGGGTTGACTGAAAACAATCTCACTCGCAGTTCAGCGGTGCCCGGGCAGAACCTTGAAATGGCTGACGTAAATGTGAAAAAACAATCACCAACTTCACAAAAATTATCTTAGTCTTATGCCGTAAACACAGAAAAATATAACCTTGCTGGTTTGCAAACTATAAACTAACTTATGCAATTTGGGCGAGGGTCATGCGGCATGTGCTGAATGCCGGCCATATCCTTTTCTTTCCCTAATTTGAAAATAAACCTTTTTAACGATGGTGTGGTTTTGATAGCAGCAACGAAAACAAAAATGCCGTACACCAAAGTATGGCAAAATTTGAATATGTAACGTAATGTTACTTGTTTTTTTATTTTTGCCATATGAATGTGTCATTTTTATGTTACATACGAACAAAGAGGGCAATTAAGCTCAACATTCTTCAGGTTCTCTGGCCATGTTGTTAAACCATGGCTGGGGCTTTGGCTCCAGCTTAGGCACCTCCTGCCTGTTTGAAGTCCTGAAATGTGTACATTTTCAAATTTAATTTGGGGTGAACAAAGACAAAATGACTAGGATAGAGCAGGATTTGAACCAACGAACTCCTGATTTGCCGGTGCTCTACCAACTGAGCTTTCTAACCCTATGTTGGCAGTCTCCTTGTTTTGTCAATATCTTTGTTTGGGGTGCCAACATTACTTACACAGCCCGAGCCTAAAACTGAAGCCATAATTTTGAAAAAGGAGCTGTTGATACCGTCTGCCCATGGTCGGCCATAGTTGGAGTCAAGTTGTGTAATGGGTAAACCGACTCCCAAAATAGCGCAACCAAGGCTTATAATGGTGATGATGTTGGGTCAATAGACATTCTTTTGTTTACCAACATTGACCACCATTTTGTATGGGTGCCTCAAGTATCACAAAATATATATCTGAGTTGGCAGAAGTCTGCCCCTTTTCTAAAAAACATTCAAACCTTTTTTCGCTTGTGAATGTCAGTGAAATTTATAATTGTCTATGGTTTCAAGTGAAACGTTTCAAACCTTGCATATCTTGATCCAGTCAAGGGTCAAGGGTCAGTATGTCACACTTGGAGCAGGAAGTTCATTACGGATATTGTGATTTCCGATTGTCAGTTCTTTATTCCGACGCCCAGAGCTTGAAGGTTCGGTCGAATGAAGCTGTTGCTATGTACTGTTGATTGGTTGATATATCTACAGCCATGATCTTGCTGTCGTGACCAGCAAGGGTCATAAGGGGTGACCAGCCTGGATGTGCCCATACCTATACAATAATGGAAGATTCCATGACATTAAGGCAATCAGAACAAAGGGTGGAGACTACATGTTTTTGCAGTGGTTGTGGGTTCAAATCCCACCCCAGTAGTGTTTTCTGTCTTGCAGGACTCAAAAGCACCGACTATCAGTCCTTTATAACACATCGGTGTTGGGGTAAATCCAAAAAATAATATTCTTAATCCAAGTAGCAATTATTAAATCTACCAAATTGCTTTGGTACCCACTGCTAATAACAGGTTTTAAATTAACCTCTCATCACCGGACTTGCTCAGTGCTCTAGTGGTTAAAGGCAGGGTATACTTTCGGTAATTGTCAAAGACCAGTATGCTCACTTGGTTTATCCCAACATATGCATAAAATAACAAACCTGTGCAAATTTGGGCTCAATTGGTCATTGAAGTTGCAAGAAAATAATGAAAGAAAAAAATGACACCCTTTTTGCATAGAATTGTGTGCTTTTCGGATGAAGCCCTTTCTCAGATTCAAAGGTTGGGATTAAAAATTACCTTTTTCTCAAAAACTATATTACTTCGAAAGGGTGTTGTTTCTACCAATGATTTATAATTTTAACAGCTATACCGTGCTCTATACCAAGTAAGTTTTTATGGTCACTAACTTGTGGAGTAATTACCAAAAGCACACCCTGCCTTTAAGACATCTGTGTACAAAGTGAGCAAAGACTGACCACCACTGGGTATTAACTAGGCGCCAATTGGGTGCCCACTGTGTATTACACATGAAACCAACTTGGTATCAACTGGGTGGCCACTGGGTTTTGGCAAGACATTAGAAACAAAATGGGACACAAGCACTCAATGTAACTTTTAAGTACTCACCTTTGCAGTGTTGTCGTAGGAGCAACTGATTAAGTAGTCCCCTAATACATATACAAAAAAATACAACAAATATATATGTTTAAAATGACCCTAATTATTGTATGTCAGAGGGCAAAGTTACAATGGGGTAATCTTTGATTGTCTATTATAAAACATGCTTAACCTACTCTTTACTCTTTACTCTTTACTTTACTCTTCCTACCTTGGAACTTGACTCCTGACACGATGTTATTATGAGCTGGAATGGTATAAAGACATTTCCGTTGTCTCAGATCCCACAATTTGACCGAATGATCCTCACTTGCTGTTGCCACTTGATACCTAAAAGTAAACAATAATACATTAAAATTCTTGAACGATGTAAAAAGACACCGAAGGAAGAATAAAATTTTGGATGGGGGAGGGGGGCCTTTGGGAGGCATTGCTTATGTGACTTTTTATTATTTGGGTGATTGAATAGAGACATTTGTATTTAAAGAAACTTCAATTTCTTTTAGTAACTTACTTATTAAAGAAATGACCCTATTTGAGAAACCTACCAATTTGAGAAACCTACCTATTAGAGAATCTTGCTGCCATTGGGAAACCCCTTAGAAGTAACTAGCTTTTTATTATTTGGGTGATTGAATAGAGACATTTGTATTTAAAGAAACTTCAATTTTTTTTTAGTAACTTACTTATTAAAGAAATGACCCTATTTGAGAAACCTACCAATTTGAGAAACCTACCTATTAGAGAATCTTGCCAATGGGAGAAGACTTCTGGGGATGCTAGAGGGCAGCAGACTTACCAGGTAAATCTTTAATTCTCCGAAGTGTGCGCATGCTCAGACTTATATGAACAATGAAAAATTTCCAGGTAAGTCTGCTGCCACCTCGCGTTCTAAAATCCTTCATTTGATTAATCTACCTACATGTTTTAGAGACATTTGAGAAACCTACCCATTTGAGAAATCTACCTACTTGAGAAATCTACCTACTTGAGAAATCTACTCATTTGAGAAACCTACCCATTTGAAAAATCTACTGATCAGATAAAATGATTAATTTGAGAAATCTACCTACTTGAGAAATCTACCCATTTGAGAAATCTACCTATTTGAGAAATCAACCCGTTAGAGAATTTGGCCGATTTGAGAAACCCACCCATTTGAGAAACTTACCCATTTGGGGAGAAGCTGACATCCAGGACAGATTTGAGATGGCCTTCCATGAACATTATGCATCGTCCTGTTCTAAGATCCCAAACGCGACCAAATGAATCCATTCCACTGTGCATGGGTGTAACAACAACACATTAATTAACACTGGGTTCTAGTTGGAAATCTTTGAGCACATAGCAGAGAACAAAAGGAATCTTTGTACTAATTGGTACATAATTGAGCACTCATAACATAACAACCTTTGTTCTAGCTTGTACATGATTGAGCACTTGGCAGAGTACCACACAATCTTTGTTCTAGTTGTTACCTCTCCATGCCCTCAGCAAAGAACAAAAGAACCTTTGTTCAAGTTGCCAACTGTTCGTGCCCTCAGCAGAAAGCAAGAAACCTTTGTTCTGGTTAATACATCTTTGTGCACTCAGCAGAGAACAAAAGAAACCTTTGTTGTAGTTGGTACATAGTTGTGTTGGGAGTGCCACCCCATCATTTGGTGCTTGGTATGGAGCATGGTAGTACCTCCACCCCCCCCCCCCCCCCCTATCGTGTCTCCAATGTGTGCTTGGAATTGCCGGAATTCTTTGGAGGATTTTTTTGGGGGGGGGTGGTTTTTCTGCACAAGAAGAACATAGAACATTAAAGTTTGGGGGAAAAATTAACCCTCTGCCCTGATATCGGGCATGGTACCTCCCCGGTTACTTCAAATTTCACAAAACAAATCACAAAGACAATAATGAAACCCTATCTCAGATGAATCTTAGCTCTTTTTAAAAATCTGACGTAGACATTTTGCCATACCCTGTAGCACACAGTGAACCATCACACTGGAAGCCGATGGAATATACTGATCTGCTATGGCCTTCTTGGTGGAGAATTTCATCCTGTGCTTCAAGGTCCCACAACCGCCACGACATGTCAAAACTATCGATAACAAAACAAACAACAACAACAACAATTAAAAACCACAAATTGATGCAAATGTTACAATGGTTACCAAAAACATTCACGGTTTCATAACAGGGAAATGTTTCTCATTATTTAGGATAATTTCATAAAAGAATATTTTCTCCACTTTAAGTACAGAATTTTTAATTACACAAATAAATTATTTAGTTTCAATCTGACATCTCGCCGATTATAAAGTTTATACCAGCACCAATCCTCCAGAGAAAAATTTCTCTTAGAATAGCTGAATCTTCCATTGCTATTTTTGTAAATATTGTGACAACATTTTAAATACAGTCAACGTCAAGAAAAACGCATTTGAAGATTGCGCTACTGCAATCTCACTTCTGCAATTGATAATCTGTGGAATTATATTTACAAGTTTGTGGCGTTTGTAGCTCATAATTGTACAAATATTTTGTGAAAAAATGTGAAAAAGTTGTTGTACTTTAATTGGTAAACGTGCAGTTCGTGTTAATTGCATGGTGTCAAAGAGTCATGGACTTCAACTGCCTGTTATGTAATGATTTAAAGTTTTGGTAGAATTTGGAAACCAAATACTGGGCTTCAATAATACTAGTTGTAGTTTGGTGATATTCGGTCATGTAATGTTCTATTTGGGGTTGACAAAAATATTTGTTCAAAATTTGTTTTTAAGTAAGTTACAAAACAATATTACATTTAACAAGTAATTTAAAAACACTATTTTTGTTTTACGTGTCAGGTTGTTTCTTGTGATCACGAAAATAAGGCAGGAAATCTGATGTCTTTTAAAAAGAAGGGAAGATATTAAATATGATGTTTGTGGAAGAAGCCTCTTACCATGTTGTTCCTAGAAATCTCCCAGATGGATGGTAAGCAAGACGAGCTACCCTAGCAGCGTGGCCCTCTATGTTAGCAACTGGCTCATCACTATCAAAACATCAATAAGATCATTAATAAAACCCTAGGAAATGGTCAAGCTGCAAAGATTCTGACCGGGGTGGGGGGGGGGGGGGCTGGCGGTGGTGGGGGGGTGGGTAGGGGACACCGACCTCAAGCCAACACACCCCTCCCTGGTCACCACTCATTGCACCACTACTAACACCAGGGGCCAATTTCATAGCGCTGCTTAACGCTAGCAAATATTTATGCTAACTATAGCAGACAAATTTGCTTAAGCATAAGCGTATTTCACAGGTTAGCAAAGAAATTAAGCAGCCAGCTTGCATGTTCATCATGAATTTGCATTGTCACATCATTCATTTTCAAACAGTAAACACTGGATGGTTAGCACACCTTTTTGTATGCTTATGGTTAGCATCGCTATGAAATGGAAACTCGCTCAGTAAGCACAAAAACGGCCATTAAGCAGCTCTATGAAATTGGGCCCATATCTGTTGTAATCCTTGAATGCACTAGTGATTTTGAACCCAGGTTTTTACAACACAAACAGTACCAGACTATTTACCCTGAGCCTCACTTTGGATACCAAGAGTTGAATGGAAGAACTTTGATAAAACCAAAGATGGCTGCCTAGGTATTGATGTTACCTGACTAGATTCCAGAGTTTAACGCTACCATCAGCTGCACAGGATGCCATACAGCAGGCTTGATCATCCAGGGACACCGTGGCTTTGGGGTGGAACACAACTGCCCCAATGTTATGATTGTGACCTCGGAGTGTTCTGATTCCTTTGAGATCTGGGACCGACCATAACTTGATTAACCCACTCCTGAAACAAAAACAAATAGTCACATTTTTTGGTTTTAGGCTACACCGATGTGTGATAAGCACTGTATGGCGTGTCCTGGTGTGTGGTGGCTGAGCGGTTTAAGGGCACCAGGCTCAAGCTCTGGTGTTTCTAATCAGCAGAGTGTGGGTTCGAATCCCGGTTGTGGCACTTGCCTCCTTCAGCTGATTTACAGTGTCTACTTGCTGAGAAAACAGCGAAATTTTTTTTTTTTTAAATTACTGTATTTTCACAAAAGTGTCGAATCCATCCACAATTATTGAGAAGACAGCGAATAAGAACCGCATCTCTGGCAGCAGCGTTCACGAACAGACACCAACATTCTGAAATCTAAGAAACGACTCATGCATGAATCTTTTCTCAGATTCAAATCTTTGGGGGTAAACAATTATCCAAACCTCATTACCTTTCATCAAAATAATTTATACTATCGACAGCTACAGTGCTTCTTACCAATATTACCATATTACCTTTTTTTTACAAATAATTTATACTATCAACAGCTAGCATGCTTTTTACCAATATTACCAAATTACCTTTTATCAAAATAGTTTAATCTATCAACAGCTACAGTGCTTCTTACCAATAAATTATGGTCATTAATTTCTGGAATACTTACCAATATATGACCCTACCTTTAAAGGACATTGGATTTTAGACAATTATTTGGTACTGAAAGGAGTTTTGGTACCAAGATTTTCACATGAACATTGCTTTCACTGCTGCCAGGAAATTCTTGGGGGATGATTCTGTGTAGACTCTTCTTTCCCCGCCCTCTTCCTACCCAAAGAGTGGAGGGGGAGGGGGTATATATCTTCCCTATCCCCCTATATTTAAACCAGCATGGATGAGGACTTACCATGATGCAGTTGCTAAGATCTGAGAATTTGGACTGAACTGGCAGTATGAGATGGGCCGTGTGTCGCCGATTTGACTACCTATAGCTGTCAGGGACTGCAAGAAAAACCACAACAAAAGTGTTCGCAAAACTGTTTACTGTGCTTTATTAAAAAGTTGCAAGACAGTAAGTTGTTTACAGGAAGACCTTACCAACGTAAATGAAACTTTCATAGGTTGGTTGTAGGTGTTTATTAAAAACAAGACAATGGAAATTAATTTTTCTCTTTCAAAAACAAATGAAATACTTCCCAATTAAAAGGGTGTGTCTAACATTGGTAAGATTGAAAAATGAAATGTTCACCCATTTACAAAAAAATCACATGGTTAAAGATGGTCATGGTGGAAAACTTCCCTTGATAATCTTCGCTTGAAATGCAACAATTTTTAAGAAATGAGCAGAACAAAACCTGATGTCTGAAAACAATGAAAACATATGAGGGAGATTTTCACTATTTTCTTATGACTCCGATGAACGATTGAGCATAAACTTTCACAGGTTCATTATTTCATGCATATGTTGGGTCACAACAAAGTGCAGATACTGGTCAATTACCAATGTTGTCCATGTGATTCAATGGATGGGTCACATATCAACCCTGAATGGGTCAGATATCAACCCTGGATGGGTCATATATCAACCCTGGATAGGTCAGATATCAACCCTGGATGGGTCAGATATCAACCCTGGATAGGTCAGATATCAACCCTGGATGGGTCAGATATCAACCCTGGATAGGTCAGATATCAACCCTGGATGGGTCAGATATCAACCCTGGATAGGTCAGATATCAACCCTGGATAGGTCAGATATCAACCCTGGATGGGTCAGATATCAACCCTGGATAGGTCAGATATCAACCCTGGATGGGTCAGATATCAACCCTGGATAGGTCAGATATCAACCCTGGATGGGTCAGATATCAACCCTGGATAGGTCAGATATCAACCCTGGATGGGTCAGATATCAACCCTGGATAGGTCAGATATCAACCCTGGATAGGTCAGATATCAACCCTGGATGGGTCGGATATCAACCCTGGATGGGTCGGATATCAACCCTGGATGGGTCGGATATCAACCCTGGATGGGACAGATTTTTTTTTTACTCACCCTAAGATGACGATGGAGCTCTTGGGTCTTGGCATTCCTCTTTGATTCTGGAATATTCTTATCAAGTCTGGATTCCTGTATCCTCTTCTCTGCCCTGGTGTGATAAAACAACAAGGTCTCCTTATTAACCTTAATCATGGTTTACACAGAAAAAGAACCCGGAGGAGGTTGAGTGAGTGATTATCCACACAACTCAGTTGCGAGATCATTTTAGGGATTGCAATGAACATACTCTTCCACAAGCTAATCATGTACCATCCCTTTATGGTATGTTTCTTGAAAACTAGAGGATTGGAATAAATGCACTCTTCCACAAACCAATGATGTACCATCCCTTTATGATATGCTTCTTGATAACCAGAGGATTGGAATAAATGCACTCTTCCACAAACCAATGATGTACCATCCCTTTATGATATGTTTCTTGATAACCAGAGGATTTGAATGAATGCACCCTTCCAAAAACAAATCATGTACCATCCCTTTATGATATATTTCTCTTATCTAGAGTATTGGAATAATAAATCATTAATTACATGCATTTTTGTTAGGCCCTTCTAACCATTGTATCAAAGCACCTTATGCTATTACTACCCACTATTCATTGAGCCCTTCCCATTCCTGAAACCATTTCAACTCCTTTGGAGTATGCAGCACCGGCAGCCAAATTGGCTCACAGGTTGGTAGTCATTCAGGTCAACAATCTCTTCCCTCATTGGTACCTATTTACACCTGGGTGATGTGAAGCAACTATGGTTAGGTGTCTTGCCCAGGAACACAATCTCCTCTTCCACAGCACACTGTTGCGCCATACCAGCACATTTTGAACTTACCTTGGTAAGGAATACTCCGCAATCCATAGCCTAGCTTTCTTCAGACTCTCCGGTCCCTCATGGTACCATGTCTTTTGGTCCTCCTATTTGTGATAAAATGAAACTGATTATCACTGAAAACAATTTTGGCTCAGTGCTTTGAGATCCTTCTTCACAACTTTATATTTTTTAATAATCAAACATGCTTTATGGTTAAAGTGGCTGTAAATCAGAAAAGAAAGCAAACCAAAAACCACAGATAAATGGTTTCCCAATAAAGAGTGATGCTTATCTTTGCCAAACAAACACTTAGGGGCTGATCAATTACAAACAAATTCAATTTACCAAGCACTTCAAATTGTGATAAGGACGTTGTAGAACCAAAGAAACTAAAATAGTACAAAAAACAAAAAACAAAACACAACAACATCTGTGAGATAAAGTTAATGATGAAATGATAGCACATTGTTACATCAGTGCAAAAATCAATAAGAAGACAAAATTCTCTGAAAAACTCCTGAGATTCCCAGAACACAATGACGACACAATGGGACAGAGGGGGTACATATGGTACATAATGCCACATATCGAGCTGAGCATGAAGAAACACCACAACAACTAAAGCAAAACTACAACAATATAAACAATAATACAACAATAAACCAGAAATACAGCAATAAGACAAAACAAACAAAAGCAAACTGTTGATTACCTCTTTCTTTTTCTCTTTCTCAATTTGTTCTTTTTGATGTTGATTGAATTCATCGTCTCCGGCGAGAGCAAGCAATTGGCGCAACCTCTCTCTTCTGTCGGCCTTATCCTCCCCAAACAAGCCTGAAAAATCCAGGAAGAAAGAAACGTTATTGCTGCTATCCTTGCATCAATGCAAAATGTCTCTTGTATACAACATCGGCTCACTTGAATCTTCCTGAAGAAAGTATTGAGGGACTCACATACTGGCTCTCCTCTCTGTCGTAACTGAGCTTTAACCTCTGCATCATCAGTAGAAACGGTGATTTGACGAAGCTGCATAGAAAACAAAATGTGAAGAGGACATTATTTGAATACTTATTAAAGCAATACTTATTACTTGCATTGGATATTGACTAGTAGTTGCCAATAACCCAACGTGTGTTGTGTATTGCACGTAAAAGAACCCAGTGCACTTATCGTAGAGAGAAGGGGTTCGCCCCGGTGTTCCTGGTTTGATTGGCTGCATATTGCGCCACAGCACCTTGTAAACCATTACATGGTGCTATGTAAAGGAATAGGTCTCATATTACAACACGTATAGCTCCGCATACCTTGTAAAAAAAATACTGACAGCGCACAGCCACAGGGACCTAACGGTGATATGCGCTATATAAGAATGGTTTATTATTGTTTATTATTATACAAATATTGGATGCATATGAGTGCATTATTGCAAAATATGACCACGAGGTGAAATCTGGACTGTGAAGCCGAGTGGAATGGACAGGCCAGATTTCACTAAGTGATTACAGTCTGCAACAATGCACAAAAGAAATGCATTGAATACTTCTTTTAAATAACTTACACATAGATCCTTGTTATTTAAATTGTTTTCACAATACACGTAAAATAGACACAGAAACTCGTCAACCCCACACCCTGAAAATTCTGTGGACTACTCCATGTAGACACAAACCTTGACTGCCGTGATACAATTATTTAAAAATACGTGATGCTGTGAAGCGTCCTATAACTATCCATATAGGACTCTTATAAAAAAAATTTGAGCGTCGTGTCAGTATACATGGCAAAATACAGATGACACGTGACACGTGTTCCACCAATCAAATGCAAAGGATTGATGTGTGTGGTATACAATGTATTAATAAGGACTGTAAACTCAGTTCTGTATGGGTCCTGTAGGAGAAAAATGCACAGGCACCTTGGGTAGGATTTGAACCCAAAACCTTTCGTACAATCTAGCAGATTTGTCAGTGACACCGGGGGGAGGGGCAGGGGGAAATAAGTGATCCAACCATGTCAAGTACATCGCAACCCACATCACAACCAATGGGAGACTTTTGGGGAGGTTAGGTGGCAGCAGACTTACCAGGTAAATCCATTGGTCTCCTAAGTGTGCACAAGCTCAGAACTGAGTAAACGCTGAAAATTTACCCAGTATCTCTGATTCAACCTTGTGTCCCAAAGTCCCCCATACATGCCATAGGTCAGAGGAAACGGGCTTTTTCCAAACCTAGGCTTATGCTTTGGCTCTGGCTACGGCTCCACCATGAAGCAGTGTGCATTTTGCACAGTGCTTCCAAATCAAACTCTAGCCCAAAGCCAAAGCCTGAACCTAGGTTTAGAAAAGGCCCTAGGTCTGTTTGTGTTCACTTTTAATGATCCATGTTTGGTCTCACGATTTTTCAAGGAGTCAACCATACCTTTTTCCTTCTTTCAAATTCAGCAAGAAGCTCCAGTCGTTGTTCACTGACATGCTCCTCAAGGTCAAAGGTGTCACCTGAACAAAAAAATATACAGTGGTTGAGGTGAAGGCTTTCTTGGAAGAGTGTATTCATTGAAATGGTAGAGTTTCATTTAAATTCATTTCAGTTTGGCCTTCAGTTTTGTGATGCGCTAATTTTTCAATAGCTAGAGTCCCTATGAAATTGGAAAAAAATAGGTTTGTGCATCCACGCTTATTTTTCGACACAGTTAAACAGAACTTGTGATTTCTCTCTAACTTTGTTACCGTTCTATCCAGTAAGAACTATGAGCTGACCTGTGAAAGGAGCAGATGTCGATAAACATTCCAGGTTTAAAAGTAGAACACTATAACCCAACCTTTACAGTCACAAATCCGCAAACCAGTGGAGGCGTACAAAGCAAGAATGTAAAGCAAAATGTATAAAAATAAGAGATATTAAGATAAGAGGCATTTCATCAACAAAGGGATGTCAATCATTCTTCCTGGAAAGTGTCTGGGGCTAACATTTTAAAAAGGAAGGTATTTTTTTTTTTACTGTTGGCTTTGTTTAACCATTAAGGAAATTTGGAAATGAATTTCAACATTTTTTTTACAGTTAAACGGTTAACCGATTATGCATCCCAACCCTAGAACAAAAATTACAACTCTCTTACCGTGAATCAAAATGGTGTATAGTGTCATTTTGTTTAATACATTTACAGTGCGACATTTGAAACATGACATCATTGGATATCACCAACAAATGGTCTGTACATCCCAAAGAGGAATTTTTGCGCGAGTCAAAAGTCAAATTCAATGCCACTTTAATTGAAGGTACTCGAAATTCAGGAACAGCCAAGAAGGTTTCCTGTGCAAATGTGTACAGACCCATTGACATCTTCGGACATTTTGGGTTTTTGACAAAATTCACACTGGAAAGGTGTCTAACACAGTGGCATATCGCACCATTTTAACATGAGGTGAGAGACTTGTATTTTTTTCATATTCATAAGGACTCTATCAGGCCTTGAACTTTGCTCTTGAAGGGGCACGGCAATTTTCCTCTGGTAAGGGGCACTCTATGAGGAAAATGTAAATTTGTATTGGAACTTTGCAGAGGGCACCACAGCAAAAGCACAGGGCACCACGGCAATTGCTGTGGGTGCCGTGGGTTATTTCGAGGCCTGCTCTATCACTGAAAAATAACTGCCTCACTAAACTGAATTGGACCTCTGAGCCAATCTGTAACCCTCTAGAGTGATTACTAGGATCCTTCCGCACTCGAACAAAATCAAATCCAACACTTTATGGTAACTTACACGTAACTCACAATAGTGTTGGACTCTGATTAAGGTGTTATGCCTGACCCAATGCAAAGTAAACATAATCAGTTTACCAGTGCAGTCTTCAGTCAAACATCAAACAGTGACTCAACACTCAAACTGGTGGACTCCGATTAAAGCGTGATGCCTCATCTCATGTAAAGCATAATCAGTTTACAAGCGAAGTCCTCAGTCCAACAAATTCAAACAAAACCTGCAGTTGGATTTGGATGGGCTGGAGTGGTTAGGGTTTAATAAAGATATTCCCCTGGGCTTTATAACTTTCCAATGAAGGTGCCCTCTGATAAATTTTAATGGTCATTCAAAAATTAAACACAAAGCATGGCATGATCATTTGACGCTTACCAGATGAGATGCTGATGTTGCCAGCTTCGATTCCCGCTTGGATGGATCCCTTAAAACTCTCCTCTCTCAACCTCTCCTCCAGGGTGCCATAATGAATTTTCTGCCTCTTAAGGGCGGGGCCAGCCTCGTCGTCGGACATTCTTCGAGATTAAATTACACTAGGACAAATAGAAATGAAATCTGTTATTACCCTGCATTTCAAAAGTGTAAATAACGTGCTTTGGGATGTAGGTTGGCTTAGTGGTATCCTTGTCCTGCCTTTAAACTTGTGGACTGAGGTTCGAATCCTACCTCAGAATAGAGCCTTGCAGCTTGGGTTTGCTTTGGTTTAGTATTTCAGTCCAAACCTGATTGAATGAATTTCCTTTATGTGAAGCTTTCTTCAATAAAATTGAAGTTATAGTGTGTATAGGTTTTAATGGGATAAAACTATTTATTCTAGATCTGGTTATGGTTCAGTTTACATCAGTGAAACTTGTTACTAAATATCACACCAACTTTTGCAAGGGAACAGCTGGGCAAAACCCCTCTGTTAACGATAAGTATACTAGGTTCTTTAACATGCATTACAAAACACGAGACCAATGGCTTACATGTACGTCCCATCCGAAGCATGAAGCAAAATGGTGCAAAAAAGTGTCTTACTCAGGAATAAAAATGTAAAGACAGGGACTCAAACCCAAACTCCACTGTTCAGCAGAACACTAGAGCTTGATAAGCCTTGAGTTCGGTGCATTAGAAAGCTCAGCTATGACAATTTCATAGCTTAAACTTTTTACGTATTTCTGTCTGTTGCTTGTTGTCACCACCTTACTACCACTCACCAGCTACAATTAAAGTAATTGAGGTACTCTTGGCAAACAGTATTGGCTTGAATGCCAGCTATATTATAATGCACGCTTGAATGATGCCACTGCATGGCTGCCTTGTCTGATCATACCGACTGGCAAAAGTCAACCTCCCACAGTACCTGTGCTGTAGGCTGTGGTGTGGAGCATACTTTTTTGAAGTAAAACAAAATTTGTTACTTTTTGAATTTTGGTTGTTAAAATTTACGCACACATCCAACCTCCACTTTTTAAGAAAGGTTGTGCTATGATTATGAATGATATTGACATTTTTTATGAATATTTGACTTTCATTTCTCTTTAAAAAAATATCCAAAACGACTCCTCTTGTCAAGAGTATGCAGTTTTGCAGGTGCTATACTAAAATAATACAATAACAAATCATGTACTTAATCTGCAGCCAGTGCTAGAACCGCAAGCCTGCAAGGTGCAACGCCATCCATGACGCACGCAACAAAGGTTTGAATACTCCGAAAACTGGCTGGGTTTGTACTTTTCTAAGCACACTAAAAAAAAATAGACTACAGAAAACAGTGTCACAGTTTTTTGACATAAAATCTATTACATGTATTATGTCCAGCCAAATTGTCAAAAAACAATTTTTGTGTTTCACTCAGTGATAGAGACACACTGCAATGACTGCTCTGCTCAGATCAGCAGCGCCCCCAACGTGCGCGTGCTGGCTGTGTGTGTGACTGGGGCTGGGTGAGTGTGAATGTGCCACCGTGCACCACACCAGCACCGACTTTAAAAAAAAACCAAAAGTTAACAATGCAATTGACCACATTAACATGGCGATAGGGAATACACGAATATTGATATAAATTAAAGCGTTATACTCACACGTTTACTAGAAAATGTGTCCTTCCACCGGAGAGAAAAACTGAATGAAATGAGATTAAAAAAACTCAAACACGTTTGGGAAACATTTTAAGCATTCGTGGGGAGCGCCATGTTTTGCTTATATCCTGCTTCACTCAAAATGTTTGGTACATTATTTTTTGTTTCACAATTTCTGTAAAAGAAGTAAAACATATTTACAAAAATTTTAAAAAGAACTCTAAAATAAAATAATTTTATTTGAAATATGCTACAAACGTTTGAAAATATTGAGTACAAGTTTTCAAAAATAAAATGTTTTCGAGTAATGGCTTACTCTCGTACTCACGATGATCGACCGCCACAGTTATTTTCTTCTGAGTTGAAACGCTGTCAATCAAAGGGTGTGGGGACGTTGCAGCGCGCGCGGTGTAAACTGCTGTTTTATGTCTGATCAATGCAGTCATGTGTTAAGTACACTTTTACTAAACACAAACAGTAAACACATTACAAGTGAAAACGTCCCTTCTATTCTAATAAATTTAAGAATTGTTTGCCTTCATTGGAGAGCCTTGGTCTTTAACTCTTTTCGGATTTGGAAATTCAAGATCACACTATTCTTCTCAAAATGCTCCGGAGAGGTCCAACCCGAATCGCTCTCAAAATCGATGACATCTCGGAGTTCGACAATTTCAAGAAAGAACTCGAACAGCAAAGGAGGGAAAAACAACAAGGCTCCGCAGACATGCAAGGAGTTGAAATTCAAAGTGACGTCACATCCACTACTACGCAGTGGGAAACTCAGGCCAGTTTACTCGGAAGCACAAAGGACCTAGATGCCAAAGCCAGACAACAGAGGATACAGCAGCGGATTGGTTTTGACCCCCGACCGGCCCCTTCGACCTCGAGTCGCATCGGGGAACTTCGTGGAGGAGAATGAACCATGGCACGGTGCGCCTTTAACCTTTGACAGGAGTCGGAGCACTTTTTGGAAAGTTGAAAACAGTGTGCGGGAGTTCTGCTATTATGAGAATGACCGTGAAGACTGGACACAACGACATGTACGGCTATCCATTTTGGATGGGTCAGTCTGGACACCTCAATGAAAATAAATGAAAAATACCACTCGCCCCCCCCCCCCCACCCCCATCTCTACTATTGCAGTACCAGAAGGAATATCTGACCTTATCTGAACTGATAAAGATAGTGATAACAGTTTCTCATCATCAGAGTTCAGAGATGTATATTTTATCTTCACACATGATAATGTGCCCCTGCAGAAAATGACAATGCTCCAATCCAAGATAGGTGGCTTCACAAAGTCTGCCGAAACACTTAAAATGAGCATAATCCAAAGTAGGCGTTCTTGATACTAGACACCTTGCGAACTCCACCACAATTGAAATCATGAAAACTTCCAAGAGTATTATTTGCAATGCACTTCATCTACGTGAGCCAAGAGCCAATCATATGCATCTGTTTTATCACAGGGTACTCTGTTGGCTATGAATGACACCACTATGCATGGACAGACATGATACATCATGGAGGCAACGGATGCAATCACGTCCATGCCCCTTGAAATGTTCCCGTAGAAATTTACATTTCCCTAGTAGATGTGCCCATTAATTATCAATACTTAGGAAAACTGCATTTCCCTTATACAAGAAAAAAGTATCACACCTACATGGGGCTTTAGACTTTTCTTGCAGTCTTGTTAGTACAATTGGAATAAATTATAGAGAATTTACCTACTCCATGTGTATTTCATTTTAGTGGTTGGACTTTTTAAAATGAATTTCCCAGGGAAGTACTAAATTACACACGGATTTGTTATTAACCTTATTCTGGAAGTGTTTAGAAACTGGAAATTTTCCACACAAGGAATGGTAGAAACTAAAGTTGTGAATTGTGGCAATCACAACTGTAACAAAATGTTGATAATATAATAAACAAAAATTGCAAAATAAATGTTTTCATTATTCACGGTGTCCGAGTGTGTCTTTCTGTTTTGTACTTTATGTTTTTTTGGAATTTTATTTATCAACATGCTGAGCATTACACCGTATTATTACAAATAAAGCAAAAGGAATAGACATCCGAATATTCTTCATTTTGTCATCTGAACTACTTGTTCAGATGACAAAATGAAGAATAAAGTTCGATTTGGATATTCCAAAAAATGTATCTTTTATTCTTGACTTACATTGTGGCTCTGTGTGGGGAGTGGTCTTCACATTGGCAATTCATTTAGTTTGATTCTGATGGAAGCATTAGAACAATACATCCTCAGAATTTACTCTAAACCCCCCCCCAAAAAAAAACAACAACAAAAAAAACAAAAAAAACCCAAAACCCAAACATTTGTCTGGGTGTTAGTAATACCATGGAGGTAGAATTCTACCTCCATGGTAATACACTGTAATAACTATTATAATCATTATAAAAGAACATAAAGTCACAAGTGGTGGCTTTGCTTTATCCCTTATAACGATGAACTTTTGCAAATTCAGTTTATTGGGTTTGAATAAACAAAAGTTGGCATGGTAGAAATTAGAATAAACTTTTGATCACTGGATATTTCTAAGTGAATATCCCCCCTCCTCCTGGCCCCGCCCCGCCGCCAGCCCTCCTGCTCCTTCAATAAAAGTCCTAAAGAGGGCGCTGTTTGCAAAATCTTCCTCGTCTGCAAACACTCATCACAAAAGGTAGGTGGACGACAGAGTGATTCCATCGTAACCATAACATTAGTGAGACAGGATGCATCATACTGCAGGTGAGATCTTTCTTTAGATCAATAAACCTCGGGTAATATTTTTTGCCGGTGCGTTATTGCTATTTCACTGTCAATAAAGACACAAAACCTTATTTTGTTTACCACTCTATTTCGTATAGTCCATCATTGCATCAATGCCCAATGGCATTAAAGATCGCGGTCCTACTACTGTACTTGCCGTCAACTCGCCGACTTGCCGTCAACTCGCCGTCAACTCATTTTCGTGCCGTCAACTCATTAAATATACATCAAAAAATAATAAATGGGGCATGGAAGTGTTAAGTCTGGGCTAAACTACATATTTCTTATGGTTTTCGGTACAATTTCATTTACAAAAATGACTTTGTGTTGATAAATAAATAGTATAAACGCTTAGCCGTTGGCCGCAATCTTTCCTTTTCACGGAGCTTGGACTGTACCATTCATGGTATGGGTGTGAAATGCAAGTATCAAGCTATGGATGGACATCAGAGGGCGCTATATTTGCTGCGTTTATACTATTTATTTATCAACACAAAATCATTTTTGTAAATGAAATTGTACCGAAAACCATAAGAAATATGTAGTTTAGCCCAGACTTAACACTTCCATGCCCCATTTATAATTTTTTGATGTATATTTAATGAGTTGACGGCACGAAAATGAGTTGACGGCGAGTTGACGGCAAGTCGGTGAGTTGACGGCAAGTAGTAGGACCCAAAGATCGTGGTAGAGCAGTGAGAGTGAGAATCTGTCTGAGACTGAGAGTAGAGCCAGGTAACTTTCATCCCCCAATGGTCAGTCCCCCGGCGAGGTCCGGTCGGGATGTTGGATAACGCAACGGCAACCAGCTCACCACCAACAGTAACAAGTGTCAATACTCTTTATAATTACTAGTCTTTGAGTCCATGCGATCATTTGACATTTATATCCCAGCATTAGGCTATAATATTATTTTGTTTGTGTATAACTTAACTTCTCAATTCAATTCATCACACTGCTCTACTACTTTACTAGTACTACAGTGTGATGAATTGAATTGAGACGCCAGGTCAGAGGTGATGTCATCCTCCCCTTGACCTTGAATGTTTGCGTCATGAAATTTTATGGATGAAGGAATTTTAAAGGTGCCATCGCATTGCCCAAAGAACCCTTAGCCTCAAAATAGTGGTGTTTGTAAAATGTGTCAATTTTAATAACACTACTGACTGTTTTAATGTCTTTCTTGCAGAGAACTTGATAAGCCAAAGATCTTCCAACACCTGCCTGGTGTAAAAACCTTGAATAGATGTCAAACGTTCATCATCATCATGAGATAGCAACCATCATTGTGCACCGAGGACATGGTTTATGTTTATTGATCCTTATACAGCCCCCTGCTTTTATTAAAGTGACAGTCCCAGGGTATGTGGAAAGGCTGTTCAAAAACATCTACAAAGCTAACAGTAAAACAATAAATAAATACAAAACCATTGTGACTAATTTCCAATCGAAGCATGGATGGACAGGAATTTGTTAAGAAGCCGTTTGGCTGTGGATTATGTACTGCAGCCTTCTCCAGTCTTGACGACCTCGATCATCACAGCTGCTCATTCCAAGGAAAGAATCCTTTTACTTGTCTCGAGTGTGGTACGGCGTTTTCAAAGAAAAAACACTTGAAGAAACATTACGAATTGTTGCACAAAGGCTGTGACGATTCAGTCGGTCCAAAGTGGGCATACACAGCGAAGCACATCTACATGTGCGATCTTTGCAGGCGTAGCTTCCAGCGCAAGGACAAGTGTCTGAGCCACTTCTTAACGCACATAAATGAAAAGCAGTACAAGTGTACCACTTGTGGAAACGATTTCATCCAAATTGGGTTGTTGCCCAAGTATGTCTCGCCCGGGAGCACCAATCAATGTGGACACTGTGGTTATCTTCAAAGCAAAGGTGCCAAAGGCGATCTGCTCGTGATCGACAAAGGGAAGTCGAATGCTAAAGCTCTGGATACTTCGTTGGACCATCTGAGTAACCGTTCCGGTAATAACGGTATCAACATTGAAGGCGCTTCCATCAGAAAACCACCGTTTATTTGTAAATTATGCGGAGAAGAATTTAACCAAGTCACGGCTCTTGAGCATCACAAGAGTCGAGGCTGTCGTCTTCATGGTGGACAAGAGCTACGCATAAGTGAAAACACCTTTCTGGCATCTACTCTTGATGGACACCAACATCCCCAGGGCATTAACACTCCTGGGGATATCGATGAGACAACTACAGTTGACTCCGTTAGTGTTAAAACAGAACCTGAATTTGTTGTTTTCAACGACTTTGATGAGAACAATGAAGAGCATGGGTTCACAGTTCCCAACAGTCATGACAGTCAGAGTTGCAGTAATGAAAACAGTGTTCCTTCATTGTCAATTTGTGGTGACTACCAAGATTCTCCCAGCTCGAATAGTTCTGTAGATTCCGTCAATCAGGGTGAACAACTTTTTGTTGAGCCTCTTTATGCCAAAAGTGAACCAGAATCCATCATTTTCAACAACTTGAACAAAAATCATGATGAAAATGATGTCGCACGCAGTGTTCCTGACAGTCATCAACAACTCCATGGAAGTGGAAACATTTTCCCAACATTTTCGATTCTTGAGGAGCGCCTACAGTCTCACAGTGTAGACAATCCAGAGGATATTGTGAATCAAGGAAAGGAAGTAACAGTTGAGCCCACTATTGTCAAAAGAGAACCCGAGTCTGTAATTTTCACAAACTTTGATGAGAGAGGTGAAGATAATCTTGAGTATAACAACGGCCAACTTAATGGCATCTCATTGGGTCAGTCTCTCTTTATTTGTCGTCCCTGTGAGCAAGAATTTCATTCCATAGAAGAACTTGAACAACACCGTCAACACTGCCAAAACCAGACAGGCCTGGCAATTCCGCAAGGCTTAAACAATTCTGGGCAAAGTGCAGTTGGTGAGCGTGAAGTCGTCAGTTCGGTTCACAGGAATGAGGTGGGACGGACAGTTCCCACGACCATAGAGCCAGGAAACGAAGATCGCGAAGAAAATACACAGGAAAAAAGCATTCCTGAAAAAATTCTTTACACTTGTTATAATTGTGAGAAACCTTTCGTGAGAGTGGCCAACCTGAAACACCATATAGCCAGTAAAATATGCTTTAGTGACGGGCAATTCTTCTGTCGTTTTTGTGGAAAAGCTTTCAAGTATAAAAGTACCATGTTAATTCATGAAGCTCTGGAAGAAAAGAATGAACTAAAAAAGGGGAATGGAGTCACTTCAAAAACTAATGGTGCCTCACTCGAAAAGCCCATCGCTTCCAAGGAGCCAGCAAGAGAAGACGGCGACCAGCTTGATAAATCGGCCAAGAAACGAAGCATCTGTCAGATATGTGGGAAGACGTTCCTCCGGAGGTATGACCTTAAACTCCATGAACGCATTCACACGGGTGAAAAGCCGTATTCTTGCGTAGAGTGCGGTTTAGCATTCAGCCGGAAAAAGGCTCTGAATAATCACGCCAAGTGGCACGTGGCTGTTGATGGAGAAACACTGGGCAGCAATAATACGGGAAATACCGTCATCCCCGATTGGATGGACTGGACGCCATTCCAGTAGACTGATCCATTAAGCCCCGCTCACCAAAGCAACAACATTCACAGCTTGCGTGCCACTGCTTTGTAAATCAGTGCGTCCCTCCGCGCACAATGTAGCGAATCGAAAGGCAGCAACTTGTTTACATTTTGTTCCTTCTGGGATTTTAAAGCATTAGACTTTGGTACTATTTAAAATATAAATGTTCACAGATTTTGACATTCAACTTGGCCTACATGGTATACTAGTACCAGGCCTCAAAATAAACCACAGTGCCCTGTGCATTTGCTGTGGTGCCCTTTGCAAAGTTCCAATACAAGTTTACATTTTCCTCGTGGAGTGCTCCTTACCAGAGGAAAATTGCCGTGCCCCTTCAAGAGCGAAGTTAAATGCCTGCATTACAACATACAATGTAATAGCTTGGGAAGTTAATCATCCTTACTCGCAGCCAAGAAGCTGAAGTGCGAAGGACAAAGCTACAACGGGGTCGAGCTGCTGGCATGTACATCATGTACAGTTAACAGCAAAGGCACCTCTGGTAGTAAGCCAAATCATGGTGGAGTTCTTCCTTTGAAATGTATGCTAAAGTGTTTGAGAAATTGGTTAAACAGTTAGTTTTGATCTTGCGTGTCAAAATCTGATGTTTGAACTTTTTCAGTAATTTATTGCGACTCCAATCACTGATAAAGCCCAAACTTTCACAGGTTTGTTGTGTCATATTTTAGATCACATAAAGTGCAGAAACTAGTCTAGGTTGGCGACGCTAGTTTTTGTACAATAGTCATCGGTAAAGGGCGCTACATCAACTGGCTCGGAGAGACTGTGCAAGTCTATGAATCTGTTTTGTTTGATACCTCTTCTCCAGTTATTCGCGTTGTAATACCAGCGACTATGTTAACAAAACCAGCCTCGCCAATCAGCGTCGCAGACACTAGTCTTGGAGGAATTGTCGTCCACATGGTTTAATTTGCTTGTCCATGAAAGGGCGGGGCTTAGGTCTATCAAAGGGGCACTATCTTCATGATTACAGCGGACCTGTGGCTGTACATGGAAATATGAACTCTCACCCAGTCCCGTGCGCTGCGCATGTATATGGAGCGAAGGTGCGTGCATGCAGTAGAGATAACTGGGTGAGAGATCGTTATTCCATGTTCAGCCACAGGCCTGCTATGATCATGATGATAGTTTGCCCTTTAAGGTAGGGTCATAGGTTGGTTTTTGGCAATGTAATGCTCATTTTATAGTCAAAACTATTTAAAAATCACATGGGGAAGTTTCAGCTGAATACAGTGTCTACTTGCTGAGAAAACGGTAAGAAACTCACAATATTTTCATAACACCCTCGAATCCATCCATATTACCTCCGAAATCTGAGAAAAGATTCATGCAGGAAATATTTCTCAGATTCAAATACTTTTGGGTCAAAAGTTATCCAAAGCATCATACTTCAAAGGGAATCCTTTCTCAAAATAGTTTATACTACCAAGTAAGTTTATTTGTTCATTATTTTTGGAGTACTTGCCAATCTTGACATCCCTAATGTATTTTTCTAAGATCGTAACATTAACTCTAGCATGTAGGCTCGAAATGAACACAAGACCGTAGTGATTTAAGCATCTGGCCAGTAAACTTGGGACCGGATAAGTCCAGCACTTTTGCGCTATTGCCTTACTGTGTGATAACTTCAACAAAGATAAATAACATTCAAATATTGATAAAAGTCTGATTAAAATCTTTCAATAAGCCAATTGAAATAAACCTTCTTTTAGTGCTTGTTCCAAAAAACAAAAACAAATTAAAATGTTAAACTGTGTAGAAAGCGCTTTATCATTTTGATACTGGTCTTGTGAAAACATTTCTGTTCCCGTGAAAAATTGGAGCTACATGTACAAGTCCTGCAGTCTTGTGGATTTTCCCCCCAAATTCGAGCCCTGCAAAGTCGGGGCATAGGGATGTCAGAACATAGAGCAGTCACCCTGAGGATTGCTCTTTTAAATAGTAAACTGATCATGCTTTACATGGGATCAGGCATACCACCATAATCAGAGTCCAACAGTTTGGGTGATGAGTTACTGAACGGTGTTGGACTGAGGACTGCAATTGGTGAACTGATCATGCTTTACATGGGATCAGGCAAACCACCATAATCAGAGTCCAACAGTTTGGGTGATGGGTTACTGAACGGTGTTGGACTAATGACTGCAATTGGTGAACTGATCCTGCTTTACATGGGATCAAGCACACCACCATAATCAGAGTCCAACAGTTTGGGTGATGGGTTACTGACTGGTGTTAGACTGAGGACTGCAATTGGTGAACTGATCCTGCTTTACATGGGATCAGGCATACCACCATAATCAGAGTCCAACAGTTTGGGTGATGGGTTACTGAATGGTATTGGACTGAGGACTGCACTTAGTAAACTGATTATGCTTTACATGGGATCAGGCACACCACCATAATCAGAGTCCAACAGTTTAGATGTCAAGATATTTTGTCGAATTTTGAATTGAGTGAAGATCGTTCCTTGTTAGTAATTCATCAAGGTAGTTGGGCTCTGTCCTAATTGGCCGCTACAGCTACGGCTACAGCTAGATTTCTGGGTCATTATGTGTCGAATTATAGTAAGTCCTTAGCAACACCCTTACCAACAGCCGTAGCTGTAGCAGTAGCCTCAAATTTGGAGATGTCCTTATAGTTAAGTGATTTCAAGATTTGCAATAGGAGACTTTTAAACTGCTACGTAGCTGACTTACCGGGTAACATCCGTTACTCTCAAAAGTGTGTGCAATTCCAGAGTTACGTAAATAATGGTAATTTATCCGACATGTCTAAAAGTCTCCTATTTGCATGGAGGAGAAAAACCAGTGGCAATTTATTTAAAATAATCAAATTATAAACAATTAATACTTTCCATGCTGCAGTGCTTTTTATTAAACAGTTTAAAAAGCATCATAAACAGTGCTAAATGTGTGATTAAAAAAGAAAGAATAGATCATTATCTGTTAATTTTTGTGCATATTAAGATAGTTACTGGTTACTATGTTAAAATTGACCCCTTGCATATGATGACAGAAGCTTAAACAGCACCCTCACTTGAGGTCAAAGGAAGATTGTTTGCCAAGAGTTGTGCATGGCTCCTACTGGCCTGAATATCTGACGTCAAACTTCGAGGCGTGTCAATAATGCCAGATCTATAGAACTTGCAGGTTCCCTCACCTGCCAGATTGACTTTGACTCATTTAGTTTTTGCAAGCTATAATGTCTGATGTCCTGCAGATAAGACAGGGGACCAGTCTAGGTACATGTATGTAGACACATGCACATTTCCATTATTTGATTTTAGCGATGGCACCATATATGCAAGGGGGTCTATTTGTGTGATCTATTTGAAAACATTTTTGTTTTCCCACCAAAATATACCTCAGGGCATTTAACAATACAATGGATGATCTTTCAATTAAGGTTCAGTGTGATGAATTTTACATTTTAATTTCAGGTCTTTACAAATTAAATACTTCATCTTTAAATGTAAATTAATGTACAATTTAACCATAATGACAGGGAATGTTATACATGCAGATATTATTCATGTATTGATGATCTCTCTCGGTAAATCTTTCTTTAAATATCATAAAAACAAAAAGAAATTGTGTTTGTCATTATTACCTTTTGATACCAAAAACTACAAAGCAAGAGTGCTACAACCAAGACAAAAATACTGGCCTGGAATTTGAATTCCTTTTTTGGGAGGGGGGGGGGGGGCAAGGCCATTTTCATTTTGCAAGGGGAACAACCATTGGAAGGGGCACCAAGGCCAATTCCTGGGCAACAGAGGCTGTGGCATCAGTTTAATGCCAGGTCTAAATGTACACATGCACATGTACATGTACAAATGAATGGTTTGATACATTAAAAGCACCCTAAAATATATCTTTACCCCAAAATATGTCTTTGCCCCCTTGCCCCCCCCCCTCCTCCCCGATGGAAAATGTCTAGTTACACAACTACTGGAGTGCCTCTTGGTGACTTTTAACCTTCAGCTTTGGTTGGTAATCAGGTCAGGTTACCAGTCTCTTGTCTGTATATAGAGAAGAAGAGGAAACTTCTTTTATAAAAAGGGAAAATACAGTTGTTTTGAGGAAGAGTCCATGAAGATTGATTCCAAGCTACTCTTATGGTCACATTTCAGTGAAAACAATGAGAACAGTTGATGGTTTTGTCAGGTTTTTTTTTTTGCACAATTATGTCGAGATTATTTCGAATTGCATTAATAGACCCTTCCCACGAAATATGTAAATTGCACATTGCACGTGTGCACTCGCGTTACTGGTTGGCATAATGAGGGAACAACTTGCCTTTTTGTATGGGGCTGATGGTTGTGATGTGGCGCATATGCGTTTGTGCGTCTGCTTGGTGCACAACTCTGTGGCGTTGGCCAACCAAAAGTGTCTGTACATAGCGTGAATGTAATTATTAGCGTTCATGGGAAGGGCTAATTGTTGTTTGCAACATCTTCAAGAGCAATTGCCTCAACTTTGACAGTGTTTCAGATGGAAATATGTTTCTTTAGAACTTTGACCTGTATGAACTTTATTTATTAGTGGAAAATTGAAGTAAAACTGCAGACTTTCAGAAAGGTTCATTTGGACCTAGGAGAATAGTATCCCAGGACCCTACAAATATTATTTAAATTGTGTACGGGTATTTGCTGTTTTATTGTATTCAAAAAAGTTATCCCAAATCATGTCACATGCCAACATTGTTTGGTCTGAAGAATTCAAATTGGAGCATTCACTTGAAACGATGCAAGTCACAACGTCAGACTTCAAATTCCACTCGCAAATGGCCATTTTGTGAATTCTTCAACTGACATTTGAACAGTCTGCGTCAGCCGACTAAGCTCAGTGTAATAAGATCTGACTTACCCCCTGGTCTCTCTCCTCCACAGCTTGTTTGAAGCCAACATCACTAGCATGCTTCTGGAAAGCCACACCCTCAGGGGTGTGTCTTGACATTCCATCAAACAATGTAGCCAATCTGCTCAATTACCTATTGACCAATCAGACAGACCGATCCATTAAGCTTGGCTCCTTAAGATGTGACCAATCACAACAGCGAATGCATGCCCCAAATCTGACACATTAAAACTAATTAGAAAATAAGTCCCCTCGATTTGGATTGCTTCATTGTATATTTTATGTTGAGCAACGCTTTGCAGGGACACTTTGGGTGTCGCCGATAGGCAGTTGCCAAGGTGGGCGGGGCTTTATGGAACAAAATAGGGGAGAAATGCTTGTGAATTACATAAAAGCCATCACATGGGCACAAGTAGGATCTGTAAAAATTGATCATCTTTAAACCAAAATAAAGAAGAAAATATCTCACCTGATTTATGACTTGTTTCTGGAAGAAAAGTTGGTTGGTCGGCACGTTAACCATGCGACTAACGAGACGGTCCACTTCTTTATCTAGTTGATCAGAGGGCACAGCCTGTGAAGGTTGATCGATTCAGATTAATCAGGGACTGTAGGAAATGTTTTGTGATGGCAGATTCACTGCACGTCAATGTTTCATTTAAAATGTGCCCGCAATCAAAATAACCTCCCCAATTAGTTTTTGTTTTCGATGATTATCAAAATTCTTATGATTTTTTTTATTTCTGAAGAAAATATTGGCCGCTTTATTTCACCAGAAATAAATCAACAGAACTCGAATAAAAGTCTGACATTTCTTCACCCTGAATATTTCCAGCTGAAATACTGTCAAAGTCAAGGACATTGTTTTGAAGCCCCCACAAATCGCTGTTGTTGTTTTTTATTTCCGCAATAGAAACAAGCCTGATTCAAACGCATTCAAAAACACAAAGAAAATAATCATGACTACTTTTGTTTGTTTTTAATAAACTTTGTTTTGTTGAGAAAGAGAGGGAATTAATTTTCTCTTCCCCAAAACACTCCAGAGCTTCAAACACTTGCATCTTTCAATTAGGGAGATTTTGTACAGCAAACAGGGAGAGACTAGTATTACATTCAACATAACAGGAAAAAGTTTCTATTATCAGGGAGACTGTCAACTTAATTGTTCATCGGAACATGGAAAGAAAAGTGTATTTTCAGGGAAATTTTCTGCAGAATCGGAGAGAGTTGGTAGCTCTAATAATGGTGCACTTTTTTCCCCCTAATCTATTTTGTACCTGACCAACAAGTCTGATTCGTGCAGCCTCTTTACCACTGATCATATCACCAGTCAGTAGTACAGTGTAATCGCTTAGCATTCGCTGCTCCTACTCGATACGTCCACATGGCCGTGGTGGGACATCCCCAAACTCTGTTTTAAAAAATAAAATGTAAAAAAAAAAAAAAAAAGTTATTTACTCTCATAGCATCCAGGCAGGTATGTTTGTGTGTATCTTTTTTACCCCAAATCACTCTGTTCATCAATCAAAGGCGTTTTTTATGACAGAAACTGATAATTCTGAGAGGATCTTGCAAAATTCTTAAAGAACTGCTAAGTTAATTTCGTATGGGCTTCTGGTAACCGGTGAAGCCAGTTTGTCTGAAGTGAGCATGTCCTTCAGTGGAATTACACCAAACTTATGAACTGGGCCTAATTTTAAAGCTGTTAAACAAAAAAGAAGTTCTCTCTGTATGCTTGTAAAAATGTTGACCCACCCCTTAGGAATGGGAGATAGACACCTACCTAGATGGAGGGTATCCGATTTTAGCATCCTCAGCCATTACAATCATATCACAACATAATGCAATGTCACTCCCACCAGCTACTGCATAACCATGGAGTTTACAAACAGTTGGTTTGAAGCTGTGCCATAAAGACATGAACTTCTGGGTGGTGAAATGCATCATACGGTAGTCTTCATAAGGATCCCATGACATCTTTTTGACTCACTGAAAACAACAAAAGACCAAACGAACATTTAAACAAAGCACTTCATTTTGTCTTTGTCTGTTTCATCTGCCCATGCCATTTTGAGGCGCCCAACCTCGCTACTTTCAGTGACCACTTTGCTCTTTTTGCAAATCTCACCACCTCACTGTATAGATTCGCCATACAGAGATACTAGAACGAAATTGTCATTTTGCAATCTTTTTTCATGACCTCTATGTATCAAGAAATCACAGTTTGGATGTTTAGATGGAATCATCCCGCATTTGGTGTGAGCTTAGCCTTGATTGCAGAGCTGTCTTGTGCCATCCCTTTACCCGATAGTCCACGCACACAAGAATCTGTAAATTTTTTAGGTACTATCCCAAACATTGAGTGGTCCACAGACACACACAAGCACCAAGTCTTAGCATGGAGTCCTTCAGGATTCCATCCGTGGAATCAGTGTACTGGATGTGTGTGGACTGTGCACGGATGGACTCTGCTTGCGTGGACAAATAAGACAGCCTTGCAATCAGTGTGAGCCCTGCATTCTTGTCAGTTGCAGGCTGCACTATACCAATTTTGCTTCAAATATCAATATTGTTACCATCTCGTTCAATTCATCAGCCAGGAGAATACTGAACTACAAAGACTTGGTCTTGCCTCTTCTGCTATGATCAGACCAACAAGCTTGCCATCTACGCTACAGGACTTGTGTCCTTCCAACTATCCCATATACATTAAATTAAGATAACTGGAATTTGTTTTACAAAGCACTAAGATTCAACTTAAATATTGCCCGATAAGGATTTGTATTGTGACATCACACATCGATTGCGATTAAGACGGATTTGCCTATAAGACTGATCTTTAGTCCTTTGTGAAATTGAGCCCTGGACATTTAAAAAATCCAATCTGTGAACTCTGGAAGCCTTCAATCAGCTCTGTCAGAGAACCATCTTGGGCATTCAATGGCACAAGCTCATAGTTAACTAACAATAAAAACATCCATCAGCAAAAAGAAAATGCCTTTGCTACACCCCTGAATAAGACCCAGTACTATCACAAGTTGAAATGAAAATGGTCCAAACGTTGCAATTATAATTTTTACCCGCCACTGACCCACGTTCAGCCTCGGCAAACTTCTTGAGATCATAACCAGAACAGAAGGCCTTCCCGCTGCCAGACACCAGAATCACCCGTACCCTGTCATCGTTGTTTGCAAGACGAACAGCTTCTTCAATCTCCAATGGAAGGTGCTCGTCAATTGCTAATTAATGAAGAACAAATATAAGAATCAATAAGAACTCAATCAGAATCGTCTGGGTTGGACGGGGACATTTTAATTTTAAGTCAGCTTTAAAAAAATACCATTATTTCACAGGACAAGCAATTTAACTCAATGAGAGACAAAAAAACAAAAACAAAACACAAACCTATTCGGACAATTTGTTTGGGTCACTTTTCGTTTCCCAGGCTCTTAATAAAGCAGTTGCAAAAAATGCAACCCTTGACCAAAGGTCTGAGAAACATGACCAAGAGCTACAATTTTCACACAAATTCATATATTATATTATCTTTTTCTGTCAAAAATTTTCCAAATATTAATTGAAATTATTGTTACTCTCTACTTAGAAGTCCCCAACAAATCAAGGTCCAGATGATTATGATATCGCAGCCCTAAAAAAAAATTTTTTTTTTTCATTTTAAAAAATTTCTGGTTATAAAACCAAGGATGCCTCAAGTGAACTTTATCACTGTACTTTGCAAGCCTGAGGAAACCTGTAAACAAGGGTGCTTGCTTTGTGAACCAGAGAACCAGAAACACCGGGGTTAACCCCTACTCTTCCACAACAAGTGTTTTGGGTTATTTTACATGCACTACAAATCCTAGTACAGAGGACCTACCGCAAAAGCAATTATGGTAAAAATACCCTCTCTGCTGATCAGAAACACCAGAGCTTGAGTCCGGTGTTCTTGTCTTAAACTCTACTCAGCCACGACACGCCAACAAATAAGAAATAATCTTTACAAAATAGCCTTCACGACACTAACTGCAAAAAACCCCCATTAAATTGAGGGGGCGTAGATCCTCATCCCCTCGTTGGTTAACAACTCTTTGGATCAACCCTGGAAAGGCAGGGATGTGTGTTAAGATTTTACCATTAAGAACTTGAGGCCTGTTGAGTGTGATGTTGGCAACCCTGTCTTGTCTTGAGTACAAGATACTCTTGAAGTTACTGCCCGTCTGATTGGATGATGTCAACGTTCTCTTGATGTGTTTTTGAGACCGGTAGAGTCCTTGAAGAAATCTTTTCATCTAAACAAATATGGTGAACATTTTCAATCACAAAACTGTTTGGTATTAAAATTGAATCCTAAGAACACTAAACATTAGCCTAGGTTGCCATTGCATACATTTGTACAACGTGATGGACACTGCTGTCCTAGGGCTAACTTAACCTAAACATTTTGGCTAATAAAGTGCTACGGTGAGTAGACTATAAAACCATGGAAGTAAAACCACACACAATAAGCTTCCTTCCGATTGCTGGTATTTTTAGCCCCACTACCTGACATTACGCTACTAATGGCAAAGGATTTTTGACATTAGTGGGGTGCAGTGGCTGGTGTGCTTGCTCAATGACCGAGTCTGGGGATGATAGTCTGAAGCAAGTCGAACACTAGACCCAACTGGGGCGCTGTACTCCTTTTAAAAATAAAACCGTCATCTTCTGTCATACTTAAAAATGTTTTGACACCTTCGATTGTAAGCCGTACAAGTACGACCGAAGATGTCAAAAAGAGAAAAGAAAAAAGAAACACATGTGCGCCCCACTTACTGGGTCTAGGGGAACACTAGCCCAAAATAGTATCACTAGGTAGTACTACGCTGGACTCCCGTATTTGCATTATTGATTGGGCTAGGGGAACACTACTCCTAGAACTATATGAGGTTTGTTCCGCTATCGCAGAGGCAGAGGTAGAGGCGATAGCAGCGCTATCGCCTCTGCATTAGCGGAATGAACCTCATAGTTTTAGGAGTAGGGGCAACACAGCTTAGCATTATGAGACCTACTCCTTTACATACATGTAGCACCATGTAATGGTTTACAAGGTGCTGTGGTGCGATATGCAGCCAATCAAACCAGGAACACCGGGGTGGACCCCTTCTCTTTTCGATAAGTGCACTGCCACTGGGTTCTTTTACCTGCGTTACACAACACACAGGACCAACGGCTTTACGTCCCATCCAAAACAAAGTAATCATGGTTAAGTGTATTGCTTAAGGACACAGTGTGACGACCGGGACTCGAACCCACACTCTGCTGATCAGAATTACCAGAGCTTGAGTCCGGTGCTTTTATCCGCTCGGCTACGACACACCACCATGTGAGACTAGAGCCAGTAATACTGGGGTGCTGTACTCCTTAAAAAAACCTTTTTAAGGAGTACAGCGCCCCAGGTACTGGGTTTAATCTGAAACTCTGTATCAGGTATGGCCTAGCCCCAAAAATAGTGTCAATACATGTCACTGGACAGAAGCGGAGGGAGTCTAGCGTATTGCTATTGGCACTATTTATGGGGCTTTGTATGGCCCTACAGCCGGCAGTTGTCTCTATATTATTATTTTTTAAAAATTTACTTTAGAAGATTATCAGTGTTATGCACTAAATTTCAACTGAAAAATAAATAAACAAAATATGTGTGCAAATATTGTTCTGCTCTTAACGGTGATTGTTTTTGTGTCATTTTATGTCTCTTCTTATGATATATAAAACACCACATCATACATTACTACTACTAGCCTACCTACATGACCTAGTAATGTGTCATGTATTGTAATTTATCAATCCCCTTTGTTTTGATACCTTGCATTTGCCATTTGCTTGGATAGGACCCGAATACTCCTAGAACTATTCGGTTCGTTCCGCTATCGTCTCCCCGACCCTCATAGGTCATCATGTACAAAATCCTATTCGAAACTTTTTCCCCTTCACGTTTATGCACCTGGACTTCTCTTTTGAAAACGGAGCTCGCCAAAATTAGGCTCTATGTATTCATTGTTTTCACAGTGAGCTCGGGGTGGGTCCAGAAAATCCACTCCGCAAAAAAAAGGTGCAAAAAATGATAAATTCCCATCGTTTATTCAGAATCGTTGCCTTCCGATAACAAAAATGGTCGGGGAGACGATAGCGGAACGAACCGAATAGTTCTAGGAGTAGGAGCCGAAGTATTAGACCGTCGTTCACAGTTATAATTATGCTCATTCTTACAATAGCTGCACTGTGTAAGAAAAAAGAAGAGTGCTGCGGCTCGACCAGTGCCTGTCCCTATTAAAAGCATGGAGGTAAAATAGGTGGTGGAGTCATCCGTACCCAGTCTGCTGCCGGGTAAGCCTGCTGCCCGCATGCCGCTTGCCCCTCCCCCTGTGTGCATCTAGCTGTGTAATGTGGGACTTTCCCTCAACCAACAGTTCACTTTTCAAGCAGCGCATGCAGTTCACCCGCTCGACCCCACCGCTGGTACAGCTTGAACATGTTGATGGTTATGAGAACACGGGGACCGGCGAAGATCCCTCGGCGGCCAAACAATGAGTTGACAATCTCATGAGGGCGCCATCATAAGGTTTTGAGGAATTTAATGGTTTATTTTTGTAGGTAAAAGAAAAATCAAAACAAGACAAAAACTAGAGCAAAATAGTATGCTATTTCTACCTCCATGCTCTGAAAAAAAAAAATAAAAAAAATCCCCCAAACTCCAAAACAACGGCAAAAACAGTTTGTAAGCACTTTGATCATTTTAATTATGATGATTTATTCACAATAATTACACATCATCAGATTAATTTAGGTTAGTTATGCTGATGGTTTCATTGTAAAAAGATTAAATATGTTTACTGGAAGCTTATAAATATATTTACAATAATATGCACTTATTAATTATCATTTAAACTTGTGGGGAAATAGGGGTAGGGTTGGAGCCAAGGATTTCGGGTAGGGCCAACTTGGTTCAAATCCTGCTCGTCAATTTCTCTTTGTTCGAACCAAATTTATTTAAACAAATTACCCCATCGGTTTCCCTTGTGTGTCATTACTTGATACGAACGAGTGACAACAAAGTTATGACTAAACAATGGAGCAATTATCAAACATTTTGAACAAATGTTTGTTCCAATGTCCGAGTTTCTACAAGTTTGCTCTGAATTTCAAAAGTACTTTCACTGTTCTCAAATTTTTCATTTCAGCTGGAATAACATTGGTACTAAAATATGCATGAAATGTTTTAGTATTTAAATAATGTGAATAAACAAAAATGTACAGATGTACCCTTTATACAGACCCCTTGTATATGAGGTCAAAGGTCCAAACAGGGCCCTCACTGAGGTAAAAAGGATGACTATCATAAGCTGGGAGTTGTGTGTGACACATACATGTTTCCATTGTTTGACCTCAGGTTTCCACTGAAGAGGAGACCAGACTATATACCTCTCAGCCTCAGTTTGGATAATATGGATTAAAATGACAAAAATATGGCTGCACTGTGACAAATGTTCTTGTGTGAAGTCCTTTTGAAGTTGAAAGTAACAACAGTTTTACCCCCACAACTGTCTTCCAGGAAAACAAACTTATTACAATAATAGTACATCACATGAAATATACATTATTTATTCAAAGGATTAAACACAGATTCCTGACTTGTTCCTTATGGCTTTTCCTAGTAAGGTTGGGCAGTCCAAAAAATTGCTCTTCATAAATATAGTTAAAATGTTTCATATCCATTAATATTGCCTTTCAATGACGTATTGTTCAACACAATTCCTACCAAATATATTAGGTTTACACTCGACAGCAGAAAACAATCTTCTGTTCATTGGTGGTCAATGTCGTTTTACAAATATTATGCAGAACTTTTAGAGCGCCGTGACTGATAATTCGTTGTGTCAGTAAAAAAAACCCGTTGTATCTAGATTTTTCAAACATGTCGTGTCTCGGCGCGTACTTGTTTTATGTGTACATCCAGGCTATTTTAAGCGAGATACGACATCTTGACAATTTCAAACTCGTAACGTAAAGTGCTATTTTAGGAGATACAACATTTTGGCACTGACAAGACAATTTGTTGTTGTTTATAATTTAGCTCCTCACAAACACACATCTCAAGGGGCACGCAAACTCAGGGTAAAACAAAATATACATTTTGGTCCATTTTCTGAAATTGTAGACCTTTCAATCCATGGCCGGATTTTTCCAAACCTAGGCTCAGGTTCCAGGCTTCATTTGATGTTGAGGCATAGTGCAAAATGTACACTGCTCCAAAATTGAAGGCGAAGCCTGAGCAGGAGCCTAAACCTCGGTTTAGAAAACGCCCAATGGTTAAGCTTTTGTGAAAAAATGGCAACCTAAACAGAATCTGAGGCAGTTTCCATTAAGAGTGCATTGTGGGAGAAATTGTTCCATTCTACTTATTTAAATTTACCAATGAGAAATATTAAAGCATGAATATGCAGGTGCACAAAATCCCATCAAAAAACATTAATGGTGTGTTTTTATAAACTTGACAACCTCAGTTGATTCAGTTTTTAGAAGTTGGCTGCATGGTGTGTATTTGAGAACTAGAGTATGTGATTAAATGTGAAGCGCTTCATGCCAAAACCAGGCAATTCACTGGCTGTATTTGCTCATCAAGTAAATGAAAATAAGCACTTTCAAACAACATTTACTTACGGCCTATAAGGCAAGTATTTCTTAACATACATACTGTTTTAGAGATCACGTCACAACTGATACCGTGGCTGATGTTTCGGCTGTTTTCAGTTTTAATGCCATATCACTGTAGCCTGATTTTGGGCATGGGGCGCAACAAACGCATGTCACCAATAATGTATCCAATCTTAAATTCACTTGTTAAAAAAAAAAAACCAGATGGCAAAACACAAAGCAAATAGTGAATTGACAATTGCATGATGACTTCATCAGTTAATCTCTCCCCCAAGTCTAAACGGAGTTCGATGGGTGCACGCATTCACATTTCTTCTGGACCAACTGTTCCCACCTTCTGTACGGACAGTAAAAGAAAAACTTGACGCAATTTCGGAGGTATCCCTCGTCGAACGGATTCACCGACTCATCAAGATCTCGCAGGTACGTGATGCGATTGTGTGACATAAACTCCCACGTGGTCTGGTTAGTTACCATCATGTAGCTATGGCAACAGAGTAGACCAAACAGCGCCGTCCCTGCCAGGACGATAATGACGAGGCAAACAAAGAAAAGTGCGTTGGCCTGGAGCCAATCATACAGTGTGATTTTCCATCGGAAGGCACCCCTGTGGATAAATCAACAGTCAGGCTAGTTACATCACATCTGATTATTTAAATGAATATTCAATTATGCTAAATCAGATTAAGTTCATCATTGGCTAGTATACATCCCTTCTGATCCAATCACCTTTGTGGATCTTAAACTAAGATACCAGCCGTCGATTTCACCAAACTCTTCCTAACTTAGGATTAATCTTAGGACTTAGGACGAGTCCCAGCCTTGCACTGTAACATGTAAACCTAAGATTAATCCTAAGTTAAGACTAGTTACTCATCTCAAGATAGGATTAATCCTAGCGTTTCGTGAAATCGGCTGCTGGCAGTATTATGCAAAGCAAGCAAACAAAACAACTTTCAGCTGCAATATTGTGATAAAAATATTAAAAGTATAGATGCACCATGAATGGGTGCAGATGCAAGAAATTATGCATAAAAAAAATTAGATAGCAGTTTTATAAAGGCAATACCCCACTACCAACCGTGAATAAAGACTTCTTTGTTTAACCCTCCCACTGTCTGACCATTCAATATCATCCACTGTGTTTATTAGAATGGTGAATGCATCTACACAGTAGACACATGTGCACAGTTATTTCTGTATACACTTGTGCCACAATCGACAACCTGTGCCGCAAGCCACAGCTTGTGCAGTTGAGCAGCTTCAAATGGTTGGTCAACTCACTAGAAAATGAGTTTAAGAAGAAAAAAATATATATCCAAAACACGTACCACGTAATCTGAAATGTCCACAACACCAGCGTGGTCTCAGTGAGCAGAAACAGCCAGAAGAACCGATGGTTGCTCTCCCCTACACAGTTTTCAAGCCAAGGACAGTGGTGGTCAAATTTCCTGACACAGCGACTGCAATCTTCACAATGTTTGGACCGTATCGGTTGCTAAAATATTAATAAAGGAACCAATATCTACAGTGAGTACCTTGTGTCTGTGATAAAAATACTACCACCACAGCAGAAAGGCAATAGTTGGTCTTAGAGAGATCCTTTGTTTTAAATCCACTATTCACTTAAATCCCTTATTTGTTTCTCCTTTCAAGACATTGTATCCTAAAACTAAATGGCAGATACTGTCGCAACAAAATATGGTTAAGTTTCTAGTATGTTAAATCATTGGTATTTTGAAAACGTTTTCATCATCTGTCATCTAGTTTTCAATAACCACACTGTCCAACTACAGGCCTGATACTTCAGTGAGGTAACAGAAGCAATTGCCCCTTTAATGCTGGTCAGTGCCTTAGTTCCTGTTGGAATGTTCCAGTAGAAAGTTACATTTCCCTCATGGAGGTGCCCTCCATTATGGAAAAACTGCAATGCACACCTACAAGAGAGAAGTACAAGGCCTGCAACCGACGTTTGACAAATTCATCAAAAAATTATAGATTTTGAGCACGTTCATTAATCATTTCACGTTGGATAACGTGGACACAAGCAAAATATTGTGGAGCAGAATTACAGATAACGTGTATAACACGTGGAACCAACTCTGGAGCGTCCTTTTTTGGTTGCGGTCAGTTGACCGGCTGATGTATGTACACACCCCTGGACAATCCATTGTGTAACAACATGCACAGGCATGCACCTCCCATGCTATGCTTAATTTCCCCCACAAAGAGGGATAGAGGGTACTGGAATTCATGCTCGAAATCTCCCTTATTCCAAAGGTCAATAATGTAGTCCCTGATTCGAGACCTCTGTCCTTTTGTTATCCAAATGTGGTTATACAAGATTGAAAAGGCTGCCAACATTGTTCATCATTATATTGGGGCTCAATGGGAGGTAAGTCTAAGTGGTCAGGATTCCAGCATACCATGGCAGATTATCGGCTGTAACTTAACACAGACAAAGAGCTTCTGAAAATTGATTAATACCATGCAGAGGCACAGTAAAGATATTTCAACACAGACATGAAAGGGTTAAACCTGGTTCATACTCCAAGAGAATTGCAAAAGCAAAGCAAACTTTCTTGTACCACAGCTGGCAGACAGGGTGTACTAGTTGTTTGGGTCAAAAAAAAAGGTGCTTGGCGTTTGCTTTCACTTGAAGTATTAACCAGGCTTTACAAAGTTCTTTTGCTTTTGTAAATCAAAACAAGACTTAAATGATGACCTACGAAAATGTCTTCATCAAAAAAACCTAGTTCAAACATTTTGGGGGATGGAGAGGGTTGAATGGCGTTCGTCTAAACTTTACCTTCACTTCACAAAAGTCACATTTTCGGAGTTTAACAGCCTTTCGTCTCCTTGGTGATGACAACATCTGAACTGACTCTTCATTTTTAGGATCTCCAACTTCGTCTTGATCATGACTTCCATCCTCGTCATCATCATCGGTACTGCTGTCTGAATCCCACTCTTGTGTCTGATCAAAAAGAAATGAAAGCTTTGGTTACCAATGTTAGAGCTTGTCCGAGAAACATTTCAGTAGACTTGCACAAATCCTTTTTCTTCCTAATATTTCTTCCAAAAAGCTTTGACAAGCACTTTTTAGAATTGCATCGGTACTGTCCCTTACCTTTGCCGACTCTACAGGCACATAGCCTGGGTCCATAAGGCTTGCTTGGAAGTACAGGCCACCAGATATCGTAAGGAGGGTTGCAAAGGCTAGAAGGTAAGGTATATTTCTCTGAAGAATAGCTTCTCTCAAGGCTACAAAATAAAGAACATAATTTATTTTTCAATGGAAACAACAAAAGCATTCTTAGACATTCATGAAATTGTAAGATGTACTTAAAAATGCTACACAATGTGTAATTGCTAAAACAGAAATCAGACTTTGAACTTTTCTTATGAATCCATGTGAGTTTTCGTTTTACCTCAGTAAGTGCATGAAACAAAATGTTGGGGCTTTTGGTGTATGGAACCATTTACATGTGCATTTCCCCATCTTATTTGGGAGAGGGGAAGGATTCTGAGCGAGGGGGCTACTTCCCCCCCACCCCCACTACTGGTCATGCCACTGTAACAGAGGTTGACGGCCAAGTGTCCTAGTGCTCCATCCCAGTTACACATAACCTGTACAGTTCGATGGTTTCAAATTGTTAGTCAACTCACTGGAAAATGCTTCTGAAGAGGTGAAGGTTTGGCTGCCAAAATCAAGGGCAATAAAGAGGTAGTTGCCGCCATAAAGAAGGCAGTCTACTAACCTGTATCTTTGAAGACGAGAACACAAAGTATTCCCACAGTGAGGATTATGTGGAATGTCCGCACAAACATTCCACTCGTCACCTTCCAAAACAGCTTCTTGGCCATGGTTCTAAGGTACCTCCGCAGCTGAATAAACAAGGACATTCATCCAATGTTTACTATATACCGTTCACATATCTAAAACAGAAAGTACCACAAAAATACATTGTGTTCATTTGTACATTCATACTGACCAAGTACATGATTGATAATTTAAAACAATTAATAAATAAACAAATAACAACTTGATTAGTTTCCATCTGAAAGCTTCGTTTGTTTGTTTGTTTGTTTATTTGACAATCTCCACAGAAAACATAAAAATACAACAAGTGGACAAAAACAGATATAAAATACAAGTAGGGAAAAGACATTAGAATCTGCATGAGAAGTTGTCGAGGATAACACAAAAAAGCTAGACAAGCTTATTTCCATTGTGGTCCTCTTTATTGGGCACCAAGTTCATGTAAGAAATTTTCCATATGAAATTATGAAAACACACATCAAAAGACACGCATTTCCAGATAAAAAAAGTTATCAAATTTAGCCAGGTTGTGAAGGAAGCATGGGGACTGGGAGAGGGCCTAAAGAATTTCAAACCCTGTGAACAAGTGTAAGTGACTAAAACAGTGAAATTAAAGTAAGTGCTGGGATTTTTAGCATTAGAGTTCACTTAAAATAAAATATTTTCATAATGTAAATGTAAACTTAGCTTCATAATCATTACAATAGAGGCAAGTTCCCCAAATTACAGAATAGCCAGCAACTCAAACTGGTAATTTCTACAGGCCTACAAATATGATCTTATTTCGGAATGGTTTCTATGTGAGGTAGCCCCACAAGTGTTGCCAAGGTGAATCCTTAGCTACATGTCCAGGTTATTAAATCGACAGGTAAAATCAGGGGGCATCCCTAGCCCTGGTAGGACTTCAGTGTATGTTACGGAGGAGTCCAACCTGGGCTAGGTGCATCCCCTACAGGTGGGTTGGCATTTACAACCAACTAATGTGTCCACTTGCCTATCAGCTTCCCTAAAATGCTCTGGTTGCATTCTATTTCTACAACACATGTAGTAGCCCCAACTAATAAATGTGTTCAGGTAGCTTATTAGCTTACCTCAAATGATTTGGTTGTTAAAATTACCAAACTGTTAAGAAGTTATCGCAAATGATCCTCTTAAATTTGCTCAAAACTACTTCCAGTAGGGGTTTCATGTGAAAAAAATGTTTGCTCCCCACTGCTTCAAAATGAGTACCATTGGAAAGGTATCTATGTATGGAGTATTTTAAACTTTGTTTGAAGAAAATCGGACTTTCCTTTCTTGAGATATATATATTTTTTTAATTAAAAAATTTAGCTTTTTTCGAACGACCATTGCCATAGGGTATATGGAAGGACACGGCACCATTTTGTAGTAGTAATTTTTTATAATTATTAATAGCCTTTTTATAGGAGGCAAAAAAAGGAAAATTGTTGATATCATCGCTATATTTTATCCGATATCTACCAAATTTTCACAATGAACTATGATGCACAAATGCATTCAAATCCAGATGGGTTCCTTAACTGAATTTTGAGTGTTGCCATGGAAACTCGACATTTAATTCAAATAAACAATATGTCAATATACGAGACAATACAAGTTGTGAAAACAATTGGAAAACTTTCAGTACCCTGCCAACACTTTTTCACTACAAAAAGGAAAAAGGGAATATTTCATTTAGTAAATTAGATACTATTTCTATTTCATAAACGACTGAAAAAGACGTGGCAGGATACGAAACAGGGAATTTAAAAAATAAACAAAAAACCAAGGAAACAAAATAGAAAAATGTTTGACAATTTTTTTCGATTTGGTCCAACAAATTAACTATAATCTCAAAAAGGTATTTGCTAACCCATTTTTGATAACATTAACAAATCTTAAAATAAACTGAAAGGTATTGGAAGAAAATCTAAGAAACCTTCCTTTTACCTCTTGATTTTGCGGCTCTTGGTGCATCATGTCACTTATTTCAAACAAACTTTCAGACAATCAACGCACATTTTGCGTGATCGGTAAATATAGTCAGCTCCCCAACTCAACGTGTATCCTGTAAGCGCACAATGACACAGGGACTTTGACCAGGGATTGGTGAAAAGCTCACGGATGTTAAAATTTGATCGGCCCGCTTGGAACACACCATTTTAAAAGGGGTGGAAGCATGATTTGTTCTCAAAAAATAACCGTAAATAAAAGATAAAACTGAAGTATAATTATGACTTTTGAAAATTAAAGCCCAAACGGGCAGAAATAAAGAGATTAATATGATCTAAAATGCCGCTGAAATCCTTTTTTGTGTGTAACTTTTGTAATTCCCGGCCGATTTTTTTGTTCGACCCCTCAAAATATAGTCCGTTAACCCCCCATCATACCCTGATTTTTCACAATGGTACGACCTTCGCAACCCGTGCGCCTGCCGAGTCAAAGGTGAGTGACGTGGAGCGGCGCTCGGCAAAAACTCCCCCCGTCGCGCGCACCCGTAGAAACCCCCAATTTCGCTAACATTTTCGGTCTTTCTCACACTGTAACTTCGTTACTTCGCAGATTTGAGGAAAGGTATTCAGTAAAAATATCAGCGTTACAAATTATATGTTACAAATTATGTGATCAGGTTTTATAAATAATTATTTTTGATAAATATCGAGTGCTTTGCACCGCGAATTGTCGGAACGAATTCGTGACGTCACTGAAATGCCTACTTCCAGTTCCAAGATGGATTGGGCCATTTTGGGGTGGACCCACAATGCAAGCTCAAAATTTGTCAATATCTTGAATAAGTCGTATTTTGAGATGGCATTGTGGGTTCCATCGGCAGTTCATCATTACGAGCTCTGACATATGCGCTAAATTAATAAGAGGTATATTTTGAAATATGAAGCTTCTTTTTTTCCTGTTTTAAGAGTTTCCATATGATTGATTTGAACAAAAGGCCTTTTATCTCTTTAAAAATCAACTCAGCGTGGACTTTGACTTTAGCAAAGGGAACTATGTATTTATTAGAAATAATGTGAAGTTTGCAACCAGTTTTTTTTTCTGCATGCTTCCAGATAGGATTGCCGTGTTTACGTTTTTCGCTGAACTCCCAACTTAAAGTTATTCTTGGTTTTGCGGATTGTTAAATTAATGTTTAATAAATTTCAATGCATGAATAATGGGGACACGATCAAGGATTTAAAGGGAACCCATCACAACAACATTCAACAACACCAGCCAGGCAACAACAATTAACAGAACAAGTATGGCGCCCTCTATTGTTTCAAAAAATAGCACGGTACAACTACTGAACTAGTCTACAACAACATAATCTGTAAACGAAAATTTACAAGATCTGAGATACAAAAGTTTTAGGAAATTAAACTTGATTTGGCCGAGTTTAAAAATGTTAAAATACATGTTCATTTACAAGGCACTCATGTCTTAGACTTAACATAAACTCACCACTGAACATGAAAAATCGAGCCTCAAATGTCCTTCTCTCTCTCTCTCAATGTTAATTTTTTCGAGACTTTTCACCATTGAAAAATTTCCCTCTTTGCCGTACGGACGTACACATCGGCAGCTATGACATGGAACTAAACCGACCCCAGACTAAACACCCAGAATTGACCTATACTTATGTTAACAATTAAGAGACAGAAACCAGACCAATATAAGTTTTTTTTTTAGTCTGGCACTATTTGATAGTCAACCTGTAAAGTAACACAATTTTGTCTGGGTACCCTACCGGACTGAAGCTAGCCGCGTATTGGGCCAGATTTCCCATCCGCGTATTCAAGGGCCGGCCAGCCGCGTATTCAGGAAAATAAGAATCCATGCAGTAAAAGGTGGTAAAATTTCCGTCTCCTTTTTTGTTTGCTTTTAACGAATTTTTTGATAATCTTGCTTTATCTGTATAATTGTTTCATTATTTGTAACTAACATATCAATGACAAGACTCGTAGACCAAATTAGCTCATTTGGCTGCATAATTAGTGAGTAATTAGCCGCCACAATTAAGACCTCATCATCAAGACCATATTACGCAACTGCTAAAAAACTTGCACTCACCCCAAAGTAAATGTACCCTTCATGTTGCAAAAAATATGGAATTTTATTCCATAATCCGATAGACCGTACAACTGGGCACACTTAATTTTGGATGGGGCTAATTCGGATCACTAATTAATACCTAATTAGCCGCTACAATATACGCCATTTTCGACCATACGTTAATGTCACAAATACTTACTATTTTGAATGCACTCGCCGTAAAACAAATGTACCCTTCATGTTGCAAAAAAGATGGAATTTTATTCCATAATCTGATAGACCATACCACTGGGCACACTTAATTTTGGAGGGGGCTAATTCGGATCACTAATTAATACCTAATTAGCCGCTACAATATACGCCATTTTCGACCATACGTTAATGTATGGCACATTTACACTATACTTACTATTTTGAATGCACTCACCGTAAAGTAAATGTACCCTTCATGTTGCAAAAAAGATGGAATTTTATTCCATAATCTGATAGACCATACCACTGGGCACACTTAATTTTGGAGGGGGCTAATTCGGATCACTAATTAATACCTAATTAGCCACTACAATATACGCCATTTTCGACCATACGTTAATGTATGGCACATTAACACTATACTTACTATTTTGAATGCACTCACCGTAAAGTAAATGTACCCTTCATGTTGCAAAAAAGATGGAATTTTATTCCATAATCTGATAGACCATACCACTGGGCACACTTAATTTTGGAGGGGGCTAATTCGGATCACTAGATAATACCTAATTAGCCGCTATAATATAAGCCATTTTCGACCATACGTTAATGTATGGCACATTTACACTATACTTACTATTTTGAATGCACTCGCCGTAAAGTAAATGTACCCTTCATGTTGCAAAAAAGATGGAATTTTATTCCATAATCTGATAGACCATACCACTGGGCACACTTAATTTTGGAGGGGGCTCATTCGGATCACTAATTAATACCTAATTAGCCGCTACAATATAAGCCATTTTCGACCATACGTTAATGTATGGCACATTAACACTATACTTACTATTTTGAATGCACTCGCCGTAAAGTAAATGTACCCTTCATGTTGCAAAAAAGATGGAATTTTATTCCATAATCTGATAGATCATACCACTGGGCACACTTAATTTTGGAGGGGGCTAATTCGGATCACTAATTATTACCTAATTAGCCACTACAATATAAGCCATTTTCGACCATACGGTAATGTATGGCACATTTACAATATACTTACTATTTTGAATGCACTCGCCGTAAAACAAATGTACCCTTCATGTTGCAAAAAAGATGGAATTTTATTCCATAATCTGATAGACCATACCACTGGGCACACATAATTTTGGAGGGGGCTAATTCGGATCACTAATTAATACCTAATTAGCCGCTACAATATACGCCATTTTCGACTATACGGTAATGTATGGCACATTTACACTATACTTACTATTTTGAATGCACTCACCGTAAAGTAAATGTACCCTTCATGTTGCAAAAAAGATGGAATTTTATTCCATAATCTGATAGACCATACCACTGGGCACACTTAATTTTGGATGGGGCTAATTCGGATCACTAATTAATACCTAATTAGCCGCTACAATATACGCCATTTTCGACCATACGTTAATGTCACAAATACTTACTATTTTGAATGCACTCGCCGTAAAACAAATGTACCCTTCATGTTGCAAAAAAGATGGAATTTTATTCCATAATCTGATAGACCATACCACTGGGCACACTTAATTTTGGAGGGGGCTAATTCGGATCACTAATTAATACCTAATTAGCCGCTACAATATACGCCATTTTCGACCATACGTTAATGTATGGCACATTTACACTATACTTACTATTTTGAATGCACTCACCGTAAAGTAAATGTACCCTTCATGTTGCAAAAAAGATGGAATTTTATTCCATAATCTGATAGACCATACCACTGGGCACACTTAATTTTGGAGGGGGCTAATTCGGATCACTAATTAATACCTAATTAGCCACTACAATATACGCCATTTTCGACCATACGTTAATGTATGGCACATTAACACTATACTTACTATTTTGAATGCACTCACCGTAAAGTAAATGTACCCTTCATGTTGCAAAAAAGATGGAATTTTATTCCATAATCTGATAGACCATACCACTGGGCACACTTAATTTTGGAGGGGGCTAATTCGGATCACTAATTAATACCTAATTAGCCGCTACAATATACGCCATTTTCGACCATACGGTAATGTATGGCACATTTACACTATACTTACTATTTTGAATGCACTCACCGTAAAGTAAATGTACCCTTCATGTTGCAAAAAAGATGGAATTTTATTCCATAATCTGATAGACCATACCACTGGGCACACTTAATTTTGGAGGGGGCTAATTCGGATCACTAATTAATACCTAATTAGCCACTACAATATACGCCATTTTCGACCATACGTTAATGTATGGCACATTTACACTATACTTACTATTTTGAATGCACTCACCGTAAAGTAAATGTACCCTTCATGTTGCAAAAAAGATGGAATTTTATTCCATAATCTGATAGACCATACCACTGGGCACACTTAATTTTGGAGGGGGCTAATTCGGATCACTAATTAATACCTAATTAGCCGCTACAATATACGCCATTTTCGACCATACGGTAATGTATGGCACATTTACACTATACTTACTATTTTGAATGCACTCACCGTAAAGTAAATGTACCCTTCATGTTGCAAAAAAAGATGGAATTTTATTCCATAATCTGATAGACCATACCACTGGGCACACTTAATTTTGGAGGGGGCTAATTCGGATCACTAATTAATACCTAATTAGCCGCTACAATATACGCCATTTTCGACCATACGTTAATGTCACAAATACTTACTATTTTGAATGCACTCGCCGTAAAACAAATGTACCCTTCATGTTGCAAAAAAGATGGAATTTTATTCCATAATCTGATAGACCATACCACTGGGCACACTTAATTTTGGAGGGGGCTAATTCGGATCACTAATTAATACCTAATTAGCCGCTACAATATACGCCATTTTCGACCATACGTTAATGTCACAAATACTTACTATTTTGAATGCACTCGCCGTAAAACAAATGTACCCTTCATGTTGCAAAAAAGATGGAATTTTATTCCATAATCTGATAGACCATACCACTGGGCACACTTAATTTTGGAGGGGGCTAATTCGGATCACTAATTAATACCTAATTAGCCGCTACAATATACGCCATTTTCGACCATACGTTAATGTATGGCACATTTACACTATACTTACTATTTTGAATGCACTCACCGTAAAGTAAATGTACCCTTCATGTTGCAAAAAAGATGGAATTTTATTCCATAATCTGATAGACCATACCACTGGGCACACTTAATTTTGGAGGGGGCTAATTCGGATCACTAATTAATACCTAATTAGCCACTACAATATACGCCATTTTCGACCATACGTTAATGTATGGCACATTAACACTATACTTACTATTTTGAATGCACTCACCGTAAAGTAAATGTACCCTTCATGTTGCAAAAAAGATGGAATTTTATTCCATAATCTGATAGACCATACCACTGGGCACACTTAATTTTGGAGGGGGCTAATTCGGATCACTAATTAATACCTAATTAGCCGCTACAATATACGCCATTTTCGACCATACGTTAATGTATGGCACTTGCCACAAATACTTAATTCGGATCATCATTAATGAAAACCCAATACATTTTTACCTATACACAAAATAATATGCGGTAGCTTTACCCTAAGTATTAAATAAAAATGAATGCACTTGTCAATTTCAGTTTTTCAATTCAATTCACTTTATTTCCTACTCGATGCACAAATTAAACAAAGACTGATATAGTTATAAATAGTCATTACATTACAAGCAGTATGTCATGTTTTAATCAATACAAACCAAGAGGGAAAGGAAGGAAATGTATAAACCCTTCCTATTCTGTAATATACGAAACGTTCCAGAACGTTGAAAATAAATTTTTAAATATATAAAACTTAGCGTACTCCTTTACATTGTGCAGTACTAGGCTTTGCTTTACATGTACATAATATACATTGTACATGTATATACTTTACCCCATTTAATTAAACAAACTGCACATAAACATGCGATTAAGACCATTCAACCTTGAGGTAAAATAAATAAAAACAATTACCAAAACTAAGAACAGGTCTACTGAAATTGTAATTTGGAAGACACGCTTCCTCTTCTTTTCTCAGGACTCATTGTTAAAATTGAATCAAGAGGTACCTTTTTTGTTAAACAAACGCATAAAATGTTTTGGGCCACTCTGACTCAACCCACGAGGCCGCGATTTTGTAGTCATTTTATGCAGGGCCTATAGCTGCAGTGTGCGCGTAACGGGGGTCTTTATCAGTCGGTTTTATGAGACTCATGATACACTCCCTTACCCACGCTCATTGTACCAATAATTTCGTACACACAAAACCTGTCATCGTCATTTGGCTTATAATGTAATTCTTCCGTCGGTTGGTGCGCAAAAGGAAAAAAAAACGTTTGGTGACATCCTGATGACGTCACAAATAAATAAAAGACTGACACGATCTACAAATTGTATCAAAGTCATTAACTGAAACCCCACGTTCATGGCATGTTTGTTTGAATAATAACAAATTTCATGAGAACAAATTTTGATGTCACGTGACAGCTGAAACGTCATGGTGACGTCATAATAATTTTCAACTTCTTCAAATTGTTGCATTTTGTATTGGTGCTAACTTATTTGAGTTTGCATCTAGTCAAACAACTCTAGAGAAAAAGAGATTGACAAAAATCTCTGCATATTTCTTCACTCATCCAAGATCTTTCTTAAGATGTAAAATATTGTCAATATTGACAGCCTCAAAAGGTTACAAGCGTAAAATTATGATTTTCAATTTAAAAAATCTGGGAATAAAATTGTGTCAAAAACAGTGTAATATCAATTCAAACATACTTGAAACCTTAGGGGGAGGAAAACACGGTTTAAAAAGTTGTGACAGGAAATTTGCCCGCTGTTTGTGTTGTCAACACAACACTACACTAGACAGCACAGAAAGTTATTTCAAAGTAAACAAGGAAGAACAAACTTTTCGTGAAATGTTCCCGAACACCTAAACTTTGTGTCTGATTGTCTTTGTTTATTCTTCTTCTTCTTATTTTTTGTTTAAGCGTTCCTATAAGGTGTATTAAAATGTGTTTTACCGCAATTCTAAAGTAACCAAAGCTAAAGTAAATAACTACCATGCATGATGTGGGCACTATATGTAAGCTGAAAACAATCGTTTCAGTTCTGGGTCGACGATTCGAGATCTTTTCAACAGCTGCATTGTGATGTATATTCTAAGGTTTTCCACATCATGAGACTGTAAAATTCGTTTAGAGCTGCAAAGTTGTTCAGCGAACAGACAGCAAAACACCCCGCAGCTTCCAGAATCAGTTTGTTGTATGCATGGTGATTGTTTGACTGCAAATTTCTGTTGGTTTTCAAAAACATTAGGCATTTGGTTCCAATAACGATTCATTCTTCCATTTTGAAAAAAATCAAAGAATGCTTGTCCATGGGTTGATATCTTCTGCCGAGTATCCCGACTTTTACACAATGAATCAAAGCAAGTGAGCTTTTTTTTAATGTTGTCAACAACATACAAAGTAAAGTGACTATTTTCTAAAAGGGGGAACAAATTACTTCGCAAAACGTGCCTGTCTGGAAGCATGTTTTTGACACTGACTTAAATGTTTGGGGGGATTGTTGACTATTGAGTATTTTTGGGGTATTCCCTTAATCATTGGGCGCACTGTGTGATAAGAAATTGCTGTGGGTATGTTTAATGACAACGTTTCAAACAGTTGTACCAACTGTCGCCAAAGATAGACGTCACTTCCTTGAAATTTGGAAATGTTTAGTTTAGCTTTACATATGAATGGCTTCAAAGCTTGAACTGTTGCAATCCACCAACAAGATACTCTGTCATTTGAAATACCCCTTGGCAGTGACGATGGATACTGACTGACATTATTCATGACATTTGTTTGTTCCGTTGCAGGGTTATTTTGGGTGGCATAGTTAGTTTTTTTGTTAGGCTGTATGCTTTCCCCCATATCTAAGTCTACAGTAATAATGGGTTTTCTCGTGCGCTTTTCTCTAGCCTTTGCTTTAAAGATTAATCCTTTTGATGGAGGTGTTAGGTATACTCCCTTATTGTTAGGGGTGCTGGTTCGGACACGCTTGCTCCAAGTTTCACTAGTCAGTTTGATCGATTTGGCATTGACCATTTTATTTTTATTTTTGCAGAAAGCCTCGCAGAATTCCCTTTGAAGAGGTAACATGTCACGTTCATACATATGTACAAATTCATCTAGTTTTCTACACCTGTTGTTTGCCAATTTTGTCCGCTTAACTTCTTCCATGCTTTTTTCGATAATCCCTTGGGTACGGTTATCACGTGTTATATTTTGAAATTTTGATTTCTGTAGTGATTTGTACATATTTGAGAAATTTGCATATGGTTCAGAAGTGCCGTGTCTACCTAAATCATAAATCATTATCGATGACCAATTCGGTATATTTGGCAGAGAAAATTCAAGTAAATGATTGAGAAAATCTTTTCCATAATATGCATTATTGGTTAATGTAGAACTGTCTTTGTTGAGCATGTTATTTCGGTTTACTTTGGCAATGGCATTGTTTGCAATTTGTTGGAAATGAAGTTTGAAAGGAGAATTCGGAGCTTTGGAAATGTAATCATCCTGGGTTATATTCATGTTTTCGCTTCCATTGCCTAACCATGATTCGTAATCGAAATCCTCACCAAGCTGTGCGTCTTCATCAAACAAACTATTTTCTGGTGAATCTTGCTTGGTTTGCTCTACTTTAAGTTGTAGTTTCTGATAATGTGTTTTTACCAGGTTTGTTGTTAACTTAGAACATGTTAGGATTGATATGGATTCTATGATTTCATTTAGGGCACTGATAGCAGTAGCTTGAAGGAGCAATCCCATCCAATACATTGCATCACGAAAATTGTGTTTGTAATATTTCCTGCATGTCTTAGCCGCATTTTTCATGAAGTGACTGGCACAGCAATGAACTATTGTTTGTTTTAAATCACTATCCGTCGCTGACCCATTCACGATTCTGTAACAACGATGGAAATACTCCAATACAGTTTCATTTGTAAAACACCTCAGACTGGAAAGTAGAAGTGTGGAACTTCCATCTATCATAACCATAAGTGGTTGTTTTGTGCCATTATGACCGTAAACACGTTGCTCCGAATGTAAAAAGAACTGCAAAAAATGAGAAATTGAAACTGAGCTGTGATCTGTAGTTAATAAAGAGGCAATAACGAATGGCGGGGACCCTTTTACTGGGTGTCGGATGACAAGATCGTACAATTGGTATTTTTTCGAGCCAGAAAATGTTGAATTATTGCGTATTATTGAACCCGTTGCATCTAAATAGATTATATCCCTTGATGCAATATGATGGTATACTCTAATACTGTGCTCCGAGAACAATATTACAGAGGGAGGAATAACAGAAACACCTCGTAAAATTCCAGGTATTTGCTTCTCTGAATCGCATTGCTTTTTGAAAATATTTATCAGACCATCTATTTCACTTCCAAGAGAGTTGGATAATTTCTTTGCCTCGCTTGATATTTGGTGTAGCACTTGTTTTGTTGGTGCGTCGTCTCGACACCCTGACAGAAAATGTCGATCACTTAAAGATTTAAGGTTGTCAAGATGTTCGCGTCTTGTTTTTTTGTGTCTAAGTAATTTCGTTAGAGCTTCCCTCTGAGTATTACGCACATATCGTGCCCGTCGTTCTTTTTTGTGATGTTTAATTTTTCCATTGAACGAAACATTAACTTTTAAATCACTTTCTGATTTCATTACCAAGTTAAATGTTACACTGCAACTGGTAAAGTTACAATACCCAGTGGCTTGAAAGGCGTGCTTTGATTTCTTTCGACTATACTTCGGGGAAACGTAATGACGTCTAAACTGAAAACAGCAGTACGGGTGTAATTTCCTCAGTCCTTTACTAAAAACATGTATCCAGTTTTTCGGAAACGAATTTTTGTTCTGTTTCTTTCTAAGGGCTGTCCATTCTGATCTATCAACATAAAAAAAACATTTCTGAACTTTAGGCAATTTAGCCGTCCAGAAAGTATTGTGATTGTCAATATTGTTTTCATTTTCTGTGCACATACCTGTAACGACATCATCGGGTATAATGTTGTTCATTCCCTCACTAGAACTACAGTGCAATGAGTCATTATCAGAAATCATATTGATATCTACGTCATCTGACAATGATTTGGATGATTTTTGACATCGTTGTTTTTGACATTGAGGATCAATGTCAACTAGATTAGGCTTTTTCTGAACTGACGGTTGCACAGGTGTTTCTGACGAACACGACACACTCTGCTTCTCCTTGTTACTACGTAAAACATTGAATGAGTCATTATCAGAAATCATATTGATATCTACGTCATCTGACAATGATTTGGATGATTTTTGACATCGTTGTTTTTGACATTGAGGATCAATGTTAGCCCCCTCCAAAATTAAGTGTGCCCAGTGGTATGGTCTATCAGATTATGGAATAAAATTCCATCTTTTTTGCAACATGAAGGGTACATTTGTTTTACGGCGAGCGCATTCAAAATAGTAAGTATAGTGTAAATGTGCCATACATTAACGTATGGTCGAAAATGGCTTATATTGTAGCGGCTAATTAGGTATTAATTAGTGATCCGAATTAGCCCCCTCCAAAATTAAGTGTGCCCAGTGGTATGGTCTATCAGATTATGGAATAAAATTCCATCTTTTTTGCAACATGAAGGGTACATTTGTTTTACGGCGAGTGCATTCAAAATAGTAAGTATAGTGTAAATGTGCCATACATTAACGTATGGTCGAAAATGGGGTAAATTGTAGCGGCTAATTAGGTATTAATTAGTGATCCGAATTAGCCCCCTCCAAAATTAAGTGTGCCCAGTGGTATGGTCTATCAGATTATGGAATAAAATTCCATCTTTTTTGCAACATGAAGGGTACATTTACTTTACGGCGAGTGCATTCAAAATAGTAAGTATAGTGTTAATGTGCCATACATTAACGTATGGTCGAAAATGGCGTATATTGTAGTGGCTAATTAGGTATTAATTAGTGATCCGAATGAGCCCCCTCCAAAATTGAGTGTGCCCAGTGGTATGGTTTATCAGATTATGGAATAAAATTCCATCTTTTTTGCAACATGAAGGGTACATTTACTTTACGGTGAGTGCATTCAAAATAGTAAGTATAGTGTAAATGTGCCATACATTAACGTATGGTCGAAAATGGCGTATATTGTAGTGGCTAATTAGGTATTAATTAGTGATCCGAATTAGCCCCCTCCAAAATTAAGTGTGCCCAGTGGTATGGTCTATCAGATTATGGAATAAAATTCCATCTTTTTTGCAACATGAAGGGTACATTTACTTTACGGTGAGTGCATTCAAAATAGTAAGTATAGTGTAAATGTGCCATACATTACCGTATGGTCGAAAATGGCGTATATTGTAGCGGCTAATTAGGTATTAATTAGTGATCCGAATTAGCCCCCTCCAAAATTAAGTGTGCCCAGTGGTATGGTCTATCAGATTATGGAATAAAATTCCATCTTTTTTGCAACATGAAGGGTACATTTGTTTTACGGCGAGTGCATTCAAAATAGTAAGTATAGTGTTAATGTGCCATACATTAACGTATGGTCGAAAATGGCTTATATTGTAGCGGCTAATTAGGTATTAATTAGTGATCCGAATTAGCCCCCTCCAAAATTAAGTGTGCCCAGTGGTATGGTCTATCAGATTATGGAATAAAATTCCATCTTTTTTGCAACATGAAGGGTACATTTACTTTACGGCGAGTGCATTCAAAATAGTAAGTATAGTGTAAATGTGCCATACATTACCGTATGGTCGAAAATGGGGTATATTGTAGCGGCTAATTAGGTATTAATTAGTGATCCGAATTAGCCCCCTCCAAAATTAAGTGTGCCCAGTGGTATGGTCTATCAGATTATGGAATAAAATTCCATCTTTTTTGCAACATGAAGGGTACATTTGTTTTACGGCGAGTGCATTCAAAATAGTAAGTATAGTGTAAATGTGCCATACATTACCGTATGGTCGAAAATGGGGTATATTGTAGCGGCTAATTAGGTATTAATTAGTGATCCGAATTAGCCCCCTCCAAAATTAAGTGTGCCCAGTGGTATGGTCTATCAGATTATGGAATAAAATTCCATCTTTTTTGCAACATGAAGGGTACATTTACTTTGGGGTGAGTGCAAGTTTTTTAGCAGTTGCGTAATACGGTCTTGATGATGAGGTCTTAATTGTGGCGGCTAATTACTCACTAATTATGCAATCCAATGAGCTTATTTAGTCCTACGAGTCTTGTCATTGATATGTTAGTTACAAATAATGAAAAAATTACACTTTTAAAGTAATATTTTTTAAAAATTCGTTAAAATTAAAAAGAAAAGGAGACGGAAATTTCACCGCCTTTTACTGCATGGATTCTTTTTTTCCTGAATACGCGGCTGGCCGGCCCTTGAATACGCGGATGGGAAATCTGGCCGAATACGCGGCTAGCTTCAGTCCGGTGGTACCCTTGCACTTTGATTGATTGTTGGCTGGTATCCGAAGGAATTCTCCCTATTAAAGGCTGAATGTATGGGTACCAGTGAGATGAGTGTACACGTGAGTTTGTGTTTACGATCGGATCGGCCGACATATGTTGAAGTTTTAATCAGAGTACTTTGCATAAGTTAGACATGGGCAAAACTATTTTTGCGGAAGATTGTCTGCAGGAGTACATCAGCTTACTTTATGGAGAACATCCGTGGCTGATTGGTCTAATTGTTGGACATGTGAGTTAGCTCATATTTTAGTCTTAAAAAACAAACTATTTTTTGGAAGTCCGGATATCATATTCATATTGCCGGCGCACACCGGTTACGTTTTTCTAAACGCTATTGAGCTGGCAGATCATAAATGATATAAATAATGACAGTGGCCTTTTTGACACGTACATGGGTAGCGTACTTTTATAATGTACAGATTATCGACCTCTTCTGCAAAAGCTCAGTGGGTCTCCTGCCCATGAACTGACTACTCTAGTCCTAGAACTACGAGGTTCGTTCGGCTATCGTCTCCACGACGACCCTCATCGAGTCTAGGGGGGGGGGGGGGGTAGAGTGACATGTACAAAATCCTATTCAAAACTTTTTGCCATTCACATTTACACGCTTCAGCTTTTTTTTACAATGCAATCTTGTATGTAGGCTGTATTACTATTTGTTCTTTGTGCTCTCATTGAGCATTGCGCTGGTCCAGAAAATCCATTTCGTAAAACAAACTTGCAAAAAACGATAAATTCTCACCGTTTTTTAGAACCCTCGCCTGTCGGTAACAAATATAATATGGCTGCTCCATTGGTAATCAGTGTAGTCTGCGCGCAATGCTGGTCCGTTTTACGTTGTGTTATTAGTAAAAGGTTATTTTTTTAGGCACAAAATATTGTCCACTTGTTTAACATCGGTAGAATAGATGGGTGGACGCTGGACAAAGGACAATTTGATTGAGATACGAAAATACCACTATTGCATGTGTACTAGTTACTACATTGATTTGAAGTTTTTAATTATACCAAACTCTTCTTATATCTGATTTCCTCCAAAAAGTGGAAAAAGTATTAAACCAGAATGTCACAGAGTGTTATTGATTACATTTAGATATTTGTTTGATTACAGTGTACAAATCAGAAAGACTTTGCTGTATGCCTCGTCCCGAGCCCCAAGGAAGAAAGTGAAGATGAAGCAACTGACAAACCTTCAACTCTAGAGGGCGTGAGTGAATATTGGATTGCAGAGCATGCTAGACAAGTAAGTGAAAGCTTGTATTTTTTTTTGTAGTTGTAGCTCTAGGAATGTATACTTTCCTTAATGTCAGGGCTTGATTTACATGTAATCATTCAATGGGGGGAGGGAGGGGAGGAGGAGAGGACCAAGAGGGGGTGACACCCCCCCCCCAAACATTTTTCTCTGTCAGAATTTTGAGCCTCAGGTAGCCAATTAAGCACTGAGTTAAATTCAGTCATTTTTGGTCTAACAATCTTCCTTATTTTTACTTCAACTTGCAAGACTGTTTGTAGCTTTAAGATTATTGAATACCATCAGGTTGCGTTCTGGTCATGCAAGTCTTTTAGTCCAATGCACTTGACTACTGTTGGTCATAGAAAATTACAAGTTTTGTTTTTTTCCCCCTCAAAAGACAAGGAATGATTCTGTTCAGTGTTTTTGAATGATCCTTCTCCCACTCTGTAGGTAACAAGAATGCTACCCGGGGGTCTGGGTGTGATGGGCGTGTTCGCCATGGCCCCGCCCAACGCCATGAAGAACGCCCAGCCCAAACTGAGGCAGGTTCTCTTTGCCGTCAACAAACTGCTGAGGAAACGGCAACTACTTCTGAATGTGAAGGATGAAGAAGGGGAAGACGCAAGGGACTGGGCGATTCTACAAATTTGCACCACTACGAGAAAGTATCCTTTGAAATTAAGTTTTGTTTCTCGATCCATCATACATTGCCTGTGAAGGAGCTAAGGGGTAACAGGCTGATGCAGATATCTCCCTTTATATTTAGTGGTTGATATGGGCATGGTGGTACCCCCCCCTATTGTGTCTTCATTGTGTACTTGGAATCTCAGGAATTCTTCAGAGGATTTCTGTGTACTTCTGTACAAGAGGAAAGTAGTGTGTTAGCACGTTGACTGCCGGTCATAGATTCGTAGGGCGTTTCCATTTGCCAAGTGTGGTGCGCATGCGCGCATACCAATGCGCCAACGCTAAAAAAAAATAACTTGAACATACAAATTCTAAGGATGTATGTCCTCACCACTGCCAGAAGCGTATTTGTTGCATTCTCAGTGATGCCAGTGTATTCAATTAACAATACAAAAACCTTTCATTCTCTACGAGTATACTCGCAGTGGCAGAATCCGTTTTACTACGAATATACTCGTAGGCGGCAGTGAACGTGTTAAGTATGTTTTTTTGTTTGTTTTTTGGTGGGTTTTTTTTTGGGGGGGGTGTTACCCTCTGCCCCCATATCGGGCATAGTATACCTTTATAATAATGGTTCATTTGGCTAGGTGCCAGTCCAAACTCCCAGGGAGCAGAACAAACTATGTTCAAGTGGTTCCCTGCTTCCCATGCTGCACATGTTCATGTTCACACTACCCACACAGATGCATGTATGACTTTGAATTTAATTTGTAATGCCCCATACAAATTTTGAAAGGAAACTTTGGAAAAAAAAAAGTTTTTTTTTGGGGGGGTGAACAAAGAAAACCGGATTTGTACCTGCGACTTCAGAGATCACATGCTGGTGCTCTACCAACTGAGCTATCTAGTCCCATGTTGGCGGTTGGCGGTTGGCGGTCTCCCTATTTTGTAAATAACTTTGAAGAGTGTGGTATACTAGTGAGAGGACGAGCTTACTGGTTCCGCTGGCTTGCGATTAAATAAGTTAAAGATAGTTCCCAACAGACGCCATCTCTACGGGCAAATTGCATTTTGGCTTGCAGGCGCGTCAAGCGCTCAGATTATTAATGCAGCCGTGTTGTTTACTAACCGAAATGTGCACATGCTGCTCGCCATTCTCACGTGACGCACATGACTGTGTGTTCCAAATTGCCCATAAAGATGTCTGGTCATATTGCAACCTATCTATAGGGAAACCCTGCAGGCTGGCCCTATGTGTTTGGTTAGATGCTTAGCTGTTTACACCAAAATGACACAGTGTGAACCCTAGAAGATTGATCACTCAAAATTTGAAACACCCTTGCCATCCCTATTGTTGTGCCATCTGTTGTGCCATCTGATACCTTAATAATTCACGGAGTGAATTTTCTCGGCAGAAACCATTTTCCATCCTTAACCGTTGACTTCAGGTTAACTTGCCGTGTATTTGACATCTCTGATCCCAGGGTAAGTTGTACTGAGTGTTTGCTCAAACTACAATAGAAATAGAGCCCGGGGAATGCTGAGTGAGTTGCTGTCCACATGACCAGATTCATGCCTATCCTCAATAGATACACCAGCAAACCGACCAGTTAGAATTTCACATTTTGTCAGGAATTTTGTTCATGATATCATAACATGTGCTTATTTATGGCAATGGAAATAAGCAGTGGTGATTATTGGAGCTCTTCAAATGGTGTTGTTTTGGCCTTTGAAAGTAGTTCAGATGGGGGGGGGGGTTCTTTTGTGCATTGGTATTGGTATGAACTTTACAATCAGACCGCTTTCAGATTGAAGCTAATCAAGTTGGGTTATTTTGCGATCTTTGCAGTAACACTTGTTATATAGGTGGCTAAGTATAGAGCTTGCCTCTCACCAATGTGGCCCTGGTTCTCAGCTAAGGCCATATATGAGTCGAGTGTAATGGTTCTCTACTCTGTCATGAGGGTTTTTCTTTGGGCTCTCCGTTTTTCTCCCCCACCCCCCAAAAAAATCCAACACTTTTGATCTGTGGCTGTGCTCCATGGTCATATATGGGATGGGGGGATGTGGCTGGCTGCCAAAGGTGCCGTTGCATGCCCGAGACTCGAACATGTCGTATGTCATAACCGCATCCTTCGCAATTCAGCTTTTCAGATGCAAGAAAGGATGATTAGCCTCCCAAACCATAATTATATTATTAGATTTCTTTATAAAATAATAATAATATAAGCAGTTCTTATATCTTTATCATGCTCGAGGGCGTCTCAAAGTGCTCATTATTTTTTCTACAAGGCATGCGGAGCTCTGTTTGAAATAAAAGACCCATTTATTGCCACAGCACCCTGTAACAGTTCACAAGGTGCTGTGGTGCAATCTGCAGCCAACCATACCAGAAAACACCAGGACAAACCCCTTCTCTTGAGGATATTAGTGCACTTGGTTCTTTTACGTGCATTACACAACACATGGGACCTACAGCTTTGCGTTCCATCCGAAGGATAAAGCATTATTGGTTAAGTATCTTACTGAAAGACACACATGTCATGACCAGGACTCGGACCCACACTCTGATGATCAGAAACACCAGAGTTTGAGTCCAGCGCCCTTGACCACTCAACTATAACACGTCATAAATAAAAATGAATTGTAATGGTTCTTCAAAGTAGTGCAACATCTCCTTTTCTTTTTTATAATTATCAATCCTGTACTCACTAATGTTATTGTTCCTGTACTCTTGTCCGGCAGAGCACAGCGAGACCAGCCGACTGGAAGTTTCAGAGCTTTCTGTCTCGTTGGCCGTATCTTCATTGTAGATTGCATGTTGACATCACCGTACCTGTCCAACATCAAGCTGTTGATTGTGGACAGTACAGCAGGCAAATCTCAGTAAGTCACCAAACTCATACTATTCAGGGATGCCAGTTTTCCGGCTATTGCCGGAATTCCGGCTTTTTAAAATTTTCCCCAAATTTTTCCGGCGCTCCGTATTTCATCTGGCCGGGAAAAAAAATATTTTATTGAAAACAGATTTCCGGCGCTCGTTGGAGCGACTCGTGTTTAATGATAATATGTTTTGAAAGCGCCCTCAAGCGTTCGTACATGTATTGTAAATGCCGGAAGTATCGAGCGAAGACTATACTTTTCTGTCGAATGTGTGCGTGGTGCCGTATGGTATGTATCGATGTATTTTGTGTGTACATCCATACACGATCTTTGGACTGTACGTGAAATTGCTCTGAGAATTTTGTCGCGAACGATTGGCGTTACCATTGAGACATACCGACTGAGTTTTTGGCGTTACCATTGAGTCATTATGGATGTTGAAGAGTTCAGGCATGCAACTCTTTCCGCATTTCCGCGTTTTAAAAAAAAATGATCAGCTCTAAAAAAAAAAATAATAAATCGTATTTTTTTTTTTTTTTTTTTTTTTTTTTTTTTTTTTTAAATGGTAGGCCTATGTAAATGTCAAGTTATAAAACTGTTTTTTTCTTTTTCTTTTAACCATTATGAGATAAACCATGAAATCAGTGTGTACATAATCAGTGTGTACATACACATTCGACAGGGCGGATCCAGGCATTTTTGCATGGGGGGGTTCAGAATTTTCTTTTTCTTTATGTTTTATAAAAGAAATCGCTGTTATGTTTTTTTTATTGTTTTGGGGTCTTAGCGGGGAGGGGGGCGGTGACCCCCTTTCCTTCGCAGCGAAATTTTTTCAGGCTCTGAAGGGAAGAGTCACTGGCATCCCTGACTATTAAAGGTATTATATAGGAATGGTAGAGCTGACAAAATAGTCGGAGATGGTGTTAATGTTTTGTGTGATCAACCATATACATGAAATAACAAACATCTGAAAACTTGTGCTTAATCTATTGTGTGAATCAGGAGAAATTAGTGAAGAGCTATTCACAGTTTTCAGCATGTAAACACATTGTCCTTAATTTTGGTTGTAACAACCAGTACCAGCTGCTGTGTTTTATTGGGTTTTGAGATACAGTTTTCTTGAATATGACTTCATTTCAGAGGGGAAATGTTTCACAGAAAAAAAATGGTTCTAGTATGAACTTCATAATCAGTGAGCTTTCAGACTAAAATTAAAGGAGGATGTTTTATATCCTTACCAATGTTGTACAATACCTTCAATGGCCATGGTTCAGTAGGGAATTGAAGGAGAACATTACAGCAAATTGAATACAGTGCGCCCTCTACAGTTTACCTCAGAGAGGCCATTCTTCCCCAAAAGCGGTCGACTAAGAACAAAATGAGTTTGCAACACAGCATCGCACAGGCGGTTTGGGTCCTTTCAATTCTGATGTAATTGTGGAAAACATTTACCGGCCTCACAAAAAAAAATACCATCTCATGTCTGAGAAACAAACAAATATCATATGACCTTGCTACTTTGCAAACCATGAAAACAACTAACAAACCCCCAAAAATTTTGTCTGAAATTGTTCATAATTTACAGGAGGGTTTGATGCCATTTGTGGAGACCATCGAGAGGTCTTTAGCTGTGGTCAACGGACAGCTAAGAGATCCCCAAGATGGAATTGAGGCAACTCAAAGCAAGGTCAGTGCAAGGTCAAGTCTTCAAAGCCTGCACAGAGAGTGCTATAGATTTTTGTTTTATTAAATAAAAGGTTTTTTTTTTGATGTGAACATTAAGATTGAGTTCCTTAAAATTCAAACAAGTTTTCCTGACTCTTTGAGGATGCTACTTCAAAACTTTAGGCAGTCACCATAATAGTAATATTGATAATAATAATAATGGAAACTTATAAAGCGCACAAATCCACAAAAGTGCTCATGGCACAGAACTCGCAGCATTCAGATTTCATAAATCCTACTTTCCACCAAGTCCGTAGACATTTGTGGTTTTCGCCAAGCGCACAGAGAGAGTTGCTGTCAAATCTGGTCAGAACAATTCTAGTTCTCAATCGAGAGCGTTTGGTAGACTTCTAAGTGAAAAAGTTTCTCTCCTAAAGATGGTCAGGATTTGTTCAGATGATAATAATAATGTTAATTATGTGGGTTTTGAGGCATTTCATGGTGAGATATTAATGTATGTTGGGTTTGCGATAACACCATGTGTATAGATTTTGTTCTTTGAGAACGCGTCTTGCTATTTATTCTACTGCTGCAAAGTAGATTTTGGAAATCGGGAGACTACCTGGTTCTAAAAAGAACTGTTCTGCTTATTAAGTATTACCTGGGTGGAAGGTAGGAAATTAGCTGGGACTGCTACTTTTGCTTAGTGGATCAAGGGGACTTCTCGTTATTAACTTCACTGTCGAGTGAATTTCTAATTGGTCTCAACGCAATCTACACAGCAAATATATATACACACGGTGTTAGCGCAAACCGAATACACAATGTTACTTATATTACACAGTTTCCATATTAAAAATTATCAGATGCACCTGACAATAATATGAACTAGATTACTTACAATATACATACAAATAAGAAAAGAACAGTAGGAAACAAGCGTAGACAAAATTTAGAACATATTCTAAAATTACATCCGTATATAGATAAATAAAAAGTTTCAACAGGACCAGCCAGTGACTAAAAATATTGAGGTATTATCGTTAGCACTGGCAATTAGCGCTGGCGATAAACAGTGGTACTACAAATTTCTTAAGAAAACAGTCACACATAAAAAAGCTTCCTTTAAAAAGGGTTGTTTTAAGATGGTATTTGAAACCATTGACTGTTTTTTTCCTGGCTGATCTTGAGAGAAAGTTCATTCCAGATCCGGAGTCTAGGATGTACATGCAGCGTCATAGCCAACTGGAAGCCATACTTGCACAGGCTGAATGCATTTATGCAGACCAGGCACAACAGACCACAACAAACTATGTATTTCAACAGTACAGACTTCTGACAAACCACTCAACATTTTAGTAGTGCGTATGTATGTGATGATGCTCCTAAGTGTTAGTTTAGTGAGAAGAAACTTTGACCACTTTTGTCCCCACAGCGCAAATCAGGAAAGAAGGCGGCGAGTGCAGTTGGTTCCGATGGCATCAAATATTCCATTGAGCTCCTGGCACAAAATGTGAGTAATACTATTGTATTAGTGCCTTTCTGAGGTTATTTGGAAATTCTTATTATTTTTGCGGATTGAATTACTCAGAAAGGTGTTGAACTATCCGGCCTGTCAGTACCAAAGATTTGCTTCACTTTAAAAAAACTTCCTGTCGCTTGTAAATTATTTATTCTGTATTTTGTGTTCCATTGTTTTGTATTTGTACATTTGTTTTATGTGATTGATGACAAATGAATAACAAAGTGTACAGTGCTAAACACACACGTATTGGTACAACACAAATAATCTTTTAGTCCCGATGCAATTTAACTTCTATTGAATCATTACCGTATCTGCTGCAGATATATAGGATTCGAATTGGTCTCTAGTTACTGGGAAAGCTGGGTAATCTATTGGTATGACATCTGCTTTAGAATGGCAAAGGTCGTGGGTTCGAATCCCACCCGAGTAATACATGACTGCCTGTGATTTTTATGAACCTATTTGCACAAAAACAAAAACAAAACTTATCATGTGCAGTAGAAAATAGTACGGGTCCAGAAAACAATTGAGATTTGCACAAAAAAAAACAATTTATTCAAATTAAAATATACAATAAGATTTTCAAAGTGCAAACAGCGTGTTTCATGTGTAACATCAGAATATATAATTTGGAGACATATTTTTCTTGAAATCTTTGCAGGTTAGAACAGGTAACAACAAGGTTAAGCATAGCCCATGTACTGCATGTATACAAGTCCATGGGGTGATGGAGAGCAGATCTTATGTACATAACAAGGCAACAGTTGCTGATGCAATACAGGTACGTTATACAATGATATTGACTGCCTTGGGGGCAGTTATATGGGAATATTGACCGCCTAGGAAGTCACTATAAAAGATTGTACCTTACAACAAGCATAGCATATATATGTATTATACAAACCATATGGGTTGATGGAGAGCCTATGTACATGTACATAAGAAGGAAACGTACATTACACATTGATATTGCCCACCAAACAAGGCAGTTAAATTGAACTAGTGACTGCCACAGGGTCAGTAGTAAAGGGTGTATAAAGCAATGGTATACAGAAATCACACATACTGAATAATGCAAGTCCACAAAGTTATGAAGAGTAGATGGAACATACGTATTTACGTTGTTAAACAAAGGTATCGTATAAGTGCTCTGGCTTCTCGCTATGACTTTATTTGCCTAGCCAAATTTGTAGACTGTTTTTTTGTATAAGATATAGAATAGAGCCTTAGCAACAATCTGTAAGAATATGCCTGTTGGCTATGGTCAGTAATTTCTGATGGGAGACCATTCATCGTTTTGCAATAGTTAGATGGCCTGTGCTGTTCAATTTGAACCAAAAAATGTAGACCTGTAGATTGTTAAGCACCCACGACACCAAGAGAACCTTTTGCTTGTCTCTGGATAAAGCTGTGTAATGTACCAACTCTGAGCATGCTCAGAGAACAACTTATTATCCCATGTATATGAAGGGTGTTTGAATGTATTGTATGTGAATTGAGCCTTTGAGAAAGACTAGGGTCGAAACGTGAGGCCATCAACCATCTTTTTGCATTTATACCAGAGGTCATTTTGGTTGGTAAGCAGTTTGCATAAAATCAACTAAATTCTTATTTTTTATTTAACTTTAGGCTGTGAAAGAAGATGTTATTCGTAGCTTACAAGCAAGATTAGAGCTGTTATCGGATGAGTTGAGACAGAGCAGTTCAGAAGAAGAAGTTAAGGAGGTAGAGACTGGTAAGAAGGAAGTGTGTACATTTTCATTGTCTCTTCCCACTGTGTCCTTTGGAAAAATTATGGAAACCCTTTTTTGAAAAATTGTTTCGATGAAAGGCGCTTTTTTATGTAACAAAGCTACAATTCAGCGCCCCAGATTAAGTATTGTTGACATTTTCAAGCAATAGTGAACTCAAATTGCATTTTGTAAATGTACTAATGCCCCTCCCATGATATCATTAGTGTAATGTGCCATGCTGAGTAGCGTAAGCTTTCATGCCTCTCAACTGGCTCCTATCGCAGGTTGCTTTAAGTAGGGTGTTAGTATTCATGTTCAACATTAAAATTACATTACAAAAGTATGCATATTATACAAAAGGCAAGAGATATAAAAATAAAAACAGATTAAAAAATACGAAATACGTTCCAAAGGCAGGACAATGGCACACCTGAAGGATTACAACAAAGTAAACTTAATTACTTCTTGTTGTTTTCCAAATGCTGTTGGACGAAAACCAGTCCAAAAGCCATAACACCACAAAGAAAAGAAAAACAATAATTGTTTAACCACTAATTGCATAGGATTTTAAAAAAACACACACACCAAGAACGCCGTGAAACAGTTGCCTGTGTTCGCGCAATCTGCTACAGTGTCTCACTACACGTGGCCTGTTGAAATGACTACCGCCAACACGCACAGTAACTTGAATGCCAGTTTATAAGTCCATCGCTGTGTGTTGTCTAAGAATTTTGCATGTTTTTGTGTCCTCCGAAGTGAACTGGTCAATTTGCAACTTGCTTTCATTTACTCCCTCTAGGTGACACGCCCTAATAGAGTTTAAATGCAAGGCACATCATTGACTTTTCCAAAATCAACCTTACTATTCCTGCCAACCTTGATTTAACAGATCCACCCAGTACCATAGCAACACCCAAACGAGTCTTCGCCAAGTTGCCCAATACTCACATCAGTGTGTGCGACTACGCCTTCCGGGACGAGGTGGCTCAAGACTCACTAGATCGGATAAACGAACTACTCAATCTTCAGATCACTGAGGAAGAACTGGAACTCGAGGCTGAGAAAGTCCCAGGTAACGTGTTTTACCACATTCTTTATTTTAAGGGTAAGGTCGGAAGTCTATGTGTCCGTTGTGCGTAATGCGTGTTTGCAATGAATAGTGCGCAATTTATAGTGCGCAATGCATAGTGCGCATTGCGTAAAGATGAAGGTACATGCCTATCTACAAGTAACTAGTTTACTACACAGCAAAAACAATTAACTGAGAAGTAAAACACATGTAACTGGTTTACAAAGACCAGAGTTACAGGTTAATTTCAACACACAAATTTATGGATTTTGGATTTTGTTTTTCTTTTTTCCGAAGATGACAGTGACATGGAAGCTTCAGAGAAGAGTTCCTTCTCACTGTCAGGAGCTGAGAGTGAGGAAGGTCAAGAGGTCAAACGACGACCTGTGCAATACCTAGGTAAGTGGAAATTGTCAGAACCAGTGCATTCTGGAAAAACTTTTTTTCCATAATTTTCAACCAGTTAAACCCCCCCCCCCCCCGTCTCCTTCATTGTTCATCCCTTGCTTATTTCTGTCTGCTTTTTGTCTCTCTCTCTTTTCATCTCTTTCCACTTGACTGCTCCTGTTACACCAGTATACCTGTTTATGTTTGTTGTGTTGTCATATAGCCTTCTAGAAAGACTCTGCTAGGGTAAAAATGTTTGGCAGTTAAGTATTTTACAATATGTGTTCTCTGAAAACTGTGAAACAAGACTATAATTAGCTGTAATACCGAGTGGATTGTTAAAACAATGGTTGTTGTTGTTGTTGCAGGTGCTGCAATCGGGGCAGCAGGTGCTCTTCTTGCAGCAGGACTTTCATATCTTGTCATCAAACAAGAATGAACCAATCATGAGACGACATACAGACTGCCAATCGGGGAGCTGCTTCTTGCCATCTCAACAAGTCACCCAGAATCTGTTGTTTGTAAGGAAGGGTGTGATTGGTCCGTAATTATCTCAAGTAGGAGGAGTAAAGATGGTGCAGTGTTTTTTAGAAACACATTTCCTAAACACATAAATTTGCTATCCACTCATAGATGTAGCTTGGCAGGTTTCAGTTTAAATCATTTGCAGTATGATTTCATCTGATTTCTATGATTATTAAAGACATTTTATTTAATTGCTAAACAGCTCAATTCCTCTTTTAAGGCAGTGATAAATTTCCCTGTTCATTTCTGTAGTGGCAGCGGATTAACCAGGTAAGTGTATGGTTCTCGGAAATGTGTGCTCGGGCAGAACTTTGTAAACAATGGAAAGTTTCTGGTTTGTCTGCTGCCACCTAGTGTCTCAAGGTCTCCAATTGAAATGATTGACAGACATTTTGAAATCCGCCTCACGAAATGCATTAGGCAACTTCTTGGTATGACTAATTGAGACTTGAGACTTCTTATTTCTCTTTTTGCCTTGAAAAAATTCATCCCCCAAAATACAAATTTCAACGTGTATCACAGAAATTGCATTTAGACAGCAACCCTTGAAGATGAATTCAAACTCTTGGGGGCGCTCTATATTGTGAATTCCATTGTTTATTTTGGCGGCGGGGGGGGGGGGGGTGTTGCAAAATGGGATAAAGAGTTGTAAAAACAATATATATATATGCTGAGGTTTGACTTTGTTTTTCATACCAACTACTTAATTGGAGCTGTTAATTGCACTATTATGCAATAACATTATTTTTATAAATATACTTGTATTTTATCGTCTGGTTTTGGTCAACGTAATGCTGTATTATAAACAAAATGATCAAGACAGACACAAAGGTCATCTGTGAAAATTTCAGTTGAATACAGTGTTGAAAAAAACAGCAAAAAGCTGTCACAGTATTTGATTATCAAGAATGTGAAATCCATCCAAGTTTAGCTAGGTGACGGCGGGTACCAACAGAACCTCTTGCCGTAGTAAGGGCAGCAGTTCAAACGGACACCACAGAAATTTCCTAAAATCCCCTGCAGGCAATCTGTACATTTTTCGACATTTTTTTAATCCGAATTATTTTAAATGATTTTTATTCAACGGAGGCACTTCAGACGAAATAATTTCGCATGATGTTTACTACTATTACCATCTTCACAACAAGTAGGCTTTTAGATAAAGACTACAAAGTCTCTTTTTTGGGGTCATGGCCAAAAGTATGACCCTACCTTTAACATCACCATGGTTTTGAGTCTTTTTGTTTTAATTAGACATTTATTTTGAAGGGGCAAGGGGGGAAAAGACACAATGAGAATTTATAACAATTGGAAGTTAGAGCAAACAAACCACTGCAAAATTAATTTCCGGGTTAAGACATCCAGTGGAACTTAAAGGAAGAGAACTAGAGATACAGATTAGCTATAAAAAAAACCTGCTACATAAAGTATTGTTTCCATGGTTTTAAACCAGATATAATGTTTGTTATATACAGAGATGTTTATAATATGAAACGTCATGAATAAGCTATTAAAAAAACATTGAAGAACAAAATTACTGATATTTTAAATTCTTCTTATTATTTGTGTTTACTTAATAGTAGCGTTGTGTATGACTTAAGCAGAAGGTTTTGCATGAAAGGCAACATAGACAATTTTGAAAAGAAGCACCAATATTTAAACACAAACATAAGCCTTTGTTTAGTCAGGTGTGTGAAGTGAAGTTTATGTGAGAGAAGGCTGATGTGCACACTGCGCCGTGCTCGCAGACTGACGTGTTTGGTTTGTGTTTGACACTTCATTAAAGTTGCATGGACAGATTTTCGCCGGAAATTTTTTGGATACTAATTGTCTCTGAACGAATTTTGACAGTTTCAAAACGAAAAACATTCACACATTTTTGCAAATGCCACGGACAAAACTTAAAATACATTTAAAAATGCAAAATTGTGCATGGATGACGGACATGAGATAATGTCGTGATCTCTTACAATTATTCATTTTCAGTTCATAATTAACTGCCATTTATCATTGATGGTGGTTTTTCTCATGCAGTACATTAAATGAAAGCTTACAACTTTCTCGAATATATGAAAATGATATGTTTCATATATAAAAAAATAAATGTACGGATCAAATCGGCCAATAAGATATGCAAATGATATGTTTCACATATAAAAAATTAATTTACGGATCAAATCGGCCAATAAAATATGCAAATGATATGTTGGAAAAATTTCCGTATCCTGCCACCACTTTTTCACTCATTTTTACCCAAAGGAATATGTCATTTGAGTAAACTAGATACTATTTTATTTCATAACGAATGAAAAAGTGGTGGCTGGATACAGACATTTTCCCGATATGTTTCACATATAAAAAATAAATTTACGGATCAAATTGGCCAAAAATCGGACCGAGTATCTTTTAGTCCTGACTACCAAAGCACTTCTAGTAAGGTCAATTGGATGAACACGTACGTGCGTCTCTTCCACTCAATCGCCCGGGCTCAATTTCACAGAACTGCTCTTACGCAGCAACAACAATTCATTGCTTAGCAAAAATGAGCTGGTAACCTTATGCTGGTCTGGGCACAATTTTGTTGTGCTTAAATGGTAAATGTTTGTGCTTAAGCAGCTCTATGTAATTGGGTCCTCGTCAGTTCGGTGTGCTATAATTCATGCACAGTGTATCTACCCTATTAATAATGAATGCAATTTTAATATTGCAGACTTGACCTGTATTGGGGTAGAGTTTAATTAATTTATGCAACCAGCTTCTCCGTTCGGGCACCATTAATACCATACCTGTGTTGTATCTATTGTGTGGACTAGAGTACAAGGACCACGCTCTATTTATAGACGACTCTTTGGAAATGAACGTACCTTTAATCATCACAAGTGAAGTGAAAAATGATCCAAGCCCAACGCCATCCACGAACCTCTACGAACCTCCCTACAGTTTGCTTTTTCTGAAGAAATAAAATGTCACCACTTAATTAATGGTATGACAAAAGTCTTTTACAAACGAAAGCTAAGTCAAAACAAGATACCGACCGACCGGCCTGAAAGCAACGAGTGCATGGCGTACCTTTGGTTCTTGATTTACTGTATCAGCCTCCTCACAAACCCAAGCGCTTCTTTCGGACATGCTTCCCCGACCTGGCTTTTCTTAACGAGAGAACAGCTTCAGCTTCCACCAGTACCTTTCTTGGTGGTGTGACGGAGTTGTGGCAGGTGCCTGTTCATCTGTGTACGTTTAGTGCTCGATATGGGGCATGGTGGTACCCTCCCCCTCCTTATTGTGTCTTTATTGTGTGCTTGTAATCTTTGGAATTCTTTAGAGGATTTGGTATGGGGGGGTGTTACTTCTGTATGAGGAGAAAATAGTGCGTTAAAGTATTGGAATATGGGGGTAGCCCCCCCCCCCCCCATATTGGGCATGGTATAGGCCTACTGCGTACAGGGTGGTTAAAGGGTCCTGGGATCGCAATAAAGCCATGGTTTAAAGTTTTTAAATGCTTTCCAAAATAAATTAGTTTCAACAATTATTTGTCTAACTTTATTTCCCCCTAATGCACCGATCTTCTCTCTCCAGAGTGCATCACACTAAGCCCCAATACCAAACAATGCTAAATGCTAAATATTCAAAAGTACTTGGTTGTGTTGTTAAATTTACTGTTTTGCACTAACCACTTCCAATTCAAATTTAAACAGTCTTTGGTGCATTAATTAAACATTTATTATTAAAAATCAAGCCACTGAGCAAATCAATCTGATATTCATAATGAACGTTTATTTTAAAACCAATTAAAGTGATTGGGAACTTCATATCGACTGCCGTAATTTACCCATCAATTCAATTAGAGGTTCCTAATCGTTACCATGGCGACCATCACAAATTTCAAGGATCTAATCTTGTCTCTTGGCAATTGTGTACTCGTGGTAAATTGAGGGTTAGTGAAAGTGAAATTAATGATACAGTGAAGCGTGTATTATACAAAGGGAATAGTATTCAACAGTAGGCCCTATTGGTTTAAAAATTGAGAAATAGCAAAACATTGGTTAACAAATAATAATAATAATAATAATAGTGGCCTCTTATAGAGCGCACAGGTCCGTCAGGCATGACGCTCATGGAATAGAAATAGCCAAACATATTGCCTAAAAATGGACACTCCCTCACTACAAAAAGTTTTTTTACGAGGAAACAAAACAAGCACAAAAAAAAGAAGATCAAAAAGTAATAATAAACGCATTCAAGAAAAAATATATGAACGAGAGACAGGCATACACAATGACGGTGAAAATGGTGTAAAGGTGTTTTAAAAAAACCCACACACACACACCAAAAACACATCATGTACACAGGAACGTTGGGCTGTTTTGTGTTTGTTTTTGTATTGTTTTGTGTGTTTGATTGTTTTTGTGTTGTTGTAGTTTTTGGAGAATAATTTAGAAATACCAGTATGGGTTTCGGTTTGCACCACACCATGCAGCAAACCTCACATTTCTCAAACTGTAACTTACAGGAATTTCTTTGAATTGTTAAGGAAGATTTTTCTCGGAAATGCTGTAGTACGGACGAACAATTTCCGTGGCAGTTGGTACTGTGATGTAGAACAAAACATAGCTTTCTAATTATTTGAACTAATTTATTTAAATGCTATATTTAACATGTTGTGTTATTTTTTTTATATATATAACCTGCTCAATGTTTTATTTAATAACTTGTGTTATTTTAAAAATCTTTTATATGTGTCCCCAAATGACACCATGTGTCTAAATCTGTTGTGAGTAGTGGTGGTTCTGAGAATTAACCCGACGTTTCTATCAGTATACTCTAATCGTCTACATGAGAACACACACACAAACTTATGCTTTGTACAGTGATATATTGTTCTGATCATCACTTTCCATGTCTCTTTAAACCTGTTCAGAGTAATAATTTATGTTTGTTTAATTTTCACTTTAAAATGCTGTAAGACTCATTCAAAATCGACTTAACTAGCCTACAGCTTTGCAGTCAACCGTGGTGAAATGTTGACCCCTTGTTTGATTTCGCTTCAATCTTTGACATTATAAACCCACTTCGCTTCCGTAAACCACTGATCTCTATTATACTGAGAGATCAGTGCCGTAAACCCATATATCGTGTCTCAGTGTTACTTTCGAACCTATTTAGACCTACAAGTAAAACATGGGTTTGTTGGTCGTCAGTTGAGCCTCAGGCCTCCACAATAACACTGACGTATAAATGCTGCACTCCATTTTACAGTAAATGGGAAAACCTCAAGGCTTTGGGGTTTTCTTAAGAAAAACGAGCGGAAGTATCAACCTGTCAATTTGCTCGTAGCACCTTATTGCACGCCCGCCCAGCACACCCATTGGGGATAGCCTATTTCAGGAGACCTCTGCAGCTGTTGCGATAATGAATTGAAGGGTACTGGCACTGCTAAATAACCGTTATGAGAAATAAGATTTGCTTTGTTTTTCTTTACGGCTGAATGAGTTGAACGGATCTAGACGTTGTTCATACTGTGTAGAATATCTACTTTCTGATCATCAGCACCGAATGAAATAGGTGGCACTTTTCACGAGAGTGTGTCTCTAATGCAGTGGTGCATGCTCTGTTTGGAAACCGTTAAAGAGGAAGGGAAATGTCAACTTCAATTTTGTGATGTACTAATTTTCCAATAGATAGAGTCCTCATGTCAGTGGGGGATAATTACAAGTCTCTAATCTCACGTTAAAATGATGTAAACTGCCGGTGTATTTCATACCATTCCAGTGCAAAATTTGTCAACATCCAAAACATCTAAATGACATCATTCTGAGAAAAATGGGTCTTTTAATGAATTGTTTTTTTCTTCTTCACTTTAATAGCATATGGTTGGAGTCATCATGTTTTGCATTAAAGGCAACGCAATTTAAGAAGAAGCATAAATATTTACACACAGGCATAAGCCTTTTGTTAAGTCAGGTCTGTGAAGTGAAGTTGATATGAGAGGAGATTGATGCGCATATTGCGCTGTACTCACAGACGGAAGGGGGTCGTGTTGATTCAATACACGCCCCCCCCCTCGACTGCCAAATCACTTCCCTTTTGGATGAGCGAATATAATGCGTCCCTTGCCCTCAGTTTTCATTGCTCCATACTTAATTGACAGTGCAGCTACCCGAGTAATTTATAATGTCGGAATATAACTTGTATTTGGGGCAGATTTTAATGGATTGATTTCGTGTCATCCCTGGGGTACAAAAATGTACAGACCAATTGTTATCAAAATGACGTCATTGGATGTTTTGAATGTTGACAAATTTTGCCCCGGAGGTTATTGAATACAATGGCATTTTACACCAATTTAACGTGAGGTTAGACAGTTGCCACCCCTCCCCCCCCCCACTCGGCATGAGGAATTTTGAAAAATTAGTACATTGCAAAATTGAATTTGACATTTCCCTTGCTCCTTAAGTGCGGGAAGTAAATTAAGAAAACTAAAACAATTGCTCACCTTGTTGGTTGTTGGTTAAGCACGCTGGTCATGCGTAACTGCTTTGTCCGTCCAACTTGATTTCCCAAAATGCACTGCTCTTCTCGCTCCATAGACCCAATCGCCATAGAAAACGCGAGTTTGCAAAAAGGAAACAACCAAGCTGAACAGAGATCCAATGTGTAAGGTGTGATTTTAGCCTCCATATATATTATGTACACGTTTCCAAGTCAACTGCCACTCCTGCAATCTTTGTATTTGTTTCAATTAACCCCGATAGCAAAATAATACAGAATTGCGTCAATTACAGTCAACACTCACGGACAACACCTTATGTTTAATTTGTACCTTCTTACATCGATGGACAATTAACATGTCAACTAAAATAATGTTACGCCACTAAGTGCCTTCATTCGACTAAATTATGCTAATTATCTGGACTCGTAAGCTGCTTTCAAAATACTTTCAAAGTACTATTTGCCACCAAAAAATCCCAACAAAAAAACAAATTAGCCGGAAACCATGCACAAACAATAAGCAATATACGACTACTTTAGCTGGTAACCTAATTTTGCTGGCTCTATGCGAGTCAGGCCAGATGCCACCACCTCCGGTAATGTGAAAGCAAACATTATACCATTTTGTTTCCTTCAACGACGTTCATTTTGTGGACATTTCAAGCAGATCGTGATCAGGCAACCTCGTTCCCACAATGGTGTTATTATACCCACTTTGAAATTATTGTATATAACTTTCACTGACCTTGGTTGCTTGTTATGTAGAACGTTATATATTTTAAGTTAAATTCTTCACAAGAATAAAAAGATTACGAATAAATAATAAGCTTGAATCGCTGTCCATTTGATTTAATTAAACTTTTCTAAAAATTCAATTTCCCTAACCCTATACCACAGTTAACTTATACAATTAAGTCGACACACGCACATTACAGCACAACTATAATTATGATAATGAAAAAACTCTATGAGGTTAATGAGAGGTAGGTAGGTTTGGCTTTAAATAGAAGTAGGCACTTCACCACGCCTCTTAAAGCTCAGTCTCTATTACTCATCAGTCATAACCGCACGTACCTATATCAAGGCTTTGGGATGGATAGTAGGCCTACTTTATTGTCGTCCCTAACTACCAGTTCCCTTTTCAAAACCAGGGCCCCGGTCCGGTGTGGCAGGAGATTCTGTTCCCCTATACGGCGAACTGTGTAAAAACTTATTCCAATAGCGTCCTCTTTTGAATCCTCCTCCTCCAGCAATGTTAATTTCCCATGGGGGACAGAATCTCCGGGGACAGATTTTCCTAGGACACCAGCTCTTATTCTGGCACCGGCTTATAAGCTCCAACTCCTGTCTGAAACCCCTGACCAAAGGGGCACACTTTTAAAATAACTAAAGCCGTGAATAGGGGACTTTTGGGACGCTAGGTGGTAGCAGACTTACTCGGTAAATCCACGGTTCTTGGTAATGTGCGCATGCTCACACTTCCGTAAATGTCCTGGATGTGACTTTACTTCTCACACTTCCCGGAGTCAACAGCCGACTCAACAATCAGCACGATCAAGAAAGCGATGTATGCAATCCAGAACAGGACAAATGAGATACGGTCGACATAAACAGCTATCTTCTTCCAATTACGAGGTACAGATTTCTGTAAAAAAAAACAATCAAAATAACGCCACAAGTTAATCATACTGCAGAATAAGCTGTAGAGAGTAAATTCATCATACTGCAGAATAAGCTGCAGGGAGTAAAACGGAACACGACTAGGCCTCCAAGTATCTCATCGAAAGTGTTGTAGGCCTACTTCTTGACGTGATGAGAGCAGGAGATACTTTCATCCAAGATTGTTGCTGGCATTATACTCTTTGGTGGGGAAAATGTTTATTACACTTCCAAAACTTCTTGAATGACGAGGGGTGTACAAGTGAAATTGCAATGGGTAATGAGAGACTTTTGGGGACACTATAGGTGGCAGGTAAACCCAACTATCTTGGAAGTGTGCGCATGCTCAGAATAACGTTAAGAATTGAAATTTACCTTGTAGACCTACATCTACTGCCACCTAGTGTCCCAGATGAATGCAAATAAAAACTTGTCATAACCTCAGTCTGAATTACGAAACATAAAAATGATTGTAATGACTGGAAAGATAACTTACTGTTGACTGGAGCATATGCGGAGTTACCTCGTTGTCATCCTGTGACTTATTGCCATGCCTTGTTAACGTCTTCGCTGTGATATCTGGGTCTCTCGCCTCAGGATCGTCGCTTGTATTACGCAGGATGAGGGTGATCGCTGACATCATTACAGCAACACCGGTCAGGGCAAAGTTAAACAACTCGTATCGGATCAGAATAGAGGGTTTGCCATCCCCCGCCTCAGCCAAACTATCCTGCAGGACCAACTGGAAGATGACGAATCCGAAGAAGACCGAGACACCGAACGAAAGCTTCTCTCCACATCCAGGGGGCAGCCAGAAGACAAACGATGCCATCACTGTCAGGATCGTGGTAGGAGCCATGACCATGTACATGTAGTACTTTGGCACGCGCTGCAAGCAAACAGCTACATTAACCCGTGAGCTCCGTCGACACTGTACCTCATCATCTGAGGCACTGGCACCCATGATGCAAGTGTTTGAGTACGCCTCTCCGAGAGAGACACTCCTTAGCTCCCAATTTGCTGTTGATTCTACCAACTCTACGTTATGAACACGTTGTGACGCCTTTAGAAAGATGACGTCACTTGGGGTTCCTCTTGTTCCGAGGACAAAATGACAAACTTGAGTATCAAACGGGAACAACTCCTGGTGCAGATTGCATTGTGTGCTATGAATGCGGGATACACTTACAAATAATCCACCTTGACTCGTAATCAACACCTCCGTATCACTTGGGATTAATGTGGTTTCATCGATTCTGAAAGAGTTATACACAGATGTTCTGATATTCAAAAACTAATGCTACATGGCCACACATCTTATTTTTTTCTTGGCTAGGGCTGTATGTCAGCAGCCACTTCACGATGACGTCACAACAACAATGCGGTTTATAATAGTAAATTTCGCTGCAGGACATTATATCCATGGTAAGTGTCGTCAGCAACATGTCTATACATTTTAGAGACTCCAGCCAGAAATTTCAATATCAGGAACTTATAGTTTCTTTGAGACGGCTATTACGTCCGCAACAGCAATAGACTGCGTAATAGCTCGTGCTTTTTTCATATACGTTGGTACCCGTGCTGAAGGTTGAGATTTTCTTTCCACCTCAAGTTAAAGCAGTGCACACTGTACGTGGGATTCCAAATTGGTTCCCGTTAATGAACACGCCGTTTTAGGTGTTAAGTAGATCATTTTCTTTAAATCAATGGGGGACCAGAGCAATTATGGTCTTTTTGTTGGTCACGTGTTTATGAAAAGACAGGAAACTCAATAAAACTGTACCACTTTTCTACCTTCAAGTTAACAATTTAAAATTTCATTATGTGAATGGAGATGCAGGCTTATACTAAAAATAATTTGAGTTGATTAGAACTGGGGTTTTTTTTGTTACTCTAAAAGTTAATTTTTTAAAAATGGACGGAAAAGGCTGGAAACATTTCCCGTCCTTTTCGGACGAAAATTTGAGGGTGATTTTAAAATGAAATAAATTAAAACATCAAAACATATATCAACTCAAATAATTTTAGTATAATCCTGCCTGTCATTCACATACTGAAAAACGTTTTAATGGTTTCAGGTACTTGAAAACAACTACAAATATCGGTAAAACTGCTACATAATTTGACAGATGCAATATCCTTTGTGTGGTATATCCTTTATTTTGTTCCCTGGTATAGCCATCATAATCACGGGGGACGCAATTTGTGGTCATTTGCTTCATGAAATAGGGCCCTTGCTTTAAAAAGAATAATAACTCACGCGTTCAGTATAAAGACGTTTGGATACCACACCATATTGGCTTTTACGACAATGGACTCCATCCCACTGTATTCGCTTAGGTTCCAGCTCAGCCGCTTATCTTCCCATCCCTAAAAAAAATATCAAAATTGAAAAACAATTTCAATTAACCTGAAAGTGATTAAACATCAAACACAAACTAAACGTTTACACTTATGATTGATAATGCTTGAACAAAGACATTGCCATTGATTAATCTATAATCTTACTTTTTGTAAACTTGATGGAGGGGGGGGGGTCATTTATTGGTATTAGTAGTATTTTTATTTGGTAATGGCTTGTCGTTTTCCTCCCCCTGTCACGCTACCACTAAGCTGTTAAAATTGTGAAATTATATGACACTGATGTCATATTTTGATTTAATTTCGGTTTTATATTCACCAACCAAAAAGTCGAAGGAAAAAAACTATTTGGTTTACAACGAAAAAAAAAAGCGCTACAGAAGTAAGGTTTTAGCCCTCCAGAAAGACTCTGCTTGGGCCGAAACGCCATCTGGCCACTAAACTTGTTTTACAGTATTAAATAACATTTCACAATCAAACAGTGTTTCAGGAAATATTATTTATTAAGGCGTTACAAAATATAGCCATCCATTTAAAATAGTTCTTCTCGCTCGCATAGCCCGTATGTAAACACCGATTGAACTGGCTCACTAATTCTATTGACATGTTTTATTAAACGCACGAACAGCACGAGTAATTTGGGTAAAAACCTCCGCTTCAAGGTAGATCATTTGGGATTTTGGGAAGAAAATTTAAATTCATTTCTCCTGTAGTTTTAATAAACGAAACAGCCTGTATAGGGAACGATGCCGGTGGAAACGAAAAAGGTTTATGTTCTGTTAGGGATTTGATATTTTTTTCTTACAACTCATTTGCATTGGTAGAATATCTAAATTGTGAAAAAAAATGTTGTAGGCCTAATCGAAGGGAAAATCGAAAACATGCAATCGACTTTTTACCCATTAGTATAAAGCATTAGTAGTTAGTAAGCATGAAGCTCGTTATGGTCGTAGTAGCTAATTGGCTTGAAAATGAACGAGGCTGTATTAAGAGGCATACCATATTAGATGACGTTACAGCCGTTAAATGTTGACCCTTTGAATCCTGCAACAGATGAAGAGATATAGACAGTGTCAATCCACACAGCGGATGGAGGGAAGTGGTGTCTTACATAACATATGAAATTACATATTTTATGGAATGAATTAATTCAAATCTCAATGTTTTCAATGGACACACCATGTACAATTAATTGAATTTAACGTTGGCCTACGCCAAAGTAAGTTTCAATTGTTGAAGATCAAAGAATAGGAGAAGGAATTTTAAAAGGTCCCTCGCCTATTTAAATAAACTTACAAGTCCGAGGATGCCAAACACGACCATTTCCACGGTCACTTCGACGACATCTGCGACATTCTTGACCGGACGCGTTGCTACGTCGTACCGGGCGGGGTCCAGCATCTCCGACACCCATCGCTGCTCTTCGTTCCATGGGGTGCCAGCCTTGGCGATTGCAGCAAATACTCCAAGACCCAAAAGCGCTCGAACGGCACTCGTTAACATTCTAAATAAACAACAATTTGGTGGTGAAATGGCGAAAAATCATCAGCTGTTAGTATTCAGAGTGCTAAAAACTGTTTTTTGTTAACAATGTCGGATCACCCTTCCTCCACGTTGACAAAGGCTATTGTTCCGACAGGCTTTGTGGCTACCCTTCGATCGAAGTGAATTTGAATACAACATTCAGAGTTACATTATTTTCGCTATTGCTGAGGGGTAAAACGTCAGTACGCGCTCACTTCTGTTAACCTGCGCTCCATACCATGCCTGATTGGGCAGATGGTATCTCCAAGATATTCCCATACATGACACACCATTTTCCTCTTGTACAGAAACCCCCTAAAATCATCGAAAGAATTCTTGAGATTCCAAGCACACAATGAAGGCACAATTGGGGGGGGGGGGTTACCTATACACCATGCCCCATATAGAGCAAATGTAGCGCAAAAAACATAAGCCATAATAACAATGCATCCAATTTCAATGGTCTTAATCATAAAAAGAATCATTGGATTCTGTCTCTAAAACACAAAATTCATACTTTGCACTAGCTTCAATCATACCACGCAACAACAGCAGGCAGACTTAATACCAGGTAGTTACCATTGCACACATTGCCGGGAACAATGAGTTTAACTGGTAAGTCTGCTGTCACATAGCGTCCCAAAAGTCCCCAATATTGCATCGTTGTTAAGGCAAAAGCAAAATAACATCCATTCATCAAGTACCATGGAGTCCAAATCTCGATACCGTCGATTGGATATTTAAGTTGTACTGTGGGCCTAACTACCCCTTAAAAAAACGATGAAGCATTTTTGCATATTATAACAATGCACAGAGATGACAATACATTTTAGCAGGTGCACAATTGTTGTAAGAAATTAGAAGTATAAAAGGAGTGGGAAACTAGCCAAGAAGGCTGAGCCAAAATATTACTCACTACCAAGACGACTTTGAAGTTGTCCTGCTATCACAAAGTTTAAAAAAACAAGCAAAGACCAAACAAAAAACAAACAAACAAGCAAACACCCTGACATCCCCCCCCCAACTCAACAAACGATTAAATTCAAACACCCAAACAACCGTATAAAACAATTTTACAACGTGCAGAATATTAACTTTAATGACTCATCCAAAACAATTTTTACACGGGTAGCTCTCGTGACTCTCCGTCCGGGCTAGATGATCTTTCATCATGCAACTTTCGTTATTGATGGCAAGCTGTAATCTAATTTTGCTCTTCAATCAATGAACTAATGACAGCGGGTTTGAAAGACCACATCAATTTACATCAACTTAAGGCTCTCTGCTTGACCAAAAGGCAGACCGGGTTGAGATAATTAGAGTTCCTTAAATTGCCCCATTATGAATTGATTTGAAAAACGCTAACATCTCCAGTTGAGTGATGTATAAACACCGATCTCGAGACCTTTGAATTATCTGATGTCGTAAATAGAACACTCCCGCACCATTACTGGTTTTTTTTTTCTTTCTTTCATTTTCCTCCTCAACATCTCATGAGCGAAACGTATTACTTAATCTTTTTTATTTCCAAGAAGGCTGACGTTTACGGCTGTGGACTTGGAACGTTGGTTCCATTGTAGCTTATAGTTGACCGTACTTTTCTGTTCATGTTTTTTTAGATGGTGATTCGGAGTTCAATGTTTCGAAATCAAAATTCATGACGACAAGGGTTACTAAATGTGATACGCATTTGCATGTATTATATCTTTGTTTTGTACCAAGTTCATTCAATTAAAAAAAAAAGATGTTTTACTGCATGAACATTGAACAAAAATGCTATAAGTTTCAATGCTGGCTTAATGCAATAATTAGATTGTTTGTTGTTGTTGTTATTGTTGTTGTTGTTGTTGTTGTTGTTGTTGTTGTGGTTGTTGCTGCTGTTGTTAATAGTGTTGTTGGTGTCGCTGTTGTTGCTGTTATTGCTGTTGTTGTTGTTGTTGTTGGTTTTTTCTTATTTCTTTATTTTAACTCAATTAAAGTGGTTGGGACATTCCTATCAATAGCCGTAATTTTTATCCAACAGAAATTGAATTAGAGGCGCTGATTCATTACCATGACTACCAACGCACATAATTACCGGGCTGTATGCTCGTCTCTCGGCGATAATGTACTAGCTATAAATCAAGGTCATAGTAAAATTACCGACACAGGTTAGCGTATACAGTTATAATCAGTATTGTTTTTAACAGGCATTTGAGAATATCTATAAAAGAGAGAAAGGGAAATAACAAGAAACAATTTTGAAATTTTAAAAAGTATAAAAAAGATACCATGTACCCAGAAACTTTTCAAAGGTTCGAAATTTGGGAAATTTAGCTAGGTGTGGGTTTCGGTTTGCAAAACAACATAAAGCAAACCTCACTGTCTCTACCTGTACTAAAAAGGAAATGCTACATAATATATGGACGGACACAAATCCTGTGACAGTTTTGTTATTGTCTAACTGTTAATACTAAGCTTTCTGAAGAAAATCAGACAAAAGTTCTCACCACGTGTTATATCAGCCTTCAGGACTGAAGTGTACGTGGGTGTGTGTGTTTTTATAAGGGAGCATCAATTATGTTAATTTTCGGGGGGTTTTCACTACCAGTATTAATGTTTTGTTCGACCTTTAGTAAAATCACCTGTGTTTTTTCTCACCTGGTTTTATACAGGCGTGTGTTATTTGTTTTTGTTTATAAAAGAGCCCCATGTGATCAATTGCTGGATGGGTATACCCCCCCCCCAAAAAAAAAAAAAACCAACAACCTATATAAATATACAAATGATTAACTAAACTATATTTAAAGTGTACAATAGGTTTTTGGAAGAGTACATTAATTAATTCCAATCCTTTATAGCGTTATACCAAACATTATTTTCTTTGTTTGATTTGTCAAGGATTTGCGAAGGGAAGTATAAACTCGGAAAAGAGGAACTTGAAGGAATTTTCTCGCACGGGGCAAAATGCTAAAACCAAGTGGTACTTGTACCAAGTTTATGTAAAATAGCTGTGTTGGCCTAAAATGGTTTGCCTTTCTGATCACCAGCTTTCAGTAATGTATGCTATGTTTAAATCTAATCAAAGTTGCTGAACCGTAAAGACAAAAACACAAACTATACCAGCAAAACAGCTGCGCAGTCAACCGTGGTGACATTTTGACCCTTCTTGGTTTCACTTTACTTTGACATACATCCTTTGCTTCCATAACCCAGAAATCGTGCTTCACTATCAGTGTAAAACCGCCTCTAGTCATACATTATGTAAAACGTTATTTTGTTGGTCGACAGTTGAGCTTCCACAACAATTAACGTGTAAATGTTTCAATGGTACATGCTCAGTTCGGAAATCCTTAAGAACGCCGAGATGAGGCCAGAATAAACATACCATCATCCAACATTATATTTTATTGAATAGACTTTCCATCACTATTTGAAAGGCGACAACTCTCAATTAAGAATACAGCAGTGATCTTTTTCTACAATGTGGCTCACTTGTTGAATCCCATTTCATATACAAATCTTGCACAGATTGAAGGATTGTATTCTCACGGCTAGTGCATCTTTTAATGTTAATGATATTTAAAAACATAAAATGGATAAAATGTTACTCTTTTTTTTGTCCGACGCAGACCATCGCGTCCAGCTTAAAGAATCACGTGAATACCTAAATTAATTCTAGTCTAACAAGTACATGTAGTTGCCTACATGGAATAACAGAGAAATCAAAAAATTGCACTTACTCTACAATCTTTAGATCGCATGTATTTGTCGCTTACACTTCTCTTGAAGCTGTTTGGTGTATTGATGTTTGCTGCTGATATGGTGTCAGGGCATCACAAGTACTGATTTTAACATTCAGTGACTTGCCTCGAGTCCATGACAGAGCGCTTGCTTAGTTTTATGGTGTTTACAGTGAGCAAAACGCTCCCGTAAGGATAGTATTATAAGGGAACAACCAACTACCTTACAGAAGTGCATTATAATATGAAGGGCGCCCTCTGTAACAACAGTTTCACAAACGCCAGATTAAGTTCGATGATCACTGATAGAAACCTCACCAATTGTCTCAGTTGGGAAGATTTCTCCTTTATTCTTCATGCCTGATAATGTTTCCACATAACTATTCTAAATGGATGAGAATAATGATGTGACCTGTAAAACCATTACAGACGACACATGTGGGTGACAAAGTACGGGCGGGAGCCAATACAAACACTTTTTGACCACTTTTCACTTCGGTGAACTTAACAGGTTTGGACCGGTTTAGTTACGGGTCCGGGACGACACAAACGGTCAACGAATTTCAGCTTTGAAGTTCTCGCGTGCCATGAACACCGTCATTGAGGTGCACTTTTCGGCTTTTGATTGGTTGAAATGTGAGTTACGTTAATGATACGGAAGACTCACGCCTCTGCCCATTACGTCCCGTAGTGACGCGGGAAGATTTCTGACCAATCAGAGAGGATCGGTGTTTATTATGCCCATCCATACAAACCGAAAATTAAGCATACTATATATCGGGGCCAGAAAAGTGTTATACTGGGGTCCATTGTACGAACGCAAGTCTTGTCAAAGGGTGTTTTTCGCACGTTGGAGGAAGACAAACAGATTTAGGACCCGGTTTTTATATGGATTCTAATTGTTGCCCCGGAGCATAAACGTTCACAGGTTTGTTACTTTGGTGTGCAATATTGATTATAATTACACAACACTACCCAAGAGACTGAACATAGCACCCTCTGTTTGCAGCTCCATGTTATTCGTTCATTCCTAATCAAACTAAAGATATGACAGATCCTTTGCAAACTGAAAAATAAAGAGATCCGTTTTGAAACAATGGGGCACTACTCTTGAAAAATAATTTCTAAAAATAAAAAGTCTTCATTTTTGATTCACGCGTCGTCAGAGGCGTTCAGGAGGAATGTTAGGATATTTACTTGAAAAGGTTGTTAAATTAATCAAATCAATCAATTTCGTCTTGGTTTAGTAAAACATTGATAATTATGAAGATGATTGTAATGAGTGACTTTTGGGACGGTAGGTGGCAGAATACTTATCAGGCAAATCCATTGTTCACGGTAATGTGCGCATGCTCAGAGCTACGTAAACAATTGAAAAAACCTGGTAAGTCTGCTGCCACCTAGCGTTCCAAAGTCTCTCATTGTCAGATCAGCATGGATAGTTCGCTCGTCCCCAGCGCCTTGCCTTAAAACCAAAGGCGCTGGGATGGGCAAACGTATCAAGCACGCTCATTGGTTAATGCTCAGTCCCATCATGCATCACACTCACATTGCAAGCACTGCACGCATGACGTACTTCCTGAACAAGAATCTGTGCAAGCTGATTAGCCCATCCCAGCGGTCCTGGATAGGCCGCTGGGGCCAAGCGAACATGGATAGTAGCCCGAACATCTGACGTCACACTTCGAGGCTCGTGAATAACGCCAGATACCAGCCAGACCGGATGTTGCCAAACGTACCTACCTTTGACCTAGCATTCATTTCACACGGACACTCGCAGAACAAAACAACGCTACGTGATGTATCTAATTAAATCATTGGGCCTTAAGACCAGTACCAGTCTTTATCCTTGCGGATAAAACAGGGGACCAGTCTACATGGATAGAAACAAGCGACAAATAGGCAGGTTGAGCCCTCAAGTTCAACACGTGATAACTAGTGCAGAAATTGGGCAAATAGTTATGTAATTAATTAACACGACAAAGTAACCGACGGGTGCATGGTCAGTGGATGGACCTATGAGCAAAAGGGGCATATTCGGTGGTGTGTGTCGGGCAGAATTTGTTTCTACAAAAGGCACTTGATGTTACTTATACGCTTTATGAGTTAAACAGTGTTTTTCAGTATCTGCTGTAAATCTGATCGTGAAATTTACACCACAAGATTTGAAGGAACCTTCCTCAATACAACAATACATTTGACAATCTAATTAAAAATAATTATCAGTAAGAATAATTTTGAAACAAACTATGTGTATAAATATCATAATAACATTAACATACTTAGTTTTCTATATACTCACAGGGCTTTCCGAGTGGACTTACCATGAAAATCTTTGTTCTCGGTAATGTACGCATGCTCAAAACAACGTAAATAATGGTAAGTCACGTAGCGTTCTAAAGTCTCCCATTGGAATCCACACCAACGACCTTCTGCTTTCTATGGCTTAACCTAGACCACCATTTTCCCCTGAAAGATATTGTTTTAAGATTCAAAATGGCCTCTTAGGGGTTGTGTTTGAACAAAATAAGGGTCCGGTAGCCTACCCGGTAACCCTTCACAGGCCCCGGTATACCTCTGGGGTTTAGTTGTCACAACGTAGTGTGAATGCGCTGTTGTAAATATCCAGGTTGAGCTCCATAGCCTTGTTATTGTAGATGGTTCAACTATAGACCTATATAGGTTTAAAATTGAGTAAAAACGAACTTTACTTTACTTTTGTTCGAAACCATTTAACGGCTGACGTCGTCTACCGTTGTGTGCTCCTGTGCATGGCCCAGATTCACACAGCTGCTGAAGCACAAAAAACAGCTTAGAATAATAAAATGAAGCTTACCAAAATAAGGTTACCAGCCCAAGTACCATGTCATACATACCACCTGTGACTGGTATCCTGCTCATTTTTGCTTTAGCAGAAAAATGCTAAGAAATATTTTTTGCTTAGGTACCTCTATTAAGATGGTCCCAGTACGCAACGATGCTACCAAATTGCCACATTTAAAGTATTATGTATTTTTGACATAAAATGACTACGTCTAGTCATATTCAGGGCACCCGGCGTCATCAAGTAACTCAGCAATCACTACGATCAATAAAGCGGTGTATGCAATCCAGAACAGGACAAATGAGATACGGTCGACATAAACAGCTATCTTCTTCCAATTACGAGGTACACTTTTCTGTAAAAACAAAAAACAAGACCTTCAAAATAATGATACAAGTTAACCATACTGCAAAAGCAGCCGAAGAGAGTAAATTAAACATACCGCAGAAGAAGCTAGAAAGAAAATAAACCGTACGGCAGAATAAGCAGGAGAGAGTAAATTTACAATACTGCAGAAGAAGCTGGGTAGAGTGTACCATTCTGCAGTAGAAGCTGTATAGAGTATAACGAAAAAAAAACGTCACCCCAAAACTCATGCATCGACACCCAAAGTTCCTTTTCATGGCGCGGTGTTTACCAAGTACACTCTTCCCTCATACCAGGAAAACATTGACCAGGGCCGGATGACTTCCATTCAAGATTGTTGCATGCTCTATACTTTCTTGGTAGGAAAACTTTTAAGCCTACTTGAAAACTGCATGCATGGTGAGGTGTTTTTATGTTTGAATGCAACTGAACATGAGTGGGAGACTTTGGTGACTCTAGGTGGCAGCAAACTTACTCAGAATTTCATCGTTCTCGGAAAAGAGCCCGTGCTCAGAATAATACGTAAACAAAAAATGAAATTTACCTGTTGTCTGCTGCCACCTAGTGTCCCAAAGTAACCATTTCGGTAGAAGAATAAACGAAAATGGTCATGGCCTAATGTGTTGAGTGTGAAATCAAAATCATGAGAATCGTTGATAATTATGACTGGAAAGATCACTTACGGTTAGCTGGAAGCCGTGCGAAAGAACCTCATTGTCATCTTGTGACTCATTGCCATTCCTTAAAGGCTCCACTTTGTTATCTGGGTCTCTCGTCTCAGGATCGTCGCTTCTATTTTGAAGAATGAGGGTGATTGCCGACACTACTACAGCAATACCGGTCAATGTAAAGGTAACCAGCACGTATCGCATCAGAATAGATGGCGTGCCATCTCCCGCCTCAGCCAAACCGTCAAGCAGGACCAACTGGAAGATGACGAATCCGAAGAAGACCGAGACACTGAACGAGAGCTTCTCTCCACATCCAGAGGGCAGCCAGAAGACAAACGATGCCATCAGTGTCAGGATCGTGATCGGAAACATGACCGTGTATATGTAGTACTCTGACACGCGCTTCAAGCAGACGTGTGTTAAAACCAGTGAGCTACGCCGACACGATACCGAGGCCCCGTGCTTGATACACACGGGTGAGTACCATTCTGCAAGAGAGACATTCTCCAGCTCCCAATTTACTGTTTCTCGGATCAACTCTGTGTTCTGGATGTGTTGCGATGCAGTTTTTAGAGATATGACGTCACTGGGGGCGCCTCTTGTACCGAGGAGAATGTTACAAACTTGGGTATCAAACGGGAACAACTTCTGCTTGAGAAAGCATTGTGTGTTGTGGACATGAACTACACTTACAAATAATTCACCTTCACTCGTAATCAACACCTCCGTATCACTTTGGATTACTTTAGTTCCATCCATTCTGAAAAATTACACACAAAATATTATGATATTAAAAAACAATGCTTTGTTAATCGCCAGCACACTGGTTTTTTTCTGCGGGGCTAAACAATAATGCAAATTATAAACGCAGCACAGACGTTATGCGAACAACTAAAAACGTACATAAAAAAATAAAATAAATACATGTACAAGCCAGAAGAGTGTGAACATAACATAAATACTTAATCAGTTTCTTCATGAAGGCAACCACGTCCGCAACGCAACAGCCATTGGCGTACGACCCAGTGGGCAGGGTGAGGCAACTGCGCCCTCACAAATTCGGGCAAAACAGTTTGGAAAATTCTGGCACAGCAAAAAGAAAACAAAATGGACACAGAAAGCAAGTGTGATGGTGCTGTTTGTTTCCAGTGACGTCACTTGCAGGGAGTATGAAACGTTGGTACCCGTTCTGTTTGTTTCCTCCACAAGTTAAAAAGCAATTAAAGCTGTGTGCGTGGTAACCCAGGGATGTATGTTTGAATAACTAAATACTGTACCCCGAGCCTTGCCCGGTCTATTGACCCAATTCACCTGCGTCATCATCGACTGCAAGATTTATTCGACGATGACGTCAGATGGTTGCGCCATTTTGGGAGTCAGTTTCTCTGTGTGTTAATATTGTGCAGTGTGAACTTTTGGCGACATGATCGTGTTTTCTCGCTCACCATACCTTATCGTGCAATTTGACTCCCCAAATGGCAGACCAATAAGGTGTCTATTATGGGGATATTAATTTTGGAATTGATTCGTAAAGGGACAGGCATCGTGACATCGTGAGGACTCGCTGATGACGCTGGCCGATAAAAAGAATGTTCTTTTCTCGGCCGTGTCTGAAGGAAGCTACGGCTACGGGTATGGCGTTGGAGAATAAGCCTTTGCATCTATCTGGACCCATTTTCATAAAGCTTGTAAGCACAAGGACTTGCAAAGAAAAGTCTTGCTTAGCAGACACAGGTTACCAGCCAACATTCCATGTAGCTTACATTATTGCGACTCGATTTTTGCTTTATGCAATTTGGGCCCTGGATCCAACTGCAAGGCACTGTTTACCGCGAAACATTATGGGCTCACACCTCAAAAATCACAGGCTTTGCAGTGCGCAATGTTTTGGCAAAAATTAGTGCGGTTTTAACATACCATGGTGTAAATTTTGATTCTTTTTTTGGTTACTATGTGAGAACACCCATGGTGTAAATTTTAACACACCAGTTTTTGCAGTGTTTGTCCAGTGTAGCTGATGGGCTCTGGCCATAGCTGAGCAGAAGTCATAAATTCGGACAATGCCTACCACGGTGTACTCATGAAAACTATGGAAATGTTTTTAATTTTTTTTAATAAAACCATTAAAACTAATTTGTTCACATTAGTGGCACATCATCTAAGCCCAATTTCATAAAAGTATTAACTAAAGCAGAAAATGTAATTGCTAAGCAAACCAAAAGAGGTGAACAGCCATGAGCATTGGAGGATATTTTTTATTACGTTGAATTTTGTCTATTATTTGTCCCCATTAGAAAAAAAATTACAGAAAAGTGTTTTCTTTTGTTTAAGAAACAATAATATTATAACTCACGTGTTCAGTATTAAGACGTTTGGATACCACACCGTATTGGCTTTTACGATGATGGACTCCATTCCACTGTATTTGCTTGGGTTCCAGCGCAGCCGTTTATCTTCCCATCCCTACAAAAAATTAATATCAAACTTGAGAACAATTTTAAACAAAATCTCAAAGTAACAAAATATCAAACCTAACCTATACAGACCCAAGCTCACTAAAAGTTCCTACTCAAATTTCATGACTATAACTCACTCACACATCCACGCAGGTATCATTCTATGTTAAATGTCAGAACACGTGTTACAACAGCCTCGCTCGTCTCTGGGAAAGAAAAATGGCGCGGCGAGATCGTACACACCTGGGAACGAGGTTGGTGTTACATACAATGTATTATGAATTTCTTATTAAGCTTTAAACTTGTACCGCTAGCCCAATCCGAAAGCAACATATCCCTTTTATGTATATCTATAATGTAAACTAAAACAAACTTAGGCTCACTGTACATTAAATACATTTTAAATTGTGCAAACAATCGAGGTGGTATGAAGGTACATCCATGCAACGTCCATTATTGTTCGTCCGCCTTGATACAAAATAAACAAATAGTAATTACCCATTAACTTCACATGGGAAATGTACAAACATTCTAGAAGCATTCCCCACTTATCAATATTGATTTACGCCACTGCATTACACCACGTACCAGACATGAAGCCTTCTCGGTAGTCATTAGTGACTAATTGGCTTGCAAAGGCTTAAGAGGGTGATTTGTGTATAGGGGCATACCATGTTAGATGACGTTGAAGCCAGTAATTCTTGATTCTTTGAATCCTGCAATAAATGAAGAGACACAGACAGTATAGAATCACGAGGGGGGATATAGACCCTTCCAGTGAAATATGCAAAGTGAACATCGCACGTGCGCATCTGGGCCTAATTTCATAGAGTTGCTCATTAAAGCAGAAAATATTAACTTACAACTTTCAGCTGAGCAATAATCAGCAGGATACCAGGGACAAATGGTACATGTAACATGGTATTTTGGCTGGGAACCTCACTCTGGTAAGCGCAATTTTGCTGTGCTCAGCTATATTTCAAGCTCAAGCAACTCCATGAAATTGGACCCAGGTTGGCAAAACAACGAGCAGCAAACATCGCGCCTTTTTGTATGGGGGCTGAATGTGGCATGACGCATACGTATTTGTGCGCCTGCCTAGTGAAAAACTAGTTTACAAGTGCACTACTATAGTTTACAAACCAACAGTGTGTGTAGGCATGCGTAAATGTAATTAGCATAATATTTCATGGGAAGGCCTGTTACTGGAAAATGTATTCAAATTGGTTAGAATAAGTGATTTGTTGATCCAAATCTCAGTAGTTTTAAATACACACCGTACAGAAATACTGAAAAATAATTTTATTTTTTATTTTGCAAGTTCATGTCCGGCCTATTTCCATTGTGAGTGCAATAAACGAAATAATCAACTGTGAATTTGGAGTTTCAAATTCCTGTTTTTCTCCAGTCTGGTGAGGTTTGTGAAAAAAGAAGGAAAAAACCCACCAAAACCCAACCCCAAAACCCACCTTTTCCTTCGAAAAATACCAATCCTGTTCTTTGTCTCCAACGATTCATGGGTACAAATTGTCGAGATTAGTTGCTTACATTCTTAAAATTCAATCCCATCAGAGTAGTATAACACTAAAGACTTGTTTTAAGTTTAACTTGGCCCATGCCCCTCTCCGGGTCTTCCGAAGAAAACTTACGAGTCTGAGGATGGCGATTACGATAATTTCCACAGTCACTTCGACGGCATCTGTGACATTCTTGACAGGACGGGTTGCCACGTCGTACCGGGCGGGGTCCAGCATCTCCGACACCCATCGCTGCTCTTCGTTCCATGGTGTGACAGCCTTGGAGACTGCGGTAAATACTCCAAGAATCGAAAGCGTCTGGATTGCCCTCATTAACATTCTAAACAAGACAACAGTTTGGGAGGGAAAAATATTTTGTCAGATCTTTAATTAGCAAACAAATAAAAAAAAATATAAAAAAATAAATCGTCTGGTTAGCAGCCTTGAAACACTGTTTGCCACTTCTTACCCTTTCTCCATGCTGCCACAGACTCTTTTTCTGGTAGAAGTGTGGCTCCTCGTCAAGTGAAGAGAATATACATCATGCACAGTACGTCATTTGAGTAGGGCGCCCTCGGCTAGACGTCAAACGAAGGTTGCTCATTGGCCTTTCCTGTGCGCCGTGCATACAAAGAAGTACACTGGTCCCCTGTCTTTATCCGCAAGGATAAAGACAGGTACTGGTCTTAAGGCCCAATGATTTTATTGGATACATCACGTAGCGTTGTTTTGTTTTGCGAGTTTCCGTGTGAAATGAATGCTAGGTCAAAGGTACGTTTGGCAACATCCGGTCTGGCTGGTATCTGGCGTTATTCACGAGCCTCGAAGTGTGACGTCAGATGTTCGGGCTAACAAAGAGGTGCTTTTCCATAATGGAATGGCGTCAATGCAAGGTTCACATACATGTATCTCTAATGTATAATAGAGATCAGCGAACGTTCATTACTTGATGATAAGTCCAAAAACACTTTTCCCACCCAAGCCTGCGCATTCTGGATAGGACTATTTTTGGCCACGGGGAAGTAAAACGTTAACAGATTATAAGCCCGCCCCATACGCTCACTCTTAAAAAAAAAGATATCCTCGTGCAAACAATACGTCATATACATGATGTACACAATAATGCTTCTTGTGGTCTTAACAATGATCTTATTGGGAACTATGTTTAAAAGCAATCATTGGATTATAGTCTTGGGAATAATAAACTCATACAGCAAGAGTCCAGCATTCTTCTGCAGACGATCAGATCACTGATAGAAATGCCGAGTTTTAATTTTTTTGATCGCGCGACATGTTTCCAGGATGGCAATTCCGAATTCAATCTTTGAAAGGCAGATCGATTCATATTTAATAACTTACAAATAAGTCAAGATATATTTGTGTTTGTAATTTTCCGTTTGCACCACACAAATTTACCCTTTGTATATTCACTGCACCACCCGGGGAATCTGCAAAGTTTGAGGTCTATAGTTAACAAGACACTTGCAGTAAATTGACTGTCGAATCATTGTTCAAAAGATTTTGAGTCGTGCTATTTTCATACAATTTTTGTCTTCTTTGTCAACATTGTTATTGAACAACAGCTTGTTTCATGAAGAACTAATAACTCATATAAAAACGGAAACTACCTCTCAGTAACAGATATTGTTAATTTTTATGTCAATAAAAAGGTTGAACTATTTACATACAGTGACCTTGATAGCTTGTAATGGCTTTACCTGGCATCGATACTTAATACTGATGTGTTACTAATGCGTGAGTTCCTGTCAGTCTGATGATGGAAGGTAATTACTTTTTTGGTTACGAGCGCAATGATCACGATTCACCTCCGTATTATTCAGTAAAGCTTGTTGTTAGTAAAAGCTAATTGCTCCACAAACATAACTAGCGATAGCATGACAACTGTGAAGAAAGAAAATACACAAAGAGCTATAAAATTAAAAAATGCTTGCCATTGAATTGCTCGACATGTTTAAATTTTTTGGTTTGGGGTTTTATTACCCCTCCCCAACCACAAGCTAATGGGTTTCCCTCCGACCGGAAGTTGTAGCATTTCGGGTATGTGCGGCTCCGTGACTAAACGGTTAAATCACAAATAAATAAAAATTGCACTTTTACAAAAACACTCTTTTACCGAAAATTTTACAAAGTGCTACTTGTATTAAGTTTAACCAAATTTTAACAAAACATTCTGAGTCAACGTACCAATAAATCAATCCACTAATGACTAAATAAGCCATATCTCTACAGTGTAATGACCCGGGGAGTCAAATTCATTGATATCCTAGACTGGACCATTCCAAAAATCTAAGAGGGGGTTTCAGGTCCCAGAGTTATTGTTTATTTAGGGGCGGCAAACTATTTGGTGTCTTTATTGACCCCTTACCCCGTGGCAGTCTCCAACTATAACCCGACGCTCGATCGAGGGTACCAATACTTATATCCACACCATTGTTTGCATTTCCCAATAATGTTTTACATCTAAGTGGCTTCTTGCTATACCTTCATGCATAATCCTAGACAACTGGACATGTAAAGAAGTCGCTTGGATGTACAAATTATTGGAAAATGCATTGAAAAACATGTTTAATATATCTTGGAAGGTGTGGATGTAAATAGTGGTACCCTCGAGCGTTGGGGTATAGAGTGGGAGACTGCCATTTAAGGGTAACAAAAATCAGCTTTTTCTAGTGCTTTGTCTTCTCTGATCGTTGTTCATTTCCATAAATCTAGCAATCGTGTTCCGGTGTTTGCAGTGTTACTCTTTCCAGTCTTGGCCAACTTTGTGTAAAACTTTATTTTGTATAAACAGTCGAGCTTAAGGCCTCCACAACACGGACCTACCTAACGTACAACCAATTTGAAACGGTACTTATTCAGTTTGGGAATCCTATAACAAAAATTACGAGGTACTTAGGCTAGTATCAACAGACGTTCAACCAACATTGAATTTTGTTAAAGAGACTTCCCATCACCTTTTAAAAGATTAAAATAAATCAACAACGTATACAGCAAAGGTGTTTTCTAAATCTATTCAAGTGGTTCACTTTTTGTAAACCATCGTGTCACATCCCTCAGTTCTCGCATAAGACAGAACATTTCAAACGGTAGCAAATGATCCCATTGCTTTTGCATCTCTGTGCTATGGTCTCAACGAATTAGCTGAACACAAGACTCGAACAGGAATCAAAATATTAGCATTTGCCCTACAATCTTTTGACCGCCGTTGTTGCCCGTCATGCCCGTATATGCCTAATCTTTACCTTTGTAGTATTCGTATAATTTCACTTTTCTCTCAGAAGACAGACTTAACTTGAAGTACATGTAACTGATGTCTGATGTTTGCATAGGATTGTGTGCCGTAAGTATTGCATTACAAGCAATGATGCTAGAATTTAGAAACTGCCTTGGAGAAAAGGGCGCCCTCTGTAAAGGCCAACTGATTCAAACTCACCAAACTTACTGTCTCCGGAAAATGTATCCATGATTCCAACGTGAAAAGAGATTTTACCGTTCACAACTGACTCGACCGACTCCATTGCACCAAAGTTTTGTAGTCTTCCTGCGTGGTGTTGATCCCACAAATGGATAAGATGAACAGCAGACGACACCAAAATGAAAAATACAAACAGGGCGCCAAGAAACAAACCACTTTTTGCTCCGGTGAACGTGAACTAAACCGGTTTAGACCGGTTCGGCCCTACTTAGTACCCCCCCCCCCCAAGACATTCCACAACCTTCAGCATTGAAATTCCCGCTGGCATTATCGCGCACGTTCCGGCTTTTGATTGGTTGAACTGTGCGTTACGAATTAGTAAAGAATACGGAAGCCACGCCCCTGTCAGTGACGTCTTGTATTGCGAAAGATTTCCGATCACAGAGAGGACAAGTGAACCTTCAGTATCATTTTAGTTGGTGATTTTCCAAGAAACTACTATATCCGCACACACACGGACAGACACTGTTAATCATAACAGTCACATGTATAGGATACGAATATTGTCTTGCTAAATGGTAGGCCTAAATTTGTTCTTATGGTGGTGAAAACGAGAGTAAACGTAGGACTCGGTTTTTATATGGCTTCTTACTAGAAGCATACACCAACATAGGTTTGTGTATTTCGAGAACACACACCCTTACATATGGCAGTTACGGGGTACTTCCATTGTTGTTCTATTATTCCCTTTTCTAAAGAAATCCTCTGTGGGGTACCACTTGAACAAAGAAAACCTTGTGGGGTAGCATTGTTCTATTGTTAAAAAATACCCGTAAGTTGGCGTGTGTAAGGGCACACTAAGTATTAAAACCACATCCTCACGCACAGAACACAGCGCCCTCCTTTTGTGAATCAATCCATTCATTCGTTTTTCCCCAATTTCCAAACTAATGAAAGTGTTTTACAGTTTCCTTATAGAGATTATTGCTGTTGTCAAAACAATAAAGCAAACTGTTAACCGTTTTGTAAAATGGGTACTAGGCACTATTCTTGAAAAACAATATCTCGGAAAAGTTTATGCACGCCCACACGAATCCTTTTGACATTTCCCGTCGTCGTATATTAGGCGTAAACCCATCAGGGATGAATTAGTGGGATTTCTTTCTGTCCTTTTCTTCAACTCCTTCCACTTTTTTTTTAGAACCCGCATTTCCCCAATTTCGATGCAGTAAAACTAATACCAGCATTAACGAGACATAACATTAAAGATAAAGTACAAATAAATTGCTGGCTCAGTGCAATAAGGTTATTAATTGCAATTTCAAATACAAACAAACAGAAATATATTGCCCGTGGGTCTGTACCTAACATTACAAAAAATCGAAAGGTGGTCGGCCGACCTTTTACTATGAAAAGGAACTAAATTAGCAAAACCTTAATATTAAAAGAGCATATTCGGGGGGAGGGGTAGACAGAAAAAGACAAAGGGAACATTATGTGATTTATTAAAAACCATTTTATTTGTTGCCTTCATATGTTAAACACTTTTTTGGATAAAATATATCTAATAGTAACTCTGATGTTGGAATTTGGAATCTAGAATACAAGATTTAATCCTGTTCATTTGATTAATGCACCTTGAAAACCAATACAAAACAACGGTCGGCAATCAACGTTAACAAAATAACAATAAGTAAGACTGACATTGAAACAAGTTGTGTGTATAAGTGTTCCGTATACATTGTGTAATTTACTTGTGGCTTTCCGAGTACTGCGCGGGAAAACAAATCAAAAGCACCTCAGGTGGGATTCGCACCCACGACCTTTTGATTCTAGACCATGTCTCAACCAGATCACCAATTTGACCTGGAGAGGGTATAGGTCATGAGATAAAATGGCCGATTTAAAAGATTTGCTCTAGAAAGCTGCAGGTCAAGGGTTAAAATCCCTTCCGAGATTCTTTGTGATTGTTAGTATGATCAAAGAACTGTGTATAGTAATATTGCTTTTAATACTATTGGTATAGCGTCAACTGAACCTGTCTATGCATATCATTATTCACTGTTTGCTTAGCCTTTAGTCAATATACCACTGGCATAGGCTACCATCACCAAAGTCAAACAACAGAAATGTGCCCATGTAACGCGCTACGTATAACTCTCAGCCAGTGAGAGGTCTTTCTTTTGACCTCGTGAGCTTGTGAGGTCATGTGCAAGGGATCCATTTAGCCTGAACATCTGACATCACATTTTGGGGCGTGTAAATAATGCCAGATACCGGCCTTTAGAGCCTACTGGTTCCAGCCAGGTGTACCTTTGACCTTGCATGCCATAGTACTCAGTCTACATGTGTGTGTAGTATCAGTCTGGTAGTTATGGGTCATTGCTTGTGTAATGCCTATCCACTGAAACCATTGCGTTTGTAAGACCAGTGCCTGTCTTTATCCTTATGGATAAAGACAGGGGACCAGTCAAGAGGTCCTTTGAGCTTGGGCTTGACCACTAGAGGGCGCGGTTTGGTAAAAATGATCAGAGCTGTGTACATGTATATGAGACAAGCTATGTCAGAAATAATGGCTACGACTACGGCTACGGCTACGGCTGTGGCTCCATCACTACGGCATCAGGCATTGAAGTATAGAACGTCCTTAGCAACAGTCTAACCATAGCTGCAGCTGCCAATATGGGTACGGCAAGAGTTGCCCAGACTGGCGATTAGAAGCAATTTTCTGTCACAAAAACACATGTACACACAAAGGGTGCCAGACTAGAATGCACATTGGGGTGTGCTATGTTTGGACTGAAAATGGCCTCAAATCTGACAATTTGTCAAACAAATTCAGCTTATAACATTGCATTTTGGTGTAACCCAAAGATGTCCCTCTTGTGCCCAATTGTGGTAAATCACAAGGCCAATTCCTATATTCAATTTAAAAAAAACCCACCGCCTTTACCTCTTAATATGAATTAAATCGTTCACTTAACTGCACTTTAATTAACGCAGTTCTGTATAAATATAATTGACTGCGTAAATACCTTTTAAAAAACAACTAGTATACGGAGAGTACAGAATTGTTTCTTGGAAGCGTAAATAAATTCCCATCTGCTAGTTTCCAATAAACATACAATACAGCCAACCTGTGAAAGTTTCACTCAAACTAGGTGGTCATGTTTGAGTGAAAACAGATGTTTTGTCAGATATTTTGTGCATGTTCATGTTCAACCTTATTTTGATATCAGCAATTAAAATAAGCAACAGTGATTTGTGAGATACTCAGAATGCTATTTCCTCCATGACAGTTGAAAATACTTGTCTGGAGGATTGAAAATGGTTTAAACTTAAAAATCAACAACCTCTAAGATTGTTATTCCTTCCATAATTACACATTCTGTGCTTTAAAACAAATCATTTAGAATATAATCCCTCACAACTTGTTAAAGACCTACACCATGGCAGCATTAAATAAAAAGTTTACAGCAATAAGCTGTTTCAGCAATTCTTCTGATTAGAGAAGGACAACTTTAAAGGAAAATTTAAATTGGCTATTTGTCGCATAAAAACTGAAAAAAATTATTATTTTAACCAGAGAGGGGTTGTGGCAGGGTGCGGGAACCCCTGCTCAGAACCCCTGCCCACCTCCTTCCCGCCCCCCTCCCCCTCCCACGAGCTTAAAAAGACCAACCCACAAATAAATGGGCTGATACATTATAGGCCCCCCATTCATTCTTCACACTCACCTGCCCCCCCCCCAAAAAAATAAAACTTCTGGTCCCCCCCCCCCCCTGGTTTGAGGGGATACAACTCTGCAATATGAAGCTCCAAAACAAATATTCTACAATGGGTGGTAAACATTTGCATAAACTTTGCTCCCTCAACAAAAAAGAGAGAGAGAGAAAAAAGCGAGAAGGAATAAGGACAGAAATAAAGTGGCAGAAATATTGGGGGCACAAGGTACATGTTTAAGAATCAAAGAGCTACTAAAATGTGTACATTTCTAGTCCTCAGTTGATCATTGATATTAAGTACTGAGAATTCTTAAGTTGAGGCACTGTTGGACATCTTCATGTACTTCTCTTGGTCAAAATTTACCATGTTGTTTATTTTCGTTGGGAAAAAAACAAACAAAGAAACTGAATGGGTCACAAATAAGATTTGACAGAGGATTGTATGTGGCAGCAGTTGTCCTAACCACAGCCATTATCCAAATACTCTGGAGACGAAAAAGGTAAACCCAAATTCTGAAGGATTTTGAACCTGTTTTTGTCACCGAGACCTTCGAAAGTTCTAACATAAATTCATAGTCCTCTCATACCTGTAAGAAGAGCTGTTTACCAGGGACAAATGAGAGATGTTTACCAGGGACAGATTGCTGAACCCCCTGCAAGAATGGAGCCCAAGAATTGTCTGGTGTGGTCATTTTTGTCATTCATTGCCAACAACATGGAGAGGTAAATATTGAAGAGGACGAGAAATGTCAATTTCAATTTTGTAGTGTACTAATTTTTCAATAGATAAAGTCTTCATGTAAGTGGAAAAAATTTACAAGTCTTTAACCTCACATTAAAATGGTGTAAATTGCCATTGTATTAGATGCCCTTCCAGTGCAAAATTTGTCAGCAGCCAAAACATATGATGACATCATTCTGAGAAAAATTGCTGTCTTCATTTTTGTACAGGGATGTTTTGGTTCATTCCTAACTTTTGATGATATTCAATCAAAATGGCCTTGAATTTGAACCTATTGACTGACGAAAATGTAAAGACCCATTAGCTGTTGAAATCAATGACGCAATTTTTAAAATTTTGCTTTGAAAAAGTCTATCTACTGAAAAATGAGTACATCACAAAATTTAATGACATTTCCCTTCCTCTTTAAGAGTGAATTTAACAAAATGGTGTGACATTATTTATTTCCCAGATACTAAAGAAAAAAACCCAAACATTTGTTTTTAAAACCAAATGCCCAAACGACTCTACTAGTGACAGTGTTCGTTGACGTCCACCACGATAGCCCGTTTCCAACCAAACAGAAAATATCCAAAGCCAGCGCCCAGAATGACGGAGATGCAGAGCCAGCCGTTGAAGGTCATGAAGATGAGCATAAGGAAGTAGCTTATGGTTACCTGAACCATGTGCAGAAGTGTCTGGATGATGTGACCAAAGCTTACAATACGAGATCTGCAGGGAGAGACCAAAGCACAATTTCACAGAGCTGTTAAAGCACAATAGGTTTATGCTTACCAGAATAAGCTAATCAGCCAAAATACCACTGCACCAAATGTGACTGGTATCCTGCTCACTTTTGCAGGAGGTTAGAGGTCTAACGTCGGGTTAGAGACTTTAATTTCCCCCCCTCATTTTCATAAAGACGCTACCTTTTGGAAAAATGAGTGCATCACAAAAGTGAATTAGCCCTTGGAGACCCTCATTTAAATTTTTTTGATTTTTTAGAAAAATATAGTCTTTATTTGAGTTGTCTTTACTTGTTTTCAGTTTGTGTGAGACTTGCACAATCTGTTGGGCCAACAAAAAACTCCACTATGGTCGTGTTCAAATTGGCGGCTACAGCTACGACTAGATTTCCGCATCATCATACATTGAAGTACAGTAAACACACTTAGCAACAGTAGTAGCCGTAGCCGCCAATTTGGATAAGGCCTAAAACTCACTCTCCAGCACGGTGTGTCTCAGTCAACATGGCCTCAGACCCTCTGGCTATCTGCATGCTGTGGAAGCGAATGTTGACCGCTGAACGGCGCAGAAGGGTTTCGCGTAAGACTTTCAGCCCCTCGTAGAGCATGGCCAGAAAAAAGATCGCAACGCAAGATCCAACCAGACCTGAAATAAATAAAGTAAACAACCATTTTAACATCTATAGATAGGTTGCAATATGACGTAAATCGGCCATCTTTACGGGCAATTTGCGCGAAAACGGCGTGCAGCACGCGCACATTTCACAAAACTCATTGCAGGATTGGTTAGTAAACTGCGCGGCTGCGTTAATAATTTGAGCGCTTGACGCGACTGCAAGCCAAAATGCAATTTGCCCGTAAAGATGGCGTCTATTGGGAACTATCTACACAACCTTCAACCCTAGCAGTGTCCCAGACCAATTAAATCAGGCCAATAGACCATGAAAGCCTTGCTCGTATTTGATCAGTTTTGGGACCAACCACCACCATTGCTTAAAAATGTGAAGGAAACAAACTGGCGCACTGTCCCAATGTTATTACGCGTGAGACTAGCACAGCCTATTTTCGGACTGTGTATTAAACTGGCCCTATTTATAACATTACATTTCGTCGTGTGCCCTGTAAAAGGACATCACGAAAAGTTACTGGAGAAAGGGCGTAAGCAAATGATGTGCAAAATTGGATTTCAAGAAAAACTGAGTGTGAAAGTTTGATCGGTTGTCTGCCATTCATAAATCATTACAGGAAGGTTTCATTCTGCATGGGAATGAAAAAACATGTCTTTAGGAGTAATTCTAGCAACAAAAACATTGAAAAATGTAACATTAATGCTTTCTTTTCTTTATGTCAAGGAGCCAATTTATTACTTAAACGCCCTTTTGTCACTGAAATATGTACTTTGTGTGCCCAGAAGCACGCCCTTCTTCCACGCACTCGACAATTTATACACCATTTCAAAATGGGAAAAATCAACCCAACTTTGATAAAACTACAACATTACAACATGCCCTCGACAGTATCTCATATTACAAACAAAGGTCTAATCCTTAATAACTTGAGATAACAAAAAGGATCAAAGATTAATGATAAGCAAACAATGTGAGGGTCATGTCTACTACAATGTACTTATGTCACAAATCCAGACAGCTCTACCATTCATGGATGAAGGTATATCAGGGTTTTTAAAAACCCTAACCCTAACTCAAAGACCATTCTGAACTCTCCAAAGGTCTCCATTCTATGGTAATTCAACACCCAAATGTTTGGGTTTAGATTCAGATTGGTGTGCCAGGCCAAGTGATAACAAGTGATTTGGGCTGACAGTCCTCAATCCTCCAAAATCTTCCTAAGTTGAAAAATTGTAGGTAAGCAATTTTCAAGCAATTTTCAAAATGGCTGTCATTGTTTGCTATTCTAAAGTGTGTATATAACTGATATTTTCTTGTAGGATTGTAAATTGAAACATAATGTCATTTGTAATGTGACTTGCTAGTCCAATCAGTTGACTACCATTTTGTTGCTTATTTTTCCACATGCTGATTGGCTATATATTGGCGCATGACATCGCAACTACACACAGGTTAAGTGCCTGTCTGGAAAATGTCGCAGAAGTTAGAATTGTTCTACTCTTGCAACTGTTGATTTTTTGTTCAAAAAGCAACTGATGCGGATCATTTTAACATCATCAATGTTGTTCTCAACAACCAGACTTTTTCGTGTTATTGCAAGGGTCAACCTGAGGGCGCTTTTATACCCGCGTATATCATCTCAAAACAATCTGGCAAAAAGCCAGATGGAAGGGGGTACAGAAAACCTTGTTATTTACCCTCAGTTTCATGTTCAAGGTTGCAGACTACACTTGTTGGCCCGAGTGAATAGCACCCATTTCCTTTATTGTTAGGAATCAACGCCAGGCAATGTACTGTGAGAAGTTAAGTAACTACAATCCACCTGCTGTGAATCAGGGATTATTGTATCTAAGCATGCTAAACGGCCATTCAGAATAATCAAATTTGGACCTTTTCTCGAATTTGTTTTGACCCACCCACCCCAAATTTGGACCTTTTAAATACTGACAGACTATTTAGTTATACAACTTATATACTGAAGAACAAAGTGATACCTCAAATGAAGCAGATATTTTAGAATGCTTTCACACCTCAGGAGTTGTCGATGGCCTTTCCTGCTTTATTTTTGCTTAGCAGAAAATGTATAAGCAAAATGTTCTGCTTAAGGCGAACTCTTTGAAATGTAAACTATTTCATGACTTCTCTATGCCATTTTTCAAAACTTTTTTTTCTTCAAACCTCTAAATCTTGATTCAGTTATAGGCACCGATGGTAAATATTGTGTCTGAGTGATAATGTGTCAGGTACCTAGTAGCTATCACTGATTAAATTGACAGGCTCTGATTTTCAGGCTTTCAATTGGTCTACATATAGTTTTTTTAAGAACCCGCCTTAAACAGCTCTATGAAAGTATGCCCAGATGTAAATTTGCTTGTTTTTATGCTGTTTCTATTGGATTAATTGACTAAAAAAATTGAGACAAAATCAACTGAGTGGTAATTTATTGTGCATGGCATTTTTTCCAGCTGAAGTGATTCTCCATGCTCCTCCAAAAAAATTTAAACAAATAAAATGTTCTGTTTCCAGTTACTTGACTTAATACCTCAATTTTAAGCCGTGACCCTAATTTTTTTATTTGGCTGAAGCAAAAATTAAGTAAACAAAATCCTGACCTACTGACCCTATTTCAAAATGGCATGTAATGTAGCCGGAAACAGAACAGGTTTTTTTCCTGCCTATTTTTGGTTTTTCCTTACACCATTGTGTGCTAAGCACCATACACTTGGTGCTTTTCAAGTCATACGGGGAAAACAAATCCACAGGCGTGCTACTTGGGCGGGATTCGAACCTGCGACCCCGCCATTCTAGAGCAGATGTCTGAACCACTAAGACCTCTGAGTGTACCCACTGAGGACAGCCCAGTTCAAACCTTGTGATTTGCAGTGCGTAAAGATCGCTTGCTTGTATGTTTCTCCCCAAATATTAACAATCGTGTAGCATACCAAGGCAAAGTATATCTGTGGGTTTTGAAACTGTTCGATTGTTTTAATCATATAAAAATGGAGAAATTTACAATAAAACTAACCTGTGAAGATTTCATTTCAAAAAGTGGTAGTGTTTTTGAGATATCACCAATTATCTGGAGCAGAATAATCTGTAAACTGGAGTACACAATCTGAGAAATGTTTCATGCAGAAACGTTTCTCAGATTGAAATGTTTTGAATCCCTCTCTCTAAAAACCGCATTCCTTAAAAGGGAATCGTTTCTAAATATTTTATACATTATCAACAGCTGCAGTGCTTCTTGCTCTATGCTCTGTCCTTGCTCTATTAGCCAGTAAGTTTTTATGGCCATTATTTTTTGCAGTAATTACTAAAGGTATACCCTCTCTTTAAACACAGTTAGTCTGTCTGTCACTCACACATATTCATGTAAAAAAGCATGTTACACAGCTGACATAAAATGGTCCAAATCTAAATTGATGTCGTGGTACATACGTCAGTGAAACCATGGTTTCACCATAGTGTACAGTTAATCCGTTCGTCTAAGGTAAGACCTAGATTAGTGTGGTTGGTATAAAGGAAAGTGCGGCAACTTGCAAGCCGTATCGCTGATGTTTGTTTTGTTTAGTTAAGACTTTTGTATGTTAAGTGTAGATTGTACGTAAACATCAACATCCATGCTCCCCATGCCCATTCAAATTTTCGACTTGCCCTCATTTTTTTCGCCACCTCTTTGCAAAACTTATTGAAAAGAAGAAAAAAAAACACCTTGTGAATCCAGCTCTACTGATATTGTTTGTTCCTCCCATGCTCTTATTATCATTATTTATATCTGGTAATGAAACCACGGATGCCTCAAAAGTGAACTTAATTATTACATGTATAATTGAAAAGCCACAGGAAACCTATAGACAAGGATGCTGACAACGAACCAGAAATACTGAGATAAACCCCTGCTTTCCCACGATAATAACTAGTTCTTATATAGCGCATTTCACAATAACGTCTCAATGCACTTTACATTAGAGGCGTCCGTCTCCTGAAAAGATCAAAACATTACCGATGCCAGCAGGGATAGGCCTATATGTTATAAGTAACTAAGTTCTCTGTTGGCGGGACAGACGTATCCCCATACCGTGGTTTCGGCACTGACTGGCCTAGTAACCAGTCTTTTTTTTCCCTTCCATTCTGTGAATTTTAACCTGTGTTATGCACTTTTGATCATTTGTATGTAAGGAGAGCAATATAAATTTTAATTGTTATTATTACTTATAGTATTATTGTGATTTGTTGCCATGCTGGTTGAGAAATAAATGTAATCTCCCCAAAACACAAAAAAACACGGAGCAATTGTGAAGAGTGTTTGCTTTAGTGTGTTAGGAGCCCTGTAAAAATACGTTGATGCTACAATACCCCAAGACAACATACAGTTTTTACAGGTGTCCTCCATCGTCAGTATCAGACCCAGGAGCAATAATTCCTAATCTACTTTTTATCTCTAGTTTTCTCTCAATTGTTTGCAGTTTAACGATAACACAGAACCTTCTGCTTACATTAATACTTTTATAGATCAATGTTGCCACATTGTCTGAAACTTTGTCATCATATTTTTTATAGCATACACAGGTACCGGTACCGTCCCATGGTTTAGTGTGTACATTTGGGATAATGCTAGCAAAGCATTTGAATTCAATATTACGCCACATTTTCAATTCAAGCTTTCTGAAATAGAAGCTTGTGTAAATGAAATTCAACGTTAGGTTCAAAATCATGCAATTATGAACATGTAAGCCCTAAAAATTCATAGCCGTGATGACAGTGTTTATTGGTTTTGTTTTTGTTTTGTTTTTTTTTGTTTTTTGGGGGGGGGAGTCCGAGGGGATTTTGTTGATGTAATGCCTGTGACATTACATCAGAAACTTTGGACCAATGAAAAGGAAAAGTATGTTCAAAAAGTTGCGGATATTACAACAGAACCTTTGGAGCAATGAAAAGGAAAAAGGTGGATCCACGAGACAATCTCAATGACTACTTTCATTCTCCATTGTAATTCTAATGAGTCTGTTTAGCCCTTTTCACACGGCGGAAAAAACAAACATTCTTTGAGAAATTTTACAATTTTTTGTAAAAAAGTACAATTTGGGCTTCGTGTGAAAGGACAGTAATATTTTACATCGCCTACATTCCTTGCGAAATTTTCCCAAACCTTGCGAAATTTTGTAGTAGGTCCCGACCTCCGACAAAATCTTACGCTAGCGTAATTTTTTGCAAGGAATCTAGTCAAACCTTCGTGTGAAACGATCCGTTGTTTATTGACCGACAATCCTCGCGAAAGCGGTATTAACACGCATGCGTGAAGAACCTTCGGGAGCCGATCTTTGTGTGTTTACACACCGTTACCGGGCCAACCACATTTACATGGTTTATTTTTTACCGCGACACACTGTGTACACGCGACATACGTCATCATTTAACTGGTACTAGTGCTGTTTAAGAACAAAAACTCTATAGTTCAGTGGTACCCAGCTAAGTCTGTACTCTCGTCTCATGGAACGTGGTCACATTTTTACTTGGTGTCATGTGAAAGCTTGCGAAAGCGGTCAGGCGTGGGATGACTTCAGCGTTCGTTAAATTCGTTGCAAGGAATGTTGGTGGGTGTTTTTCGTGTGAAAAGGGCTTTAGAATACAAAGAAACCGAACCCGGACACACAACACTCCTCTCTTCACACTCCCACAGTGTAGGGTGCTTTTACTTCCTGATTGCTGTAAACATGGCATAAGCTCTTGACAAGGAAACTGTTCTCAGATCGTAAACATGATGACAATTACATCCTGTTTATTTGTCTTGCGGTAATACCATGTGATATAATCTACCTTGATGTGCAGATTGTTCTAGTAAATAAAAACGGTCCGACTACTTGTCTACTGTTGAGGTGTATGTAGATTAAGACAATTTGGGAGCCTGCTCAGTCCTAAAAAAGAACTTGTCTTGCAGTATACTTACTACCTAGGAGAAAACAGGCAATACTGAGGGCCTCCTACTTTCGCTTAGTGGAGTGAGGGTACTTCTTATATTATCTTCACTGCCATGAAATTAGATATTATTGATCTTTATTAATAAATATTTCTGGTAACGAAACTAAGAATGACTCATAAGTGAACTATCACTGTAGCTGGCAAGCCTGAAAAAAACCTGTAAACAAGGATGCTTGCTATGTATGGAACCGGGAACACTGGGGTTATTTCCTAATCCTAGTCTTCTGCAATAAGGGTTCTGGCTTCTTTTACGTCAGGCACTACCAATCCTAGTACATGTGACCTACGGAACAATGTCCCGTCAGAAGTGCAATGCAATTAAGGTAAAGTATCTTGCTCAAGGGCACAAGTGCCACGACCACGACTCGAACCCACACTCTGCTGACCAGAAGCCCCAGAGCTTGAGTCCAGTGTTCTTAAGCACTCTGCCATGACACGCCACGATGTATCAAAACTATTGCTAACCCTTTTCACCAATAACATTTTAACAGAAAACAAAAAAAGTAATGCTAGCTGAGGACACTTAGTACAAACTCAATACTTCAAACCACTCTAGCCGGCTCTAGCCATCATCAGAAAGACTGATTCCATCACGATTGCACATCATCACCGTTTTCACGAACAGCAAATTCATTAAAAAAAAACCACACATTTTTCGCAAATTGGTTTTTTATACATTTTGGATGTTATCATTGACTTCAACAGTTTACCCCCAAAGTTTCAAGTCATAAATCGTCATAGTTTTATACAATAATTAGCACAATGATAATATCACCAGATTTACAGTTTTGAATTTACACAAAACGGCCAATCTTTGGTTTGCCCAATTTCACATTGAAACTTACAAAGCCCTGGCATGGTGCCAAAATTAGTGCTCGGCCTTTAGCAAAAAACTGTAAAAATTAAGCTTGAGTTTTCACAGAGAGACAATTTCATTTAACAGTAAATTACTGATTATTCAAACTTTCTATGATAAAAATAACAACAGATTTGCATGATTAAAAATCTCCACTTCCATGACTGGTAAAATGTCACAGTTTAAATTGGCAACGAGTATGTGAAACAATGATTTTATAAATTTTTTAACTTCAAACACAATTTTCTCCAAACATGAAAGTTTGACTGCAATTGTGTCGCTGTGTAAAGCAGCCCACCGGGCTAGTAAACTGTGCATTTTACTTGCCCCTGGGAAGTTTTGGTAGCCCCAATTTTACTGTCATAAATGTATCTTTCTGATGTATTAATGGTAGCGGTCACAACCAGTCTAATGGTCAAATGAAGTTACAGTCACACATTCAATAAACAAATTAACACATGTCAAAAATATATTATTCACATCTGAAAAGGAAGAAATATAGCCCTTTTCACACGACGGAAAAAACGAACATTCTTTGCGAAATTTTACAAATTTTTGTAAACTAGAACAGCGAAGCTGCCATGGCGAGCTGCCGATCGCCAGATAGAAGACCAATGACTAATTGCAATAAGGAGTTATGACCATTTAAGGTTGTCATTGTTTTAGCTCATTCAACTGGAACCAGTGATAAACTCTTTGAGCTTTATCTTTTCATATGAATCTACGTGTAAGAATCAATATTTGATTCAAGTTTCAAGTCAGTACATAATTGCAATAAGGAGTTATGACCATTTAAGTTTTTAATTGTTTTAGCTCATTTAACCGGAACCGATTTTATGCTCAGCCTGTCTGTTGTCAATTGTAAGTCAAAGTTACAACTTAACTTAGTTCAAAACTTTAAAATTTTAGTTTGAGTTTGGTTCTTTAAAATCCAGAGGTCAATAATTGAGCCTGAAAAAAAACTTTAACATTTTTTTTATTCCCAAAACTTTAACATTTTTTTTATTCCCAAAACTTCAACATTATTGGAAAAAATAGTTGAAAATTACAAAAAAAATGACTGGCAATTATATATAACAATCTCACTTGGGCTTGTACATACCATAAAACAACTCAACTCAAAGACTGATACTTGAAACAAAAACTTTAACATTTCCACTGAACGCAGACGGCCGGACAGACGGACCAACGGACGGACGGACGGACGGACAGACGGGACGGAAATTGTCATTACATAGGCTCACTCTGCTTCGCAGCTCGCCAAAAATTACAATTTGGGCTTCGTGTGAAAGGACAGTAATATTTTACATCGCCTACATTCCTTGCGAAATTTTCACAAACCTTGCGAAATTTTGTAGTAAGTCCCGACCTCCGACAAAATCTTACGCTAGCGTAATTTTTCGCAAGGAATCTAGTCAAACCTTCGTGTGAAACGATTCGTTGTTTATTGACCGACAATCCTCGCGAAAGCAGTATTAACACGCATGCGTGAAGAACCTTCGGGAGCCGACCTTTGTGTGTTTACACATGGTTACCGGGCACTGGTCACCTTTGCGACCATTTGCCACCTCGTCTGCGATTTCCCGCCAAACATGGCCGTTTTGGGTCAAACCATCCATTTTAGATTGGGTGGTTTCCTTCTCCATAATGTTTATCAAGGCAATCGTTTCCTCGTAGCACCAAGATTTCTTGGCCTTCTTACTCTTATCTTTGGTTGATGTCTTCGCCGGTCGTTTTTTGGAGGATATTAGGGGCATAGTATTATGAATGGACTCCCCAACGTCTTCGCGAGTGTCAGCCATTTTGAAGAAAGTTTACATGGTTTATTTTTTGACGCGACACACTGTGCACACGCGACATCTGTCATCATTTAACTGGTACTAGCGCTGTTTAAGAACAAAAACTCTATAGTTCAGTGGTAACCAGCTAAGTCTGTACTCTCGTCTCATGGAACGTGGTCACATTTTTACTTGGTGTCGTGTGAAAGCTTGCGAAAGTGGTCAGGTGTGGGATGACTTTAGCGCTCGTTAAATTCGTCGCAAGGAATGTTGGTTGGTTTTTTTTCGTGTGAAAAGGGCTTATGAGTGCCATTACAAGTAGGTTGCACAGTTTTCAGTAGCCCACATGGCAAGTTAAGAAGTGGCGTGTACATGCACTAGCCCATAGCAGTTTTCACAAGACAATGTATGCCGGTCTAGTGTTAAGGGTGAGCCCTGTGTCCGTTGATTAAATTTATCAGATGAAACTTTCCTTTCATCAAGCAAACTTAGGAGTCGTCCTTGATGTGTTTTCCACGAGGAAGGTGTTTATTTTTTCATGTGTTGTTGAGTCTCAGGAGGCAATTGCAGAGTACCCCCTACAACAGGACTTGGTTCGGGCTATAATTTTGGCGGTAAATCCACAATTCTGGGTTTACCAGCTGAAAACTTTTGTTGAGTTTCCAAGCCTAGCATTGCTAGCATTCTTAAATTTGCAGAGATGTTTGTTGTTGTTACACAGCAAGGATCTTTTCTCACTCTTGACAAAATCCACCACCATGGTTATTCAACATTCAAATTGTTGGACTCGATGACAGAGCATGACACTCTTATTGAAAAATGCTAAGAGGTTTTTTTGGGGGGTATGCAAATGATAATCCTGCCCTGGGGAGAGGATGTTGAAAAAAATCTCCCCCTGTACCAAAGTACATGTACCTTAAAAATGTTGACAAGTTTCAGTGACCCCTGAAGGTACTGGCTTCCAACAATGGACTGGGTGTAAGAAGTATAAAAGTATGTGCGTATGAAACTTGAATGTGCTCCGACATCACTTTTCCATGTGACTGCATTCCTTCTGTAATTCTGAAGCCGAGGGGAAATTCTAGAACAAGGAACTCAACATTTCAGGGGTTGCAAGGGTGGTGGAATATGTTTAGGTCAACTTGGAAGGTTTCCAGTAAAACGATTCCAAAGACCCGACGACGATTGTTTTGTTGTTTTGCGACATATTTCTGCTGGGAATAATGCTTTCACATTCTTAGGGAAACGGGAAAGTACATTACTGATTTCGGAATTTTTAATAAAAGTTCCATCCTCTAATTTCCCGTGGGAAGGCAGCGTATCAAAATTCCGGTACATTCTAGGAGCAAAGGAATTGTTCCCGCAGGCACAAGCCTGTAATCCAGTGGACCACCAGAGTGTTCTGCTGGACCGCAACATTGTGCCAAACTATGGGACCATTCCAACATGAGAGAATGCGTTTTAGCATGTTGAATGTTCCAATGGAACAAAAACTAGTACTTTCACGTCCAAAGAACCGCTGGAATACTTTGATCCAATAAAAAAATAATAATGTTTTTAAATTTAAAACCACATGAACAAAACAAACAAACAAACACCCCAACACCCCAACAAACAAACAAGCAAAAAACAAACAAGATACTTTCAGAAAAAACTGTTTTTCCGGAAGATTGATACAAGTACAAACATATTTTGGAGGCAGGGGAAATATCTTGGGAAAAATAATCCTACAATTAGAAAACAAATAATGAACAAACCTTGGGACCATTGACTCACTACCTCCAACTGTCGTTACGTTCCATCCTTCAAAAAGAATCATCACTGAGGTGCCAAAGTAGAATGTCATCTAAGGACACCTTTTTGGGATTATAACTAAAAAACCAGGTCTCCAACAGACACCGAGACACCTTTTGGGGTTTATCTATGATCAAATTTACTGAGTCAAGTGAGGTTTTTCTTTTCATAACAATGGTGTCTCACATTAATTAAAGTAACAAATTGACACACTACCTCCAATTGTCTTAACGTTCCATCCATCAAAAAGAATCATCACTGAAGTGCCAAAGTAGAATGTCATCTAAGGGCAAACAAACAAAAAAAAGGAAAAGAAAAACAAAATATTGATCATTAAAAATGCAGAGAAAACAAAACCCAGGCTCACATTTCAAGAAAATCTCCACCGTCAGACCAGAGAGTTTTCGGTTCAAACGTTTCGCTGTAAGGAAGACCAAAACTGTTTTCAGTCTCATTTTCACATTGTCACTTTTGCTCTGGGCCCAACTTCAGGGCGCCGCTTGTTACAAGGTGCCTAAGTGCAGAATTCTGTGGTAAGCAGCACCATGAGATTACGCCCTGTTTGAGAGAGGAGGTTTTGACTAGCAAACTTAACCCTTAAAATACTCATCTGAAGTACATGTAGCATAGGTACTTGTTGGAGGGAAAATTAAAAATTTAAACCTGATACTTGTGCAGTTTTAGCAGTTAATGTACTTGTGAAGTGACTTGCTCATTGCTGAAATGATTGGACTTGGGCAACCTGTCCAATGGCGATTATGAGCCCTGGGTCCAATTTCATGGAGCTGCTTAAGCGGAAAATATTAGCAATTTTCTGCTTAGCAGAAATGAGCAGGATACCAGTCACACAAATGGTGCGTGTGACATTTCATTTGGGCTGGTAACCTTATTCTGGTAAGCAGAGCTTTGTTGTGCTTAGCTACTGTTTGTGCTTAAAAAGCTCAATGAAATTGGGCCATGATAATGGTTAGAGTTAAAATCGGGGGAAAAAAAGTGATTAATACTTTAAGTTCAAACAGAGCAAGGATGGTTCAACCAGTGCCAATTAGGCCTAGTACCAAACAGTTCATCAACGTTGAGAAAATAGCAATCCCAAATTACTGCCGATTATTTTTATTGCTCCAATCCAAATAAGCACATTAGCCCTGCATGTTCTTCGTTGTTTTCTGGATTTGCATTACTGAGTGCCCTTTACAGTTAACTTAAGAGAGGCAATTTCTGTAGTGTCAGGGAAGAAATGGAGGAAATGGAGGAAAATGTCCACAAGCATTTTGGTCCTCCCACAGCGCCTACTGCATGACCCAAATTTTTTTAGGTTCAGTTGTGGTTTGCAATGCAGCAAGGTCATGTTTCTAGTGTTTACAGCAGATGAAGGTCGTTCAGACACAGTACTAAAGTCGGTTTTAAAGCAGTTTGAACTAATTCTGCTTTAACTTTATGTGTCTGAACGCTCTTAAAACTTAAACGAATCGGGTTGAACTCGAATGAGTTAAATCGGTCGGTGAGGGTGGTTTATCGCTAAACCACTTCGGGTTTATCTTTTAGCATGGTATGTGGACAGAATAAAAATTACCACATCCGTTTTAACTCGCAACAGATGACCGCTGACCTGTGTAAGGTCGCTAAGTAAATATGCCGCAACGTGAGCCTGAACAGGGCCGTGCGCGCGCTTTTGTGAATAAACCGGATGTCACGGTGCTGTTTGACCTCTTAAAACCGAAGATAAACCGTATCGGGTTTAACTTTGAGCTGTCTGAACACAAGGTAGTTTTATTTTTACGACCGCCCCCTCTGCTGCTCGTAAAGTTAAACCGGTTCGGGTCTAATGCTGTCTGAACATGGCCCATGGAATTTTTGGGGGGATCTGGAGAATGTTTTTCACACTCATGTAAGCCATTAAACAACCCCAAAGGACTGACTTTGAGCCACATAGGGGTTAACTGTAGTGGGCATATTATACTTTGAACCACCCATATTTGATTATTGACAACTAGAAGGCAGAGCATACCTTTGGTTTTTGGAGCTGTTGGGTTGTTTAACCCTCCGTGACACCATCGCTCACTTATTGAGTAACACTTTTTAATTAAAAAGTAATTAGTCCGCCATTTTTTTCCCCCAAAATCTAAAAAATTCCAAGTTCCACAACTGCACCTAGCCAAATAGCATGCCAAATGTCTTATCACTACCCAGGGTTTATTTCTAACTAACACAATTCAACATTGACCCGCTCTCCAGGAATTCCCATAGGAATTGTACAGCAATTACTCAGCCTTGCTAAGTTGTGTAAACAAAGGGCGTTAGTCAAAGAAATGGTTGATTGGGCAGGAAGAGACTTGTGGGCTCATCTCAAAATGCAATTTTGCTTGAATTGATTTTATTTAGTCAAAAGGGTCTATATCTAATGCTGTGGCTGATTTAAAAGTGATTTGGTAATTTAAAAGTGGTTTGGTTCTTCACAGAAATGTATTACACGCTAAAACCAAACTGTTACTCAAAAAGTAAGGCATGGCGAAATGGTGTGATTTTTTTTTTGATGGTGTCACGAAGAGTTAACTTGTTTTCATCCTATATGCTTATATACAATAAAACTATACTAAATGGTGAAAATTTCATTTCAAAAGGTGGCAGCGTTTTTTGAGATATTGCCGCAAATCTGGAGCGGTTATGTCCACACAGGAAGAATAATCCATAACTGGAATACTCAACCTGAGAAATATTTCGTGCATGAAACGTTTCTCAGATTGAAATTTTGTCTTCCTCTCAAACCACGTTACTTAGAAGGGAATCATTTCTCGCAATGTAATACATTAGCAACAGCTGCAGTGCTTCTTACCAAGTAAGCTTTTATGTTCATAAACTTTTGGAGTAGGTAAACTGTCCCTCTAGCGATGAAAATAAATTATTCAAAATAAATGGTGTGTTATCCCTAAAACAATACCCAATGTTTGAAGTGTTTTTTATCAACACTAGACAGTAATCAATAATATTAAAATCAATTTACCAATCACTTTGATCAAGGCCAATCTATTGTCTCCATAAATGTGTTGCGTAGTGGACCATATTTTGTGTGGGATTATTTGCTTTAATAAGACAAATAGATGATAGAGATAGAATATTCTGAGAATGTACACATTGTTGCTCCACTGTAACTGCAAGATAAACAAGCCCAAACAAAGAGTATTGTGCCGCACCACGGGCCATATTAAGTTTTTCCATTTTGAGTGTTTTTCCCCCGAGTTCAGGTTTTGCGCACCATCCGGTTGGTGGGGGATGGATGTAATGACAAACAGCGAAGAGTCTGCGCATGCAAACAATACGCGCTCGATCACTTTCCAGCTTAATTATCGAGGCAACCAGACTAACTTTGTCCAATTGCAGGGGCAACCTTGCTTCCGAAATATCATAGCCTGGTCAACAGTATACAAATAACGAATGTTCATGAGTGCAATGGTGAGAATAGCTTCATGAGTTGAAACGAATGAACATTTTAACTCTCCATTGCACGTATGCAAAACATCCATTATTTGTTTTACAAAACATCCATCAAGTAAATCTTTGTCATTTGGAGCAAAAAGAAACAACAAAATTAACAAATGTAGGCCAATTCTGCTATATCCACTCTAACAAAACTAGAGCCTGTAAGCTGCTGTGTACAGCACCTGCACGCGCATAATACTGTGGTCAAGCGCGCTCGTTATGTACCGCTGTGTCTGACGCATGTGAGCGTACTAGTGTGCAATAGTGCAATAAAATAGTATCAGAAATGCACGCTGTATATAACTAAATGGTGTGAATAATGAATGCGGCGTGACCTCCAATCCCCCAATCGAATGACAAGAATTTACTTGGGTGACATATGGCCTAAAAAATATACAAATAACAAATGTTTATGAGTGCAATGGTGAGAACATATTAAGTCGTTGAAAGGTGGAATGATCCATTCAGCTCGGCTTCGCCCCCTAAAATGGAACGTTCCATCTTACAACGATTGAAAATATTCTCACCATAGCAGGAATTCAAAACATTCATAAATTTGTTTTATAAAACACCCAAACAGATCTTGGTCATTAAGAGAAAAAAAACTTAGCACCAAAATGTACAAGATTGTATTCTGGCATCCACTACTAGACGGTTTGTACAGCTATGAAAGAGCGGTTTGTAGTCGGTTCCGCGATGATAATTATTAAACGCTGAAAGGAGCGAGCGTCTCCAGTGAATAGACAGTGATGCCTCGGTGATAACTGTAAATTGCGTTTTTATGTTTGCCCGTGAAGTTTTCAGCCGCACTGCCATTGCGAGACCAACCAGCCAATGCACATGCGTGGTGGTCTCGCGTGCATTAGTGCCAAAAGTATGGAACGAAAATGCCAGCTGAGTAGTACCAAAATGAACGCTTATAACGTAGGCCATGAAATGGTGTGAATAATAAATGCCATGTGACCTCTAATCCTCCTATCAAATGACAATGATCTACTCGGGTGTTACATAAAATAAGCTGCATCTACAATCCCGGCCATGCATCTTGTCGGGCCCCCGTACCACGGCTCCCGTGCCCCCTTTCAATGTTGGCTCTCACTGCGCGATCTGTGCTCCCATCAACATTGAGCGGGGGGGGGGGGGGGGGGGGGGGGGGGGGAGGGGACGGGGGAGGGAATGTTTATTGTCACAGGGGAAGGGGAGAGGGAATGTTTATTGTCATGTTGCGAATGGGTGGCCCAAGCATTTTGGCTGGGATTGTCGTTCTTTATAATGAAAAGGTGCTGATTATTTAGAAAACTATTGGCACGTAGTTTTCACCGACGCTTGCAGTATATTGAAGGTATTATACAGGATCGATAAGGATAAAAAACATCAATCATTGTTTAATTTGAGTCAGAAAGCTCATACTACATGTACATGTACATTGTATGTGGAACCATTTTACTCTGTGAAATATTTCCCACTGAAATAAGGTCCTATTCAAGAAAACTGCACCTGAAAATCTAAGAAAATGCAACAGCTGATTTTTGGTTGTTACAACCAAAGTTACGGACAATGTGTTTCCATGCTGAAAATTGTGCTTGGCTTTTCGCTATTTTCTGCTGACTCACCAAAGATGAAACTGGATGAAGCCCAAATGTTCACAGATTTGTTATTTCATGTATACAGTTGATCACACAATACATGAACACAGTCTGCGACTGTTTTGTCAGCTCTACCAATCCTGTATAATACATTCAGCCCCCCCTCCCCATACATCAATGCATGTCAATCAACAAAGTTCATTTATTAAACATTGATTGAAAGCTGGATTTTAATTGACTGGTTTAATAGGCAGATGGACCTATAGATGCAAAATTAAAACTACCTTTTGTGTTTGTTCAATCTAGATTACAGTGTACTTGGAAAAGAAAAGAACCTGTCAGTAACAGATGGGCTATTAAAAACATGTAACAGCAGTCAATCATTTAGTGAAATCTCCACAATAGTCATATATTAAAAGTAAACAATTTCATGTACAGGTGTACAAACAAATCCTAAATGCTGTCTTCAACTAACATAACTGGCCCAACTTCATGGCAGATCTTGAAGTAACCCACGGCACCCACAGCAATTGCCGTTGTGCCCTGTGCTTTTGCTGTGGTGCCCTTTGCAAAGTTCCAATACAAATTAACATTTTCCTCATAGAGTGCCCCTTTACCAGAGGAAAATTGCCGTGCCCTTTCAAGAGCGAAGTTCAAGGCCTGTCATGGTGCTGCTCATATCAACTTTCTGCACTAAAGGCAATCTGAAAAAGGATGCACTGAAGTGTTGTAAGTCATGTAAGTGCTGAACTGTAAGTGCAGTATTCTGTGGTCAAAACATGCATCTTGTGCTTCGCTCTTGAAAGGGCAAGGACACCAAGGCGATTTTCTCCTTTGTGAAGGACACCTCTATGAGGAAATTGTAAATCTCTATTGGAATGTTTTAAGGGGGGCACCAAGGCAATGGCCAGGTGCAAAGGAGGCAGTTGGCTTCCTTTCCTCCATGAAGCACCAGGCTTGCAATTTAAGCAGCACAATAAAATTGGGCCCCGATTTTGAAAACAAGCAGTTTCACCTGCTGATTAATGGCCCAATTTTTTCGGGATGGTGTATTAGAAAGGAAATGGATTTGTATTGCCAACAAATACCAACGTGAACAAAATGACCTTTGTGAAAATTCAAGTGGTGACCAAGATAACCGCTTGGGAAACCAGCTTCAAACTTGTGTATGCCTTGACAGCAGTCATTGTTTCTAGAAGTTTTATTTGCAATTTTGAAAAAAAAGAGAGAGAAAAAAGAAGAAGTAATTTACAGCTTGAAACCCATTGCATCACACTTATTTTATTTTTGGGCACTGATAGGCTTATAAAACATAAGATATAATACATTATTTTACCAGTAATTTTGTCAAGTTTTATTTGCAATATTGAAGAAAAAAAAGAGAAAAAAAGAAAGAAAGTAATTTACAGCTTCAAACCCATGGCATCACACATATTTCATTTTGGGGCACTGCTAGGCTTATAAAACATAAGATAATACATTTATTGTACCAGTATTTTTGTCTAGTTTTATTTGCAATTTTGAAAAAAAAGAGAGAAAAAAAGAAAGAAAGTAATTTACAGCTTCAAATCCACGGCATCACACATATTTCATTTTGAGGCCCTGCTAGGCTTATAAAACATTAAGATTAATACATTACCAGTATTTTTGCCAGTCATGGCCTTGTTCGTTATACCTTGAACCTTGAACTCAAAGGATTTGCGACAGAGGAAATAACTGCCACCCCTGTGTAACATATAAGTTTAATTTTCATTCCATCCCCAATTTTTTTTTTTTTTAATGGAAACATGTCAAGTACAAAAGTCAGGTGAAAGGTGTCATGTTTCAACTTGTGGTCACAAATTACATGTATCTGAGGGTCGAATTACTGTTCACATGGTTTCAAGTCAAGCACATATTTCACGTTCAACTTTGACAACATATGGCAGGCATTTACATGTATTTTGTAATATAATGTAGAGAATGACGTAAGGGTTTCTTCCAGCTCATATAAGCTTTGTGGGTAATTTTACCCAGAGTCACCCATTTCAATGTATGAAGCAGGGCTGAAAAATTTACACTGACCCACAGACCCAAAGCCAGCAATTTTAGCAGTGGGCCAGTCAACTCAGGACTGGACAAATCCAGCTGTCTTTTGTCGTATAATAATCAGCCCTTAACTTTTTCTTCAGTGACTAGTTTGGAGGACCAGTTGGATTGTCATTTCACTTGTCTGTCATCTTTTGCACTTGTCAACACTTTACATTAAATAGAGTGCTTTTCAACACTGAGCTAGTCAGCCCGACCACCTGGAGAGAATTTTGACTGGTCCTGTGGTGTTTTGTCTGGCATTTGGCCAGCGGACTAATGTTAAGGAAGAACACTGATAATAATACCCAACTGTGTAAAATCATAAAAAAGAAAAAAGTGGAAATTTTGACTTTGAGTCTTTGAGACCAGCTTTGTAATGTACAGGGTTCTCCCCCGTTTTTTTTTTTTTACAGCTTCAAATCCATGGCATCACACATATTTCATTTTGAGGCCCTGCTAGGCTTATAAAACATTAAGATTAATACATTACCAGTATTTTTGCCAGTCACAGCCTTGTTCGTTACACCTTGAACCATGCAACTCAAAGGATTTGCGACAGAGGAAATAACTGCCACCCCTGTGTAACATATAAGTTTAATTTTCATTCCATCCCCAATTTTTATTTTTTTTTAATGGAAACATGTCAAGTACAAAAGTCAGGTGAAAGGTGTCATGTTTCAATTTGTGGTCACAAGTTACATGTATCTGAGGGTCGAATTAACATCTTCGGAATGTTTTTTTACTTGGTGTTTATCTTGGTTTTAAAAGCCCCACTGTGCAATGTGGAGCATTCTTGATGGTTTTCTTGATTATTTTGGAGAAATACAAATTATTATTATTTTTTTTTTGGCGCATTGGCCGAAATTCGCGTGTAATGGCACACAATTCACGCGTATCGGCCCGATACGCTAGCTTGTACATGGGGAGAACGACACGGTAGAGTCATGCCAGGGAATTATTGCATCCCAGGCTGTGTTTCATGCATGGTAGATAATACAATGTGTGCACAAATATAACGCCCTTGCTTGCATGAAATATGATAAAAATAATTGACAAAAATGTACCGGTAGCTTAAATTGTTCCATGCACCTTGCATTTTCTCCATTTCAATAACTGCACATAAAAACTAATTGCAGGTCGAGTTACAATTTAATGCCCGTTTATCACTGCTTGAATTTAATTACATATGAAAACTAAATACATGTGTACTTGTTGCTTACAGGGACGTTAATCAAATAAAATCATATTTCTGCAGGTGGGCAACAAAGCTATAGAAGTTTAAGATTGCACCACATCATCTTGTACACCCTTACAAGGTGCTACATAAATTGGAAGGGGGCGGGGGCTTTGGGATGGCTGGGGGGGGCTTTGGGGATGGAGCGGGGGCATGTAAAAAACAAGATGAAACACTACTACAGAACAGCAGGTTTTTGGAGTGTGACACACCTCCCCATTTCAATGCCCGAAACTCTCCTTTTTATTCTACTCTGGATGAAAAATGAATTTCATTAAATTTTGTTTAAATCGGCAGGCCCTTGGTAACAGACCTGTTGGTAGATGTACAGTATGGTGGCCGACCTGTGCACAGAACTCGTTTGTAGATGTACGGTTGCAGACCTGTGTACAGAACTTGTTTGTAGATGTACGGTGGCAGACCTGTGTACAGAACTTGTTTGTAGATGTATGGTGGCAGACCTGTGAACAGAACTTGTTTGTAGATGTACATGTGTATGGTGGCAGACCTGTGCACAGAACTTGTTTTGAAATGTATGGTGGCAGACCTGTGTACAGAACTTGTTTTGAAATGTATGGTGGCAGACCTGTGCACAGAACTTGTTTGTAGATGTATGGTGGCAGACCTGTGAACAGAACTTGTTTGTAGATGTGTGGTGGTTTGTGGCAGACCTGTCATGCCTGTGCACAGAACTTGTTTGGAGATGTATGGTTGCAGACCTGTGTACAGAACTTGTTTGTAGATGTACGGTTGCAGACCTGTGTACAGAACTTGTTTGTAGATGTACGGTTGCAGACCTGTGCACAGAACTTGTTTGTAGATGTATGGTTGCAGACCTGTGTACAGAACTTGTTTGTAGATGTACGGTTGCAGACCAGTGCACAGAACTTGTTTGTAGATGTATGGTGGCAGACCTGTGCACAGAACTTGTTTGTAGATGTATGGTGGCAGACCTGTGCACAGAACTTGTTTGTAGATGTACGGTTGCAGACCTGTGCACTAAGCTTACTGTGCACAGAACTTGTTTGTAGATGTATGGTTGCAGACCTGTGTACAGAACTTGTTTTGAAATGTATGGTTGCAGACCTGTGCACAGAACTTGTTTGTAGATGTATGGTGGCAGATCTGTGTACAAAACTTGTTTGTAGATGTACGGTTGCAGACCTGTGCACAGAACTTGTTTGTAGATGTACATGTATGGTGGCAGACCTGTGTACAGAACTTTCTTTGAAATGTATGGTGGCAGACCTGTGCACAGAACTTGTTTGTAGATGTATGGTGGCAGACCTGTGCACAGAACTTGTTTGTAGATGTATGGTTGCAGACCTGTGAACAGAACTTGTTTTGAAATGTATGGTGGCAGACCTGTGCACAGAACTTGTTTGTAGATGTGTGGTGGCAGACCTGTGCACAGAACTTGTTTGTAGATGTATGGTGGCAGATCTGTGCACAGAACTTGTTTGTAGATGTACGGTTGCAGACCTGTGCACAGAACTTGTTTGTAGATGTACATGTATGGTGGCAGACCTGTGTACAGAACTTGTTTTGAAATGTATGGTGGCAGACCTGTGCACAGAACTTGTTTGTAGATGTATGGTGGCAGACCTGTGAACAGAACTTGTTTTGAAATGTATGGTGGCAGACCTGTGCACAGAACTTGTTTGTAGATGTATGGTGGCAGACCTGTGCACAGAACTTGTTTGTAGATGTACGGTTGCAGACCTGTGCACAGAACTTGTTTGTAGATGTACATGTATGGTGGCAGACCTGTGTACAGAACTTGTTTTGAAATGTATGGTGGCAGACCTGTGTACAGAACTTGTTTGTAGATGTATGGTTGCAGACCTGTTCACAGAACTTGTTTGTAGATGTATGGTGGCAGACTTGTGAACAGAACTTGTTTGTAGATGTGTGGTGGTTTGTGGCAGACCTGTCATGCCTGTGCACAGAACTTGTTTTGAAATGTATGGTGGCAGACCTGTGCACAGAACTTGTTTGTAGATGTACTGTATGGTGGCCGACATGTACACAGAACTACCGTAATTTTCGGATTATAAACCGCCCGGCGTATAAACCGCAATGCTCCAAAATATGGAAAAAAATATTTAGTGTCAGCGTATAAACCGCGCGGCGTATAAACCGCGGCCAAAATGTTACAAAAAACTAACCTCAAAACACGGAAGTGAAGTTCGCAAAACTGCGTTTTGGGTGATTTTTTATCTCATACTATCAGTCCTGAATTATACTTTTTCCATCAACACACGTTTTCAAGAATTCGTGATTTGATGATCGGTTGTGTTGACCATGTTTTGAACTTCGTTGGCAACAAAATCTTCGTGAATCAACGATCGGTCGACAACGCACACCGAGAAATAGTTGAACTTTGCCCTGCATCCCATCGCCCTCTGTTGACAAAATCTGTTCACGTTTGATTAGACTTAGACTGGGCCCCGAGCCTCGAAGTGTGGCGTCAGATGTTCAGGCTATGTGTTGTACAATGTGCAGCAGGCGCTATCTACTCGAGCCGTCAGAAGTCTTGCCAAGATCTTATGAATGGAACTATCAACGGACAATCATCAACGGACAATCATCAACGGCCAATCACAGCATGTGTATGTGTACACACACAGAGGGGCCGTGCGTGTTTGCGGTCCTCTTTGTGGCGATGTGCAGTGACAGGCGGGCGGCACATCAGTCAGTCATTGTAGTTGCCACAGTGCGAGTAGCGGTTTGTAATTAAAGTCGAAATGTATTGAAGTTGACAATATTGAACGTAATTGAAAGGATCTATTAGGATAGCATTATTTTAGAATATTTTACAAACGATCTTTCTTTAAAAAAATGCTGTTTTTACTCTTCAATATTTATACGTCGGCGTATAAGCCGCCCGGCGCATAAACCGCAGGAGTACAAAAAAATGTCAAAATCAACGTATAAACCGCGGTTTTCATGGTAGTAGATCTATGCACAGAACTAACATACAGTTCAAAATCACATTGGATGGTACTGAATTTTCAAACAGTAGGAAAAAAACAAAACAACAACAATTGGGTTCTATATAATTTCTAATGCAAATTCTGCAAGTATTTTTTTATTTGGGTGGATACATACCGAATGTCCTGTCATAGATCCATGGTTCATGTCATCGGTGACCATCCCCTTGTGGCTGGGGTCATGGGTCATGCCCTCTGACATGTGATGATCCATTCCAGGCATCATGGTAGTCATATTCTATGAACAGAGAATGCAAAACAAAAGTGTTCAGTCAAACCGTGCGCGCAACCTCCTGCAGGGCCCCAAGCCACAAGCCCAGCATACAACTCTATTACAAACATTTGTCATGAGTGTTACAAACAACGCTAGACTGCCCTAAAGGGCTTGTCAAACCATGGCCAAACTTCCTTCATTGTGTAGGGAGCTAGTAACAAATTAGCAGCCTCCGTGTAAGAAATTTCAATATTTTTACATGAAAATACCACACAAAAATCACATGGGATTGCAAAAATGATGTCATATGAACAACAGATTGATTGACACAATAGATAGTTCCCAATAGACACCATCTTTACGGGCAAATTGCATTTTGGCATGTAGACGCGTCAAGCGCTCAAATTATTAACGCAGCCGCGCAGTTCACTAACCAATCATGCAATGAGTTTTGTGAAATGTGCGCGTGCTGCACGCCGTTCTCGCGCAAGCCGCATGATCCTGTGTTCCAAATTGCCCGTAAAGATGGCCGATTTACGTCATATTGCAACCTATCTATGGAGGAATAACCACTTTCAAATCGATCATCAAGCACCTCGCCATCAAGCTCTTTGTCAGCAAAAAATAAAACATGTTCCCATTTTTTTTTTACTACAAGATGGAGCAATTCTACAAGTATGTTTCTTCTGTTGTTTATGTCTTAGGGGTGGTAATTGAACTTGACTGGAACCATCCCACCCGCATACCCCAAGGCTACCTAATAACCCCAACCCTCACCCTAACCCCAAGAAACGTCAAGGGGGTACATTGTACGTCAAGGACCCTTGAGGTGAGACAGCTTTGGCAGTTTGAGACTAGCTTTATACAAACTTTGGTGATGGTGTGGATTAGCCAAATAGGCACAGTAGGCACTGTGCTAGCAGGGTTGGAAATTAATGGTCGCCCAGTCGCCAAGTGCAAGTAAAAACAGCGTGGGCAAGTCAAAACCCAGACCCTTCCTTTATTAGTCCCCTGGGCATGCTGGGCAAGTGAAACAAAAGTCAAGGGAAACCCCTGGCTAGGACCTACAAAAACATAAAACGCTTGAAAATGTGCAGTTGGATTCAGTTCTTATTTTCTAGTGAATTGATGAAACAAGAAAAAATAGTGAAAATCTAAACATTCAAATTAAAACCATTAAGTTTCCCATAGAGGAAGGAAATCCTCCTGAGCTATTTTAGCTAATGCGTAATAGTTTACATAGTTTCAATAAAGTTGTTCTGGAAAAAATTGCTGTACGCCCCACAGCTGAGCTAAACTTTTTAAGGATTCTTTTACTGTTTTAGATTTTCAAAAGGATTTTCAATTGGGATTTAATTCCCCTTTTAAAATATTCTTCTGGATGAATTGGTAGCTAAAATGTTAATTATTGGTATTTGAAAAAAAAAATTCAACTGGATATTTCATCGTAAAGGCCAGCAGTCTCTCGCACACATGCCCAAAGAAATGGGGCACAGCGACTGGCGCTGTCAAGACCTACAGTATGTAGACCCAGAAATAAGCTTAAACTTATTATGATTTTGGCACTTTGTAAATAGTAATAATCCAAAGTGCCTGTTCCTCTCTGTCATTCTGTTTATTTCTACAACTATGAGTTTATTACGCCATCGTCTCCACAAGACGATAGTGTAACATCAAGTGCTGTAGTGGAGTTTCTGTTGTCCGAGTCCGAGTCCGACCCACCGAGTCTGAGTCCTTGTTTGTTTGAGTCCAAATCCAGGTCCCTAGTCTTGAGGAAATTACATGTACATGTAGCTCACTGCAACTCCTACGGACTTCTGGTACCATAAGTAAACAAGTGGAGCCATTTTTTGTAAAATGGGCATAGCTTACAGTGCAAATTTTACTATATAAGTCACACCTAGATCAGGGTTGGGATTAGAATTGTAACAGTGGATCCTCCTGACAGTACATGTAGTACGGAACATTTCTCCAATTTCCACCATTCCCAGTCTCGAGCCAGTCTCCAGCCAAATCATGCTGAGTCCCAGGGTCGAGTCAGAGTCATATTTAGTGCTTCAAGACCGAGACCAAGACCACAAAAAAATGGACTTGAGACCGGTCTTGAGGCCAAGACTGACCTCAAGAACTGGAAAGCTGTATAAACTCTTCTCCTAAACTAGTGATAGGAGAACAGTTTATACAGCTTTCACCACTTTCTATGCAGGTAAGTGTATAACAAAGGCAGTGATTATTTTTACTGGTGACAGTAAAATCATCCCACTAACTGTTTCACTTGCAGATTGTAGAGTGCCCTCTTTGGCGCACATATGAGTAGACGACATTATACAATGTACTTTAACTTACCAAATTTATCTTCAAAATCCTGATACTAGCCTAGAAGACTTTGCTCCTGCCTATTCAATCAAGATGCACCGTGTCCGAATTCCTGCTCCACTTTTTTTCCTTGCCTTAGAATTTGTTATTTATTTATTTTTTGTAATTCAAAATTGACTCCTATTTCTACATTTACTTGGTAAGAATTACTTTTTCTTTTTGTAATTTATGGCTCCACAGGATTTTTTTAAAGGGAAATAAAGTTCGAAATTGCAGTACGGCAAAATAGGGTTAGCAATTAATAAGCATGATTAACTATGAGCTAACCATGTGTCCATTCTTCTGGCCACCACTTTATCTCCCTTAATTTAGGTCAAATTATATCCAATACCAGTCCAAAAGGGTTGACAGAATGTATACAGACACACACAGGCACTTTGAACTATTTTAAAGTGTCAAAATCATGGGAGGAAAAGAAACAAATTTCGGTCTATGGTATTCTTGAAAATGGTGCTTGTTTACACTCCATTTTACTTCAGTTCCTTTGGGCATGAGTGCGCGAGAGTTCCGTCCTAGTGATGAAATGTGCGCTTGAATTCCCCTATTTTAAGGTCAAAATTTGGCAGTTCAGCTACTAATACCTCAAGAGGAATATTTAAAAATGGGAAATAAAGTCCAACATCCATTAAACAAATCAAATTAACTCCTTAAAAAGTTGTGATGATGCGAAATTTTTTCCGGTTATAGACCTTATGCATTGACGTCATCCAACCGCCATCTTAGAGGTAAAACGGTGACGAAACAATCGAATCGCACAGATTTGTACGCGCGGCGCACAGGATTGGCCAATGAACAACCTCCTTTTGACCTCTAGGTGAGGGCACCCTACTGAAATGACGTCATGTGCATAAGGTCTATTTTCCACAAATATTTATCTGCGTGCAAGTGCAAGTCACTGTGCAGTAAAATGGCATTGTCAGTCATTATGTGCCAGTCATTATTTGGTTGACCTTTTTCTACATGGTTCATTGTGAATTAATAATAAAATACCACAACAGATCTAGCTCAGAGCTACAAAATAGTACAATACGTAGTCAAAGTATTGTCAAAACAGCGTAAACAAATTCATACAAACCATTGAATGGTTCATGGCCGGCTACACTGAAGAACACTTCCAAAAGGCGACGAGAAAATGGTGGCAGCTTTACTTCACTTGGTCGAATTAGTTGTTCACTATGGACGATGTTCTGAAATTAGTCTACACTGAAACTAAGCGTTAGGAGGGTTTCAGCAGAACTAGACAGATTTTAATGAACTAACCACACTCTTTCAGTTAAGTTTCGTTCACACAGCTCTCTTCCTACGAATCAGTCACATGAACCACGGAGGGCTATTTCTACCTCCGCTCCACGCATGAACAAGCTCGATAACACTAACAGTAACAGTACACAAAAAGTACAATCAGCTTATGTTTGGATTATGTGTTAGGATAAAACAGAAAACAGTCGTCGTGTTTATTACGTATGCCTTTTTTCCTCGCATGAGACATTTTGTACGGTGTCCCCGAACGTGCAAAGGTGTTATTTAATTCAGAAATAGAAGGCGGCTCGGTTTATTCAATAGACTTAGAAATACAAATCGCTATAGAGACCATTTAATAAATATTCTAAATATATCGCCACTTTAGAAACTAAGCAATTTCTGTTAACGAATATAAATTCATTTTTTCTTCTTTTCAATTTAAAAACATTTATTTCCACATTTCATAAGTAAATAACATTTCAAATAATACAAATTTTAAGAGGGAATTTACAACAACAATGCAGGCTATAGGGCCTATAAACAAGAAGCCGAAGTTTTTAAAAGGAGAGCCTTGAAAAAAAATAATAAATGTAACACTAACAGGTCCATAAACTCGCAAGATCACTTTCCCAAAATAACTTGCTAACTCTTTATTACAAACTCAACTTTATCCTGACGACGATGAGCATACCGATCGAAACGTCGAGTCGTTACACCATCGGTTATTATTTTTCAGAACCACCACAACTCAAAGAGATATTTCATGTACATGGTGTTACTGCAAACCATCGATTAAAGATAGATTGCGTGTGACGTCATTGACCGCCATCTTTGGTGACAAACAATGGAAAAGTGCACGCGTGGACGCACTGCGCCTGACTCTCAGCCAAAGATAGATTAGTCACACTTGCACGTTTCATAAATAATGGCGGCCAATGCAAGGGGGTCTGTTAGAACTCGCCAAGCAGCCTCAATACCCCCCCCCCCCCTAACACACACACACACACACACACACACCAAATAAAGTCTCAATTACAAACTAAAGTAAAGTAATGTTTATCTTGATAAATATTCTAAACAGAGAGTGGGAAGTTGCATTGTTCTATTTTTAGGATTGCATTCTACTGAATACATTTACATAAAATTATCTGGAATGTCTGAAGATCGAAACACCTACCTACAAATCGTCTCGGTTACAGCATAGTGCCAAGTTATAGTTATCAATTTCAATGATGTCACATTTTCAAATATTATCGATCATACCTATATTTATATTAATCGATCAACACAACCTTGTAAGCACTTTAGAGTGTGTCCGCGGCCCAATTTCATGAACTTTTTTAGAGCACGAGTTAGCCAAGCAAACGCAGAGGATTTTAGCTTAAATGGGCGATGTCGTCGTGATCAAAGAAGATCGACGACCTGCTGGCTGTACATGGAATAATGAACTTTCACCCAGTTTCTGAACGCGTGCGCCCTCTCTCTCGTATTATAATGTCTGGAGGACGTGCGCGCGCGTGCAATAACTGAGTGAGGTATGTCTGTGGTGGGGGTGCATAATTCCATGTACAGCCACAGGCCTGCTTTGATCATTACGCCACACAGCCCCTTTAATAGCAGAAATGGGTTGCCAGCCAAGATATCATGTAATTTACTCAGGCTCTTGACTGGTTCCTTGCTACATGCTGTTGAGCAAATACTGGTGAGTTTATGAAAATGGGCACCGGTGACTCAAAAACCCACATGGGGTCCGAGATCCCATCTGATGTTCTAAATAAGCTTCTCGACGTAAACACCACAATGGGCAACAGCACCTGCCTCACTCAACCGACTTTGAACTCTAACGTCTTTTTTTTAGGATTTTCAGCTTTGCATATTAAGTGTACTTTGATACTAACTATTGCTACAGGTAAACCATTTAATACCAATCCTTTTTTGAAGGGGTCAGGCTCCCAGAGATTGATGGCAAACTATCAAAGGACACTATTCAGAAACGTGGAGAACACGACTAGCCTATGCGGCTCTAAGTCTTAGAGCTGACGACACCTCTACAAACAGAGATTTGTTATTACATGGTGTACCCGTATGGCAATGGTCTAGGATTGTTGGTAGAGGGCAGTATTTAAGTTTAAGGGGTAATAATTTTGTTGGGCCGTGTCCGAACCAAGCCAAGTCGGCTGCGGTTGTGACCATTGGATGCATGCAATTGCAACTAACACGTTGACGAATCTGTCACAGTCATTGCCGAATCCGTCAGTTTGGACACGGCCTGTATGGGGTCGGACAAGTTTTTACGAAGACTGTGCAAGTCTCGAACGTATTCGAACACAGGGACGCGTTAGATCCCTCAAGCTGTGGTATACGTCACAACGCATGTTTTGTATTTTACTGTTTTCTCAAAAGTGCAATGCCCTGGGGGAGTCAAAGTTCTTCATATCCTAGACCAGCCTCGCTACCATGGGCAGCGCGCCGTATCGATACCTCTCGTCACTAACCCCTGGTAGGGATGTACTGAAAAACAACGCTGATTGGCTCCCAAGGGTGACTACTTTGCGTGCACGCTTGTTAAAATCTTTCGAGTGCATGTATGGCGCTTGTAGGACGCTTAGTACGCGCGTGTGAAAATGCAAGTATTTTGACGCGATTCCATTCAAATGAATCATTTTTTTACACGGTCACCCTTAACTGCATACAGGTAGACTATCACAAAATCAAAGAAGAATGACAGAGGACCAGTTGCTTTTTGACTTGATGCCTTTTTTACGGGTTACCATACTTAAGCGCGCGCGTAGAACGGATCGGCCCAGGCCTAATTAAAATGTGCTAGATTCTAGCACATTTTAATAAACCAATTCCAGGGGTTATAATCGAGCAAGGCATGCTGGGAAAAATGGCGCGGCGAGATCGATCAATCCTGGGAACGAGGATGATCCTAGACTGACTATTCAACATACTATTAAGTGGGTCAGGTACAAGAGTTGGTATAGTTTTTTGTTTGTTTGTTGTTGGTTTTTTATTTGAGGGGCTGAAGTATTGTATTCACTCAAAAAAATAGTGTGTACAAAATTGTACAGAGTTCCATAAAGACCTATACCCAGACCGCTCTGGTATAAGTGGAGCCATTTGTTCTTTGTCGGGCTCGTATGATGTCTTGCTGAAAGCCTGTCCTAGGTTCTGTGTTCTCAACCCCTGCCCCCCCCCCCCCCAGCAATCGACTATTTTGGTTTACGGGTGCCCATCACTTGTGATACCTTTTTGCAGTTGTGTAAATCCTGGCGTTACTCCCTGTTTAAACCTATGAAAAAGAGCAAGATCGAGTTTATTTGTTTCCTTCACGCGCTAGCAATGCACGTATAGGATTGAAGTGGTCCCCCCAAAATGTTCAAATACGCGCGAGATTTGAATGGTCTATTAAACTTTATAGTGTACTAAACACGATCAAGAACCATTGTCCAACTGCCCGTGTATTTGTACTATGTTTATTTTCCGGCACGCATCCCGGGGAGCTGAACTCTTTGTAGCTCCAACAGCCTTTTCAAGATTTCATCTCGTACCGCATCCCGATCAGCATCTCGCTTTTCCGGGATATCACTGTTGTAAGTCTGGAGAGTCGTGCCTGGTTGCTCGATGAACCTAATGCCGATTGGCAACTCCAGGGGATACCCGGCAGCCTCCTCTCTTATCCTACGGATAATTTCTCGAAGAATGTCATTCTTGCTGACGGGTGGGGTGCTGCTGCGCTTCTCCGGGTCGCCACCCGGTGTTGTAACGCCACCACTCGGCGTGCGCATGCCGCCAGCTTCTCTAGTGATGGGAACCGGATCTGGCGAGTTGGAACCTGCTGAAACCAGCTGCTGAAACTTTACCAAATATGTCTGCATGGATTTAAGAACCGAATCCCCCTGTTTAAAAAACTTCTCCGTCAGCTGTTTCAGGAAATCGGAGTTTGGGTCCGGATCCGAGTCGGTTGGTGTCTGATCGGGTAACGCAGTGGAACCATCGATGTCAGAGGTCAGCCAGTTAGTCTCTTCTCCTTGCGTCGCTGCCGCCATCTTCATGATAACTACAGCGATAAAAGTAGCAAAGCACAACCTGGCGGTTGCCATCTTGGGTGTGTGTTGAGTTTGGGATCTAAGAACAAATGTACAAAATGAATCTTTTCATTGTTGTTTCAAACTATAAACACGTGAGTCATTAAATTCTGAAACCTCACCAGGTTACTGCACACGCGCATGACGGCACCCTTTTAGCTTTTGTTTGTGATGTGACGTTCAACGCACGCGCGCGCGTAACAACTGGGTGAGAGTTCATGTTTCCATGTCCAGCCACAATCAGACTACGATCAAGACGACAGTGCCCCTTTAAGCACAATAAGTAACCAAGCACAACAAAATCTTGCTTACCAGAACAAGCTTACCAGCCCAAATACAATGTCAAGTGTACAATCTGTAACTGGTATCTTGCTTAGTAATGCTTAATTTTGAATATTGTAAAGCAAGGTTTTCTGCTTAAGCAAATTTATGAAATTAGGCCCTCTACTAAAGCTGTGTGGATTTAGAAGCAGCACAGTGAATGCACTGGCAGAGTATATACACCCTGAGTGCACTAGTTAACTGAACTGCAGTTATTGCCTATTGTTGGAAACAATAATCCACGTAGTAGAAAAAGGCCGCTGGCGACATTCGTTTTGTCTACAAATTTAATTTGTGATCGTGCGTCAATACATACAATTTTAAAAAATACTGTCAGAGAGAGAAAAAACATCACAAGGATTTTAAAAAAGAGCTCGATATAAACGTAAGCATTACGTCAAAACTTTATTAATTCATTACAATAGCTTTTCAGCTCCTTTTGCTTCTCCTTACAAACGCTATTACCAATTTGCGGAATTGTGCCTGGATTGGAAGAGAGTTCGAGGTTGAATTTCTTTCCCCTGCATAACGATCAGCCAATATCCCACACTCTAAAAACTCCCGGTCAGGGTTGACCCGGATTCCGGATCCCAGTAGACCTGGCGCATTTCATGGGTCAGTTTGACCCCGGAAGCATTGTGTCAAAGTGACCCGGAATCAAATCCAGGTCAAATGTCCAGGTTTTAAGCAAATTACGGGTCACAATGGACACAGATTCCGGGTCAAACTGACCCATGAATGGATCGGACCCCTTGGAACTCGGAATCCTGGTCCAAACTCTGACCCCGGAGTTTAAATTCAGAGTGCATAGACACAGTTAACTAAAGTGCAACCCGTGGGAGTTCATGTAACGCATGCTTTAATTAGAGCCATTAATGGAATTTGTAATAGCGCACAAAAGTAAAAAAAAAGAAAGAAAGTTCAACAGTCACTTTTAGCGTTGAGTCATTGACCGATGTAACTATGCGGACCCTTTATTTGAATCGTTTATAGTGCACAGTTTTGATGCTTTAACTTGATTTAAAATGACTGTCGGTTTGATTTAGTTGTAGGCCTATTGTTGCCTGAATGCCTAAAGCCTGCCTAATACTGAGCTCCCAAGGCAGACTGCTGACTCTAAAGGAAAAACTATTAGCCTATTACACAAAATGATATAAATTGAATGCGGTGATTTAATGCATGCAGTTTGGGGATTTGATTCAACTTGAATACGTCATCAGTTGTTATTTTGTTTATAATTGGCTGAGAAACCGAGGATGTCCCACAGAAAACAAAGTAGCTTTGAGTGTGGGTGGGGAAAACACTGTGTACCCGCAGGGCTATGGTCCAAAGTGTATTGAATCTTGGCTCGTGGGAACCGACAGCCAAAAGACAAAAGTTACGATCTTCGCGCAACCACCACCGACCACCAGGGGCTAATATTTACACATAGCTGTTTAAGCACACAAAGTAGCTTATCACAACAAAATTATGCTTACCAGAATAAGGTTACCAGCCAAACTACCATGTCACATCCAATTTGTGTCTGGTATCCTGCTCATTTATGCTCAGCAGATTATTGTTAAGCAATATTGTGTACTTAAGCAGCTCCATGAAAATGGATACAGGCCTGGATTCGGACCTACATTATGTAAGCGCCAAAACGACGATTGTTGAATATGGCATACCAGCCACGACTCAACACAATTAGTTAACAGCACTGGTTCAACTTGTTAAAATTGGTCAAGACAAAAGAAACGAAGTTTGTACTACTTTGCACGACTTGGCAGTCAGAAGTTTCCCCGTGTGTATAGGCTGAGTCCGAATTAATGTCTTCGGCAGTGGCTAAACGGCCGGAACGCCGAAAAAAGCCATTCAAACTTTGTCATTGCAGTCATTGGCAACGGCCGTAGCCAAAGTCTTCCGGCACGGCCTTGTGTAGAGCATTTAAGGCAGCGCACGAGCCAAAATGGCAGACCATGATGGGCAGATAGCAGCCGCGTGTGACGTCAGTGCAAGGGGGCCATCTCTCCCCAAAAAACAAATTTACGCACATGTAAAGCCAACTGCTTCAACACTTACAAATTCGGCACCTGAGCAACTCCTTTAGATACAGTGCACGCCTTACACAGCTTAATTGAAAACACTATAGAACTGGTGATGGATGGAATTGCAATGGAGGATTACAACCCGCCCAACCAAGAGTAGTCTAATGGCGTACGAAATGAAAGGTTCGGAAACTGAAGAATTTTGGCGGCACTCAAGTCGTTTGTGATGAAAGCTATATTAGTTGTCTTCATAGGATGGTATGGGCCCAACGGTATCAACACCGCTGTAGCTATAACTAGAAGGGGGGGGGTATGAAGATGCAAGACTCGCACGAGTTTGCTGTAGACTTAAATTATTCTTCACACCACAATAATTTCGTAGCAGAAACATTTTCATTACATGCAATACAGGGAACAATCTAAGTACAGTCTTGACCTCCCCCCCCCCCCCTTGCACCAGCGGCACACGTAGTATGCCACCCTCGCCATTTTGGGCGTCAAATAGCGCACAAACCGTCGTGTGCTCGGTAGAAGGACGTAACGAAAAGTTACCGGAGAAAGGACGTAAGCAATAATTGATGTGCAAAATTGCGTTTCAAGAAAAGAACTGAGTGTGAAAGTTTGATCGGTTGTCTGCCATTCATAAATCATTACAGGAAGGTTAAATTCTGCACGGGAATGAGAAAACATGTCTCTGGGGGTAATTCTAACAACAAAAATGTAACATCAATGCCATATTTTTTGTTTCATAAAGGAGTAATTTTATTAATCATTGTCTTTTGTTACTGAAATAAATATTTTGTGTGCCCAGAAGAGGAGCGTATACCCTAATTACGCCAGTTTCCCGGGCACACAGCAAAATTGTACGGGTAAAACGCCGTGCCGCCTAAAAATGCGCAGCGGTTAAGAAAACAGGACTCAAGGTATGTTGTTTCCGAGTGTCGGTTCGAGTCCCGGTGGTGACACTTGTGTCATTGAGCAAGATACTTTACCATAAATGCTTTGTCCTTCGGACGGGTCATTAAGCCGTACGTCCCGTGGATTGGAGGTGCACGTAAAATAACCCAAACACTTATCGTGGAAGAGTCGGGGTTAACCCCGGTGTTTCTGGTTCACATAGCAAGCACCCTTGTTTACAGGTTTCCTCAGGCCTGCAAGCTACAGTAATTAAGCTCACTTTTGAATCATCCTTGGTTTCACTACCAGATATAATAGTAATAACACACGGGATATTGACTTCCAAATTGACGCAACCAAGAATCTTGTCATGGTGACGTCAGGTGAATCGAGTCATAGTCAACACTGAAGAAGGTTCCAGGTAAATGAGTGCAAGAACAATGAACCACGTCGACAACGGCGACGGCGACACTTACCTCAACTGTTTCAACTACAACAGCAGCAACATCAACGCCGATGACAACGTAAACGAAAGTGACGACGACAACAACAATAAACGACAATTTTGCATGGCATGACAAACAGACTTATTAAGCTCAGCCGTTTATTACTTTGTGTACTAGGGTTCATGTTACCAGTATCATTAAGATTTCACTTGGTATTTGGCGCCAAAACCAAATTTCACTTCAACTAAACTGAGGCATCGTTCAGTAACCGGGAAAACCATATCAAATTGCTTGCATAAAATATGGTGGACCCTTTGATAAATAGATGGGAGTTAAATTAACTCTTCAAAGTCAACAAGTTTGCTTTTTAATGAAGATAATATTACAAACATCTTGCAATAAACACTTTCCCATAAAATTATTTTGGGTCACAAAGTGCACCCGTGAGTTGAAGAGAAACAAACTGCGATAATTAAGCAGGAATAGGTTCAACACTTTTTACAATGAGGAAAGCAGTACGTGAAATATTATATTATGGAATGAAGATTTGTAAAACTCACCTGAAACAAAACAGCCAAAAGGACGGCTTTCTCAAGAAGCACAGAGAAGTTTGAAAGGGCAACTGTCGGCTTCCGTATACACACAGCTAGACTTGCAGTGGCGTTCAGTCGCCGTGTAGTTTACTGACGGGTCGCGTTCTGGCTTTTTATGATTATGGAGGCCTCAACTATAAGAGAGTGGGTGTCGCCGTTACGTTTCGATTCGCTGGCTCCTCGTCTCTTAACACCCGGGGAAATCCGAGGGGCATCCTTTCGGAGTCTCCGCTTTGAGACATGAACGCCACAGCCTATGGGAAACCACGCACGCATTGCGTCCGTTTATTGGGCACTCATATCTGCCAGGTTGTTTCTGTGAGTTTGGGGAAGTGATTTATGCAAAACTCTTTTTAAGAGAGTATACAATGACAGATCCCCGTTGGACTGACAAGTCTATGGTATAAGGTGATCAAAAATTCCCAACAGGGTGGATTAATTTTGTTGAAGTTACGTAAATTACAACGTAGAATAAAAGGCAAAAACTTCACGTGGGTGAAAATTGTTGCTGAGCTGCACGCTGTCAGAATTAATTAAAACAAAATCAAAAGACGGAAACTAAGGGTGCTTGAAAATTAGGTGATCTCCTGGGTATACAGACATTTAGTTATTGAAATACTGATTGACACGTCAGGTTATTCACCTGCGGTTTTTTTCAAGACCCGCCAGCTCATCAGATTTTTTTTTTTATTAATGACGTCACGGAAAGTTTTTCTTCGATTATTTTTCTCACCACACAAAGTTAAAACAATTTTTACTGAAGTCAGCCAGAGCTCATTGATCAAAACGTCCATGTGTTGCACTCTCTTTTCAGAGCCACCGTAACTCGCAAAGATATTTTTGTGTCTTACCGCAAACCTAAAAATTACCCCAAAAGCTATGGTGATGATGCTTTTGTGAAATAAATTAGGCCAATCAATTTACCACGTCATCAAAATGTATACGTGTCATGATTCACCCTTTCTCATTTTGTTTTGATTGCATTGTCTGGGAAAATAGTGGTAGGACCTTTTAAAATATAAATCTTAAATGCCTTTCACGTTGTTCTTTAAAGCCTTTTTAGGGGGTGTCTAGATTATAGCACTTGGTCTTTTTGTCAGACCTAGTTTTGTTTAAACTGTCAACGCTTAGTTATTTGAAACAACAAATTTGAAAGCAGCAATCATTGTTTGTCTTTCGCTAACATTAATCTACAACTGTTATATTTTATCGCAATTAACATGCGTCTGATCGTTAATGTTATACTCACTGCAACTTCAGTGATCAGTAAAAAGTCTTTCGAGATTCGTTGATTTATTAAACAGTTTTTGTGACATCTCTCATTATAACTCACATGCACTGTAACGTAAACTATACATGTAGGTCCGAACAAGAGTAATGAGTTCGACAAAATCCAAGCCGTTTAAGCGACGGGTTGTTAGTTTTGCTGTAAAGCCAGGATTATTTTTGTAAGAGAGATGTTTGGTTTGGATGTATGTTTTCGTTTCCCGTTTGTAGGCATGTTTGTCGCTGACTGACGTGAAGTAATGGCAGTGTTTTCATTGATTAAACATTTCCCCAAAAGGCAAACCTTTTTTTTTCTTTGAGTGAAGGAAGCAATTTGCTGCTTGCTGCTTAAAGAGCAACACAACTTGAACTGAAAAAGTTGTTCATTATCGGTGACTGGAGTGAGTAATACAAATTATATGTAACATATTATCTGTTCATAACTGTAGGTGTTCCTTTCCAAGTTCATTCAATTTGATACTCGGCTCACTCCATTGCATCAACACTCATCGGTCAAAATAAAAGGAGTAATTAAATTTCAACAGTTTAGCATTCACTGGTGAAATAAGATCATTCAAATTCGTTAGGTCGCAAAGATCTTTCAATTCTGCAAAGGCCAACAGCAAGAGGCTGGTCAAACATTCAATGTCATCAATATTGTAAATAGGTAGTGGGCATGAAATTGTAGTCTCGAATGACTGAAACGAACCTAAAATGAGAAGAACAATATCAAGTGTGCACGAAAACTACTTTGAATGAAATGGTATAGCTAAAAACAAACCGTAGTTGAACAATGTGGGAAACACGGGTGAACTTGAGTGGATGTCAATAAAGCTGAACTAATTTCTGCCGAAATCGACCAGGAAAAACTAGATTCTAAAATTTGAATTAATGTGCACATTGTTCTCACAGAGTACGTCCTAACAATTTAAAAATGTAGCCTATACACTCTGCACTCTGAAAGAGAAAGTCCGGCCTGGTTGGAACTGACCGGGTTAAAAGCCATTCTTTTTCTAGTCACCAAGACTCTTTTCCAGGTCCAAATGACCCGGAATCTTTCTGAGAAACAAGGAAAAGAAGAAAGTATTGACTCTCAGAACTTATTGTCATATTGATCACCCCGATTTGAATCGGATCAGGGCCAATTTTGACCCCGGGACGTCAAAATTCCGAAGAGAAATATAAATGAAAAGAACTTGCAAAGAAACTAACGAAGAGAATTATGAAATTAAAGCCGTATAAAACAAACACCCCTGTCAACAATTCTACTCGAGGAGAAAAAAAACACTTTCATTCAAACCATTACACAAGTCAATGACAAACTTGATTTGTGATGCTGCTGGGTAGCCTGTCAGTTCGGGGCATAAATATTAATTTGATTTGGTTGCTTTGTGTGTGTGTTTTTTTTTCACGTATTAAAAACTAATTTTAATCTAATTTCTTGGCATGACGCGTATGGAGGACAAAATAGTGGTGTCAATGATTTTAGCTAAGACGTTAGGCATTTCCTTTAAAGACTAATGATCGCACTAGTTTTTGAACATCGATTCAAAATTTCAAAACCCGAAGTGACAAACAGACCATTATAGTTATAATACAATCGGACAAGCCAAATTGAATGACGTTTTCACAAGCCGGTAGCGTGGTGTGTTTAATTGAAAACGTACACTGCAAAACCGGGTTGTTTACTTGGTGTTGTCGTTATCTACATGTGACAACACCGACACTGTCGCCATCACTGTACCGTTTGTGAAATTAACACCATGTCGGTGTTGTCACATAATACCAAAGGATTCTGCGTCAGTTTGACAAGTTTTTGCGCAAAAAAAACCCCAAAAACAAAAAAACAAACTATGCTTTTATCTTATATTTTCCCAACTTTTACAAAGGGAATTCCCGTGTTTGCACTGCTTTAATCAACTCAGTTTTGCTTTTAAGAAAGGAAAGAAAACAAAACTTCTTTTCAATCTGAAATATCCCAGAAAGAAATCTACGCCACTGAGGAACTTTCCCATGAAGAACACCAGAAATGAGGATGGTTGTCCCTTGAAGGCGTGGCGAAGAAGGGGCGGGTAAAAGTGATCCGGTATTGTTGCTCTACTCTCCTTCTTCACAAGTCAACCACCTTACGTTATATTCCCTGCATACAGAAGATTTGTAACCTTGCAATGCTCGTTAAAGTAACCAGACTAACTTCGTCTAGCTGTTTGTAGAGGATACTTCACTTTCAAAAACGCCAAATCGTATAGCTTTTGGATCAAAATGAAAGAGCAGAGTCAATTCCATTATTATGAAGAAAGAAAAAAAAAGGAAACAAAAATATGTTTTTAACCACCGGTATCATCAGAATTTGCCCACCTTTTTTCTTAAAACAAGTTTTTTTGGTTTGAATTACAGAGGAATGATGCAACGCTGTCCGCGCTGCTCATCTGCGTAGCGGAAATGAGAGACGGTCGCCATTCGTCTTGCACATTTTTGTATGTAATCAAATTTGTTGACGCTCTTTCGAGAGCTTGTGGTGCGACTGTCAAAAATGTGTCAGCCAATCATTTTTATGTGTCAGTTTTAAGTGTTAGGCCTACATTTCGGGGGTTTTCCCCTGGTGTTTTCGCACTAAAGGGAAACAGGAAGAGATTCCCAGTGATAATAATGAGATGAGTGACTGTCGTCTACTTATCAGGGCCCAGTTTCAAAGAGCCTCTTTGTAGCTGAGTACACCAAAATTATGCTTACCAGAATACGGTTACCAGCCAAAAAACGTGTCACATATGCAATCTATGGCTGGTATCCTGCTTATTTTGGTTTTGCGTACATTTTAAGCAATATTTTCTGCTTTAGCAGCTCTGTGAAAATGAGCCCTGTAATCTGTATACAAGCATTTTTACCTCTTAAAGGGCAAGGCCGTTTTCTATATGTGTATTTTAACTTCGATAGGGGCACCAAGGCCAATGCCATGGGTAATACAGGCCTAGTGACCACTGTGCGATTCCAAGGTATACTCCAATAGGCCATGTTCTCTGTGGTACTATAATCATGTTATACGTGTGTGATCCAAGGGTGCATTTTGTTTGTTTGTTTATTGTTTGCTTGATTTTAAAAATTGCGAGTTTTTCAAGTGCTATACGAGCACTATCCTTCTCTAAGAGCACTATGCTTCTCTATCCTTCCGGCTCTATCCTTCCACTATCCTTCTCTATCCTTCGAGCACTATCCTTCTCTAAGAGCACTATCCTTCTCTATCCTTCCGGCTCTATTCTTCCACTTTTTACTTCTTGTTTTAAAGAGTGATCCGGTAAAGAAGCTTCTCCGTATTGTTATAGAATGTTCAGTTAGTTTGGGAGTTAGGCCTTATGTTGCAACACCTACTCCATTTTTTTTTCTTTATGGACAAGGAAACAAACAAATTTGAAAAGTAACAAAACTGTTTTCGTGTTCCTGAAGACGATCACGCTGATCAAAACGTCGAGTTGTTGCACCACCGATTCTCTTCAGAACTACTCACATAACTCTCAAAGGATCATGAGAGATTTCATGCATAATAGACTGATTTTTCTCTTTGTCGTTAATTAAATTAAAAACTAGTCCTAAAGACCACGGGGAACCTTTGCCAGGTTCTGAAACGTTGACTTCCCCCTGGGGCGCCACTGCAAGGTTGCTGCGCTCGTAGTCAGACCTCACTCGTTAATAACTCGTCATGTCCGGCCAACTACCGCGGAAATGGGGGTAGGTTGCTGCGATTTAAAACGCCCCCGGTCCGAGCTACGACAAGTGCGCAAGGTCACCGACCCGTTTTCGCCCCTACTAAGTCAGCAGCACAGAGTAATTAGGTCCTTTCTCATAGAGAATGGACCATGGTCACAGGCATCATCAGCTCGGATGGATGGTACGGAATCAGCAAATTAAAAAAGGTTTTTAACCTATAACTTCATTACTACTTCTCTTGTTTTTTTTGTACTAGGCTAGAATAAATGGCCTTACATCTTAGACTTGTTGACAACGTGTGCTCCACCAAAACGGAAGGAAAAGTAATTTGTTTATGTTGCTTTCATAATAAAATTTAAAAACATGCTGTTCTAAAAAAGTGTAACGTACCAACCCGTGTAAGTAAACATTGTCTGTTCGTGTAAAATCCCTCGATCAGTTTAGGTTGAAATTTTGTTGCCTCCTTTCTTATGATGAGGTGTCCTTAAAAAGTCGAAAACAAATTACGCTGAACAGAATGTTTCACATAAGCTGTTTCCATTTCTCTTAAAAGTAACAGCAAATAACGCCCCCCACACATAATTTTGGGCGTTGGTAAAGGTAATGCTAGGTCCGATTTTTGGCCAATTTGACCCGAGAGGTTTACATTTTAGCTAGCTATTTTTATAGACTGGAAAAAGTTAAGCTTTCAGATTTCACGAAAACAAAATCCGTCAATCTAATTAACTAATGGTGAATTATTGTCGAGATCCCGACATTATCTCACGTCCATCAACCATGTGCAAACAATTCTGCATATTATTAAGTGTACTTTTTGCATCGTCCGTGGTAAATGCAAAAGTTGCTGCATGTTTTTCGTTTTGCACAGCATCGTCTGACAAAATATGCTCTGAGAAAAATATTCTTAATTGAAATAATTCGTTCGGCGAAAATCAGCCATGCACTTGAACTTTAAAAGCCTACCTATTCCCTAAACCGCGTCAAAAGAAGAAAACAGGTAAACATTACATCTAGACTGTCCTTGGCTTAATTGTTCACAATTAATGAAAATTCATCACTCATAACGATTAGTTATTTGTGGAGTAATTGACTTTGGAGTAATATAGGACCGTGAGTTGCCGTTTTCGTTTTGTGCATTATTTCTGTTTTACTAACATTTATGGCATATCAAGGACACCATACAATTTGTTCTCTCTGCCAGAAACTTATAGTCGGGTCCCCTGCTGCCAATGTACTTGTGTTTTTAATGATCATGTTCATGGATTTAGACTAGCCAACATGGCAGCCTCCAGAAGCGTGAAAATTCGGCAGTGATTGACAATATTTTGGTGAGAATTAACCACGCTTTTGTAGCGCAAAATGTGTTGCTGAGATAACCAATCGATAGGTTTTTTAATCTTTTATACGGTTAAGTGAATAACTCGCCCGATCCCATTGTAAAAACAATTTTAAATTGTAAATGATTTAATACTTATTAAAAATTACGTGTGCACAACAACACATTGGATTCTTGGAATGGGTATTTTAAAATATTATTATACAATGTTTAAAAACAGTTTAATGCCGCAGGTGGAAAAAGTAAATACTAAATGGCACGGTGGAAAACTGGCCTTTAAATAATTTTGCCCTTTAATTAGTTTAATTGGGAAAGTGATAAATTAGTTATGACTTTGTGAGACCAAACTCGATGTTGATGAATCAATTTCAAAAAGGTTAAAAAAATAAAGAAATGGGGGTTTTCACTATTTTTCGTGACTCTCTGATGACCGATTGAGATTAAATTTCCACAGGTTTGTTATTTCATGTATTATTATTCAGTCACATAAAAAAGAGCGAATCGACAGTTTACCAATGTTAATCGTCAATATTGTTTAATAACAATAATGCAGTGAATATTTAGCCGGTTTCTTTGACAAAGCTTGTTTTACTTTGACTTGAGTAAACAACGTTGTATAAAGTCTGAACAATACTAAACATATGCAGTAACTTTACTGTTTTGGAGGTCTTGGAAATGTTACCATGACAAATGTTAGTCTGGTTCCCCACCAACATCCATGTACAGTTGTAGGAATCAATTTTTAATAATAAAAAGCAGATAACAACATTTAGATGAACATTTTTTTGATCTCAAACATAGAGTGTATTGATTGTGAAGCAGCATATCACTCGCCTACTCCTAGAACTATTCGGTTCGTTCCGCTATCGTCTCCCCGGGGAGACGATAGCGGAACGAACCGAATAGTTCTAGGAGTAATCACTCGCCCATGAGGTTTTTGATAAAGATTTTGGATGAGGTTATGAAGGTTTATCACAACAAAGTTGTATAAGATTGGATTAAAAAATAAAATATATGATGTATCATAAATTTACTGTAGTGTTAACATGTATTATACCTTTAATTTTGCAGACAATTTGACAGGCATCAGGAACATGTTTCTAAACTTGTAACAAAAGAAGGAAAACAGCAAAGAGAGTTTTCAAAATGTCGGGGTCTCGGAGCATCGCTGCCTGTGCCAGATCAGGCTGGGAGTCGATCTGTCAACACGTTGGGAAGGCAGTCGTCTTTATTGACAACTCCATGGTGGAATGTCTGCACTGGTGTGTAGGGGCAGGAATGCTTCTAAAAGCTGGGGCCGTTAACATCAAGGAGTTCTCATCTTTCGAGGTTTGTTTGAAAGCACACGGCTAACATTGGTAGAGGTCAAAGACCGGTATCCACACTTTGTGTGACCCAACGTGAAATAACAAACCTTGAAAGTTTTAAAGCTCATTCTGGAGTCAACAAATATAAAAAAATAGTGAAAAACCCCATTAGGCCTTAATTTTTTCACTGTTTTCAAACATCATATTTTGGACTCACAGGATCAAAATTGTTTTACGCATTTCTCAAAAACTATATTGGAAGTTTTCCACAGTGACCATATTTATCCATGTAAGTTTTGTGCAAATTTGTAAACATTTATGTTTTAAGTCTTACAAATGATGTGCACACCCTTTGAAGGGGAAATTCCAGGTACAATATTTTTACTTCTCTGCCTTTAATCTAATGCGTGACACTCCAAAATTAAATATAGGAGTCCTATATTAATGAATATAGGACACTTGGCACACTTTGCAGCAATGCTATGCAGCATCTTTTTCAAAATAATCATTCCTGCCCGTTTGTCGCAACAAAACAAGGTCAGGTCATGGCCGAAAAGGTTGTTGTCTGCGTGGAGTCATTCACATTGTTTAGAACAGGGTTTTTTCGAATTTGAGAGTTTGTGATTTTTTTTCTTCAAATGACAAGGGGTCTATGCGTGTGTTTTATAAAATAAATATTGAATGGATTTCTTTTGTGCATTCTCGGAGAATATAATCACTCCGTGAAATCTGGCTTTTCTTTTTCACAAGGCATATTCTGTGACAGTGCACTCGTATGGACCAGTGAAAAAGCTGGCAGGCAGATGAAAGGACTTGTAAGCTAACTAAATCTGCTGACTAATGACTGGAAAATAGAGAGGAAAATAACAGAAGAAATGTTTTTTGTCTTTTTTTCTACAGAGTGGTACACAAGAAGAGAGAAAGGCTGTGTTCATTGTTAGTGGAGTTCTTAGAGACACTGTGGAAGAAATAATCAAGGTGGGCTGAGTGTAAATGGGCCATGTGCAAAGAAAACATAGTTTAGCATTCATCCTTTTTCAATTTCTGCAGGACAAGACGGACAATTTTGTTGTTGTTTTTTCCTTCTTCATGGGGGACGTATGGGGCATTTGGTGGCAGCAGACTTACCAGGTAAATCCATTGTGCTCGGTAAAGTGTGCACGCTCAGAACAACTTAAACAATGGAAATTTGCCCGGTAAATCTGCTGCCACCTAGTGTTCTGAAGACACCTATTAGTCAATACAATGTCAAACGTATTGCCTACACTCAAAGTGCATGTAGTGCCTGTGTAAAAGACCACTTGCAGTGCTTGATAAGCACTATGGTACTTGGAAGTCTAGGCTCCAAGTCAGTATAATGGTCGGGTTATGTTCAGTTTCACTGAAACAACTTTGGGCGATTAAATTGACATGTGCCAAGTGTTATGAGCTTCTAAAGGAATTGTTAAAAGTCTTTTGCAAAAAAATGAAAAAAATCATACAATAAGATCTTGTGCATTTTTTGCCAGCCGGGCAGGGGTGCTAAGCAACACTTTTTTTTTTACATGGCTTTATAATAGATGGGGCAGACAATTTGTTTTGTTCCATTTAAATCAATGTAACCAAAACTGGAAAGGAAAATATATTTTCCTTTTTGGTGTAATGAGAATCAACATCCATAACTTGAAGTGAACACAAGGAACAAGGCAAAGTTGGGTGGTAGCATGATAAATATAGATAATAGATCCATGCGTATGTCACAAGTTCATATTACTTTGTAGATCTATCATAGGGGAATTAATTATCATTTTAATAATAATAGTAGTATGTATTTATGGTGTGCTTTTCCAAGCCATTGCAGCCCCTCAAAGTCTCTTGCACTATTAAATCTTTCTCATAGGGCACTGAGCTTTCCTGAAACCATCTCAACTCCTTGGGAGTATGCAGCACCAACAACCCAATATCTCTACCCTTGCAGCCCATTTACTCCTGAGTTATGAAAAGCAATTATGGCAATTAAGTGTCTTGCTCAAGGAGACACGTGTCATGACTGGGATTCAAACTCACACCCCGATGACCCAGCCACCAGAACTTGCGTCTGATGCGTTAGATCACTTGGCCACAATAGGCTACACATTAAACTGATCGAACAAAGGTTAATGAGGAATTTGTATCTTTTTAACAATTTTTACACTATTTCATCAGGACGTTGTTCAAGCCAGCCAGTTCCAGTACTGTATTGTCATCACTGCTATACCTCAGTCATTACATGCGCATCTTATGACCGAGGGGCCAGGTGAAGGTGGCACGGATGGCGCCCTCTTTGCCAAGTTTGAGAACAAGCTGAGAAAGTGGATGGGTGGTCCGGTAAGTGTAAAAAACACCGTTAGATTTGCAGAGTACCAACTACAGTAACCCCAAATTGCAGTAGTTTGACAAGAAAAATTTGAGGTTTTAACTCCAGAGCTGTGTGTAGAAGCAATTTTCGGTTTAAAAAAAATGCATGTGCGCACATACGGTGCCAGACTAGACTACATATCCAGTTTTGCTACATTTTGACCGAAAATAGCGTCCAGCAAACACACATCCAATGAAAACTAGCCCTCCATATGTCGCAACTCTCTCTATACACAGCACTGATTAACCTCAACAATCCAAAATCCTCTTTAGTAAGTTGTCTGACAGCTATGGTACTGCAGATCCAAATAACAATTGCCAGGCATAATCTGATCCAAGTCCAAACATTTTGGATGGTGTTCTTCTCATGTCTTCACACATTTTTCCTCCATTTCTGCACACATTCCTTAGCGATGCTGTTGTAGTGTGCCACCACGTCACACTGCATTCACTTTTGTAGTAGGTGTTGCATCGTTTGTGGTTCCAATCAGCACTTGCAATGTTGTTGGATCTTCGAGGTAACTCTGTTTTTTTAGCAAGATTTGGGTGTTGAGGCACCATACAGTGGCTATGAGGACATTGGAGGGTCTCTAGGGGTTAAGGGTTAAGGGTTAATAAACCCACGTAAAACAAATTTAAACCATGCTGATAACGTTATGATACATGATTGACTTTTAAAAACTTACACCAAAAAAGGGGTTTTGTTTTTAAGTAATTAAACACTGACAAATTAATGTTTGGTTACAGGATTTTGAGCATTTCATATGTAATCAATTCAAACAACATATTCAAATAGAAAATCAACTGTTGAGGGACAATATTCTCTCACATTACAAAATTGCAGACAGAAATATTTCTCCGGTTCCACATTAATATACAGTTACAAATTATTGTAACCAAGTCTGCGATGATTTTGTGCAGATCGCTGAGGCAGAGGTTCATCACATTCCAGTATTTGCCGCCCCGATGTGCCCAAGTTTATTTGTCACACCTGCCTACAGCTCACTCTTCCCTTTGTTGACCTCTGACCTGGTCAAAGTTCAAGAAGGCAGAGAACACAGGGTAAGTACAAGTGTATCTAATTTGAGGATCCAAGACAGTTAGCTTGATAGAAGAGCTTGTGTCATAACTGCCAAACTGAACTAGTAGTATAGTTAGTACACGCGAGTAAACATAAAATTTGGACATGTATGTGCCATATATTAGTGAAATTGTACACGCTTGTCTGAGATACGGGTACTTAGCATCTATTTTTAGCATTAGTGCAGAGTGGGAGACCAGTCTATGTATTATCATGGTTGGTGGCTTGTCTAGGACATGATAGACCTCGATCCTTAACCTGAAGCTGCGTCTTTTGGACTAGGCGTAAAACTGTAGGTGCTGTGCATTGTGTAATGCACATAAAACACCCAGGACATTTCTCATGAAAGAAGAGAATGGGCTTGTCTCTGTGTTTCTGGATCGGCTGCACAGTGCCCTCTCTGAGCATGTTTTGAGTGTAGTTTATGTGATGCACATTTGAACATATTCATCTGTAATTCTCAAAATATACTTCTTTTTTTAAAGTCAATGTGCATTAGTAACCCTTTAGAGATCACAGCAGCCGCAAGTGACTCGTACCAATATTTTCAAACACCTTTTTAAAGTCACACATGGATTCTGTCCGACCACCTCGGCCCTCGCACTTTGTGCGCGACCGTGAAAATGTTCGGGTGAAAGCGTGAGGCAGTGTGTTCGCCGCTGTGACTGGTCAATATATTGAAGGGCGGTCCATTCTGATACTGTTGTTTTTGTTAACCTGTTTGGTATCTTGACTTGACTTTATGTACAGGGAGAGAAGAAATCAGCGGATAAATTTGAAGATGTTGAGCTTCACATGTTGCCATGGGAACTTCAGACTCAACTCAAGGTAAGATTTTGAAATAATTTTTTTAGGGAAAAAAACCCTATCTATACAAAACACTGCTTTTAAAGAGAATACAAAAAACCCACCTTTTCCATGTTACAGTTTACCTTCAAACATAATGCAAAGTTTTATTTATGGAACAGCATTTGTTTTACATTTATTTGTGAGGCCCTGGCCCAAATCATCACATCAATCAGTTTGCTTCGGGATTAAGGGATTATGTTTTTTAAAGCAGCTATGTGAAAGGAGGGATGATTTTTTAAAAAGCAACCCTTTTTTTTCCTAGCCTAATTTGTCAATGAAACTACATTTGGACACCCATATAAAGACATTTTCTCGTTGACATTTGCAGATTTTAATGGCTTGCATTTTTCGCGGTTGTGTTTCTGAAGCACAGTTAGACCGTTGGAAAGCCGTTACATGACAGCCAATCATCCACCCATGCCTGGTCAAACAGAGGGCATCCTGGAGAAAAATGAACGGCCTCATGACAATGCAGTATAAATAATCCTTCTTTACAAAATCTTGGCCATTTTGTGAAAGGAACAGGTCTTTGACAAAGACATTAGGCACAAATCCATCCAAAGAGTTAATCCGTTCATTGTTTACAGTTCTTCTTGACCAGGGCTACCAAACCATTACCACAGGGACTCTGTGAAACAGTAGCTTGTGTACACACACTCCACCACAGTGCTTCACCACACATGGCGTTTTGACATGACTGCCGCAAAAAATGCACAGAAACTCGAACGCCAGTTTATAAGACCGCCGCTGCTTGTTGCGTAAAAGTTTTGAAAAGTAAAATGTAGAGGAATACCTTATATGTCTCAGTAGGGTTTTAACATTTTTGTGTGTGAAGTAAACAAAGTTATGTTCTTTGTAACAGCTATGTGAAGTTTTCTTTATGTTTTGCGTCATTGTGTACAGATGTTTGTGTCGAGCATCAGTGGTTTTTGCGAGCAGCTACAAGTCAGCGAGGATGTGTACGCAGTCGGTCACACCAGCCGGATAGTAGCCTCTGAACTCGCTGGCCTACCCTCTGCCAAGGCCAGAAGAAAGGTAGGGACTTTTCATTCACCATGTCTCATTTCCACCCAGGGAATCCTAAACTGTGATTAGCCATCAGTGCAAAACAATATCAAAACCTGTATAAAAACTTCAACTCTCCAGACACCAGTACATGTGTTATAGTAGTCAGCAAAATGAGTAGTTTCATTGCCTCGAGCACCAGACTAACATTCTGGTGTTGTCAGAATGTGGGTCCAGGTACTGGTCTTTTCACCAGGATGCAATATGATATCTTGTTGTGATTGCATCTTCACAGTGCAACCGTATTCACAGGTAGTTCTGCGCACAGTTGAGCCACCCTACACAAACCATGCAGTTGAATGGTTTCAACTGGTTGGTCAACTCGCTGGAAAAATGTTACCAATTTGATTAGGGGGGGTGTTTATAATAAATGGCTTCCAATCCATGGATTCTTTGTTCTGACATCCTCAGGCTGCTCAGCATAGAGCATCGGTCTTACTGGTTGATAGGACGTTAGATCTTGTCGGAGCATCAAGTCATCTCAACAGAGAAACTCTGGCAGATAAGCTCTTTTCATTCCTGAATCGCTTGCCGGGTCATAGTGCAGATGTTGCAGTTGATATGGCAGACTTATACTCCCTAGGAGGGTAAGTAGAAGCATCTGCCTAATTATTCAGGCCTTGTGCTTGAGCTTTTTGTAAAGTAGCCCACCGGGCTAGTAAGCTGTGCTTTTAACTTGCCCCCAGGATGTTTTAGTAGCCCAGATTTTAAGCATGTGTTGTCATAAATGTATCTTTCTGATGTATTAATGGTAGTGATCACAACTGGTTCGTTGGCTAAATGAAGCTACATTCACACACTCAAAATCAAATTAAAATTACTATTCACATCTGAGAGCAGTCAATGTTTGTTTTATAACTCCCCAAACATATATTGTGACTGGACGTCTAGGTACCAAGAAGCTGCTGTTGCTATTTAGTACACTGGTTGCTATGGGATAGTACATTGTTTGCTGTGGTATAGCACGCCACATTCGTGCTTTCTAGTAAAAATGACACATATCATAGGACGGGCTTTAAACCAATCAAAAGGTAGACTCCTTGTAAGGGGTGTTATAATATCACATAGTGTCGCCATAAACCGAATAATTATGCATAAATTATCCTTCGCAGGAATCATCAGAGCTCGTTGGAAGTGATTTATCCGGGCTGTTTGGCTCACCCCACAGACTCTACATCATCTTCTGTCCTATATACCCTCATCACAACAAAACACAAGGTACATTATAAACTGCATTCCCAGTCTATTTCAACTTTTGTGTACTTTCATAATCAGTATGCTATCCAGGCTAGTTTACCGTTATCCTTGGGTATAGGCGGTGGCGCACCCAGACAGTTTCTGTGGCAGATGATGGGAAATATATTATCATATAAGCGGGTATAAAGGTTGGGCTTAGGGACGGGGGACCCACGTAAAATACCAGATGAAACAAATATTCAGGACCAAGTTTCATATAGCCAGTATAGAAAATTTTTGCTTAGCTAAAACAGGTTACACTGTTGGCACTGGTTCCAAACTAATTTATTTTGCTTAGCAAAGAAATTTGTTAAGAGTGTTTCCTACTTAATAGCTTTATGAAATTGGGCCCAGAACAGCAGGTTTTCAGGATGTGTCAACCACCCCCCCTTTGAATGCCATAAACATCCCCATTTGGTAGTATTTAACCTTGTTTTATCTGATCATAATGACCACCAGCTGCTTGTACCTACATGTATATGCCCATAGCAATCACAAATGGCCACAAGATTTGTCCTGTTTCCATGCAACCTAAAAGGTCGTAGTAAAGATCATGTCCCAAAACTGTCACTTTCTTATGTCTCCCAAGTTAACAATAATGTCTAAAAAACGAACAAAAATGTTGTTTCAAATTTCAAACTGGAAACAAATAACTTTGAAAATCAGAAATTCCAGGAGCGTCTGGGCACATGGCGATAATTAGACATAAATGCAGTGTATCTAAAGAATTAATTAACAAGAGAAACTTGTACCTATGCGCACGTAGAGACCCTCAGAAGAATTGACTTTTTAAAATTACAGTATATCTCAGCGAAAACTCATTAAACTGCAATCAATAGTCTACATTTTGAAGTGTAAAAAGCAATAAATAAACTGTGCTGTGGTTAAATGTTAACCATATGTACTTCACTTAAAGTGTACTGACATGTTCTATAAGTGCACTTGCTTTGAAATTAAAATCAAAGTTATGACTGTATTTTTAAAGGCAGGTGTGTGAGTCCTGGGGTGTTTTTCCTGATTTCAGGATTTTCTCAACATTTCCTTGAGTGTTCAAATTATCTTGAAAGAAGTTAGTCTACATTGTGCCCAAACCTGTAGTGCCCGAACGCGATCTGGGTAAAAGCCGTCCTGGTAAAAAGCCATATCCAGTCCACCGGATTTACGCGTACATGTTTACACGGAAGCTCGGTTGCGCTCCTTGCATTCTCACTGGCATGCACCGCAGTCAAAGGTCACTGCGATAGCACCCTCTTGTGTTTGTCTTAAGTTAGTCGGCTAGTTTCATCAGTTGTGTCGGTTAGTTTACCCACGTCCTTAATCCAAGTGCGGACGCTGGTAAGCTTCACCTATTGGAATGTTAACCACGGTCTCGGTAAAAAATTTATCCAATGCGAACACGTCTTTTGGGGGAGCACAAACCAGCGAGACACTTTCAGGAATTTTCACAGTCTGCAAGTCTCATCCCTGCCTCAGAATACTGTTTATTCTATCAATAAATGATATCGTCTTCTTCTTTGTTGGTCCAAGGAAAGTTTAATGGATGTGAATAGACAACTGGTTGATTGCATCTCTAAGGAGAAACTACCTCTTAAAATGGGCGGGAAAATAGGAAGAGTGGGGCCTGAAACTCTGCAGACGCACCTGCAACTGTTTAAGTAAGTTCTCTTAAACTCTGTAAAGACCAAAATGGCCTGGCTACAAGTGGCTTGGTTGGTTTAAGCCAATACTGGCTGCAAATGGACACAGCAATTTAAATACTCCCATTGGCAGAATACATTCACAAACATATTTCAACCCTCTTACTGAATGACCAATTAATATCATCCAATGTGGTTTAGGTGATAGATACTATGCCAGCCTACAATGTGAAATCATGTGGTGGTGAAATGCATCTACACCAGTACAAAAGTTCTGTGCACAGTTGTGCCAGTATACACAACTGGTGCAGTTGATCAGTTTCAAATGGTTGGTCAAATAATATCGGTTTACGAAAAATAACTCAATTATATTTTTATCTATTAAAATCATTTCCATGTTTTTTTCATTCATTGTTTCAAATGAAAGTTTACAACGTCCTCGACTTAAGGAAAATAGCTATCTTATATTTAAATATTTGTTTACCATCAATTTGACAAATAAATTGGGCAATGCATCTTGAAAAAGTTGATGCCTGAAATTTTGATTTTTCCGTTTCTTAGGGACAAACCAGATGCTTTGCGCAAAAACACAGGGCTGTTGCAGGTAGCGTCCGCCTGCGTAGAGGCCCTGAAGCACCCAGACCTGAGTGAGTGGGATCGGGCCCTCAGTGCTGAGAAGCTGTTCCTACAGGCCATGGGAGAGGAGAATGGCACACCCACCCTCGACCAAATCTTAACCATCTTAGAGAAAGGGCAGACAGAGAAATTGTGAGTTGCACCTTCAACAAGTTGTTGAATTACAATTTTATGAAATATCTGATTAGAAAGTTTGTGAAAAGCTACTGGACACAAAGTTCATAATTTTATGGGAAATAATTGAAATCATGTCTTAGAGTTAGATCTGTTCCCAAATCATTCAACTGAATCTCCAACACTTAATAACTTGCTCTTGGTGCCTCTTAAAAGGCCACATAGCCTGGACGTCATACTCCTGTTACTCATCTTTGCCTACTCTCTGGCTGGAGATGACAGTGTGAACTTTGACCTGGATGAAAGAAGCTTGAAGAATCTGTTAGTACAGGCTATCTTGTCTGAGCAGGAGCTGTCTGATGTCCTGACTTCATTCAGTAAGTCATAACTGTTCTATGCATATTTAACCTTTGTCACCATACCCTTGAAAAACTCTCTCCATTGCTTACAGAATGTGGGTCATTTTCCATGAAGCGGTTGTCTTTAAAGATGCTAGGTCAAATTTTTTCCGATTTGACCCCAAATTTAGATTAAAATTTTAAATAGCTATTTTTCTAGTTTCAAGAAAGTTAAGCTTTCACTTAAAGTATAGACCTTTCTATTGCATCATCACAGCCCAAGTTTTTTTCCAACCAAGGTCGGAAAACTATGGGAAGCCATAGATACAAAGCAACATCGGAAAGAACACTTCATAAACACGGCAGAGAAATATGACCTCACTGTTTTAAGAAGGAAACATCACTCCTATATTGTTTGTATTGTCTTGCCGCTGACTGCATGCAAACCAAGAATGAATATAAACAGCTTGGGGTCACACGGTGTAGATTGCTTAGCATCATTTTGGAAATGGCGTCTCCTGTGTAGACTGTAAGGGACACATTGTATTGTGAATTGCCTGTATTCAAACAGCAATGACAAAACCTTGACAAAAACTGTTACTAAATAAAAATAAAAGTAATAGGAATGATTTAGACTCGCCATCAGTTCACATGAATTGCCTGATGAGGGGAGTTGACTGATTTGCTTCCTGTGTGAACCGGTGGAAGTTGGTACCCTCCCCCCTATGCAAAAGCGAAGAGACACAGATGGTCGACCACATAATTGACAACTGCCCCCTGTACTCTCACCCGAGGGGCCGAATTGGACTAGAGTCTCTGGATCCACCTTCACCATCAAGAAGATGGCTGACAAATGGTTGCCTTGATATATGATCATGAGTGACAACTGGAGAGAAGAAGATTATTTGAAAAAATTACTTGTTTTTGCATGAACATTTTCCAACGTGCCTTGGTGAAATGATCACCTTATGCTTTCTTCTCCTGCAGCGGGAGAGAAACGAACGGACGACTCTGTTAGGGACACAGTTAATCGACTCTTCATCAAATTGAGAGCTGTCGGGAGAGCCAGGGATCATCTGCAACAATTCAGGTAACCATCTTAAGAAATCTAAGCTGTTAAGCGGAAAATGATGCCAAGCTTAACTTTTCTGCTCAGCAAAAATTTGCTGGGAACCAGTCACAAACAATATACATTACATGGTATTGTGGCTGTTAGTCTGTTTCAGCGAAGCAAGATTTTTCTGTGCAATTTTTGGTGCTTTACTAACAGCTTTTGGAAATTTAGGCCGATGGTCAAATTTCTTGGCTCTGCAATAATCATAGGCAAAAGATTTCCACTTACGGTAGCAAACAAACCCACGGGTAATGTAGCGTATTTCACAGATTGCCAAGGAATTTTTGCTTGTGCATGACTACTTTAGGTTACTAAGCATTTTTGCAACCCTGTAAGTTGTGGATGGTGACGGTAAGCGCAAAATGCTGCCATGAGCAGCGCCATGAAATTGGGCCACTGCTCTGTTGAGGATTCTTTGCTTACACAGCTAGCGCAGAAGTTTCACACTAATCCTGTAAGCGGAGAATGCTGACCCTAAGCACAGCAGTCCACAGTAAGCAGGGCCATGAAGTTAGGTCCTGATCCATATACAGTGACGTAGTGAACAGTCACCGTTGCAAGTTGAACTCACCGCACCTGTCCAGTTCTGGCATCAGCGCAGTCAGAGAAGCCATAGAACTCAAATCACACAACACAGTTCCACAAGACATTGGGTTCTTCATCAATGGAATCTGGTCACCCTTAAGCCAACCTTTCCAGCAGCAGCTCACCACAACACACCCCAGCGCACACACACCCATCCAGTAGTCAACACCCATGCATCACTGCTCAAGTACAGCTTGGATACTTCCCACCCAAATGTGCATCTCTCCAGCTGTACTTAAGCCTCGTCATCAGCAGTCCAGCACTCTCCTGAAGTTGAGCATAGTATACTGTTCAAAATGTCAAGACCACATCGGCTCTTTTCAGAGCAAACATTCCTCCCAAAAGAGATTTACACATGATTTTACCCCCAAGTTTACAAGTTATAGTGACTCCTTATTTTCCACACCGTGCAAAGCTTCAAACATCAGTCTTCATCGTGTTTGCAACCTCCCATCTCCGTATTGGACTTTCATGGCGGAAAACAGCATATTTATTCATTGCAGTGACATAGTACTCTTTTTGTATTTTTTCACTAGGTCAATCTTTGATCATGGCAGCATGGTTGCCCCGGCCTCCTACAACCCGTTCTTCAAACAACTCCTTGACAATATTTTCAGTTCAAACAAACCGGACCTGCCTGATGTTGAATATAAGTCAACTGGTCTCCGAGACCTCATCAAGACTGGATTCAGGTGAATCTCATTCTAAAATCATTACAATTACAATACATCATACATATTCATGATCGAGAGTCGAATTCTCACTGGTCCATTCACCATCACGCGCCAGATGCTGTTTTTGCTGTTTACCAATCATGCGTGCCAGTATTTTTGCACAGGGTAAATACACATGCGTAGTAGACTGTCGCATGTGTAACAGTTTTACAAATACACGTGCTTTGCGAAGCACGCAGGTGTAGTGTAACACATACTTGAAAAGATGTGCGCATACAATAATGCCAAACTATAAGTATAAGGTATAGTGAAACAAATATAACTCAGAAACTAGTTTGTCAACTTCCAATACCTCAGGGAGTTTTTAATATCAACTGTCCGCCCTCAAACCATGTTATATTTGTATACTACTGTGTTAATAATAGGCAGTTTTGGTGAAGCAATTTATCACACCAGACAGGTATATCAAAGCGCTCATTATTTTTCATGCTAGGTACGTGAACTATGTTTGAATGATGAGCCCCATTGATGTAGCTCCTTGTTAGGTATTGCAGCACAATCTGCAGCCTACCATGCCAGAATCGCCGAGGCGAGCACCCTCCTCTAAACAATAAGTGAACTGGGTTCTTTTACTTCCGTTACACAGCACACAGGGTTGAACTGGTTTGTGTTTCTTTGTAGGTTCTTTGTTAATGTGAGCAAACCACGCCCAAGCGACCATCCCCTGTTGATCTTCTTCGTCTTGGGTGGGGTGACCTGCTCCGAGGTCAAGATGATTAAAGAAACGGTGGCTGCTCATTCTCCAAATACACAGGTAGGGAAAATTATCACTTAATCCTCCTACTGTTTGACCATTTAATATCATCCACTGTGGTTTTAGATACGGGAATATAACAAGAGTAGGCAATGAGGTCTTCTTAAAATAGAATGCTCCACAAACTTGATCAAGATTTTTTGTTCCGTGCTTGTCAGAATAACTCTGTGTTGATTCCAATGGGAGACTTGGGACCCTAGGTGGAATTAGACATCACAGGTACTTTTCCAATGGTTCACGCAGTTCTAAGCATACACACATTTCCAAGAACAATGGATTTACCTGGTAAGTCTGCTACCACTTCAGGGTATCTGCAAATTTAAGACTTTTTAAGACCCTTTTAATGCTACACTTACCACAATTTAAGACCAAAAAGCAGGGGAGAAGCAGCTACAACTGCTCACATTTTGTTAATACTTTTTAACACGCAGTGTTATAGACAATTCATTACATGCTTCATTCATTTTTTTAAGACCTCAGATAACTGATTTTAATACTTTTTAATACTTTTTAAGTCGTTAAATTTGGATAGTTAATTTTAAGACTTTTTGATACTTTTTAAGGATTCGTAGCAACCCTGCACTTAGTGTTCCCAAAAGTCTCCCAATAGACTGTGAACGTTCATTTTTATTCTCCGCCCACATTTTGAACAGGTTGTCGTGGGAAGCACATGTGTCCTGAAGCCAACGGACATCTTAAACTTGCTACTGTGTCAAAACAATTTGCTCCCTGGGACGTGATATTGGAAGGCACGCCATCATCAGAAATGAACACCTTAATCAGCCCTGTGAATTAACCACATGAGGTGGTCCCACTTCTTGAGCATGTATGCTCTAGACAATAGAGTAACCAGACATTTTCATTGGGGGGTGGGGGGGGGGGGGCAAGCAAGGGCAAAGACATAATTTGGGGGCTATTTAATGTATTGAACCATTTATTTGTGCAATTTATTCAATCTCATTTGGGGGCAAGGGTTCTGAGCAGGGTGGCTACCGTCCCCACCCTGCTGTCTGGCTCTTGATAAGGTGGTGAGTACGAATCCCACCTGAGGTGGGAGTGGATTTTTTTCTGCAGTACTGGGAAGGCAGCCAGCGGCGTAGCCAGGATGTTTTTGGTTGGGGGGGGGGACCATGCTTTTATTTTGGAAGGGGGACGATGCAGGGTTCCACCATCCTCTTATGGCATTTTGTGGTCACGATAGCAATCCCGATTGCGATTGTTCACTATATTTTGATTATCTTATTTTTGTGAGCACTATCGCAATTTTTCCCTGGGGGGGGGGGGCACCTGCGGGGCCCCAGGCTACGACGCTGGCAGCGAGTATACAGTGCTTATACATCCATGTAGGGCAAACCCATAGAAATAGAACATTGTCTTCATGACTCAGTTCATGAGAGCTTTGTAACGGATAGGCGTGTAATCAAATGACAGGTGTGTATGTAAGCACATGGCCAATTTACTATGCTGTTTTTACAAAAATGCAGAGCTGCAAACTCTCTGCAGGAAGGTCTTAAGAATAAACCAATCTTTTCAACTTCCAGCGATGTACCATTGACCCTCCCATATTCTTCCACTGTATGGAAAACTCAACACCCAAAAGATTGGTATATGTTTGCATGTTCCAAAATCACTTGGGCCTGCACTACCGTATCGTACTAAGTCAGACGATGTCCTGGATAAGATTTTAGAGGATTTGGATCTGCTAGGATTTTAAACATTGGCCATGTTCAGACAGCGTACTAAAGTTAGACCCAAACCGGTTTAACTTTACAAGCAGCGGGGGGCACGTAAAAATAAAACTACCTTGCGTTCAGACAGCTCGACGTTAAACCCAATACGGTTTATCTTCAGTTTTAAGAGGTCAAACAGCACCGTGACCCAACACAACAACATCCAGTTTATTCACAAAAGCACGCGCACGGCCCTGTTAAGGCGCACGTTGAGGCGTACGTAGGCATATTTACTTAGCGACCTTACACAGGTCAGCGGTCATCTGTTGAGTTAAACTGGATGTTGTCATTTTTAGTCTGTCCACACACCTGGCTAAAAGATAAACCTGAAGTTAAACCACCCTCGCAACCGATTTAACTCATTCGGGTTCAACTCGATTCGGTTAAGTTTTAAGAGCGTTCAGACACACAAAGTTAAACCAGAATGAGTTAAAACTGCCTTAAAACCAACTTTAGTACTGTGTTTGAACAACCTCATTGAAGAAGTTTGTAAATTCTGTACCAATTAAATGCTTATCATCTCGTTATCATTTCAATTTATCAACTAGACGTGTAAATAAATTCTGGGATATGATTCAAGATAAATGAATCGTCTTTACTTGGTTTGATTTCACTGTTATAGTTTAGCATCTCAAAAATATATCTTGCTTTCCAGGAAGTTTTGAAGCATTGTGTGAAATTATTGTATACACCCACAAGTCTAGTGCAAGACCCTCTAATGTAAATTTCATAGAGCTGCTGAAGCTGAAAAGATCTGCTAAACAAAAATGGATACCAGTTACAGATGGTACATGTGGTATGGTGTATTAGCTGGTAACCTTTTTCTGTTAGGCATAGTTTTGTTGTGCTTAAATCAGGTCTAAGAAATCGGGCTTTTTTCTGTGAGAAAAAAACAATCTTAACAACAGGTTACACTTTGAAGCTTTTAAACATTGAGAGAAAGTGCTTTGAGTATTACGTTTTGCTCTCATTTTAGACAAAAAGAACGCACTCAAAGAAAGTTATTTTTCAATAAGATGTTGAGACGATGATTTGATCTTTATTTCACTTGAGGACTGAACTCGATGAAAACAATTGTCAGATGTAAAATATTTGTAAAACCCTTCAAATGTCACGCTGGGTTTTCCTTTTTACAGCATCGCCACCAAAGAAAAAAGAAACATAGGCACATTATGCGTAGGCATTTTTTCCATTATTATCATGAATGAAACGTAAGTCACCATATTTACAGACAGTTTTTTTTTATTCAAAAGTCTAATTATGAGAATCAGTCATCAACCCATTGTAATATACTGACGACTGACACATTGGGGGAAACATAACCTTCATTGAAACAAGAACCAGCAATCTTAACAAATATTCTGTGGAGGTAGACAAGCAAAGTGACACACAATTTTTTTTTTTTAATATCAAGGATGAAACAAAAGGCTTGAAAATGTATTTGCTTTTTAGAATGCATGACATTTGAAATTCTTAACTGGTTGTACTAGAACCTGCTCCCTCAGTCCGGGACGCCATTGGACTAAAATACTCCATCATCGCATGAACACATATACATGTCGTCAGTTGTTCCAAGCCATAAGCCCGTTTGAAAATCTTAACACTAAGCGCCATGAGCTTAAATAAAAATTGTGTCAAATTAATGTTGAATGACCAATTGAGAATTGTCACTCTGTGGGAAAAACTCAATCCAACTGTAACAATAACATCAAATTTATTGTCTATACAGTTTGCAATTACATGTACTGATTGTTAATTTATGCCAAGCCTTCAGTTCGTACCAATTGGTAAAGTGTTTTACAAAATTGAGTCGTCACGGTGGTGCAACAAGGTCTTAACTCAGTTTATAAGGTCAAAGGTCGTATCTTGCACACTTATACACACAATTTTCTCAATGCATCAAGGTCAAATCTCCCTCAGCTGTTTTGTGTTTACATCCGGGAGTTGTTAAATTATGACTTTTAGCTGCACCACCGACAAAATCACGTCCCCAACAAGGTTATGACCCGTTGCATCACCTTGTTGCTCTGGCGCGTCAAAGTCATCTTTGGCCATGTGGGAAAAAGTCCACAGTTACAAAACATCGTGTCAGAATTTTTAAGAAAAACAAGAATTTTAAAATGCAGTTCCTTGATGGGGCAGATGATTGTATGTACATGTACAACATTGGTCACGAATGACATATGCATTTAGACAAGAGGGTACCCTCTTTGATTTGACATGAAACGACCACGTAGTGGATGTTCAGGTGATTAATTTACTCCTCAATACAAAAAAGGGGTAAATGCATTATTTTTTGCATCATTTTGATGTGGGATTAGGAGGGAAATGGTGAATCCTCAACTCAAATAGAGTATCTATTAATTGTTCTCCAAAATGTTTTTGTGATAAATTTTTGCCTTTAGATTGTTGTTGGTTTTGTTTAGGTTGGTGGGAAAGGGGGGGGGTTAATAGTTCTTGCATCTCATCTACAGGTCTATGTTGAATACTTGTGTTCGGCATAGAGTTATATAATAGAACTAGAGAGTGTAGAAAACCATGCGACACGGCCAGACAAGAAGCATTTTTGGCCATTGAGAAAATGGCGCTGACCCATCATACAACAAAGCTCATGCACCAGCTCACACAACCACCATTTTGTAAGTTGACATCTGTACGTGATTTACCCAGTGCCCATGGTGGGACAGCAGGCGTGTGCAATAAAAAGCGCTCTCTTTTTCTAGTATACACCTCTATGGTGTTTGGTCAAAGTAATGTACAACTATTTCTTAGGGACAGAGCAAATCAACTAACTGCAAAGCCTCATGACAGTTCACCCTAATCCATCTAAAAGACTATTTATCCAAACCGGAGGATCACCGGGAAAAAAAAAACCTTAATTAGAAATTTATTGTCACTGGTTTTTAAATTTGTTTTGTCATGAATTACAAAATCACACTCTACTGTGGAGAAACTATAAACAATCTCCTTTTACAATGTATAAAACAATAGGACACAAAAACATTTCACATTCCTTGGTTCGCAACAACAAGGCATCGAAGAACCCTCGGACACATGGAAAGTAAAATACAACAAAATATATCGAAAAATCAACTAAAAAAAAAAAAAAAAAAGGACAGAAAATAGCCATACAGTTTATTCCACTACAGCAGACCCCAAAGATTTTAATATTATTTAAAGGAAATTCTTGGAGAAATCAGAAATCTTTTTACTCCCCCGTCTCTGTGTGCACAACCACCCGAGGGCGCTATTTCTTTGTTTACATTCCGAGGAAAATGGCGACTACTAAAACAAGTTAAATCTATACAGGCGTCAAAGCAATGAATATGAAAATTACAAAGCAATGTTGGAAGTGGGCTATGAGTCGACTAATAAGTATTTGGGGTCTAGAGAAGTTGATGGACTCGACGCAAGACTAACTTTCACAGCATTTAAAAAAAAATCTGCCCTTCACTGACGTGAATCTGTTTGAGAAATTGTATCGACAAATATCCACCTTATGGTCCTGCTGCAAAGTAATTCCAACTCCCTACTCTTCCTACAAACAGCTCTGTGGAATGTTTTGGCTAATTTCCTCCTAAAAATGGTATAAATATTATGCCTAAATTTCACACTACATAAGCAAAAGAAAATATCACAGTCTGTCGGATTAATTTCTTGATTTCATATCAATGTAAGAAATATTAGTCTAGAAATAACTTTCATCATCGCAGCCTTCGGCTACAAACAAAAACACATCAAATCCTTTGGGGTCTCTTTAAAAAAAGTGCAGTTTTTTTGTAAGTTTTTTTTTTTAAGGTTCATTTTTATTCACATTGACATTCAATTCAGGCAATCAAGAGGTCACTGAAAGATCACTGAGACAATGTGAACTCACAGCGGAAAAAAACACAAACAAAAAAATCAGTGTAGATGTACAAAATGTTTGACCCCATCTGCTCCCAAAACCATTGTTGGTGCCAGCACAAAAACTCTGAATGGTAATTTGTTTAGTTTCTGTCGTCTTTAACTGAGAGAGGCGAAAATGCTGGTTGGATGGAGAAGGGGTTTTCTTGATGACGATGCTAACTGTGACGTCAAACATTGCCAGGATGTAAAAAATAAAGAGACAGGGAGAAAACAAACTTTAAGCATCTGCCTCATCATCATCATCATCTTCATCTTCAGGTACATCGTCTTCATCCCCCTGTATGAGAGAAGGGAACAAATCAAAACAGTCCGTCAACAAACGACATCTTGTCTCTTCAGGTTTCTGTGGTCATTCCAATGACAGTAGTACATATCTGTTCAATCTTTATAAGCAATGTGTTACATTCATTTACCATGGAAGTATAGTTAGTTATGCAAACCAAGTACTAAACAGTAAATTAAAATGAAGTAATGTAATGTGGAAACAAGTTTGTAACTGTCTAGGCATACCCTGGGTAAAAATGCAATTTCTCAAATGAGAAGCAGGAATATGTATAACCCCAACTATCTCATATAACATACATGGTTTTGAATGATAGATGTGCTACGTTAGCATGCGGTATATCATGTGGTGAAGGCATATATAAACACTTCACATTCAACCCTCCTACTGTCTGACTATTTAATATCCTCTACTGTGGTTTTGAATGATAGATAAACTATGCCAGCCAGCAGTATGATTACCATGTGGTGAATGCACCTACATAGTACACAGTCAACCCTCCTACTGTCTGACCATTCAAAATCAACTACTGTGGTTTTGAATGATAGATAAACTATGCCTGCCTACAAACAGATATCACATGGTCAATGCATCTACACAATACACAGTTCTTTGCAGTTGTTTTACTGTACACCACCTGTAATGTTAAATAGTTGGTTAACAATCAAGGGACATGAACATGCAAAAAGAAAATAACAGCAAATAGTATTCTTCTTAACAGAGTTTGTTGGGGGGGGGTGGTCTGGGGTAAGTGAACTTAAATCATAAGCAACTTTCAAAATTATTTATAACTGACATAATAAAATAGCAAATTGTAATACAGAACCAACATGTTTGCTGGAACTAGTCCAAACTGTGCATTTCAGATGGAATCATAGGCTATAGATTTTCTCATCATTTGTCTTACAAGACCTTCCGGGTTTCACCAAGATTTGTATAAGATGAATTCCGCCATTGAGTGTATTAACACTGAGCACCCGGAACAAGAATTTGGAGTGGTTCTCTTCCTTTTGTCTGTTGTACTTAAATTTAAGTTCTCCATGGGTACCTCCAAACCTCTCCATCTTGCATTCCTCTAACAAATCCTACCCCCCCCCCCCCCCAAAAAAAAACCCTCCTAAATTAAAAACAAATACATAGACTGTAAAGAAGTAAGTATCAATGACAATTAAGCCCGATACTTTGTACTGGCATTAAGGGCAGGGTAGCTTTTTCCCGGTAAAGGTAACTGCTATGAGGGAGAGAGAAATGGTGAGTCGTTGCCGAGCAGTCTAGCGCATCCAACTTGAGTCCTGATGGCATCAGTGTGGGTTCGAATCCTGGTCCACTTGTATTCTTGGGCAAGACACCTAACTATAATCGCTTCTCCTCAACCAGGAGGAAAGGGGTACCTGCCATGGGTAGAGCTTGTTGATGTGAATGATTAGCAACCTGTGAGCCCATTTGGCTGCCGGTGCTGCATACTCCTAAGGAGCTGAGATGGTTTTAAGAACGCTCAAGGTCTTGAGTAGTAATAGTGTAAGGCACTGTGATACAATGTGTAAAAGCACTTAATAAATGCCCACTATTATAATCATAGAGGCAACTGGCTTCCTCATTTCCATAAAGTATCGGGCCTGAAAAAAAAAGCAAGACTATCTTCAGCAAAAGAAAAGAGGAAATAGCAACGAACCTCGCCCTCAAAATCATCAAGTCCTTCCTCATCTCCCTCATCATCATCATCTTCATCATCTTCGTCGTCGTCCTCCTCATCGTACTCAGCAATGTCGTCAAGATCAGCCCCGTCGCTGTCCTCATCCCCTTCTTCCTTACCATCTGGAATCTGCGAGATAAATAAGAATATCATAAGGATTCAAAACGCCTTTGACAGTTTTAAAATGTTCTTAAGTTCACAGTCAGGTGGTTACCACCTAACTTTTTGTTTTATTTATTTATTTTTTTTTTTTTTGGGGGGGGGGTTCAGTTGAGAAAACTAAGTCATCTTTGCTTGGAGTTTGCATGTTTACATCTACAACAAACACAAATTTATTTATATGTACACAGGCCCGATACCTACCTCTTGTGAAGGGCACAACAATTTTTCCTTAGTAAAGAGCTCCTCTATGAGGGCGACTTAAATTTGAAGTGAAACATTTCCAAAGCCACCAAGGCAATGACCATAGGGCATTGGGGCAATTGTCTCTGTGAGGCATTAGGCCTGCGTTTAATAATTTTTCCCAAGATGTGCCTTTGCAAACTACACACAGAACACATGAAGAAGAAAAAAAGTCTCATTTCCAAATTCAACATCACGCCAGACTTATTTTCCTTACTGATTCCAACACTCCAATATTGTAACTCCTCCCACCCGGGGGGGGGGGGGGGGGGGGGCAACTTTCAGCGAGATACAAAGTTTGGAAAATTTCAAACTCGCTTGTAGCATAAGTGCTATTTTATGGAACAAAATATTGTTTGCACTAACACACTACAATATGCATCCAATATATGTAAATACTTCATTGGTTTCATAAATCTGGGATAGTTCTCGCCAGATATATTCATCATCATCATTCAACCAACTACAGCTTCCATTTTGTTCGCACCGACTCAACAATAAACAACTACTCACAAGGAAATACTGGAGAGGGTTCGGCCAGATGTCGTCCTTGATGACCTCGCCGAGTTCATCGGCTCCTGCGTCCGTGTGATCGTTGAACCAACAGAAGAAACTCTCGCTGTCTGTGTGTGGCCTCTTTTGTGCTACACCCTTCTGCTGCATGGCCGTGTTCCTTTTAGTCAAGTCCTGGACAAAAAGAAACATAGCGAGAGGTTTCTTTACTAACAAATATTTATTATTGTAACTTTTATTACTTTGCTAAACTGATTCTAAAGCTAAAATTGCCCACAAGGGTACTATTAATGGAAAACTTGTTAACATAAACTTATCCATTGTCAATGGTTTAAAGAAACTTTTTGTAACATTACATTTAAGAAACCATATTTGACAGGACGTAGCATCAAAACTGGCAAAAAGCGACTAGACTTTAGACCATTCCCGTGAGTTGACCAACCACTTTGAAACCATTGAACAATTGTGTATGATGGCACAACTGTTAACGATAACTGTGGTCATGTTTGCACATCACACTGCAGGCTGGCATATTTTATCTATCATTCATGACTTAAGTAGATGATATTGAATGGTCAGACAGTAGGAGGGTTGACTATGTACTGTGTAGATGCACTCACTACCTGGTATCATATTGCAGGCTGGCATAGCTCATCTATCATTCAAAACCACATTAATGGTCAGACAGTAGGGGGGTTGACTATGTACTGTATAGATGCATTTACCACATGATAATCACATTGCATGGGGGGGGGGGCTTACCATTCCTGGCTTCCACTTGATGGCTGATGACTTTGACGAAGGATCTCCGGAATCGTTGAGGTGGAATTCCTTGTGGATAACTTCGTTTTCGAAATAGGGATTGTTTGGTTTGAAATGCTGCAAGAGAACAAAACGAAATTTGAAAACAAACTAATTCGTGCTGTGACGCATACTTTACAAGTATCCTATACCAACGGAACGCTGTACATGTAATCGTTACACTAAAATGAGTAAAGAAGTAACTATCTCATGCAGGACTCGAAATATAAACCACTCAATTACAATATAAGGTGCTCTACCAACTAAGCTAAACTGATCGCTATAGTTCATGGGTGGTCCTATGATCTTAGCTCTATTGGGGCCTGGTCAGAAGCAGCACCACATCTAGCACCTGGCCAGAAATTCAACCCAATGTCTGACAGCAGTCAGAAGAGTTCACAACAAAACACGGGTGGTATCGATAACTGCAAGTCATCAGCGAACATTCACACCATACTGCAGTACTGCACCCGACTTTGGAGTTCTCTCCCTGAGACTATCTTGGGGATCAGAGGCCAGAGGCCAGAGGCCAGAGGCCAGAGGCCAGAGGCCAGAGGCCAGAGGCCAGAGGCCAGAGGCCAGAGGCCAGAGGCCAGAGGAATCAGAGGCCAGAGGCCAGAGGCCAGAGGCCAGAGGAATCAGAGGCCAGAGAAATTCAGACAATCTTTGACCAGACACTTTGTCAGTTTGGCGTGAGATTCATCTTGAGTCTCTCCCCAACTTTCTTTGGAATATACACGTAACAAAAAATTGTTTTTAAATACAATTTTTAAAATGTCTGGAATAACATAAATGACCATTTAATTTTTTTCATTTAAAAACATTTTTTGTAGCCTCTGTCGCCCCCATTCTTGGCCTTGGTACCCCTTCAAAATATTCCTACAGACATTATCAAGGTTTTTTCCAATAGAAGTGCATCTCGCATATAAAGCTCAAACAGCGCCCTAAGTGCAATCAAAAGAAGGCATATCATTGGACGAGAAGTGTGCATGGTTTGACCTCAGCGATGGCAGCAGATGAAAGGGGGTCTAATCCAGAGCTGCAAAGAGAAACCGTGTTTCTTAGTAATTGGACATAGAATCCACATTTGGAGGAAAAAGTGCCATGGGTACTACATAAGTAATATTGGTAAAGCATATGTACCATGGGTACAGCATAAGTGCCATGGGTACAGCATAAGTGCCATGGGTACAGCATAAGTGCCATGGGTACAGCATAAGTATTATGGGTACAGCATAAGTATTATGGGTACAGCATAAGTATTATGGGTACATCATAAGAATTATGGGTACATCATAAGTATTATGGGTACAGCATAAGAACAGTGGGTATGGCATAAGTACCATGGGTACAGCATAAGGACTCATGCTAGTTTCTACAGACTACTTACAAATAATATTTTGTAGCCTGACTTGATATCCTCAAACTCCTGTACTTCCACTTTGGTCAGATACTGCAGGGCTTCTTCATCTTGTTCGTCTAATAACATCGACACCTGGGGATGGTGTAAGAACTGTTCCAGGAAGTCAAGGAACAAGACCTGTCAGAAGTATTAACTAACCCACCAACTTTAAGAACATTTTCAAGTGAGTTGACCGACCAGCCATTTAAAACCATTCAACACGACAGGCTATGAATGGTAGGGCAACTGCGCACTGAACAATCTGTATACTATATACACGTTCACCGCATATTTTTGCAAGCTGAAACAGGTCTTATATCTCATGTAGGCAACGGTAGCATTTACCTCCATGCTCTTGGTCAGTGCCTTGGTGCCTCTTGAAATGTCCCAGTAGAAACATACATTTCGCACCTAGAGGTGCCCTTTACCAGGGGAAACCTGCCTTGCCCTTACAAGAACGAAATTGGCCCCTATTAGATACAAGTAGTGAAACCATCACTCAAAACCATGTGTTGATATTGAATGGACCACTAGTAGGAGGGTTAATTATCCTAATTGTGTGTGATTACTGACTACAGGTATGTCAATAACACAATGGAAATTGGAAATACAAAAGTCCCAAAAAGTTCAAGCCATTAGCCTGCCTGATAAGAAAAGAATGCCAACTTTCTTTTACTGTTAACCACTAAAACGTCCCAACTCTGAAATTTAACATCACTCATACTGTCTTAGCATCATAAAGGTACCCGGACCGATTGTACACCATGGTGAACGGCCCTCGCTCTGTTTTGTTTAAAGGATACAGTTGTGACCCAAAAGTGAGGAATCTTCTCAATCATCTTCGCCCGCTCTTCAAAGTAGGGCTTCCTCAATTTGTTATATTTCTGTTCAACATGGAGAATCTCTTCACTGGCTTGCTCATTCAATGCGTCAATCTTGTTCTGCACATTGTCAATGGCCTCCACTGCCTCCTGGTTAATATCTGTTTCTGACAAAGTGTGAAAAGACGGGGGGGGTGGGGTCGGGGTTGATAAAAGAAACAAGAGAGATAAAGTAAAGCAGTGAGAATGTCAATCAAATACCAAGCTTGGAGTTACACAGAGGCCTTGGTGCCCCTTCAAAAGTTTCCCGTAGACTTTAAGATTTTCAAATGGCCTTGCCCTCTCAAAGATGAAATTCAAGGCCTGAATATACTACCTGATGTAGAACTTTTTTTGACTGATGAAGCATCGTGGATTAGATTTTTAAACATGCCTGAAAGACTTGCTCGTTAGGACTAAGGAACTGACACGTATCAAAACTTACTTGAGACTTGACTTGGGATTACAAGTAAAAAAGAGAGACTTGGTGGACCTTTTCCAAACGTAGGCTTGGGATCCATAGTAATTTTGGAGCAACGTGCATTTTGCATGTGCTTCAACATCAAACGGAGCCTGAAGCTGTGGCCTGTGTCAAGGTTTGGAAAAGGCAACTAGTCTCAAGGCTATCAGAAGAGTTCAAGACTAAAGGAAAAAGATTTGACAAGAGACTTGACTTCAGAAAGGTATTTGCTCAAGACTTGGGACGAGTTGGGCCATATGTGAATGGATCTACAACAGATTTTACGTTTGTAACCGCTATTAATTTGTTCATAATATCAAGCCTGGTATTTTATAGAGGCCACTGCGTCACTCGGACCCCTTCCAAGACGGTCAGACACACTGTTATTACCCTGGTTCCAGTCTAGGTGCCCTTTCTACAGTACATGATTCAAGTTTGAGATTGGATTAGATGTGCCCGTTTTTATTAAGAAGTCCGGGGTGGCCTTGTATACAACTAATTACGAAGTGACTATGACAAGTGTATCATCCGCTCTGGTGTAGTATACCCTCAGTTGGCAGCTCCTCCAACTGTATGGATTCTAGATTGCCACATTGTCTTTAAATCTAGAGGCATATCCTACACCATCATTGCTTGCCCTTTGAGAATGAAATCCTCATCCTGGAAGTCAGTGTTGTTGACTCGAGTCAGTGACTTGGACTTCAGTCAGACTCGAGTCACCAATTTCATTGACTTGCAACTTGACTTGAGGGAAAATGACTTACGACTTGACTTGACCTGCGTAAAAATGACTGGAGAGTTAAGAATTGACTTGAATAAATTAAATTTTTGCCAAAATGGAGTTTTCAGCAATGATTCTGCTGCCGATGTTTTCAAGTGCTCTTGACATAAAGTCAGAATGTTAAAATTAATCTACACGGAAAAATTTTTTTGGATTGTATTTAAGTCTGTCACAACATCAGGGATTGGGCTTTTGACTTGTATTTTTGTAAAAACTTGAATCGGACTTGACTAGGCTTGACTTGCCAAAAATTTAATTGTGACTTCACTTGTTGACAGCTTGAGCAAAAATGACTTATGACTTGGCTTGACTTGAGCAAAGATGACTTGTGACTTGACTTGACTTGAGAAAAAGTGACTTGGTTACAAAAATGTTAACAAGTCCTTTAACAGTGCTAAAATCTTTGAGAATGAGATAATTTCAAACTTCAATACTTGTGAAGAGTTGAAACTGCTGATTTGTCTTCACAATTCACTGACATTTTCACCAGTTCTTTGCTTGTTTTCAATATCTTAATCAATGCTTTTTAAACATTACAAACTAATAATAATAGATAACTGATTTAACCAGCAACAGATTCAAAACCCCAAAACACAAAACTATATTTTTAATGTTTGAAAGAAAATTTCACTGGTACCACGTTAAGGTAACCATAAACCAAGCAAACGATGTACACCAGCCAGAATATAAAATGGCCAATGATAGCAATTCATTTGAAGTAGTTTTCCCAAAACAATGTTTTTCGTTCAAATATTCGGTTTCAGATGTGACTTGTTGACTTGGGAAATCAGTTGTTCCTTTGGAAATGGATGAGTGGATTCATAATTCCCAAAGTCCACCTCAAAAAGTTCAACGCAGTGAGCGAAATCCGCGAGTGTCGGAAATACACGGATGAAGCGGCACAGTTTCTAATCCATTACACGCGCCAATTCAACAAGCACGCCATGCTTTGCCAAACTACACACAAGTGCACAATGCTGAAAACAATGGACGCCACCACGCTAGCAATGCATTGCCCGTGAAATATTTGCAGTTTTTTGCACCTAAACGAGCAGCAGGCCACACTGGAAGGCCCAGTATACATCACAGAAATACCTAGGAAAACTCACCTTCAACTTCTGCGACATTTTGCCCGTTATTTTTCGTCTCTTCTTTCCTTATTTTGGCTGGTGGCGAAGACATTTTGTCTACTTTTACTTCACGAGGTTGACAGTGGGACTGATGCGCATGCGCGGTGTCACAAAGGGCATTTGCCCGAGATTTTTGCGTTTCGCGGGAACTGTTTCCACTCAGGTGGCGTCACACAAGAAAGTGCTGTGCCCGTTTTGTAAAGGAAATTGTTTTATGCAAGGAGGAGCGATTTCTTGGGGGGGGGGGGGGAGTGACAAGAATGTGGGACCATGTTTCTACCTGGGATTTTCACTGTTGCTATATTGTTTAATAAGTGATCTGAGTGCTAAGGTCTGAGTATTTACATCTTCTCAGCGCCGCCGATTTTTAAAACGCTCTAATGAGACAGGCTACTGAGTACTGGAAATAATAACTTGGAACTGTTGTGATAGGCAGAACCAGAAAATAATACAGGCTTATCTTAATTTTCAATTTTTGTTATTTTGCGGAAAAAAGAAACATTAAATGTATGGACGTGGCTGAATATGGTCCAAGTCGGATTATAATAATTAATCGTCCGTTAGCTCATTGTTTCCGGGGCATTCAGGGCTCCGTTCCCACCTCTGGTTGGCGTCGTGTATAATTAGTGTGGTTAGCGCCCGCTAACGACCATACACTCTAGTCTAGAGACGCCCGACTCAGAATTCCGGATCTGGGGAGTCCCTTGGCGCCTAGCCTTTTGCCAAGGTCTTCGCGGCTTGGACAACTTCGTAGAGCCGCGATCCCAAGCGACTGGAACGGTAGCCTTTTGTCAAGGCCTCCGTGGCTTGGACAGCTTTGTAAACAGCGGAGCGACTGGAACGGGAGACCACACTTGGGATCGCCGCTCTACGAACCTGTCCAAGCCACGAAGGCCTTGACAAAAGGCTACTGGACGGGGAGAGCACGCACGCGAGCCACTCAATTCAACACGCGTGGTCTCCCGTTCCAGTCGCTCCGCTGCTCTACGAAGCTGTCCAAGCAACGAACGCATTGACAAAAGGTTACTTGGAGCCTGACCCATTGCGTAACTTGTTGTAAGTATGAGTGACCCAAAATGGGTAAAGCTGACTCGCAGAATCCGGGTCAAAATCCCTTTTTAACATGCAGTTTCCGGGTAAGCCTGACCCCAGGGAATAGGCCCATGTGAACGGAATCCACGTTAATTTTGACCCTGGAGATTTTAGAGTGGACGATATTGCTCCCCAAATTCAAAGTGCTACGCAATATAAGGAGAGTCAGTGACTTTCTTAGTTTTTACACTCGTTTTGGGAAGAGTAGGCCTAAGTTTATACTTCTATCCCGGTATCCCCTCGGCTTTCAAAACACACAATGATACAGCCAGCCTGTGAACATTTTAGTCTACATGTATAGGCCTAGTACGGTCGCAGCCCTCGGTGATCCTCTGCCGATTATCTGACAACAAAAGGTGGCCTCGATGATAAGAGAAAACAACAAACCCACAGGGATTTTACGTTCAAAATTAATACGTATTCATTTGGCAGACTCAGTAGAAATCGAATAAGCAGAGTTTTAACGATTGGAAGTAATTCAGAAAAAAATATTTTAATTTCTTTGGAAGATTGGCACATGGTATGAACTTTATAATCCGCTAGCTTAGGCTTAATCTTTAAGTTTAAACCACGATGCAATAAACGTTATGCTAACTTTGAAGTAACAAGGCCTAATCATTGACATGCAATCAAAATCACTGCAATTCTTGCTTTTTGGAAAAAAGAACAAAAGATTAAACTAGTTTCTTGAAAAGAAATGCGTCATGGACAGGATTCGAACCTGCGCGGGGAATCCCCATTGGATTTCGAGTCCAACGCCTTAACCACTCGGCCACCATGACACTTCGATAATATTGTCGCTGAATTAAATAACTAAGACACATGCGCAGAAAAACAATTGCAAAAATATTAGTCATAATGTTTTACTAACGTTCTCAATCTTAAGTATCATGTCAAAAAAATGTATCTGGATCAAAAACAAACCTGTGTATTTGGGAAGTTCCTCTGGGTACCGCCCGAAAAGGAGTGATTCTGAAAATAATATTGAAGATCTTCGGATTTACTGGCTGAATTATTTTCAGTTTACGACCGACTGACAGATTATACATGCACTAATTCCTCACATAGATTCCACCATGAAAAGCATCAAAACATCAAGTCCAGAGTTTTCCCAGCATGTCAAATATACGGGCCAATAAATAAAAAGAATACTATAGACCATACCTCAATCTATTCTATGGGAGTTCTTTGATAATCGTTTTAGCAAAAGTGGGAGTACATTTTCTTTTTATGTGTGATTGTAATTTGACAAGGTCAGTGTCGTAACAATGCGTTGAAAAATACTAAAAGGAACTAAAAGCTAATGAACAATTTTAAAAAGTGGAAAATCAGCACTTTCGACAACAATAAAAGCTTTGTATGAAATTGGTGTTTGGTAGGACTACATTATGGGTGTATGAGGACACATTAAAGGGGATGATTTGCCCTAATGATGCCAAAGATAAAAAATATAAGTACTCTAATATCGGGTATGTAGTTTTATTTGTTGTTAGTGTTTGTTTGTTTTTAGTTCTTTGTTTGTTTGTTTATTTGTTTGTTTGTTTTTGGTTGTTTTGGGAGCATGCAGTAAGATTTCTTTCACTGGTTTACGCTGATTCTGCATTCAAGTTTAGTGTCGAATCGACATTGGTCTCACGGAATTTATCGCACATTCGTTAGATGTTATGTTCTTACCTTTCAGACAGCTAATCAGAAAACAAGTTTAGGATTGTCACTGACTATGTTCGGTCAGAGACCAGAGAGCGCGTAATCGAAATATCGACCATGCATGCTAATGAGGTGGCTTGTGGACTGTAGGTTATTAAGCCAATCGGCGGTCATAGATATTGTAGAATCCAGCTTCGTTGTACAGATTGTAAGACTCCCGCCCAACCAAAATGGCCGATTGCAGACTGCCGGCCTTGAAACTGGATGTTTACATATTTATTATATCTGCGCATGCGTAGTGCAATTATAAAAAGGGTATTGCTGCCACCCCTTTTAAGCACATACCATGGGTATAGAGTTAAGCCCTGAACAAAAATTGGTTACTTGTTATCAAATCAAGCATACTTACCTGGCTCAAAGATAACCGTGATCACCTAGGCGGTTTCTCCAAGGAGAGGCCTGGCCACTGCACACCCGGTCGGGCTGACACTTTGCGATTCCTACAAATGTTAGGAACTCGGGAGTACAATTTCTGATAGTGGGGACTGCGTTCGCGCTCTCCCCCAATACTCAAATCCAAAAGTAGAAAGCATAGGCCTATAAATAAACCTGTAGAAGAACAGGGTTAGAAGCTGAGTTGGTTATGTATGAATCGAGCGTACATACCTCCAAATGAGGACCCATTTGTACAAGAGGGAGTAAACAGAGCGAAACTATCGCATGCAATGCACGCATTTGAGAGCCAGGCAACAGACATTTTACAGTGTACAAATGTTGCACAAATTGTGCCCGGAGGGTTCTGACTTTCCAAGTATTTTAGATGACATAGGCCCTTGAAAAATTGTGATATTTGCCGAGAGGTGTAGGGACATCTTTGCAATATTGATTTTTGTTTTTATTTAGAAGGAGAATAAAACTGCGGGCCTTGGGACACCCCATGGCAAATTAAGCAGAGAGGATACACGTTTAGGAGTCGATGGATAAATTTCTCTTAACTGTAAAAAAGCTGTGAGGCTTCTAAGTATTTTTGAAATTTGCACTGTATGCACGGGAGTTTATTCAGTAGGGTGTACCCCTGATGAGCAAAAATAGATAGGTGCGATCAGCCATGTAGGAATAAAACTCACAAAAAATTACCGTATATTATTAAACCGATAAGACATTAAACAGTTTGGTTCATCGGGAATTCTTTTGCACAAGTTCGTATTTTGTTCATTTCAATTATTTCAACTATTTTTAGACATAAATATTTCTTACGAAAACTTGTCCGGGTAAAATAAGGTTATGAAAAAGAGGCTGTTGGTTAAAAACTCTCATGACTCAATTTCAAGAATCAAGAAAACATCATTCAGGGACATTTTTTTATTACTGGAAGAAATTTGTCTTTACTTATTTTGCTCTGAAATAAAACCTTCGCCGTGACAATGAGTTTGTAAAATTGACTTTTTGGTGATTGCAATTCGTGTTGTACGTGTGAGAAAATGCGTTCCATTGTTAATTGAGTGGACAAAAGGTGTCACCCAATTTTGGTTATGAAAGAGCAATATTTGCAACGTCACGATTGTTGTTCATGACTTAATTCGAGAATTCGTGTACATAATGTATATACCATGTAACATTTGCTACACATGTGCTACACTGTCATGGGAAATTGAATAATTTCCACGTAATGTAACAAATGAACAAGTTTTGAGTTTTAGGCTTTGCGGCTCTTTGTAAAAATGTGATGACCCAGGATACATGGTCTATACAACTTTGATCGAATACAGCTGTGCTGTGTGCGTGTTATCTTTGATTGAATCATGCAAGGTGATGACAAATTTCCAGTGCCCACAACGAAACAATGGCGCCTGGTGTCACAAAAAGAAAAAGAAGAAGAAGAGGGGAAAAACAGAAGAGAGAGAAAAAAAGAAGAGGAAAATGCGTGTTTGTATAATGTAATGTAGTGAACGGTCGCAATCTGGATCGCTCACCGCGACCACAAAATGCCATAAGAAGATGGTGGCCCCCTGCTGGGTCTCCCTTCCAAAATAAAAACATGCGTAGGCCTACATCATCTAGACTAAATTGTTGGTGACATTTTTTGTTTTTCATTATCATTAAATCTTAAGTGGTGTTGAAGCTTTCCATGGTGTTGAAATACGAAGTAACTATAAATAGTAAAACCGCGGGTACCGGGTACACGTGTGAAACCTCTAACATGGAGGAGTGTTGAAGACGAGCAGAGCAGACTGTTCGCAACGTCGAGACCACACCGGCTCTTTTCAGAGTCAACACTCCTCCCATAAGAGATTTTACACATGGCTGTACCCGCATTTTTGCTGTTTGTAGTTACTTCTATGGAATTTCACTAAATATATAGGGAGTGTGTACCAAATTGCATAATATGTGTACAGTTGAATAATCTACGTTGTTATAATTATTTGGTTTTTGCCACAGTTTCACTTTCCCAAGTTCTGTGAAACAATCCACTCTGGCGTCGTTATAGCTTTAAAGTGATTGAATAATAAACGCCAATCTTCGAATTGCGCCTTCGAAATCAGGGTTTGGCTCTAATTTAAATAACAAAAACTGTAAATATCCTTCCCCCCCTTCACACGAAGGGATCAGCAGTCCATGCCGAATACCTCGACACTCTAAAGGTTTTTTTGTCAGTGAATAGAGACATTGTTTGTTTAGTCTTTGTGCACTTTTTTTGCTGACTACACGGGTATGGTGCGTCCGAGGTCGGGAACTCGCCTGTCGTTGATGGGTTCTATACCGTAAGCCCCTGCTGGGTTCCAGGCCTGTACGTTGGAAAACTACAGTGAACTTTTCTTACACTGAATCGCTAACCCAGTAGTGCACACCAGTCAGACATTAAGCCGGTGGGAATGTTCTCGAGTGCACATTCCAACAAGCCATGTGTCATTTTTATCTCATAGATAGCTTTAGTTTTTTTCTTTTCATGTAACCATTCAGTGAAGATAAGAGAGGCAGACCCAACCCGTATGGTAGGTGACAGCATTAACATATTACAGCCAGGACGAGCGAACGCTCACTGACTGTTTAGCTTTTCTCTATGAGCCTCTTGTATACACATTATTTACATGAAGTTACATGACAGTTTTGGTGATTGTTACGGGTATTTTTACTGTTCATGCTGGTGGCGAGTTTATTGACAAATGACTCCGGTGAATCATCAATAACATACAACCCGGAATGAAATAATTTCCTGACTCAAGTTATTTAAAACATGCTAAAGTACAACTGTAAATCACAACGAGCAGTCTAGTACAGTGAACCACCAGGAACTCCGTGTGGGTAAAACTCACAACTTTGGATTCAAGGACAATACGATTCCTATAGGTAAGTTTTTCATGATGCACACGGTGTTATTAGAACTTTAGTCATGTTTTATATAGTATTGTGTCTTTATTTCTTGCTTCCTGTTATCACTGTTGACAAACTGGTGACCAATCTACCACACAATTTTGAACAATTTCTACCGACCCCTGAAGAAATAACCAACAAAATTGATTTGGGATTTTTGAAGTCTGAATTCACTTATTCCCGTGTGCCATGTTTCGACCATGCAATCATATATGCTGTTCTACCAACTTGAGTAAGCATCTAAAACAGCAACTCATTTTTTTAAAAATATGAACAAACAATTGGGGTGGGAGGATGGGTCACTTTGTAGCTCTTATGTATATTCCTTTCATTTTAAAATCTAATACACTCCAATCTACATTTATTATATATCTATATACATTTATGATCTATTAATCATTCGTATAAGTGTAGTACAGTATATCAAAGTGTTACCCTTTTATTGTCGTAATGCATTGGTTCTGCTGGTACGCAGCCATTAAATCCGTGAGACCCATTCAATTCCATTCTTTGTTTACCCATGATTTACCTTAATTGTGTCTCATTAAAGATTAAAAGGATACGGACTGTGAAGGGGGTAATAACCCTGTTTCAGCCCCAGGAGTAGATGGCAACGTGCCCCTGGTGACAGTTGATCTGGGTCGACAGCCCAAAACAGTGTAGCCCTCACCTTAAAGTGGCCGTCCGGCCCGTTGTGAGATATCCGGCGATATCTAAAAAAAAACTTTTAAAAACGTAATCAGCAACTTTTTTGGACGTTGAGATTTTTTAAACTGAAAGATTATTTTGTAAAAAATTTGATACCATGTAAACATCAATTATCCCGATAAGAATGCCCTTCTGAAATATTGCCGAATGCGTGGAATTCGAATCAAAACGCCATCTAATTCAATTCAAAGCGAAACAAACAGATACACGTAGCCACATGTAAATAAACAAACATTTGTTTTTCTCACCCCCCCCCCCCCGAAAAAGTGTCAAAAAAAGAGAAAACTTTTTTGCAATGTGTGTTCGTATCTATACTCACTTTTTTACAAGAATTAGAAACACAGTCTCTTTGAAATGCTTGAACTTAACTTTACAGAGACTAATTTTCCCTTAACTTCATTATGGTCTCTATGTATTGTAAAATGAGTGCATCATAGAACTAAACTTGACCTCTAGCCCCCTTTTAAACTCATTGTGAGCTAGGCTAGCTCTGGGTGCTTCACGCTTGCATTCTACAAATGTGTCGCAAACTTCTGGTCATCTGCTGCCTTCGACTTCAGTTCAAAACGGCCTAGTTTTGAGACCCATGAAGTTTTTTGAAATAAATTTTCACGGGTTCTTTTCACGAAAACACTGCTTTATATAAACAGCAATCGTTGTATCGTAAGATAGGACAGTGGAACCGGGGTCCCCAACCCAGCAACTGTGGGTACACGCTGCTGGGTAAGACGAAAATGTTCTCTTCGAAAACCAAAGGTGTTTACACTCTCGATCATCCGTGTAAACATATCCGTGTAAATATATTTTGTTTGTACACAGGGGAGATATACGTCGTGGCATTGAGACAAACAAAACAAAAATACATCATCATGGCATGCAACGTAAGTATGTTAATGAACATTTGTTTAAATGCAAACAATAACAAGTTTAATAGTGGCCTGACGTTTCAACCACTGCAAAGTAATTATCATGTTAGCCTTCGAGAAAGACTCTACTAGATTCGAAACGTCAGGCCATTAACTGATTTTCGCATAACTACCATATGTCCTTTTGGTTGGTAAGCACTTTGCAACAGCTGATTCTATTTTCTCATGGTTTGTTTAAACATAGAGAACAGAGATGGTATAATGAATGTTTAAATTTTAGCGGTTTTTGTAAGGTTTTATGTGGGCATTTTTATATGTTATTAATAACTAAAATGATGTAAAGTTAAAACAGTTACTTTTGCGGGTCAAGCAATTACTTCACCGATTTCACACAAATTTCAGATCAAAGGAAGATTACATCTATAGAGTAACAGTAAAAAACTAGATGTCAAGTGTTTGTTCTGTGAACAAACACAAAGCTGTTCCGGTGTTAGGATATCACTGTTTGATCGAGGATCTGAAATGAACCCTGAAAATGAGGCACTTAGACAATAACTCTAAACCTATCACATACCCCCTATTTGACTCTAACGGTGCAAAAATCCCAAACTGTAAAGCTGAAGTGCGGTCGTGTTTTTAAATAAAATGTTACGTGTGCTCAATGCTACAATACGGCACAAAAATTATGATTCAACGACTTGTGGGTCAGGAAAACTTTTTTATTTAAACTTCATATTTTGACTGGAAGGAAAGATCAAAATGAGGCCATGATTTTAAATAAAATTTTACAATTGTTGTAAGCTACAACACAACACACACACATCACTTTATGGAATTTTGTTCAGGTGATATATATATATTTTTTTAGTTTTGAGCTGCCTGTTTGCAATTTTGGACCGGAAGTAGAGGTCAAAGTGGGTCATTGTTTTTGTTAAATTTTTGAAATTGTTATAAGTTTCAAACAACAGAAATATTACGACTTATTAGATGTGGTTCGGGAGAAATCATCTGTTAAATTGTTGAGCTTTCTGTTTGGACCGAAAGGAAAGGTCAAAGTGAGGTCATGATTGTACATAAAACGACCCCAGTGTTGTATGCTACAACACAACACAAACGTTACGACTTTATGACAAGTGGTTCAGGAGATATGATTTGTTAAAGTTTTGAGCTTCCTGTTTGGACCGGAAGTAAAGGTCAAAGTGAGGTCATCTTTAAAATTAAATTTTTGCATTTGTTGTAAGCTACAAAACAACACAAACTATACGACTTTATGACATGTGGTTCAGGAGATATGATTTTTTAAATGAATAAGCTTCGAATTACCATAATTCGACACCTGATGACGTCATAGTAAACAAAAATGTGTCATTCATTCTAATAAATTTCACGATGGTAAAAAAAACTCCATCCAATGTATTTTCACGAAAACCCTAAACCTACGTAGGAATTACATGTTGCTCATGTACAAATCGAATGGGCTGTGCACAAAGTAATGATGAGTCCTCTACCGGTTAGGAATCGAATATCAAGGATCAGAAGTGCATTGCATATGTATTAACCCATCCTGTTAATAGATTGTTAATAGATTTCTTTGTGTTGCAAATACATGTTTAAACAAAAGCCAAAAAGTCTCTTTATGGTGAACATTTATCATTAATTGTCACACTAAGAACGAACAGGTTTCATAAAAAAAAATAAAAGTTCCAAGAAATTTTACTTTATAATGCAATCGATGGAGATGCACCATTGTGTCCCATTTCATCGTTATTTCTAACTTTTATGTTGCCATTTTTAAGGGTATTTTACAATTAGTTTATTCACAAAAAGTGGACAGAATTTAAAATGTTATTCTCCGCCATAAACATTCTTTTCTTTAATGATTTGTTAATTTGTCATATTATGTCAAGCCAAAGTGCAATCTTCTCACAAATTCTTCTAACAAGCAAATTTGGGGATTCACAATTAATTTTTTTAAACAAAAAAAAAACAAGTAGCTCCCTGAGATGACATCACTGCAACAGCACCCTCGGTAGTCAAGATAAGAGGGGAGTTGTTTTAAATGTTTACCCAAATTCAGGTCCTTTAACAACAGCAAAAACAAACAAGGAACGTTTCGCTGCACTTTGTTTCACTGTTTATTGAGTACTGCAAAACTCTGCAGAAAGAAAAGATGTTAAGAATTTCTAAAATGATAGTCTTTATCAACTGAAATTGATTCTAAAGCCAATACAAACTTGAAATAAACCAAATTATACTGTGCTTGTTAACTACACACTGGTACAAAAGATGCTTAGTAGTTCTACACCATTAACACTTTCATAACTTAGAGTTAGATTTTGAACTGCCACAAAAAAGTGATCATGCAAAAATACTCCAAACTGTTTTATAGATTAATTTTTTTCTTGCTTTACTCATCAGAGTGAAATTCCATAAATCCATAGTACATGTTAATAGGGGTGTTACAATACATTAAAGATAAACATGATAAAGAACGCTATTATACAGCATTGCGATAACTGCATTTTGACAGTAATGGGTAGGCATACCCAGAGTTGTGGGGACTTTTACACAGTGGAACTATGAAATGAATCGTTGTGCATTGTGATAAAGGTGATCATATCATACTGAGTATGAAACTTATCGACATATATTTCCAAAAGTTGAAATTGACTAAATTTTATGATGGCCAACAGAGGTGGTCATGCCAAAATGTTACTATTCCTCATTGAATATGGGACTTGGTATATGGTGTGTACTTGTACACTTTTCAAACCTATGGCAAACTGATTCCAGAGTGTTGCTTGTAAAAGTGTTGTGATCCACATTTAATTTGTGAAATGTTTATTAGACCATCAACTCATGACAAATTGAAAGAGTAAATAAACATTTGTATTGGCTAACCAAATATCTTTGTTTCATAATCAATGTTCATATTCCTTTAGCTTGTCTTTTTAGCCTTCGGTATCATACAATTTTCTAAACCCCATGAGTTGGGAAGCTGTTGATGTTTTTAAATCCTAAAATGAAATCCTAAACACTGATTCAGACTCGAAGAACAACCAATACATGTTTCCGATAAACAATCCGTTTGTGTAGTTGATGTAGAGGGTTCAGTCACCGAGAGGCCAGCACTTGATGGTCCAGCTGTTGATGGATCAGTCCTTCATCCAGTCTTCCAGATTTCCTTATAGAAATTAAACAAAATGTTACAATCTATTGAAAACAAATTAAAAAGTTACCAAGAATTTCATAAACCCACATTGTTTTACCCTGGGGGGGATTGGAAAGGATGGTCAATCAACTAACTACGTGGTGTTCTATAGCTGTATCTCGCAACTCGTGTTATTGAATCTTAAGTTGGGTTTTAATCTTGCACTCATATTATCGAATCTCACAGATTTCAAACCCTTCCTTTTTTATTGATTAACTCTCATGTCGAAACAAAGAAACGACCATGAAGGGATGGAAGAAGCTCGCCACTCTATTTTACAGAGGGATTTATTAACATTGCCATTGTTCAGTGACATGAGGGCGAACATTGACACCTCAGATGCTCATTTTCTGGTAAAATGTACACATAAATTAATCAAACCACCATAATTTTGTTGTTATGGGGGGGTGTTGGAAAGGCGATTCATCTACTAACCTCTATTTCACTGTGACTAGGACCAATACTTAAATAGAAAATTTAAAATATTTCTTATGGCAAGACACAAAGATGGGAAATAGTTCCGTAGCCAAAGGAGATTATTCGATTTTTTAATTGATGTTGAACTTCCTTTCTCTTGTACCTGTTTAAATATTCCTGGTGAGAAATAGGTAGCTGAAACGCTAAACTTGGATGAATAGAAAAACAAGTTGCAAGTGAAGTGGATTTGTCACTCACTCAGGACTTTTTGTGTGTGTGAGGGGGGTCTTCTAAATCTAATAATTCCCATGTATTGTATTTTGTACCAAAGAAAGGATCATTGAATGGGTGGAACAAGCTCACCACTCTATCTTAAACAAAGGGATTTATAGCATTGCCCTTGTTTAGTGACATGACGGTGAAGACCATCATTGACACAGACTCACGGTGTGTACATTCGGATCATTCCGTACTGCCCAATCAAGTTTGCCTAGTATCCGGACAAGGAGTTTCTGATCATAAACACTTACCCGTGGAATTTTCCTTCTTGTCGTCCGTTTGGCCATTTCACTTTCTAGCTTTTCAGCTTGACTCCCTGACTACGTTCTGGCAATTTTGGGGGCCTTCAGTGTTGACTAAACTAACTCAAACTGCACCCGTTTTGAGGTGATTCGCTGGCCCGAGTTCGTTGCTCAAAGACGCTTGCAAGTCTGCCATGCCCGGATGTGTGCAATATGCGTTAAAAAATAAACTTCCCTAAGTCTTTCACCGTGAAGAGTCTGTGTATTATGTACAGAATACGCAACAACATCGCTCGTATACGGGACTGGGACTTGATCAAGTTTAGAATCTTACAGCCATGGGTTTTGTACACAGATACAAAATGCGCAATAAATGACGTCATGGTGACGTCGTCCGGCATTTTGGGGCAGCAAACAGTTTTACAGTATCCAACAAGTATAAAATCGAAAAAAGTTTGACGATCAGACGTATACTTTTTGAGATATAGTGGTCTCAAGATTGGCTAATTAAATATTCATGTCATTATAACTGAGTAAATTAATTCATTAAGTTATGTTAATTACATTTTACTATAACTTCATGACCTAAGCTTTAATATGATATATGATCTGACTATTTTATACTAAGCCTAGTATGACTTTAGGAGATAACAAAATGCATGTACAAAACCTATGGCATTTGGGTGGAAATAAAGAATAATAATAAGAAAAACAAATAAAAATCCTAACGAAAACAATAGCTGTTCCGACTCCTACGTCGGAACAGCTAAAAACACTAACTAAACCATATACACACACACACAAGTGTGTAAACACCTCCAATCGGGGACCTCCTATTGTCCCTCTTTTGTTTGGACTTTAACTTTTTGGCAACAGCTCCCATTGGTTTTGTACACAATTTCCAACTGGGGGCCTTTACCCAACCGGGGACCCTATTGTCCTCTTTTGTTATAGGACCCCGGTTTGAATGTGAAAACAAACTCACACACCCAAACCGATACAACAAACAACCCAAACAGATTTGGAATCATTTTTTGACAAGACAGTTTACTGTTTGGATTTGATGTGAATATCCTCATCTGTTACAAGTGGATCCACTGATAATTTCATTTATCAACTGGACAATTCCATTTCAAACAAAATAATTCATATTATTAAATAATGGGAAAATCACAAATAAATATAATGTTGTTTTTTTTGTGCAGGGTTCTACACACGGTTCTTTTTTTTACTTCGGTACGGAGGTGACCGTTCTTTTCGAAGGATGGCACGTGACCACACCAGCAGGTAGGTTTTTGGATGCTATTTATATATTTTAAAAAAAATGTAGGGGTATATATTTTAAATCTCGAGCAATCATAACAAAGTACAGTCAAAGTAAAATCATAAAACGAAAATTACATGAAAGCATTAAAAACATACAGAAGAAGAGGTAAGTGAACAAACAGTAGCCTGGCGGGTTGCCTACACTGGGGTGTAGAAATTGACACCGTGGGTGTTGTCACATTTATACCAAAAAAGAATCAAATGTACATCAGAGGGTGTTAAAATAACACTAATTTTGCAAAAACAATCACATTTGTGTTGTTTTAACGCCCTAAGATGTTAATTTTGATTCTGTCTTCGGTATCTTTATGTGACAAGTCCCAAGGTGTTAATTTTTTGCAGTGTAAAAGAAGGAAAAAAATGTATTTAGAATTGAGAATAAAGTTATAAAAATACTGTTATCGATTGCACAGATTTGGGGATCAGGTTGGCTTAATAATGATTACCCCCAGCTTTTAAATTGTAAACGACTTGAAAAAGAGACTAAAATTTATACTCTTTAAAATTTAAACTTATCCACACCGACAATGCTTCAGACAATATCCTATTTGCCATTAATACCAATATTATGTATCACCGAAGTTCTACAATTACAAAAAGGGGTGTTTGATACATTTTAACTATAGACATACAAAAACTATAGCCGCACTATGTTCATTTAATATTTTAAAATAATTCAAAGACTTTGTTGTATACTGGTGGCATGCAGTATTTAACAACAGTGTGCAATGGTGCATAATTCGTTCATAGCTGACAATGCATAAATATGAATATATAATTTTTCAGAACAGATGTTTTTGTTTTTTGACAGGTGATTGCACATAAAATGTTCATAAAGACAAAGTGCAATAAAAAAAACTCCTGGGTAAGAAGTGATCCGGAATTTTAGTCCAAAGGGCATGACCAATTTTGGGGCCATCGGGCCGGCCCGGTAACTTGCTGGAAAATGGGTTTTTGACTAGAATTCTGCTTGACACAGTTTCGGGTCAATCTGACACAGACTTGGGGTTATACTGACCCAGAAGTGGGTCAAGAGACCTTGGGATTCGGGTTAAATAATGACCTAGGATTGCACAGAATTGGAAATTATCGAAAACAAAAACAACTATTTTTTATAATTTCAATCTGAAAGCTCAACGATTATAAAATTCTTACCAGTATTTACATAGAAACATTTCCTAAATAGCATTAGAAGACCCCAACATTTCGTTTGCTTATTTCGGGGGCGGGGGGGGGGGGGTGTCCAATACGGATGTGGGGGTAGTTACGAACATTGTTTCCAGAACTTCCAACGGTGAATCATTTTGGTTTAGAATGGGGACCTACAGTTTCTTGGGAGACACTTTTTTAGGCGAGACCGTCGTCGCTTCCCCAAATTTTGTTTACACTTAAGTAAAAAAAACAACTGCATAACTGGAGGCAATTTACGTCCCCCCCCCCCACACCTCAGTAGTAAAAACTCTCTGGTTACGATTCCCTTTAACATTTGTGATAAATTGAAATTATGATGATATTAAAATTTTAAAACTAATCTACTCAAATGTTCGCATCCAGATGGAGCATCGAAAGTAATTTGGGTAATTACCCATGATGGACAGATCTTTTCAAACCCGACAGTTAAATTAATTATTTTGATTAATGAGTTGGCAATTACACTTACATTGCTGCAGGTGGTATGGCGAACAGCACATGGTATTCATATCAACAAAGTATTAATATTATGTGTTTTAAATTATGAGATTAATATCCAAAGGTTTCGCTATACTGCCTGAAGTGGTAGACTTTTCCGTTAACAATGTAAAAACATTTTTTTTTTATTATCACCGTTTAAACAGATGTGCTGTCCTCGTGTTAAAGGGAATTAGATACATAACTTATATAAAGTTATTACTAAAGAAATAAATTTGGTTATTAAAATTGGTTCGAAAACTCTTCCTGTCGAAACATTGTATCCCAGTCAATTTTTCTTTGATCAAACTCAAAGTATTTAAATTTTACCCAGTCAGTTTCCTTTGTGGTTTGTAACTTGAAAACATGTATCGTATGATTATATCACTCATAGACCCTTGTCATTTGATTTTTTCCCCTCACAATTAACACAAAATAGACGCGGAAACTAGTCCCCCATACTCTAAAGCCCTTCCCAACCAACGTGGGCGACTCTATGTAGACACTAACCTTTTCCGCACTGACACGACTTTGCCTCGTTTGAATAAACGGGTGTGGAACGATTATTTGGGGAAAGACGCAGTGAAGCGTCCAATAATTATCCACATTGGGCTCCAATAATTAAATTTTGAGCGTCGCTTCTTTCCCAAAATAATCGTTCCCGCCAGTTTGTCGAAACAAGGCAAGGACGTCACGGTGGACAAGGTTGTTGTCTACAATGGGAGTCGGTCACGTTGTTTCTAAGGGATTTTTTTCTGAGTGTGGGTGGTGGACGAGTTTCCGTATCTATTTTGTGTTTATTGTGAAAAAAAAATTCAACAAGTAAAAAGGATCTTTGTGTGAGTTTATAAAACAAACATTGAATGTATTTCGTTCGTGCAATGTTGCAGAATTTAATCACGAGGTATGGTTTTTCCACTGCCTCGTGAAATGGAATAGTCCAGATTTTACTCTGCGACAATGCCCTCATTTACTTACCATGCAAAAATTGTGTAATATTTTCACCCATCTTAGGTCTTATTGGTAGCTGTGCCGTTGTTCTCATTATTGGGTTTGTTTTCGAAGTGCTCAAGACCGTCCGGGAGCTTCACCTTCGGAATACCGCCTCCAACGTCAGATATCGGGTAGTCGCCAAGGAGGATGAAAAATCACAGATTCTGGAAAAACATGCAGAGGGGGAGTAAGTAGAGTAAAAGAAACAGCTCCACGTCTGATTGATGGTCCAGTCATAAGGGTATAAAAAAAGGGTCACCCTTAAAAACATCGTTGTTTAATTTTAGTCTAAAAGCTTACTGGATGAAGTTCATACTAGAACCATTTTTTCTGTGAAATGAAGTCATATTCGAGAAAACCTAAAAAAACAAAAACAAAAGCTGATTTCGGTTGTTACAACCAAAATTTAGGACAATGTGTCTTCATGCTGAAAATTTTGCGTGTTTTTTCACTATTTTCTCACTACGCACATAGTGGATTATGCCCAAGTTTGAACAGGTTTGTTCAAGTTTAATGGTTGATCACACAAAACAAGAACACTGCGACTACTTTTTCAGCTCTACCTAACCTGTGTATTATACATTTGAAAATCTAAATGTAACGTCTGTGCCATATTGTGTTTTCAACAAATGAAGATATTATTTTTCTTACGGTTTAATTATTTTTAATTTTATTTATGTATTTGTTTTGCTTCGGTCATTTTTTGACGTGTGTTTATATATATATACAATATTTATATTTGTATAATTTCTGCTATAACAAGATCATTTAATTTCCACCAAAATGCAGAATCCAGTTCCTGAGTTGGGCCCACGTGATCCAAACCTTCATACAAGTTTTACACACTGGGATTGGCTACATCCTTATGCTAATTGTCATGACGTATAACATGTGGTTGGTTATCAGCGTTCTGATTGGCGTAGGGCTAGGCTACTTTGCATCCGCTTGGAAGAGACATATAGCCGTGGATACTCGGGAGACAGCCAAAGAGTAACACCAATATGGCACTCAAACGCATCATTGTTTGAACGGAGAAGAGGAAGAAATCCGCCCCGAGCACAGCATTTTGAGGGCGCCATTTGGATGTTCTCTACTGCATCAGCAAATTGCCGTTTTCACGCCGAGACGGACGTCATGATATATTATATTTATTTTAAAAATTTTTATTAAGGTTTTGACTTTCACGTCTTGCCGTTAAATATTGTATTAACAATTGCTATGCGCATGGGCGAAAGTAGGTTATTGTTAAATATTTGGGCCGTCCCAACCAATGTCGCCGTGGTCACGTGGTAGACAGTAGGACTTGCAATCACGAGGTTGTGGGTTTGAATCCTACCAAACTAACCACTGGACGCTGGTCTCTCACAATGTCTATGTATTGTCTACTGAATCAGATTGTATTGTCTTGTATAATCATGGACGTTAAGACCAGTGTTTGTATAGCATTGTTAGTATGAGAGAGATTGGCTGTTGCCAGCTGGGCGTATATATCCCATGTGGGAGCTTTGCCGAGTTCCCTTGTTGGAAAAAAATCCCGTTTACACAACACTCTTATACAATTTCAATACAAACTCTTGGATAGTAAGATACTGGAATTGAAGTGTACATTTGGAATTTTTGCCTCCAAATTGCCTGTAAAAAATACGCCATGTTTGAAACGGGCCTTTATTATACCTTTGTTTTCGTGTTGGTACCCGTGGTCGGAACGAAAAGGAACCAGATCACACCAGGTATGAGGCAAAAGAAACAGAGCAGGTAAATTTTCATCATGTAGTGACTGCCGTGCTCAAAACAATACTATAATAGAGATACCATGTAACACTAAAACGATTGGAGAAAATAGTTAATGGCCTGACGTTTTGACCCTGTAGTGGAGTCTTTCTGGAGAAAGACTCTGCTAGGGTCGAAACGTCTGGCCATTAACTATAAATGATACTGCTAGAATGGTAGTATTCCTTCAAGATGGCAAGGTATTTTTGTAAGGCAAGTTCTAGCCCTAAAGGCCTTGTCACACAGCAGTGCACTTTTTCCAGGCAACTTGGAGGCAAACAACTGCACTGCACACACAAGAAACACTTCTGCAGCACAAGAAACATTCTTCTATCTGTAACTCACTACCCCCAGGAAATTATTGAAGGTTTCCTGAAACCGGTTGACTGTAAATTGCCTCATGTGACATGGCAGTTAATCTTTAACCAAAAATAATAATTAGTTGCCCAACTGTACACTGTAAAAAATTAGTGTGAATTCACAGTAGCTTTTTTGTTGGAAAGAATCCAAAATGAACAGCAGAAGTTGCCGTTTTCCTATTTCTCTGTGAATATACAAAACATATGCAGTCTCTAAACAGTGTGTTCCTATTCTCTGTAAATTTAAAGTAAGTCTGCTGTTGTAGGAACATTTTGTGACGGTACAGTGAACCGTTGAGGATTGGACACACTCTGCTGTTTCTGAACAGCCGGGTTGTCTTCTAACATTGACAGAGTGTCAAAATAATCATCGGTACGATTTTTCGCTGGTGGCCCTCAAATTTTAGCATTAAACAAAGAGAAGACGGGTACCATTACGAAGTTCTCGTCGTCTTCTGTGCGTGTGCGCGGCAAAAAGGGGAAAAAGTGATCAGGAGGAACTGGTTCAGACCGGCTGGATCTTCCGCCGTCGTTTGTGCGCGTGCGCTCTCCACAATCACATCACACATGTCACTTAACTTTTGGAAAAGTTTGTGGTTGACCTTTGTTCTGCTGATGAGTTTCCACGACAAAAAAATTACAGGTAAGATTAAGAACACTATTCTGTGTTATTAATATGATTATTATTACTATTATTGTAAGTCACATGGTTAACATAAGCCTAACGCTCGTTAGGCTTAAACATAAAACAAGTTAGTAATAGTAGCATAAAACATGACACTTGGAAAATTTATCATTATAGCGACAGACATGTTCGTTGATAGATGTCATGTGTTTGTGTGTGTGCATGCATAACGTCAACACAACACACAGACAGGCTGCATGTGGATTTAGGATGAATTGTTGTTTGCCATGGTCCACGGACATGAATTATAAAGTTGTTTTTCTGGTTCTGGAAATGTCTTGTCTTTGGCTTTACTAGCTTTCCAATTTCAGTTAATTAAAATTAGCCTACCCTCTGCTCTGGCTCTAGTTAATACTGTATTTACTATTAGTACAACATGTCTAGTCGATCATCTTGCAGTAGATGCCTTACAACTCAATAGTAAATCAGCAAATTAATTCAGTAAAATGAAAATGAATGTGATTATTTCAGTCAAAATTTTTCATACTAAAAATTCCTACACTAGGCCTACCTAACCTTTACTGTTTTTTACTTGGTTGGCGAGCTGATTACTAAATTACAGTAGGGTTGACTGGATAAATTACTGGATTTGTTCTTTTGCTTTAAAATGTAGCTAGAATGAAAGAACACAATGAAACAAGCTGTTTGGTGGTAGTTTGAAGAAAATCGGTCCAGGGGTTCAAAAGTTGTGGTTATTTAAGGTCAAGTTTAAAGTCATGGTTGTCGCCTAGCAACAAGCGCACACTAACACTTTTTTAACAGTAAAAAACACAAACACAAAGCTAAATAAACTATAATGTTAATGGAGACCTAATTAATAAATGAAGCTTTCAATTCCTACGAAACTGAACTAATTAGTTCCTTGCAAAAAGTTTTATGAGAATAGAAGAAATCAAACAATTTGATTGTATGGAATTTTAATTAACAGAGCTCAAACAAGGACCTAAAGTCCCGAGGGAATACTCATCGGCTTGAAATCTGCAGAAAATGAAAATATTACAAGAAATGAATAAATCCAAGTTTTCAAAAAAGCATATCTCAAAAAGTAATTGTCTGACCATGCTAATTTTTTTACAAAGAACAGAAAAGCAAGATACCTCTTGGATTATTTGACACAGGAAACCCAATTCACTTTCTATTGTTTATTGTTATTTATGAAAAAAATGTAAATTAGGCCTAATTACTGGTTTTGAGAAATTATTTTGTAATGTGATCAGAGAATAAAAAATTAGAAAAAGCTGTATCTCAAAAAGTGAATATCTGATCACCTTCATTTTTGGACTTGGAATAGAAAAGCAATAAACTTTCAGGATAGTTTTTGAAAAAAATTGTTATTTCCATCCACTGATTTTTTATTCATTTAAATATGCAAATTAAGCATATTTGTCATTCCTACGATGAGCGTTTTCATTCAAATAATGATTTCTTTTTAAGGCTTAAGGTTTTATTTGAATGTTTTTATAGAGAATAAAAGTGAATTAAAAAAAAGAACTGTGTGTGCTTAAATCTGTTTCATTAAGCTTTATGCAAACTGTAATTACATGGGTAATTAGTTTTACTTTTTGAATATGATTATTTAACCTGCGATGAAGTTTTGGAAAAGTATTTAAATGACAATCACATAACATGTAGAGCGAAATCAATAATCTTTGAACAGGTAAATACTAAGTGTTGATAGACAGGTCCTAGCAAGTTGTTTAAGTTGAAAGTTAAACTAATTGTTTTTCATGGTTTCATCCTTGATTTAAACTCAACCTGTCATGATCTACTTTTGGGTTTTTTTATGTGGGAATGATAACTAAAGCGAACATTTTTAATTGTGATACTAACTATTTTAAGTGGTACCATCCAGTTTAACATGTCCAAAATGAAAGACTGGATGCCCCAAGACTGGATGCCCCAAGACTCTTGGGGCGCCACGTCTTTCTTGGACATGTGCAACCTTCTAGTTCTAGTCTGTTTACATACTTTCACATCCAAACCAGTTTCACACAAATCTTACCTCTCGCTTCCTGTAATCATCAATCAAATTCTCCACTAACACTTCACTAGACGCCTCATCATCATCTCCACCATCATCAACCTCTTCTGGCTCATATGCAACAACACACTTACCATCATCTTCCACATCAATTACTCGACCTCTGTACCAGACCTCATTCAGATCATCATCCAGCCACATGTACTCTATGTTTCGACCCATTGCTTCCTTCACACCTACATCCAGTTCCTTCAAATCACCATTGTCTAAATCCTCTTGCACCTGTGTCTTAGTGTACTTGAACTCATCCTTTGACCCATCATACTTAAATACATACTTCCCTCTTCTCTTCCCCAATATCACACACGCGGTCTCTTCCTTCAATTCATCACTTACCGTTGTATGCATCAACAAACGCCCAATCAACTCATCAACTTTCAAACTCCTTCTTGCACGCTTTGCATCCTGTGCTTCTTCATCACCCTCACCAACACTTTCACTCACTCCTGCCTCATTCACACATTCAACATCTCCTCCAAGGACTTTGCTCATGTTCACCATCATTTGCTTCACACTCAGCTGCTTTCCCCCACTTGACATTTTCAGTAGACCATCCTTTGTATGCTCATCTTTCATCACTTTCTTCCTGTATCTCATCTGCACTTTCACTAGGTGTTCCTTCTCTTTCTCACTCTTACCTCGCAAACTTTTCTCCATATCACTCACACTTAACCACAAAGGACCATTGCTGTTCATATCTAACACAATCTTTCTAATGGTCTCTCTCTCTCGCTGTTCTCGCTTCTCTGCACCCTCTTTTTTCTCACGCATAGCCTTTTCCCTCTCTTCAAACCGTCTTGTTCGCCTCTCACACATTTCTTTCCTTTGCTCATTCACAGACTCCTGCGCAATCTTCATCATCTTGCTCTTCTCATCTTCACCCAGGCTGTCTCGCCACTCACTCATTCTGTTTCTCCTGCACATGATCAAACTCTCAATCGCATACTCAGTTGCTCTGGGCTTTTCTCTTAACAACCTGTCAAACATGCCAAAGTCTCGCTCCACATCAACATTCGTCCTCGGCACACTTCTTGTCTCGTACATCATTTGCTCATCCATATTCTCAAACAATCCACCACTAATCTGGCTCTCCAACATTCTTCTCCCCAACTTGACATACACACCAAACAGACACTGGAGGACTTCCTTACATGCAGCATCATTCTCACACGGTTTCACCAAACTATCATACACAGAGTCCACCTCAACCTTCACATCATGAAACATCCTAACCTCACCGTGAACAACCTCACCTGCATCTGCACTCCATTGCTCAAAACAGTTGATCATGTGCTCATATCGTTCATTCATTCCACTCACATGTTCCTTAATATTCAACACTTTCCACAATGGCCCAGTCACAATTTTATCAATTAAGCCTAATGCTCTCACTTCAGTCCTGTACTCATCAACCTTCAAATCTTCATACACAGCTCGCATCAGTTTATTCTCATTCTTCATACGGTCAAAAAACTCGAGCAAATGCGGATAAAGATGATACACCCCGGCACCATTATGAAACAAGATGTTGAATCTGTTGCCTCTAAATGGTGCAAGGGGTACCACACTCATTCCGCACTCAGTCTCCAGAAACACACGGAAATACACCGGCTTACCAGACTTCTCACATGCTCTTTCCTGCACACTCTTACACACTGTTCTTACCAATCTCTCTGCTCCACAACCACCACTACTACTACCAGGCAAAGTCATACTCCCCACTTTTTTCTGACCAAGAACATCCTTTTCCCACACTTTCAGACACGCAACAGCTTGATCTGCCAAGCCCACAACAAAATGCATTCCACAGAAGAAATTGTTCATCACTTTCATACTACCTCTTTCATCCTCACTCATTTCATTCCAGCCTTCAACCACCTTTGGCAAGATACTCGCTCTATACTCCTTTAACATCCCATTGAACTTCTTCTCCACTGCATGCCTGTCACTCATTGTGTTCTTCACTTGTCGCACAATCTCGTTGACCTTTTCACTACCTCCTCTTGCACACTTCACGATGTCACCCACAATCTCCTTAAACCCATCCAACGTTTTCTCAGCACTTCCACTGACCATTGGTCGGAGTCCAAGCGTCAGCATCTTCCCAGATGACAATGACATATCATAGGTGCCGTAGTGATAGCCCCACTTTGTTGTTGCATCTGTACACAAAGTTACTGGGCCATCACTACTGGTTACCTCAGAAACACATTGCATCTGTGCTAACGCTCGGGCTTCAAGCAACATGGTCTTTGCGAATGTCTCTTTCGGCAGTCTCACCTCTTTTTCATCCATTGTAGTTAGTTTTGATAACACAGTTCTAATTACACGCTCCACATTCTTCGCACCCACATTCATCGACATTAAATCCTGATACACCTCACGAACACAATCCTGATACATTCGATTCTTAAAAGTACATAATCCGCCATTCAAAAACTCATCCACACGCTCTTGTACTCTATCATCAAAATTTTCCTCAATCTCGAGCTTATCATTCATCCAGCTTTTGCATTCCTCATTCACATTCTTAAGTTCTTTACGCAATGTTCTCACAGTATTGTGCAACCTCTTAACACACACATTTTTCTTTGACAACAGTTTCTGCACATTTAGTTTTTTCTTCTTCTCACACTGTCCCTTGGCTACAGCATCTTCTGCTCTCACTTTATACTTAAACAGTTCTTCCTTCAGCTCCTTTTTTCTCAACTGCTCTTTCCTCAGCTCATTTTCTCTTAACTGATGGCCTTTCCTCAGCTCCTTTTCTCTCAACTTATGCCCTTTCCTCAGCTCCTTTTCTCTCAACTTATGTTCTTCCCTCAGCTCCTTTTCTCGCAACTTATGCTCTTTCTTCAGCTCCTTTAGTTCTTCCCTCAGCTCCTTTAGTTCTTCCCTCAGCTCCTTTTCTCTCAACTTATGCTCTTTCCTCATCTTCTTTTCTCGCAACTGACATTCCTTCTCTACATTACATTTCACTACTTCCTTCATCCTTACATCAACTTCAGCCAATCGGCGTGCCATTTCTCCACACTTCTTCATTCTCTTTCTACTCTTAGTTCTTACCTTCTCCATAACTACCTTGGAGTGTTTTTCCCTTCTCTTCATCATTATCAGTTGCTTACTTTTCACCTTCTTTTCTGCTTTCAACTTCTCTACTTTCACTACAAGCTCATCCACTCTCTTTTTCTCACCCTCTGATTTCTGCACCAACATCTTCTTTTCCTCACTGACTTCACACAATGCATCTTTTACGGCCATATGTTCCTCACACTTTCTTTCCAACACTATAACTTTCTGTTTCAAATTCTTAATTACATCGCTTTGCCTCATCTCACTCGGACCCGCTTCATCAACAACATTGCCATGCTCTTGCTCACACTCATAGAACTGATTCTCCATCAACTTTCCAAAATTTTCTTTGCTTCTTACATCCTTACGACTACGCTTCCACGAATCTATCACACGCTCTACCCCACTCTCAAATGACCTATCGCTTCTATCAAACACAAAGTACTTGCACACAATCTCTCTCATTTTGTTTATAACACTTCTCCGACTACTCACCTTCTTCTCCTCAACCATCAGTTCATTCCACATACCAAACACAAATCCCTTTCTCAAACTCTCCAATCCTCTCTTCACAACAACACTCTCATCCACTTCACCAGCTTTCACACGTTTTAAACCACTCAAACTAATGCCAACTTCATCACAAAAATACTCAAAACTAGCCATTTTAGTAATTATCAACAAACAACACAAGAAATGGTTTTGAAATTCAAAATGTAAAGAATGCAAAATAACACAGGAGTTAGAGTTAAATTATTTAATTCAAAGTTCAATAAAGCTACTAAAATATCAAACATGCAAAATAACACAGGTAAGTTAGTTAAAAGTTAGATTATATGTTAAATTATAAGAACAATAAAACTTATCAAAATTTAAATAACAAAAATGCAGTTAAGGTTAGTTTGATTAAAACTGTGTTAAATTGATAAAAGAACAATCAAACTTCAAACATGCAAAATAACACAAGTAAGTTAGTTAAAAGTTAGATTATATGTTAAATTATAAGAACAATAAAACTTATCAAAATTTAAATAACAAAAATGCAGTTAAGGTTAGTTTGATTTTAAAACTGTTAAATTGATAAAAGAACAATCAAACTTCAAACATGCAAAATAACACAGTTATGAATATGAGTTAACTTAGTTAAGACAAAGAGTAAATATTAAACTGAATTGAAAGAACAATACAACTATTCAATATTTAATCATCAAAATAAATAAACAACACAGTTAAAGTAAGTTTGAGATTATATGTTAAATTTAAAAAACAATCAAACTTCAACCACCATGCAAAATAACACAGCTTAGAAGAACTTATCAATATTTAAACATCAAAGATGCAAAATAGCACAGTTAAAATTAGTAAGTAAAGTAGAGTATTATTTAATTTGTAAAAAAGGCAGACAAGTTGTCAATAAGTAAATGTCAAAAAGTGATAGATAACACAGAGTAATTCAATACATAAAAAACAAATTTGAACTTCCCGCAACACGTTCGATCAGGCAGTCAGTCCACTCTTCCCCGAATAAAGCATGAATGTAAACAATGCAGGCCCACTTCACTTGTTTATGTACGTAGCGGGGGACGCGGCGCATTAGCCTCTATTTTGCAAAATCACTGCACACCAGAAATAGTCTGGTTTCAGCCCGATGACGTCACCTTGTACATTGCGCGGTAGTGTGCTTTGTGCATTACTCTGTACACGAGTTCAAAACCAGACAACTACCGCTGTGTACACAACCTTCATACCGTAGTAGCAGGATCTTGAGCGACCCCTCGTTTGAAAGGCGCTCTCCTCGGTAACCGCCTCGTTCTTAAACTTTGACACGGCCAGCATTCGCTGCATCAGAAATGGGGCTTTCGAATGGTATGCGCCGTTAGTGAAAGGATGATCGCTATCATGTAATGCTTGCCGGTAATACATTTCAATGGTGTGTGATTAATTTAAGATCATTTCGAACACACATTCCGGAGCATAATTAAAAAGCTCAACATCTAAGCTTCATTTTGAGGGTATGTATGATATTTTTGGACGTGTTTTGAAGCATGCGAATGGCCAAAGAAAAATGCCACTCCGCTCGGAAAAAGGGGTACGGGAATCCGATCGAACGGCGAACGCGAACCAAAATGGCTGCACACACACAACAAATCCATTCGCCAGGTTTTAAGAACGGATTTTAATGTTAGTTTTCTCGAAAAAGTAAAAGTCCAATTACTCCAAAATTTTACCAAGTACTAGAAAAAAATAGTCTTAATAGCTTACTTTTATTTATATGTAGTTATTTTTGTTCATTTCATTAAAATAATTTTTTGAAAATAAGACTTCGACACTAAGTTCGCCACCTTTCGCCGTTTTGTGCGGGACACAGACCAGTTACGCGGCTTCCCTAATTACAGTACAGTAGGCTACTGTGGTGTACATGAGGATGCATTAAAACAATTTTTTTAGCCTGGTCTGGTAATGGTATAGCAAGTGACCCTCCCATCTTCAGTTCAGATCTTGCCCATTGGAATCTGTTCGAAAACTTTGGGCGGGAAATACTTTGACTCTAAACCAAATTATTTCAATAACAGATCTAGATGCCAAGTATAATTATTTAATAACTAATGGATCAGTTGGAAGTTTTCTTTAAATACTTTTCAAGTGGGAACGTCTTCCAGTTCTGACTTAACCAGATATTCGGCATTTGTTTACAGACAAAAGGTACAAGTACAACATCAATATTAAACCCTTACTTTTCAATATCATGAAATAACCAGTGACAAATTCATCGCGTTTTATATGCTCTTGTTATGAGAAATGCTGGCAACAAAGGGACACAAAGTATAGCAGTGCCATGGTAATTACCAATGTTGTACCTGGCTTTAACCAAAATGGCCTCTGGTATTTATATATTTTGAATGTTATACATGTTTGTGATTTCTTTTTCTTTTTCTTTCTGTATAAAGGAAACTGCAAGAAGCTCTAACTTCAACTGTGACACGGATAGCCCTGTACTGGCCTATGCAGGTACCTTCAAAAATAATGACATTTTAGTTCCCCAATTTAATTTCACCATCAATAATAACTTGAACATTGAATGAAAATTTTCTCACCTGAGGTTCATTTGAGTTGAAAATCAATTATACTTACATTTTTGTGCATGTGCTTACAAGGCTAAGTATAGTATTACTGATGGAACTATTGTGTTTCCCATACTTAATCAAATCAATCTTAAATCAGACGGTTTATTGTTTCCAATAAGACATTTTGTCTACAGCTTTGTGCTCATATTAGAAATTGTATAGTGAACTTGCCAACATTTGTCTCAAAAACTGAAACTCCCACACCCTGGATCATCTGAAAAATACTGCAATATTTTGCGGTCAACAAAAAATGTCACAAATTCAAAATTTTAAGCCCACAGATTTCCTATGCTCATTAGACTTACCCTGTGTGTCTTAAAAATATTAACTGTGGGTAGATGTAAATAAAGATTTGGTAATAAATAATACCTCATTTTATAACCTAAACTGGTCCTTTTGTTATTTGCATTTGCAAATAAACTGATGTTTGTTTAAATGCTTGTTTCTGCTGCAGGTGACAACCCCTTCCTGAGCGCAAAATGTGCAGTCTGCATCGAAAGGAATCCACTACTCCATTGCAGTGATTTTCTCAAGGGTCTTCAGATGTGGTTCGTGGTGTTGTATGTTTTCAATCTACAATACCCACCAAATATTGCAGCTACTCTTGAGTTCATGCAAAGGTAATTATTTTGAAGCACGTATATTATCCTTCATTTTGGCCATATTGAAACAACTGCACTTAAAGAGCGGCTTTAATGTGATGTACTCATTTTCCAATAGATATAGTCCTCATGTGAGTGGTGAAAAAATTACAAGTTTCTAACCTCACGTTAAAGTGGTGTAATTGCCATTCTATTCGATACCCTCCAGTGCAAAATGTGTCAACGTTCAAAACATCCTACATGACATCATTCAAGAGAAAAATGGGTACATTTTTGAACGGGGTTGTTTTTGGTTTGTTCGTGACTTCAATTTGAAACATGACGTTATTGGATTTCAACAACTAATGAGTCTTTTCCATCCAAGGAGGCATTTTTTGGAAAATGAGTATACCACAAAATTGAATTTGACATAAAAGCCCCTCTTTAACTGTGTGACAGTCTACAGTGCACAATCCAAAGATTCAGTAAAACTGTTGGAATAAATCAACCACAATTATTTTGTTCATAAATGCCAACAAAGATACAACCGCTTTTGTTCCAGTTAGTTTACCTGCCAAACTTGTGTGACGTTTAAGACATGCAAGTGTAAACCGAAATGAATACTTATGTTACAACTATTGGCAGATGAATTGATTAACTTGGATTAAAACAAATAATAAAATGGAACTTGCACAAATTTTAGGTCAGATTTTGTTACAGAAGATGTAATTAAACAATTTCGTTTAAATGTGTTAAGAGCAGAAGTCAAAAAAGAAAAAAAAATAACATATATTTTTGTTTTATGATTTTTTTGTTTTTTGTTAACATACATTTTCCCTCAAGAGTATTTAGTACTGTTAACTTCCTTTAAGACTACAATCTGTTTAGAACACGCCCATCAACGAGTATGACAAATAAGCATAATCATACAAATCAACTTTAAAGTGGATACTGGCATACAGAATTAGATGTGTATAATGTACAGTTTTGTATCTTTTTTATGTGCAGACTGCTGTTCAAGATAAAGAGGCAGCAAGAGGTCGACCAACAACAAAGGAGGGCCCAATAACAACGTGGTACGACTTTGTACCAAGCTGAGAGACTTTGAAGAAATGTGGGTGGTGTAGAAGTAAAACAGTTCAGATAGCACTATTAGTTAAATGTTTTTTTTAAAGAGGAAGGGAAATGAGCAATTCATTTTTATGATGTACTCCTTCTTTTCCAATAGATAGAGTCCTGATGTGAGTGGGGAAAAATATCTCTAACCTCACTTTAAAATGATGTAAATGGCCCTTGTATTCGATAACTTTCCGGGGCAAGATTTTGCCCCAGATGGTTATCGAATACAATGGCAATTTACACCATTTTACAAGATTAGAGACTTGTAATTTTCCCCCAATAACACGGGGACTCTAACAAAATTGAATTGGTCATTTCCCTTCCTCTAAGTCATTTTAAACAATAAATTATAATGTTTTATAAAAAAACATGTTGCTATCAAAATTTTTAAAAAGTATTATTCCTTGTGTACATTATGACGACAGTTGCATTATTTTGAGTGAATTTCAATTAAAGTTGAAGAAACTGTTAATGTTTTGTGAAACTGAGATAAAACGTGTGTGATATGTCTTTTATTTTCTTGTTGTTTGAATTATATTAATGAGAGGGTGATCAAGTTAGCAAAACAAAGCATTGTGTATCCACAGAAGATTGGTCATCCTATGTGACAAAACAGAGATTCAACGTAAACACGCAGAAAGCAGTGTATGTTCTGTCACAGAGAGTTGTTCGTGAACAAAACACTATGTTGATGAACAAAATCCTTCAAATAAATCTACTGTTGTGTCACAGAGCTTCAACTTTTTAGCCAACATCAATTACAGTGGATTGTGCTGTGAAGGTACAGAACACATCACAGGAGATTCTGATGTTGATGCACAGTGGAAAGTCACAGTTGAATCTTCTGTAGACAAAAGTAGCCTCCGTAATGCCAATTGACAAAACAAACTACTGTAAATTAACAACATTTTTTTTAACAGTGTACGCGTTTAGTGAAATGGGCGCCGTTTAACACTTTGCGACGTTGTGACGTCATGAACAGAGTGCCCGCCTTATAAACGTAACCGTAGCCCTGGAATCTCCTGAAAATAGTTTATGTAGTTTTTTGAAGATGATCAGAGCATACTGATCGGAACGTCGAGTTGTCAAACCACTTGTTATTCTCAGAAGCGCCTCTTCTCAAAAGAGATTTACACATGGTGCTACCGTAAACACACCTGAGTCCATGTAGTTATCGATACATTCAGCCCAAATTTGTTTTTTTGAGCTCTTCATCACACTTGACTGCAACCTGATCATTCCTTTCATTTTTGTAGTGTTTTGGATAGACCTAACCGGGAAAATTGCACACTAACACTCAAAGAAAGAAAAATCAAATTTACAACAAGATTTTAATTAAATATTTTACTAATCGACGGCAAAGCGGTGAGAACCATATGAGTGTTGGGTAAATAATAACACAAATATATTAATTTTTCAAGCTGGTGTCTGGAAAAGACGAGGATGATAACGTAGAGTTCTTTGTGAAATCAGGGGGAGGGGCTTAGCCTGGTGACTAGCAAATAAATACTAATAGTTAATGTGACTACCTCGCCCATCGAATCCCGTAATAATGACATATTTGCAATAATTTATGTACAGGCTCAATACAAACCCGTTTTATATTACACTGTACTACATTTATAGTGAACGTGGACTACAGGATAGTCATGATGAACTATTAGTTACTATTAAGAAGGTCATTAATATTCTAAGTTTATGAATATTCAAATCAAACAACTTGAATATAGAAGAGTATTTTTTCTTATTGTATAATACATTTATTTAATGCAATAAGACGGATAGGTTACAATAACAACGATAGTTTGAAATTTAAATATCGAACAATTATTATAGTTTCTCTCAATTTGAAAGATAATATAACAGTTTCATGAAACTTATAATAATTATATAAAAATTGACAACAGTTCAATAAGAATATTATAAATGTGTTATTGCTGATCAAGTGTATAATTATTCTTTTTTAAATAAGCCCACGCTTAATATCAATTGATGTAATACACCGAGAGCGAGAGTGAACGTAATTTAATGTTTATCTTTACGGCCGACTGGCTTCTGACTGGCACCCCTGAACAAAGACTGACAAAATAGGGAGACCGCCAACATTAGGGCTATAGATCCATTGGTAGAGCACCGGCACGATAATCCAGAGGTCGGAGGTTCAAATCCCGCTCTGGTCAGTTTATCTTTGTTCAACCCCAAATTGTTTAAAGCTTACCCAGTCAGTTTCTCTTGTGGTTTATTACTTTTTATAGGCACCCCGAACAAAGATATTGACTAATAGGGAGACCGCCAACATAGGGCTGGATAGCTCAGTTGGTAGAGCGCCGGTACGTTAATCTGGAGGTCGCTGGTTCAAGTCCCGCTCCAGTTAATTTTTCTTTGTTCAAACCAAAATTACTTTTTATATAGGTAAAACAATAAATGTAACTCGTTCCCACGATATAACATTGCATGGAATCGAATCAAACATTCACCATGCAACTGCACCCCATTTTTGTTTTATATTTGTTGTAATACATTTTAAGACTTTTATAATTTACTTTATAAGAACAAAATCTATCTGAAACACTATATCCACGCGATGTTTTTCTACTTTCGGAAATTCACAAACTCTTCTTAGTAAAGGTTTGGTTGGTTGTGGACAACAAAGTTCAACCACACCCGCCTTGATGGAACATTAAACTAGCCAATCAAACAGAAAGTCCACAGCTAGGTTAGATTCCTATGCCTATGTACAATAAGTTAATCGTTTTTTCTTTTCACTAAAATAGTCCAGACTACTTTTTAGGTCTAGCCTCTGTTTGAATAAGTGGCTTGTGTGACTGAAGAACCATGTCAGCACATTTGGTGCTTGTTATGTGGCATGGTGTAACCCCATCATATTGTGTCTTCGTTGTCTTCTGTGAATCTCAACAATTCTTTAGAGGATTTTAAGGGGGTACATGTACTTCTGTACAAGAGAGAAATAGTGTGGTAAAACGTATGGGACCATTTGGGGCGGACACCCTCAACCACATATCGGGCTTGGGGCCTTTCTCAAACCTCGGCTTGGGCTCCGTCTCCGGCTTGGGCTCTGTTATAAACTGGTGGTGCAGCGTGTATTTGTATCACACAGAGCCGGCGCGGCACGGAGCCCCGGCACGGAGCCGGAGCCCGAGCCGAGGTTTGAGAAAGGCCCATGGTATCGCTCGGAGCTATATATTGGAAGAGTTGCGACATAGAGGGACCAGTTTTATTCGGTCACGTGGTTGCTGGACACCATTTTCTGTCCAAATGCAGCACAATCCAATGGGCAGACTAGTCTGGCACCCTGTATCGCCCATGCGTCTTTTTGGACGCAAAGTGGCTTCATCGCAAGTTGTGGCAACTCTCCCAATACATACGGCTCTCTGGTATGGCTGCAACATGGTTTACGTCTGGCACTGGTTTCGTCCACTAACCTGCTCATACTAAATACATGTTATGTGTAGATGGCGTATGGTTTCTCTTCATGACCGAATCCAACCACCACATCAACTTGGGCACATGAGTGAAAAACGCAAATTGTCCCTTCACCGCGCAACCCTTGCCAGAGCTCACGATGCCGATTTGCACCCACCGCCAGTCCGTCTCAGACGGCAAGGGCGGTACCACGCGCCTCATGAGCGGCCCACCGGAGTCCCCGAAGCATGCGTCCCGTTGCTTTCGGTTGTACCCAGCGCAGAACATGTGTTCTGTGTACTGGTCCGGTTCTTCGCCGATGTTTATCAGGCTGTTGATGCAGGTGGCGTCCGTCCGGAGGGGCATTTCGAGTTGCTGCAAGGAGTCTTCGAAGTCGTTTCCCCGGCTGCTGTTGGCGGGGACGGGGGAGCTATGACCCCATCCTAAGACCATGGCAAACTCGTCAACTTCAATCAGCCCATCTGAGAAGTAAACAAGTAATTATTAAAAATTAAGACATCATGGTTAAACAACCACCGCTAAAACAAACCCTTACATAGCATTTTCATTTGCAAACAATAAGAAAACTTTCCAAAATAAGGCCAATCGTTTGGCTAATGTTTTCATTGCAAAGTGTTTGCAACATTAGAGAGAGTATAATGGGTTGGCCAGAGTTCCAAAAGCCTACATTCACCCGTGACAACTTTTGCGATTCGTCAAACCTTTCATCACGCGTTGTCGTGTAACCAATGAGACCGCTTGTGCGATTATTCTACGTACCGACGTCATCGTCTGGTGCCGGTACTTCTGGCAAGCACACGGTCCTAACAAAAGTGTTGAACACGGCAGGTTCAGCGAGGTGTAGCAAGGCAATGTCGTAGTCAAAATAGATGAAATCATGTTGTTTGGGAATGTAGAGTCCATCAATGTTAAACTTCTGCTCTTTGTAGGTGCCATGGTCGGTTTTGCGGTTGGTAATTCCTGAAACAATCCGGTAAGAATTGGTAATTTATAAACCATAATTAATAATATATCAACACAACAGTAAGTTCTATAAGAACAATCTACACAGCAAAGAAGATGATTATCACCACATGCTGTCCACAAACTGATTATAACATATGCCCCTAAAATAAGTTATGCTGTAAACTCCATTGTATCACTGACAGTAAAGAGGCAGAGTGTTTAGCATAAAATCCTGCACTCATCCTTGCACGCAAAGTTACTAACACTGTGCAAGTCTCGCGCGTATTCAAACTTCCGGAACCAAGTTGGTCCCAACCATATATTGAGTTTCAGATGTGCGGGGTTCTGCATCTTCAAACACTTTTGGTTTAACCAAGTTTATGGCTCTCAAATGTATACCCTATTGTTAGGAAAGTAAAACTAAGCCATGAAATACATAAAAGTAAAAAAAAATTAACAAAGAAAACCCGAGAATAAGACTTGACCTCCGTTCCAAGTTACTTTTAAACAATTGAGAACTTTGCCCAACTGACGTTAACGTTATCATTAAACCTATGTCGTTTTGTGTTATTCCTTTGAATGGTTAACGAAGCGAATCGGCTCTTTATGTAATGGTGCACAGTAAAAACTGTCATGGATATTAATATCACACTGTGAGACAGTAATTTTGAATGATACAAAATATTGTAGTCGCCCCGCGACGCCATCATGCGTGTACAGGCGACGGTGCATACCATCCCAATAACCAACCAGACTCGGTATCATTAACATTGTGCTGAAGAATGCTGTCAATTTTTTTTTTCGAGAACTGGACACCGCACAGACATACAATCCGGATATTTTGTAATGTTGGTGTCCATCCTTGTCAGTAATACTGCCGTTTGCATTACCTATCTCCACAATGCGTGAAGACCTGTCCTACAAAAATGACAAAGTCAGTTCCTGGTTCCCTGTTCATCTTTATATCCAATGTCACGTGAATAAATAGGCCGCTCCCGGTTCATTGCTTTATCGAACCGTAAAGTAGCTAACAATGAAATGATAACTGGAAAAAATTGTCAACCAACAATAGGCACATGTTCTTTTCTAATTAGGCATGTCAACTTTTTGTTACGGGGGGGGGGGGGTCCGGTTAGAGGCCTAATTTAACTTTTCTCAACCATTTTTATCTAGAGTTACAGTTTGTTCACAAGTTTGTGATTAGGAAAGTGGAAAAGTAAGTCACCAGTCTAGTTAATGTTACAAGCTCGCTGTTTGCTGTTTTCCAATAGGTATGTACAATCGGTTCAGGGGATATCCACGGGTGCACCATGCAATGCAGACACATTCTCTTTTTTCTGAGGCTTTCTGGATAGGCGCAGGCTTCGGCTACGGCTTAGGCTCTGCCTAGTAAGTCCGCCACTCTGAAGCCCAGTGGATCTTTGTTGTGACAGAATGGTATTATGAGGCCGAACCCATATGCAGTGGCGGCGCCAGACCCCAAGAACATAACACTTGCCCACCCTTAGAGCTGTGTATTTGGAGAGTTGCAACATAGAGAGACCAGTTTTCTTCGGTCACATGGTTGCTGGACTCCATTTTCGGTCCAATACAGCACAACCCAATAGGCAGACTAGTCTGGCACCCTGTATTTGCCCACGCATTTTTCTTGTTAACAAAATGGCTTCTAATCGCAAATTGTCGCAGAGTCTCCCAATATACGGCTCTGGCCCACCCCGATCCCTAGCGCCCTCATTGGCCAAATCAATATCCAACGTTGGCTTACCAAGTCGAACCTCCAGTCTAGAGATGTCTTCATCATAACCGAAACAATGAGCGGCTGATAAAACCCAACTCTGCGCCACCAACGTCCCGCCACAAAAGAAAAACCACTGAGAATGAGGAGAAATTTGTAAACAAATTAATACTGATGATTCACATTCTGCAGAGAGGGCCGCTGTCAGCACATGTTGACATTATATTTTAGTGTTTCCATTGTCTTTAACCACGTCTTACACACCCGTCAGATCATGCAATGATGCCCTAAGCTGGACCATGCCACACGTCCTAGTAGGGGTGTCAATCAACATGGGCAGTGATTTGGTTAGAAGGGGGCAGCAAAAAATATCTTCCAGCATCTTTGAGTTATCAACTATTTTTGAATTTTATAAATCGGTCCGTTTATGTCTTTAGGGTAGGCATAATAATTAGAGGTTGTAACAAAGATATTGACAAAACATATATGGGCAAGTCAGGCAATATATGGCTAGAAAGCTCAGTTGGTAGAGCGCCGGCAAATCTGGAGTTGGTTGGTTCAAATCCCGCTCTCGTCAATTTGTCTTTGTTCAACCCCAAAGTATTTAAATTGTACACATAGGTTTTCCATGTGGTTTAATACTTGAGGTTGTAATTGTATAAACAGGGAACTAGGCAAAGATGTACATGTACGTACCGAGCCATCGTCTCGTTGCCAGTAGATTGCGGCCTGCCACGGCCATGCCGCGTCCCGGGAGTCAATGCCCCCAATGACCCGTCCTCTGACCCTCTGGGTGGTGTCTCCAGCAACGCCGCACGCCGTGAAGTCATGATTGGAATCTGTGGCCAAATCATAAGTGATGTTTGAAACTGTGTATGGTGTGGATCCAAAATATAAAAAAATATAGTGGTAAACCTTGCGGGGACAACTGTGTATAAAACTTTTTTGGGAGAAGTGTTGCTTCTGAAAAGAATCGATGTGGTCTCGACGTTTCGAACAGTATACTCTGCTCGTCTTCAGAAACATACTACATCGGTAAATCATATCGGGTGCGTTTTGGCAACCCTGACCAAAAACACGTTTGAGTTTCGTTTTTTTTTTTAAGAAACGTTTTGACGAGTACGTCTGTGGTGATATGACGTATTTTTTCCCCGACCAAACCGTAACCGACTTGTTTTACTCGGTTTAGGCTCGGTTTCAAGACGGGGCATTGATTTCAAATAAGCGACATTTTGTTCAGAAATAAACTACCGTTGAAGCATATATAGCACAATCCAATGGTTTTTCATTCAATCTGTAAATAACACCTTTGACAACTTAAAAATAATTTTTAAAAAATAAACAAACCGTGACGTCAACAGTACTAGGTCTAATTACATCAAAGTAATCAGGTGAACGTTGTTGGGTTTTTTGCTATAAAATGTCTAATTACCTAGTTCACATCTTGGTATGTTGCCGAACCATTCACCGAAGACACATCGGATCTCCCAGTCTCCCTCTGCCAGGCGGTACCCCTTCTCGCACTCGAACTGTAGATGGTGCCCGTGAGCCAATTTGTTCCCGTCCAGCTCAGTGGTTATCACTACGTAATGAGGGGTAGCTGGAATCTCACAGCTCTCTGTTTGGAATCAAAGGGTAAAGTCGTAAAAATTAAAAACTGAACAGTGTTGATAACACCAAAATGACTCCTTGATAAAGTAATGGTGAAATTATTTATAAATGTGGCTTCACTAATTAAGAGGTTTCTTAACAGTACTCTACAAACAATGTGCTGAAAATGGATTAAAACGCCGTCAAGTATTATGTATACAGACCCAGACAATAAATTTAAGATACGCTCTTTTTAGTCAACCTACTTTCCCGGCCGAAATGCTCGGGCCACGTGACAATGAACATACCCCCCCCCCCCATTCCGCCGCTCAATGTTGCTAACCCCAGCTGGAGCGTAGAACGCGCAATGAAAGCCAACATTGACAGGGGGCGCGCGCGGGCCGGGGGCCCAACAAGATATGGCTGGTATTATAGGCCTGGGCTTAGGCTCCGGCTTGGACTCCGTCAGTAATTTTTAAAGCGTATACACTTTAGGTATGGGACTACGATCAGGCGGACTGTGCCTGAGCCAGGAGCCAAAGTCTACAAGCCGTAGCCCATGGTTTCGAAAATTGTCCTAAATTGCAGCACAGCAACCACACTAATTTCAAGCGACTATACCAAAAAACAAAACAACTAAATACATATTGTACAAAATACACTACAAAAACTGGGGTGTTAAAATTGACACATGGGTGTTGTCACAATATATACCGAAGAGAGAATCAACTTAACACCATAGGGTGTTAAAATAATGTTAACTTCTGCAAAAAACAATTACATTGGTGTTATTTTAACACCGTAATATGTTAATTTTGCTTCTCTCTTCGGGATCTATTTATGACAACACACACGGTGTCAATTTTAACACCCAAGTTTTTGCAGTGTAGAAATGGAAGGTCTATTTTGTGACGTCATGAAAACATGCAACTTACCGTTTCATTTCATGATTTTTTTTTAATAAAAACAAAATTACAAACATAATTGAACCACGTGTCCGTCACACGTAGGTTTTGTTATACTCCGATTCGGAGAGAAGCACTTAAGTTATTGTCTAATCACTTATTCAGAGAAAATCCAAATCAATTCTTACTCTCCACACACTTGGGCGAATCAGGATACCACTCTCCTTGATAGCACTGCACGGGGATATCTGTGGCTCGTTCAGCAAACGAGAAGCATTCGTACTCAACCTCCGCTCCGTCAGACACCGGGTCCGCCGCGTCGTTCAGGTACATCCCAGACAAGAGGTTCGGTAGCTCACATATATCTGAGACGGACAGAGACCAAACAACAATATTTCCGTAAAATTGCGCCAATTTTTTTAAAAATTTTTATAGTCAATTGAAGCGTCAGTTTGCATTTCGAAAGGTTTCGTTAGAGTTTCGTTTGCCCAACTTCACAGCTAAAGCCATTTCCTTTACATTGCTTCGGCCGTAATTTTTGCCGACCTTTGGTCGGATATGGACAGTCATCGAAACAAAAACAAACACTATTTTAAAACAACTATGTGAGAAAAGACGCTGAAATTATTGAAACATTTGGAAACTGTTATGAGGCAACAAAAGAAATTTACGGGGATACCAATTACTTTGATAAAAAGGGTGTCTAAATTTTAGGGGGGACAAAATATTCATGATTTAAAAAAAAAATTGTCAGATCAAAGCTACCGGTATATCAAGCAACCTGTTGATCAGTGTTTGTAAACAAAGGATAGGTTTAAAAACCTTCCATGTGGACGCCATATTTGTCCGGTTCTCTTTGTGCCACTCTGCCATCGAGGATACTGAAGGGACCAGACTATTTTATCAATTGTTTACATTTTGCCATTACACCATTAGGTGCTCGATATGGGACAGAGGGTACTCCACCCATGTGTTCCCATACTTTAACACATTGTTTTCCTCTTGTATTACTCCCCTAAAACCCTCAAAAGAATTCCTGGAATTCCAAACACATGACCAGGCATACTTTAAGAGTGTAGTAAGGATAATTTGATTAATAATACGGCACAGGACTGTCCTTAAGCCAGGGCAGGGTTGTTAACTGCCAGTAGCTGTTGACCTGGCTGATAGGTGGTTCGCATCACGTCTGTGTCTCTGCATTTTGTGAGTTAAATTACTTTCGTTTTTAATAAACCAGCTCATACTTAAGTGGAAGGAGTTACGCCGACCTTATTATTTCGCAGTATCTCTTACTTACCCGGCTGGCTACACACACATTGAAGACACAATAGCCCCTATAATATCAAGAACCAAATGTTTGTCACAATTCGCCAATTGGGTACTTCTAACACGCACAAGCAGATTACTAGCTGGCCAAGGAGACAGAAAATATCTTACGTTCCGCATTCATAGGGTCGGCATCAGCGGTTAACGTCTCCCTGGTTAGACAGAGCGGGATAGACGGTAGCCATGACCCGGCCGTACACGTTGTGGATCCCTCGCCGTCGTCGACGAGCGATGTCCCGGTGATGCAGTAGACTTGTGCCACGGTGCCGTGATGATAGTTCCCGTCCCCCTTGGGATCCCTCGAGTATAACACGCTGTCGTAGTTGTTTACCGTGGGCTGGAGTCTCGTGCATGGTGCTGAAGAATAAAATAGTGTGTTAATTCAAAAGCATTGACCATCGCGTAGACAAGTGGCGTAACTAGGGGGGGCCCCCATTGATGTCCGTGCCCCCCCCCATTGATGTCCGTGCCCACCCCCCATGCTCCCAAATGAAAACTGGATTTTTAAATTACAAATTACCAGAGTAAAATGTTACATTTATCTTCAATGTGATAATTTCAATGTTTTTAAAAGTATTTTTTCCATTTACACGCAGACAAAGTTTTTGTTTGTTTACAGCCAGGTCAAACCATCTTATAAAAAGTAGCAAATGGCAAAACAAGAGTGTTGAAAAGAGGCTTGTGGAAAAGAGAAATGCAAACGAAAACTACACAATTTTAATTGGCCAGAAATGCCCCCAAGAAAAATGGGGAATTGTGACAAATAAAAACGAGAAGGTCTTGCACCAAAACTATACTGGGCAACCGATATGTTAAATTTTCGTTGTAGAAAAGTGTCCGTCTTCGCAATACACTTACTTGGAATACACCTCGGGGTTTTTGTAGACCATTTTCCGCTGGAGCATTTGGAGGAAGCAGGACCTTTAAGTATAAAACCGCGGTGACATTTGTGGAGTTTTAGCACACCGTTCACCAGCTGGGCCTGGCTGTAGAACGTAGACGTCCCTTGGGGTAAACCTTTGTACTTGATGAAACCATTGGGAAAGTCGCGGTAGTCTGGACAGAAAGCTGCGGGAAAATCAAGAAAATCGTTGTTCACAACGGGGACTTCTGGGACGCTAGGTGGCAGCAGACTTAATACCGGGTAAATCCATTGTTCTCGGTAATGCGCGCATGCTCGGAAGTACGTAAACAATGAAAGTTTACGCGGTAGGTCTGCTGCCACCTAGCGTTTCAAAGTCTTCCATTAGGGCCCACTTCGAAAAGTTTCAAAATATGTATTCCGAGCGGAAAAGTGGAAATGGCAATTGCATTGCAGCGGAAGTCTTCAAACACATAAATTCCGTGCCGGAAAAACTGAGAGAATGTTATTTCGTTACAGTGGAAGTGTTCAAACGAACACATTCCGTTTGTGGAAAAGTACAATGAAGTATTCATAAAGCAGACTTATATTCCGTGCCGGGAAATGGAGAAATGGTTTATATTCCATTGCAGAGGAAGTGTTCAAATACTCAAACTCCTCGCGGAAAATGGGAAATCTGAAACTTTACTTGTGGGAAAGTGTGAGTGAAAATCGTAAAAGACTGTAAAAAAGGAAGCAAGACTAAACAGAAAAGATATCTCAAAAAAGAAAGATTGAAATTTGAACGCAAGAAATTACAGGGGTCGTAAAAAGACAACACATTTAAAAGGGCGGCAACGGAAGAAATTTTTGGCGGATAAGTTAAGACAGCGAGCAATTGCTCGGGTAAAGGAAAAGGTGCGTGTTTAAACGAAGAGAAAAAAACACAGGTCTCAAATTATACGGCAAATTGAAAACCAGCACACTGCGAAAACAATTGTGAAAACACTTTTAATGTAGGGTATAAGTATGTTACTCAAACCTTGTTAAGGTTTCATTAAAACCAAATTAACTCTGTAATTGATCACACGACGTCCTTTTGAAGAAAAAAACCCACACCTTCATATTTAAAGGTAAACGACACATCAATGTTGGGAAGAGTACACTCTCAAAACACTAACCACTGGTTCAATTATGTCAGGGGTGCGCTCATTGTGTGCTTATCTCGATTGCTGCAAACGAAATCAGAAGCTGGGTGTTTGGAAAGAAACCCTGACCGAAATAGACCTTATGTGCCGCGCGTACAGACATGTGCATTTTCCATTGTTTTACCTCTAACATGGTGGCTTGATGACGCCAATGCATATGTTGCAGGAATCGGTACAAGTATCAAGTTTATAACCGAACTAAGAACGGTAAGGACTATAGGTAATACTAATAATAACAATAACAAAAATAACTGCATTTATAAAGCGCCATAATAAATCAAAGAAACTGCTCAACGGGCGCTGTATCATAATTTTTTGTTTAGAACCAAACATAACCAAAACAAACGCTAAACAGGTTACGAAATGTTACAAAACAGAACAAGCCAAACTGGAAAACAAGCTAAGGTGGAAACAAAAATTCAAGACAATTCGTATTCGTTGAGGTTTATAAGCTTTTGCCCGCGATCATTACATTACGAACTAAGTAGGTCCACTCTACCTTTAAGTTAGAGTCTAGTCTAGCTACCGGCGCAGTTTTAAAGCGCCTTCACCCACCAGGAAGGCTTCCTAAATTGATTTTCCGATGCTATTTAATACAGAAAGATGTTTCAAACTGTTTCCATGCTGAGTTTATCGCTGAGGGATGCAAGAATGCCGCACAGCTTAATTAGACCGTGTCATTATTGGGTTCGGCTACGCCTGGGGTCCAATTTCATATGAAGCTGCTAAAAATAGCAAAGCACGTTATAATTTTGCTCACCGGGACAAATACAGAACACTAAGCTGGTTTAACTGGTATCCCGCTGTATATTTTTTTCTCAGCAGAAACTTGTCATGCAATAGTATTATGACGTTGGGCGCTTATGGGGCTCACTTCATAAAGATGCTTACAAGTACACAAATATGCTAAGCATGTAAACCTGTAGAAACGGTAACCAAATAATTTTATTCATTTAACCAAACACATACCGGTACCACGTATGTGTATAGTGATCATGTGCGTCCCTGTAAATGTGTGATTAACAGACACATGACTTTATTTATCAAAATGTTCTTCTTAGCGACTCTTTGTGAAATTGGGCTGTAAGATCTGCTCGCCAAAACAGTTTCCTGATCAAAGGAACCCTCGCTTTTGACGTCACAAGATCAAACAGCGCCCTCACTTGTGTCAAAAGAAGACCCACCATTGGCTGAGAGTTGCGGTTTTGGATATGACTTCATTGGCTTGACCAGTAAACCAGTACACGAGTGTGACCATCAGTTGGCGTTGTGGTTTTTGTTATCTCCCTGTGTCCTTCAACGAAAAAAAGGGCCCGCTCCGTTTGTTTATTTTTGGTCAGAGACAGGAAACAGTTCAAATCTCTTAAGATGAGTGAATCCAACAGCCGTTTCTATCGAACCACGAATATTCCCTATCTGCGGCATATTGGATGTACCCGGCGGATGTTACAGGGGTCATACGAAGGGACTCGTTTCCTTTAGAACAGTTTTTGATTAAACTTTCAAAGAATCTGTCGAAGACAAAGTACGTGATTGGCAATTATAAATTATTAGTTTCAATCTGCAATGGAAAAATCGCTGAAAAATTAATACTGCCGTCGCAAAGTGTTTTAAGTTGGGGAAATATCTTTTGCAGACGCCACAAATCACTCCTATACTATTTCGATCACTGCAATCGAAATAAGCCCATTATGAACGTGCACAAAGTTACTGAAAAAACAAGAACAGTTAACTTTGTTTTCACGTGAGAATTTGATGGAATAATCTTTTTTTCCGCACAGTTTTGCTCAACAAAACATTTGCAGTTACAACCAGGGATGTATGGATTACTATTTTCTGCAAATAATCTAATGATTATGACAAATCCATTATTTCAAGTTAACTTTTATAGTCTGCCTTGTCACATTGAAGACTCAATACAAAATCACATTGAGTAGGCTCACTCTCCACTTCCCGTTATGTTTTAAACCATTCATTTTGCAGTTAATTAACTATGTTTTTGAACACCTTGGCTGGCAGGAATTACTTGTTACTACTAACTGTTTTGAAATGAGTGGATTCATATACAAAAAAGATTGAAAGAAAATTGAAAGCTAAAAACACATTTTTTTATGTGAACCTTTTTGGCTGACTTCATTGTGTTTGTTTGTTTTTTTTTTTTTTTTCGGCAAAATTCTCGTGCGCATATTATTCTTGATTGATCGTAAACTGTGGGCGTGAGGCAGGTAGGGCACCAGACAGAAACGTCAGGGGAAGTTACCCCTCCCTTGTTTGCGCAATCCTCAATTAGGGTCATTGGCAAACCCAGCGCACCAGCTCGGTTCAACCATGGAGCTATGGTTCAACCGACCCAAAATAGTGGCTGAGGAGACGCGCGCGTTGGAACCAGTGGTTGTGCGCGCGTCATTCCACTCGTAGTAAAGGAGTATTGGCCAAATTTCATAGAGCTGCCTCAACTGACAATAGTGTTTAAACAATTTCTGCTCAGCAAAAATGAGCAGGAAACCAGTTGTTAACAGTAGATATGATATGATATTTTAGCTGGTAAGCACAGTTATTTTGTGCTTTGCTAATACTATGCTCTTGGAAGCAGCTCTATGAAATTGCGCCCCGTGTCCCAAATCATTTTTCGAAACATTTACACTTATACTGTAGCAGCGCAGTTATTCTTCCATTAGTTTATTCTAGATGGCAACCATGCTCAAAGACGGACAGTAACTAGAAATCTTGTTTGTTTGGGGTAGGTGGTGTTTGTTTGTTTTCTGTTTCTGTTTGCTATAGAAGCAAGCATGCGAGTTTTCATGTCTTGTGATAAACGAACAATGTGACGCAAAAGACATTCTCGTAGTTCTTCAGGGTACACTATGTATCAATCTCTTTTACACCTTACTGCGACCTGGTGACGTGTTGGTGACGTCAGCTTTAAATAACTGGTGTAAACAGACCCTCTAGGTTATCTGGAAACGGCAGTCCTTCAAATCAGAGTTCTGTCAGAATAGCTAATCTCTACGGGGAAAGCGTCTAGACAGAACCCGTCGATAACAGTTATAGATGAAATAGTCCATAGGTATCGGCCTGTGTTGGGCACCACATTCACCCAAAACTTATCCATAAAGGGGGCTTGGTGAATACCGCCGGAGCATGTTTTGGCACAAGAACATGCTAAGCAAGAAAAAGTCTGGCTTACCAAGAATATAATGCAACAAAATACCGTGGTCCTATACTATTCTCAGTTTAAAAAAATAAAATTAGCAGTAAACCAACATTCTCCGTTAAACGCTCGACACTGTGTAGAAGTAATTGTTATATCCGTAACCAAGAAACTAAGTAGGCCTATACGTCTGTAGTAAAATACCATATTAATATGTCCTATACAAACACCTTTGTAAATTCAGATTTAGCAAATCAAAGAACTCGAGTTTCAACTGTCCAGCACAGGGCGGTATTTCAGGACAACTATTGTGTAGTTATCAAGACATTTTCGTGAAAAAAACCTAAATGAAGACCTCCAAAACGCTGGGCATACTGTCTGAAGGAAAACTGCATTACCACTGAGGCCTGGCTTTACTTACAAAACCTAAACATCAAGCCCACAGTACGAAGCTGCTTGAGTACCTTCACATATCAGCTGCCATCTCAACAGAGAATAAACCGTCAGATTAAAATCGACCACTTAATTCTCAGTTTACCATTTCCCCATTCATGTTTACGACTAATGTGTAATGTTTTGACGAGACTTTGATGATCATTCATGATGCAGAAGGTTGCGAGAATGTTTGATGGGGAGCAAAAAGCCACATTTATGGACCAATGATGGCTTTCAGTACCGGTGTTGAACATTTTGATCGAAATCAGTTGATCGTTCACCAAAGCTATACTGTAAGTATCGTGATTGAGCGTCTTGCAGTTCATTTGTGTACTCCCTTTTTATATCAACCTTATTGAAAATAGAAGTCACAACATCCACACAAAGTTCACGGCCTCAGAAAGTGCAGTCTTGACAGATGAATACAGTCTGGAGAGTCTTTGTGGTTTTCTTGTCTAATGGCTACTCAGTCTTTCTGGGGTACCTTTGTGAGTCTTTACAATTGACACCAACTGAGGCCCTATAATCATGGACTCGGCCATTTTGATTCTCCTGAAGACGAACAAAGCAATGTTCGAAACGTCGAGATTCTATTATGACAATCCGGGTCTTCTGTAGAACCAACAATTCTCGTAACTGCTTCTTCGTGGTGACTGGCCAGACATAGGCCCCACAATTTCACAGCTGCTTAAGCACTAAATGTAGCTAAGCACACAATTGGCGAACCAGAGTAAGGTTACCAGCCAAAAAGTATACATTCAATCTGTCACTGGTTTCCTGCTTATTTTTTCTTGAAAGAAACTGTTAAAGCAAAACTTTCTTTCCAGGCATGCTTTAGAGCTGAGAATACGTAGTTGCTTAAAACATTTACTGAGCGAAAACTAACAGGTAAGCAGTCGCAACCAATGCAGTTACATTGGCATTCTTGGTGGGTAACCAGTTTATAAGCAATATTTTACTTCGCTGCTTTATAAGCAGAAAACTAAAGCAAAGTTGCAGAGTTCCATATCTAAATCCAAAGAAACTCATTGTTGATATTATCAACAAAAAGTAGTTTGATAGTTTTTATTGAATTATATATATATTTTTAACAGCAATGTTTTGTCTCCTCGACAAAACTTATTTAAAAACATTAAACTTAAAAATTTAATACTCTACGTTTTTGTGTGTACTTCCTTCATTCGATTGCAGCACTTAAATGCTATTTTGTCAACGTTGACAATCTTGACGGGGATATTTCTGGAGGATTTGTAGTGTGGCTTGAACTTTTCGATCAGTGAGTTTTCAGATTGAAACTAATCAGCCTCTTTTGGGTAACTATAGGCCTACCGATGCTGCAGTAAGTCTTTAAGATCAGTGTTGTTGTTAGAGAGGCCATAAAAATTAGCAGACGTTTCACGAAGGTCGTCAAAATAAAGAGCCCGCGTAAATCCCACAGCTGGCTGCTGGGGTCACATGAGAGGTCAATCATATACAGGTGGATTTTCAGTCATGAATCGCTCCCGGAGCTCAACCTCTCTGCATCTGGTAAGCACATCGCTGAGCATGTCGAAGGTCTTAAAAACATGCTAAGCGTGGCATGGGGTTACCGGGAGCATGGGGTTTCTCTTAAAGCTGTTAAGCTGAAAATAATGCTTAACAAGTCAGTTTATTTGCTTGGAAATATTAAGCGGGTAACCAGTCACATCAATGTGCCTTGTATGTATTTTGGCTGGTAACAAATTTTTGCTAAGCAATATTTGTGTGCTTAGCAATGTGACGTACCATTGTTTGTAAACACAGCTACGCAATTATTTTCTGCTTTGGCCTGTTGAGCATAAAATCTGTTTGTTTGTTTTTTTAAGCTTTCGGCTATAAAACATGGCTTAATTTGTTCCATTTTGTTCACGGATTCACAATCCGTAATTATGGATTTGCAATCAGTTTTTACGAATCCGCCATCCGTTTTTACGGATTCACAATCCGTTACTACGGATTCGCAATTGTGAATCCGTATAACAGATTGTCAATTCGATACGTAATAACGGATAAGAAATGTATTTTTTGTTGGTGTTAACACTGTTTCCATTCCCCTTTAACGTACTGTTGCTATGGTCATACAATTTCGGATAAAGAAAACTTAACAACTTCCCCGAACGCCTGTAAACTAAACAAGGAATCATAATGTAGAGGTCAAACACAGGGTATTTCTGTTTTTCAAGAGATCGAAGAAGTCATTCCAAAAAAATATCCCGCATTGGGTTTTTTTATTATTCAGAAAATTAAAGAAAACATTCCGTTCAAACTTATCACATTTCACACAAGTGAAATCTGCATTTGTTCTCGCCAGCGAAATAACGTGGTAAACATTTACACATTGAGATGTATACGTGCGTTTGATTCAACGAATGTGTTTAACTTTCAGTATATATTTGCTGCCACTGTTGAAGTTATCGAGAGATTTTCTGACTGTGACAATTACATTTTTTCCCCATGGCCCCTCATAAAAAACATGTCTTTACATCCACCAGATATCGGTAACATGAGTAGGCTATAATGTTTTTGACCATCACAGCATGGACTTTATATTATACCAAGGTTCAAAACACTGATGCTGGAGAACTGTTCATTAAAAACCCCATCGTTTTCCAAGGATTAAAGGGAAATTCGTTGCCGTGCTATAGGTCGACTTACATCGAGCCTTGGACAATAGATTTTACTCTAACTCAATAGGACAACTTGGGACTACATTTTAAAGGAGAATATTTTGTACTCACGGTTGAAAAATCCATGTCCAAATCTGAAGACGAATGACAACAAAACGTCCGTGACGAGAATAAAGGCGGACGCAGACATCCACATAATGGGGGAAGTCCGCTTGCAGGCTGCCCGGGTAAAGTTAAAGTTATAGGGTCAGTGTCAATCACCACGGCTTGCCCGCGGGGTCCTATGAGGGTAAACACACGACGGGCTTTCGCTGCTGATTTTCCCCAAGCGGCCTGGGGTGGGTAAGGACGCAATGCAATGCAACGGTCTCCCAACAACTCCTGTAATGACTTACAGCAAACGTCAGCAGCTTTGGAGTGTTACAGACCTGTCACTACGCCACAGCATGAAAGATCATTTCCCGGTCTTTTACGGAGGTGCACCACACAATTCCTTGAAAGTTCTTGCGTGTGTTTTTCACTTTACAGAGAGCTGGAGTGTGTCGTGCAGTGTTTTCGTTGACACAGTTTCCACTTTGGTACCTGACTATAAGCATACCGTGGAGCTATACTGATAATACTAAGTACGGACCTTGTTTTTTCTCGGCTGACAATTTGAGAGAATCATTTTTTAAAGACGATAGCCTAACAAAACTAGTCAGCTTTTTATAAAACTTTTACACCGTGTTAAAATTGCAGTCAATACACATTTTGCGTGGGACAGGCTTAATCAACTTCCTTAGACGGATATGTGGGGGTCGAGGAATGAATAAGAGGTTGTATGGGAGTTGTGAAGGACAGTTTCGCCACCGTTACTTTAAGGTGTCTAAATCTTGTCAAGAAGGTGAAAAGATCAGGGGTGCGTATCCTTCGAATACCAGAGCTGTCATTGGTCTTCAGATGAGAAAAACATATAGAGAAACTGCATGCTTTTGAAGGATTTGTCGACATCAATGGTAGAAAATAAAAGAACGCAGTGAGTGGATGCAGTTTGCATGAGTCAATCAATCAGCGTTTTTGTTGATGAATAAACCGCATCAATATCGCCAACGGCTGAGATAGTGTATCCATCAAAAACATCAACGAACTGTCACCTGATCCTAATGAATTTATCAAACTGACTAGATAGGCTAAAAAGGTTGGAGCTATGAAGTACCAATTGTGCGAATGGCGACTGGTCTTATCTGAATCTCAGGTTTCCTTTTACACTGGATGTACCCTAGGAAACAACATCTGTTAAAATAATTGGAGAGTATGACAGCTGAGACCAGCATTGATGTGTGCCGGTGTGCGAATCATCTCCCACGCCTCCACACACATAAATGAATTCATCACACACATTGGTCATGACGTGTGCCGGTGGGGAACATGTCAGAACCAGAGAACACCGGAAATCGCGTGTAATTTTTTTTTCCACAGGGATTAGTCCCGAAAAATGACAGTCAACGTCCCCGCCAAGGTCGATTAAACAAACACGATTTTAAAAACTTAAGTCGATTTTAAACTTTGTCCGTTTTCACGATGCTGTATTTAAGGGACTTGAACCAAATCAACATTAATCAAAGTTAGCACAGAAATCAACTGACGTAACCAGATGACGTAACCAGGGGGCAGGGCAGGAGCCCCCCCCCCCGCTCAGAACCCTTGCCCCCAAATGAGATGTTGAAAAAGAGCAAATGAATAGTTCAATACATTAAATAGCCCCCACCAATAAAATTCTTCTTCCCCCGCTTAAGCCCCCCCCCCCCACCACCAAAAAGGGGGAAATGTCTAGTATTAAGACACTGACTAGCTATGCACAACCATGTCAAACCAAACCAAAAATCATATTTTCCTTCCTTCATGGTTTATGCATGGAGGAAGGAATATATATGACACCAAAGGATGTCTTGGAATACATCGAACAAAACAGCCAGTAGCTGCGCAGGGGATTTTGTGCCCGCTGCAGGTTCAAGGGAATAATTTCGATGCGGCAGATAGAATGCATTGTGGCAGTATTCTTGCTCTTACCTAGGCTGAAATAAATCGCTGGACAATATTGGTACAGGTATCGAAGTTTACACCCCTAAAAATCAACTTCCACACTAACAAAATCGTTCAAGAGTTGTTTTGTCGTTCGATCTCATTGCCAATAATTATGTGTTTGAATTGTGAACACAATTGATGACCCCGTCGTATTCAGCATCATCTGTATGAACAAGAGTAATATCGGAAGACCGTTACGTGAACCCAAAGTCCCAACCACAAATGTGCACCCCGCCAGCAAAATTATCACACCATTAACAAATTCTGGCTTTTGAGTTGACTTTTTTCATTGTCCAAAGGCAGTTGCCGGATACATCTTTTCTGTAACGGGAAGCATCATGGCTTCTGTACAGTATACCCTCCTGCCACAACAGGAACTCTAACTTCCCGGGGATTTTATTCTTTACCTCGTGTGGATTTAGTCTTGCACTATGAGCTCATCGAATGCCCGAGTTCGTCTAAAAAGGGCATGTTGGCAACTTGCTGTCAGTAGAGGTCGCTTTATTTATTGTTTCCCTCACTAGAGGTGCACCAGACTAAATAAACTCCCGTAGTAACCAACGCTAAATGCTAAATGTAAAACAAACCTCAAAAAATATAGTCTCTCAGACTCTTGAAAACCAATCAGATATATTATTTTCAGACAACTAAACTTCAGATTTCTTTTCAATTTTTGGTAGGTCAGCCGTTTGGAATTTTTGCTAATTACCCTAGAAAAAACACCCCGAAAATGTGCCTTTTCCCAAACCGACGCGCTGCCAGTTTTCATCAGGCACTCCTCCAATTCACAAGCCAAATAGGACCAACTTTAAAGCCTAAATTTATCAAATCTCCCAAAAGGTTGAAACACACATCCCCAGGTTGTGATAGATTCTTACCATTACACATTCTATCAATTGCATGACCCCAAAAACCTTATAATTAAAAAAGATTATGTGGGTTTACAAATTATGATAATTAGCTTGACAATAAACATAATTTTGACAATTATGGCTTGCACTTATCATACTTGATATTTACTATTCAAATTTTTTTAGAGCTGGATTTAAACAAATAGCTTCAGCTTATCTCGAAAAGTTGTGGTATTTATGATTTTAACTGTGGACAATATCCTGAAATGGCGCCCTCTTTTGATCTGGACCAGAGGGTTTGAAACTCTTGGAGCAGCTGTATTGAATTGTTATTAATAATAATTATATATTTCTGGTAATGAACCCAAGGATGCCTCATAAGTGAACTTAGTCACTAGCTCACAAGCCTGGGTAAACATGTAAACAGCGGTGCTGTCTATGGCCAGCAACAACGGGGGGGGGGGACCCCTAAATTCCACATAAAGTGTTCTGTGTTATTTTATCACGCACTACCAGTCCAAAGGAGGACAGAGCAATTTTGTGGTAAAATCTTGCTCAGCGGCACTAGTGCCACGTCTGGGACTCAGAACACTAGAGCTTGAGTCCGGTGATCTTAACCACTCGGCCACGCGAGATCAGTACTGCTTTTGTTGGTCTGGTAAGAGACAGTAACCTTTTATTGTTTTCTATTGTTATTCGGCCTTGCATGACAGATTTTACATACTGCTACATGTACTAACGCACCCCCCCCCCCATGAATAAAACCGATTGCCTTCACCTATAATCGTCTGCTCAATTTAATAGGGAGTCCCAGGGCCCGTCGAGTTATTCCCCCTCCAAATAACAACACCCCTACACAGGTGTAATTTTCAAACGTCCGAGCTTCAATCTTGAAAAATGTCCCTACACTTCTCGGCAAATAGCACCATTTATTTCAGGGCCTATGTGTCATCCAAAATACCTCAAGTTTGAAGTCAACAACCCCCAGGTCACAAATTTATATGGGCACAATTTTTACACTGAATCTCTTTTCTTGGGCTCTCAAATCTGTCTAGAATAAACTAATGAGGCCGACGCTATGTTTACTCCACTGATCTCTATATACTCACAGTCGTGAAGCCGGCGCGATCACGCGGCGGCCATTTGTATACTCGCAAGAAGTCACATGAGCGGGTATTCTGTGCGCTGAAAACAGTAGATAAAAAAATCAGCGACATGGAAGACATTGTTCCTTATAAATGTTCTATTTCTGCCCCCACCTCACCCCATACAAACAAAAAACAAACAACCAAACCGACAGACAAACAAACAAACAAGCAAAAAAAACGAAACCAAAAACAACAACGGCAACAATAACAAATATAGAGAGGCACAGGCACTTGGAACTGTTACAAAGTGTCAAAATCATGATAAGCCATTTCCGGGTATACGGATCAGGTCTAGACAACGCTGCTCGCTACACTCCATAGTTGCTTCAGGCATGAGATGGCGAGAGTTTCGTGCTTGCAAAACAAGAAAAACAAGGCAGGACAGCCTACCGTTGTTGACCATGGTTACCGGACCGACCAAAAAAGGGATGATGTGCGTGGTATAAATGGCGGCCGATCGCACGAACCCGAAACGCTATCCAGTCAGTATATAGAGATCAGTGGTTTACTTCCTAGGTGCACACTTAATTATCGCCTTCATTGTTGTAAAAGAGAGAAAAAGCCAAACGGCCTTGCCAAGGTTTCAGAAGTTACGTCATGCTTTGTCTAGCTGAAAGGGAGGGGCATGCACAAGTAATAATAGGCCTACGTGTCAGCCGCAATCAAGTCGCCGTTTTAGACAGTCTGCTAAGATGGCGAGAGGTTCAAAGCTACGCTCGCTGTTCTTCGCTGTCATCATTTACTGTGTGGTGTGGTTGAATCTGCTGTGTGTTTTAAGGTATGGTTCCAGGATTAACAGAACTATACTGGAAAATATAATTCCATTCAAGAGAGATACCAATATGACATTCAGTGGAAGTACTTCATCATGGAGCAGGGCGACTGTAACGGGTACTCATGCAGCGGGTACCACTCAGCCTGTTAACGGCAATACATTTCACACTGTTGGTGTCGTTGAAAAGGTTGCGAATAACCTGACACTAGCTGTCGAGCCTGTCGCAGGAAATGGATCGAAGAAGGTACGGGTGGTTGCTCAAACGGATCCAAAACCAGTTGCAAATCCTCACCCGTTTAAGTTTACAATTGCCAATGAAGACGCATGTGCCAACCGCAGCGACAAAAACGGAAACATCTTCTTAGTAATTCTCGTCAAATGCAGGCCGGAGGAGAGGTTCGACCGGGAGCAGATCCGTCAAAGCTGGGGCGGTGTCACGGAGGTCTTGGGCGAACGCATTCTAACGATGTTCCTGGTTGGTCAGTCAACAGATCTTGCGGTCAGGAGCATGATCGAGAACGAGGATGGGGAGACACATGATTTCATCCAGGAAGATTTCATGGAAGGATATTACAATCTGACTTATAAGACTCTGATGGGGTGGAAATGGGTCATGACCCATTGTCCGAAAGTCAGATACGCCGTCAGCGTAGACGTCGACATGATGCTGAACGTTCGTAACTTAGTCCAACGTCTCAAGACAAAGCCAAGAACTAACTTCGCCGAAGGAAACCTGAGAACGGGTTACCACCCCATCAGAACAAAATCCTCGAAGTGGTTTGTGACACGTCAGGAATACCCTCACCCAACTTACCCTCCCTGGCTGAACGGTGGATGTTACGTCTTCTCGACTGACGTAGCAGCCAGTGTCTTCAAAACATCAACACAGGTTCCATTTTTCAAGCTGGACGACGTGTACATTGGGATGGTGCTCGCCAAGGCAAAAATTAAGCCCAAATTCTGCAGGTACTACCAGCAGTACATTGTTAACAAGCAAGTTGCGTTGAAGACAGGCATAGGCATTGGTATACGGCACAATACCAATAAAGTTAATGACAAATTTATAGGCATGTGGAAAGAAACAGTTGGATCTCTTATTGAAAAGGACAATAAAAACGTAACGTCCACAGATTCGGGGAAAAAACCGCTTTCTTGAAGGTCTGTAATTAGCTGAATAAATTGTTTATCAATATAAATTACCAAACTGAAAGGGTACACAAACCCCAAATTATAGTCGATGAGTCATTCAGAAAACTTTATGACTTATTACCAGCAAGAAAGTTGATAAAATAAAAGAAGTACGGGCAAAACTTTGAGCTATAGTTTCATTCATAATGATTAAGTCTTGCAAGTTGCTACCGGTACTCGTAGATAACCAATCATATTATTGTTTTACATGTCATAAAGCTGTCGAGCAGATAACTGAGCTTCAGCAGATTTATCTGCTCAGCAAGAATTAGCACAGAATCAGTTACAAACACTAGACATTACATGATATTTTGGCGTGACCTGTTTCTGCTAAGCAATATGTTTCTGCTATACCTAAGCAATATTTTTTGCTGAAAAGCATTGTGCCTTGGGGCCAAGACCTGCCTCTTTTTATGATTTTATAATATTGAGTTAGGGTTCTTGTCGCATTATCTCAAAAGTTATGGAATGACTTTACTTGGTAAAGAGCATTGGGAGCTGTTGATATTATAAAACATTGTTAAAAACACCCTTTGAAGTAATGTAATTTTAGAGAAAGAGGTACATGTATATCTTTTTACCTGAGAGAAAGGCCTTCAGGCATGAAGCCTTTCTCAGGCATCTAAAAACGCACCATTCTAAGCAACACGGTGGTTGGTTTTTTTTCTTTCATTATTTTCTTGCAACTTCGATGACCAATATTGAGCTCAAATTTTCACCGGTTTGTTATATCTGTATGTGTTGGGATACACCAAGTGAGGATACTGGTCTTTGACAATTGCGAAAAGTATACCCTGAATGTAAAGGTATTAGACAGGATTGGTATAAAGATAACAAAAATCATTGTTTATTTTTAGTCTGAAAGCTTACTGGTTATGAAGTTCATACTAGAACCATTTCATTCTTGTGAAATGTTTCTCTCTTAAATGCAGTCATATTCACGAAAACTGTATCTGAAAACATATCAAAAATACAACAGTTGATTTTTGTTGTTACGACCAAAATAAGGACCATGTGTTCACATGCTGAAAATTGTACATGGCTTTTTCAAATTTGTTAGTGTGGTTGATCACACGAAATATGATGACCACTGTCGGCGACTATTTTGTCATTTCTACTCATCCTGTATAATGCCTTTAAACCGACTACTATAGCGGGAGAGAGACTCCACATTCTAAAGCTGGGGTCAGAATTAACCTGGAGAAAGGTCCATACAGGCCCTTTCCGGTCAGAAAGACCCATTTTGGGAGTCAACATGACCTGGAATCTGAGTCAGTAAAGTACTTTTGACTCATAAATTAATTGACCCGAAACGGATCATGCTTTGTTTAATAGGTTTTTAAAAATAAATCAGGCAATATTTCCGTAATGAATTAATTTTTAAATTGTATTTTGTTAGTGTGTGTGCATTTTTATAGCCAGATATTTTAAATAAAATGTCCAGATATTTTAAATAAAATATAATATAATGTAATAAAATGTAATTGATTTTAGAAAGAGTTGTTGTTGTTGTTTTTTATTTTATTTTTTATGTAACAGTTTGAACAGTATTATTATTTGTGACGGTATTTTCTTTAATGTATACAGAAACCTACAAGTCATGACATCTGAATTGTGAGTTAGCTTGACATGTTATCTAATTATAATTATGATTAAGCAAATATCGTAATTATAACTTGTGCCCAATAAGTCTTATTAATGAGATGAACAAGTCATAATTATGACTCATATTCAGTCACAATTATGAGATGTAAGTCATAATTAATTACTTTGTTTTTCTTTCTCTCTCAATGTCACTTTAAAGCTTCCGTAGTTAATATGTTTTTATCGCCTGATGTTGAACTTGAAGCGAGACAAAAACCATTCAGTGGTGTCAGCCAGTGCCTGACACACACCTGTAGTCACCACCGGATGTGAAACAATATTTAACATGAATGAGTGCCTTTGGGAAAATTGGGATAGTCCCTCTTTCGTCCCAAATTTAGTTGTTGATTTTAGTGTATTTATATAGGAATGATTTACAGGAGGAAAATAACAACATATTTCTGGGAAAGTTACCAAAAAAAAAAAAAAAAAACATCGCTGAACATTACGAACTTATCCTCCCCTCCGTGGCTGATGTCAAGAGTTCCTCCTCAAAATGATCCGGGGCAAGAAAAGTGACTGAAACCGAATCCCCCAAACCAACTCCCTGAAATATCAACAAGTTTGTTTCAACACATACTTTTGTTATCATGTAAAATTACAATGCAATAGAATGCATGTGCATCATGCTTCGTCACCGTAACCAGCCAAAACGTCACTTTTTGAGAGAAGAAAAAAAACCTCGTTTGAAGTCATTGCTTTTGGAGACTGTTTCTTTTACATTTTATTTCCAAAGAAAGTGGGTATTTAACATCAGGCAAATTTGTTGTTATTTTTATCAAAGTGGAATTGTACATGTTATTAAGCAACACAAATTTATTAGTGATCTGAGACTCGACTTTAATCATTAAAACTGACGTAGCCTATATGTTACTGCATTATATGTGTCAATAATGAGAGGGCGCCCCACTGGATGGCAGCACCTCCACCACACTTGTTCAGTTTTTGAATATTTTTCTATGTTTCGAATGTCTCTTCATTACCAGTTGTTTACTAGTTGAAGAGTTGCTGGTAAGGATTCTACTGGACTTTTTTTCAGTGTGTTTAGTTGCTGATTTCTTTGAGATATTGGAGTCAACAATTTTGAATATTTTCAACTATCTTCTGGACCCTGCTGACAGACCTTTCCAACCGTCCACAACCACTTTGCTTGGATCGCTGACCTGGTCATCCAGCCTCATCAATCTCATTGCTAATGACATAGACCATCTGGAAGTGTGTCTGCTGACCTTGGAGAATGGCTGCCCTGTGTGTGCTCATTCCCTTGCTGCTTTCCAAAGGGCTTATTTATCAACCTGGTTATGATCTCGTAGTACCCGTGCTGGCTGGACCCACTGAAATTCTACACCATGGTGGAATCCAACAGTTTAATCGTCAACGGTTTCTTGGAACCCGTATCAGTTACCATGGTAGCACTTGTGCTACTTTTCAGTTGGAACTTCTTGTTGCAGGAGATATAAATCCCAACCCCGGCCCAGATTTGACAAAAGGAAGACTTTCACCGGATGTTGTTAATACATGCAAAAATAATAGAGTAACTTATGACCGTGATCAACTCCTGGCACTTAACAATCTCTCCTATCAAGCAGCTGCTTCACCATTACCCTTAACTTTGTGGAATCGTCTGACATCGATCCCGATCAAATTGTCATACCGTCCCAAATATCGTGGTAAACGAGGTGGCCGTCGCAAACAATGGCAGAATAATGAATGTAATAGTGATTTAGACCAAGGTTCTAATCCAATCACAGTCATCTCGTCTCACCGTCACTCTCCCAACAAAGGCAAGACATTTCCTAGATCAGCTGACCTTAGTAAGTTACGGCCAATACCACGCAAAGACTTCTCACGTCTCAGTATTAAACTCTGGAATGCCCATTCAGTGCGCAACAAAACCACCTCAATTGCTGATTTTGTTATTGATCATGATGTAGATATTTTAGTTATCACAGAAACATGGCTTGCTATTGATGACTCTGTTATCATTGGGGAGCTCACCCCCTTTGGATATTCCTTTCTCAACCACCCACGCCGCAAATCTAACCATGGTGGAATTGGCATTTTGTTCAAGGCTTCGCTTAAGCTTTGTGTCAATCCAATGTCTTTTAATGCTGAAACCTTTGAATATGTTTGCATCAAGAATGGTAGTAACAGTACAACATTTGCTGTTATCTATCGGCCTCCCCCCTCACCTGCGAATGGACTCAAAACAAAGGATTTTCTGGAAGAAATGAATTCATTTCTTATTGATCTCAACCTTCTACCAATGGATATTGTTGCTCTAGGAGATTTCAACTTACACATTGACACTCCAGATAAACCTGATGTAACTCACTTTAGGAACATACTTTCTTCAGTTAATTTGCATCAACATGTTCATGATTCTACTCATAGGTATGGTCATGTTTTGGATTTAGTCATTACACGCTCAAGTGAACAGGATCTTATACACGACTGTTTAGTTCAACGAATTCTCGAATCGGATCACTATGTAGTTAGTTTCTATCTTAACCATAGGAAACTGAATCACCAAAAGACCACTTCTACTGTCCGCAATTTTACCAAAATTGACATCGATGCTTTTTGTACTGAGCTTGCATTTGAGCTTGATAGATCAATTACAACAGATCTACACGATGCCAATGATGCCATTCTTGCCTTCAACAATGCTATCAAAGGAGTGGTAGACAAATATGCTCCTGTTGAAACTAAAACTCGCACGCTTCGACCCAAACATCAATGGTACAATGTTGAAATTCATGAAGCTCGCCGGCAACGGCGTCGACTTGAGCGAACCCTAAAGAAACACACCAATGACGTAAATCGTCAGCGCTACCTTTCTCATCACAAACATGTTATTAACTTGATTCAGAAAGCGAAGCAGGAGTTCTTCAATAGCAAACTGCAATCTGCTGATATGAAAAAGGTGTTTCAAATCACTAATACTTTGCTGAACAACAATAAGACTAAAAAATCTCTTCCTGTGTGTGATTCTAATGAACACCTGTCCAACAAATTTGCTGACTTCTTTGAGAACAAAATTGTCAAGATTCGTAACGATCTTGATAATAACACTGATTTGGCAGACTCCAATCAGACTCCAATTGATAACGTGTCTAACATTGTTCAGACAATAACTGTTCTGAATAATTTTGAACCAGTTGATGAAAATGAGATTTGCAAAATTATCTCTCAGTCGCCAAACAAGTCTTGTTCTTTGGACGTCTTGCCAACATGGTTGGTCAAGCAATGCATCAACATCATTGTACCAAAGCTGACTTATATTGTTAACTTGTCTTTATCAACTGGTGTATTTCCGGATGTTCTAAAGCAGGCTGTCATCACACCCATCCTCAAGAAACCATCTTTGGATATTAATCAATTGAAAAACTACAGACCAGTCTCTAATATACCTATGTGGTCTAAAGTCATTGAAAAAGCCATCGCTTCACGTATAAATGATCACCTTGCTGACAATCATCTAAATGAGACTTTCCAGTCTGCTTATCGCGCCCAACATAGTACGGAGACAGCTCTGCTTAAAGTTAAGAATGACATTATGTGTGCTTTGGATCAAAGGAGGGTTGTGTTTGTTGTACTCCTTGACCTTAGTGCAGCTTTTGACACGGTTGATTATCAAATTTTCTTAAATCGTCTTTCGAACACTTTTTGCATCAAGGATACAGCCCTCAACTGGTTCTCCTCATATCTCCAAAATCGAAGAAATCGTGTTGTAGTCTCTGGATCGTATTCTTGTGAACATACTATGGACTACGGACTACCTCAAGGTTCGGTCATTGGACCTATGGGGTTTTCTCTTTACACTCATCCTCTTGGTAAAGTTATTCGTCAGCACCATGTCAATTACCACATGTATGCCGATGATACACAATTATATGTTGACTTCAATCCAACCGTGCCAGGTGCAAAAGAGAAAGCCTTGGATATACTAACGTCATGCATAGACGACATCATAGTCTGGATGAACACAAACAAATTGAAACTGAATGCTGAGAAAACAGAGTTTTTTGTCGCTGCCTCTAAGAACAACTTGTCACATGTTGAAGATGTTTCTCTAAGCATTGGAAATTCTACGGTAACCCCCTCAACTAGTATTCGGAACTTGGGTGTCATGTTTGACCCTGTCATGTCAATGTCATCTCAAGTTAATTCAGTATGTAGCTCTACTAACTTCCATCTGCGCAACATTGCAAGGATTCGAAAATACATTGATCAAGATACTTGTCACCATGTGGTTTGCTGTCTTGTCACTTCTCGTCTAGACTATTGTAACTCCCTGTTATCTGGAATCACCAAAGCAAATCTTAAACGCCTCACTGGTATTCAATACAGAGCTGCCAAACTTGTTCTCAGTGTTAACTGTTGGAGAGCTCATGGATCTCCCTTACTCGCTAAACTACACTGGCTACCCATGGAGAAACGCATCCAGTTCAAAACTCTTCTATATGTTTTTAAATGTTTGAATGGCATTGCTCCACCTTATCTCTCTGATATGTTTCATCTTCGCCAAAGCAACCGTCAAGGACTCCGTTCTTCTTCCGATAAAACTCGGCTTAACACTCACGAGTCCAGATTAACTTATGGCAAACACGCCTTCTCACACTCTGCTGCTAAACTTTGGAACAATCTCCCAATTAATGTCCGTAATTCTTCTTGTGTTGTTACTTTTAAGAAAAAACTTAAAACTTATCTCTTTCCTAAATTGTAGATTTTTTGATTTGTTTTAGCTTGTTTTAATGTTTCCTTTTCTTTGTTATGCGCTTTGATCATGTTTTGGAAAAGCGCAGTATAAATACCTTTATTATAATAATGCACGCTAGGAAGTGCATAATGAGTGCCCCACTTTTTAACAATAAAACAAAACAGAAAATATCGATAGAGGGCGCTGCAGCACTGACGATCCACTGTTACATGTACTGCTTTTGTTATGAGAGGGTAACCTTTCATTGTTTCCTTTTGTTGTTCTGCCTTGCATGACTGATTCTGCATACTGCTACATGGAAGACGCCCGTTTCCTTCTCATGAATAAAACTGATGGCCTTCATTTCACCCACATGGGTGCACCCACTAATCTCTATTATACTGTTTAAACACTGACTAACGACTTGTTCGTCCGCCAGTGCTGACTATTATTATTACACACAGACTTGAGCGGCCCGACCCGGCGCGGCGATCGAGAGCGTAATCACTCACACATCTTTCTGAAAGATGGAAAGACGTCTTTCCTTGATACCTTATCTTGAAAAGATTTCCTTCCGTGATATCTTTTCTTGGAAAGATGTCTTTCCGTCCTGGAGAAATGTCTTTCTGTGACACCTTATCTTGGAAAGATGTCTTTCTGTGATACTTTATCTTGGAAAAATGTCATTTTGTGACACCTTATCTTGGAAAGATGTCTTTCTGTGATACCTTATCTTGGAAATATGTCTTTTTGTGACACCTTATCTTGGAAATATGTCTTTCTGTGATACCTTATCTTGGAAATATGTCTTTCTGTGACACCTTATCTTGGAAATATGTCTTTTTGTGACACCTTATCTTGGAAACAAACATTACGACTCGATGACATTTGGTTCAGGAGATATGATTTTTTAAACTTATAACCATTAAATTACCGTGACTTGACACCTGATGACGTCACGTTGGAAACAAATGTGTTTTTAATTCAAATTTTACAAGGTACAAGATGGTATGTAACTTATCCCCATAAAATGCCTTTTAATGAAAACCCTATAGAACGTACGTAGGAATTGCAAATACCGTTCATGCACAAATCGGATGGGCTGTACACTAACTATAGGTCCATTCTCGGTTAGGATTCCAATATCAGGTAATCTCCGACGCATTGCAATTCCTACGTACGTTTAATAGAGATGTGAAAGGCAGTTCTTTTTTTAAAGGGTAGCCAAATCGATGTGTGATGCAGTTATGATTTTGATTGATGATTTTGTGATTTTGGAGAAGACCTCCTCCGGATCTTGAAGGGAAAATGAATAAATTATAATTACTGTAATGTACTGATGTACTGTAACATAATTTGTGCATTGTTGATTCAATGCATGATGTAGGCCTATATGTGAGCGCTACATGTACACCTACAGTATATTTACACAAAAAGTCTATAAATGATCATGCTGCAAGAACTCTACGATACACACTGTCGGCCTGTGTCCATGTAGTTCATAAACGCCCAATGAGTTTACGATCTTCAACCTACGTTCTACCAGTTAGTGTAAGTATTGTTGATACACGTACACATTCACGATCTACTGCACTTCATTGTCTTAAGGCATTCTTCCTTACACACTACACGAATTGACAACTGGGTCACTTTTGGGGGAAAATGAGACAAACGGTCTCCTAAAAAGAAAAACAACAAAGTCTAGTAAACTTAGAAAGAGTTGACCAATATTAATACGACTTATTATAAAAGTGATGTCTGGTGTGCCGAAAGAAAGCACTGTGGCACAAACACACTAGATTGAGAAACCTTAAATAGGGCCTAAACATCAAACTTGCAGTACACTTTAATCCAGCTACACACATCTTTGTCATGTGCCCTGTGTGCAGCAGCAGTTATAAAAGGGGAACAGACTTGTTTGTCCTCTCCAGCGTCAAGTTCGAAATGCTATTTTACTTCCCTATGACCTATGCAAATAAAGTATGCATGAGCGATTCTGCGTGTACAGGCTGACGCACTACATGTATATATTTTGGTGAAGCAGCATTCACCTTGCTTATACTAGCATGGAATGCACAGCTCAGCTCAGCCATAAACTATAGCTTGGGGGATAGTTATGCCTCAGGTGTACCACAACATCGTAGGATTAATGCCAGTTGGAAAACTGTAAGTTGCATTTCATTTTATGTTTATTCTATTCACTTGGACGAAGAATTATGGGTGATTTATAACCTGTGAATTACCATTTAATGTGTTGATATTGTGGGAGAAAAATTTAAGTTAAATTTACTTGCATGTGATTTTTTTTAATGAGATTTGACCCGGACTATAGAGCTAAATTAAGAGAGATATGTTGTTTTCATTCACTCTTGTATAATTCTAATGAAAGTTGGTCACAGGAGTAATATTTCACATAGAAAAAACTTTCGTCTATTTTTTATTACAACAAATGGGTTCCCCGGTAAGGGCCAGCTTGGCCCTAATGATGTACGGAGCCTGTGTGGCACCAAGTGTGGCAACAGTTTTAGGTCTGCGATTCCACAGTATACATTTGTAGAACAATATACGCAACCTTCCCCGTATTATGTCCTGTATGGACATCGTCCCGTGCGGATAGTTCAGCCTGTGGGGGTACTCGTGGAACCAGCGAAATATGCATGCACCCAGTAAAACAATCTAGGTCCGAAGGGGCTATTTGAGGATCGTCTACGCCCTAGACGAAGAGCACCAGTACAGCTAAGTGTAGCTATTTTAAGACAACAACATCTTAACATTCTAGTTGTATAATTTCGTTTTGGTAAAACTTGTTTCAAGTGAAACCTGTCCTTTTAATTTGTCGTCCTCGCCATAACTAAAAACAGACCCATGGTGTGACAGCTTTATTGTATTTTCCTCAAAGTGCCCACAAAACTTCTCCGAGGAACAAAAATCATCTTTCGAAATCATTTCGTTCGTTCGGAATCATTTTGTGCGCTTGATCAATTATAAGTAACTACAATGCCCCTAAACAGGGACACATGATGAAACAAAAATAATAAACACGAAATATTATTTTCATCGACGGAAACAAAATGTCGTGTCCTCAACATATATTTTAAGTTCTTGAAATAATGTTTTGTTTCCTCGAAATGTTATTTTGTCCGATCGAAAAAACTATTTTGTGTCCTCCTCATAATATGGTGTGTTTTTTTTCTGAACCGAATCTCATAGTTATAATCTTTCTGCCTTGTAGCTTGATACAGCACAAGTAAATTTCATTTTGAAGTGTGACCCCACTTTGACCTTCCGTTACAAACAGAAACCTGAAAAAATACTAATCATATGGTTAGATTCAGTGTAAGAGTCAGTGTCAGGTTCAAAATATGGTTAGGGATTTGGGCACAGTTAGAGTCAAATTGAGGGTCTATAAAGTTAGGTTAAGGGTGATGGTCTACTGCTTATGTTGAGTACATGTGTATCAGGTTCTGAGTTGTACCATCACAAAAAAGGAACAGCTTTGTGTTCGTCCAAAGGACAAACACATAATGTCTAGTTTATTTTAGTTAATTTTTATGAGATATCGCCCAACTCACAAGGCCGGACGGCCACTTCAAGGTGATAAGGGCTAGACTTAACTGATTTGGGCTGTCGACCCAGATCAACAGTACTGTCACCAGGGTCACGTTGCCAACTACTCCTGGGGCTGAAACAGGGTAGCCCCCTTCACAGTCCGTAAGGATGTAGGCAAGGGTACCATCCACTAGGAGCCTGGTTGGCAGAGTGCACTACCTTCCCAACTATGGCCAGAAACAACGGGGTGAACCCCTACTCTTCCACAATAAGTGTTCTGTGTTATTTTATCATGCACTACCAATCCTAACACACGGGACCTACAGCTTAATGTCCCATTCGTAGGAGGATAGAGCAATTGTGGTAAAATGAAGTCAAAAGCCAGATTTTATTTGCAGCGAAAGGTGGTATCGGACCCTTTCGAGATTTCGCGTGAAAGTGCGAGCGTTCCGACACGACCCCCTTGAAACCGACGGGAAGTCCATAGAGGTCAGTGTGAGGCCAACATGGAGTAGTAAGTAGATTTCTTGACAATCTACCATAGTTTTAGAACCTCTTTCCACCCGGTTTTACCTCTCAAAGACCTTTAAATTTTCACCTGAAGCAGTGTACTTAAGTTTTCACACTTTTCGTTGAAAAGCTTCATATTTTTTGTGAACTTGACGTGTTTCGAGCAGGAAGGAGACAAATGAGGTCGATATTACGTTGAACGAAGAGTGTTTCGTGCTTTTTAAACCGTTGTCGCGTTTTTTCGGCCTTGAAACTTCGGGGGAAAATCAGAAATTTCGCCGCTGCTGGGTCGCTCATTGTCGCGTGACGTTATTATAACAATATGGGTAACACGTTCGTTGTACCATGGAGACGCCCAAGGCTGTACACACACAAAGCAATTATGGCTGATTTTTATTCGTTTTTGCCTTGGTTTTAAGTCTTTTTTAGTCAAGAGTTAGCAAAATATTTTCATATATCACTCATGCATGAAGCGCCAGTGCACTGATCAAGAGGTTCACTAATCATTAAAGGGACACACCGGCTTACTGGGATTCTTTAAGAGCACCTAACTGTTTCGAGTGTCCTCAGAAATAACGAATACAGCGAAAGAGTAGACATTCCATTAGGGAAATTCTTCTGCACAATTTCGTTAACTATAAAAACAAATGACTTTTCCGGAGACCCTTAGTTCTGCACACATACGCCAATGTTTTTGGTCTAACATTTCTTTATTTTTGAACACAAAAATTGGTCATAATATTTAAAGGTACAATGAAACATTATTGCTCCAATATGTGATGTTTTTGTTTTGTTACAGTGGTTAATTTCCTCGAAATGAACTTTTGAAAACGTGTCCTCCAAGCTCATTATTTATGCAAAACCGTGAAGGTCAAGCATATGCAGCAAATGAAAGGAAAACATTTTCTGATACCTTTTATTGTTCCTTTTGTTGTTCTGCTCTGCACGACAGATTTTACATACTGCTACATGTACAACGCCACCAGGTTGCAGGTTAAGACAGGGTAGCAAATCAGTGCTGTGATGGCGAGAGGTTCAAAGCTACGCTCGCTGTTCTTCGCTGTCATCATTTACTGTGTGGTTTGGTTGAATCTGCTGTGTGTTTTAAGGTATGGTTCCAGGATTAACAGAACTATACTGGAAAATATAATTCCATTCAAGAGAGATACCAATAGGACATTCAGTGGAAGTACTTCATCATGGAGCAGGGCGACTGTAACGGGTACTCATGCAGCGGGTACCACTCAGCCTTTTAACGGCAATACATTTCACACTGTTGGTAGTGTCGTTGAAAAGGTTGCAAATAACCTGACACTAGCTGTCGAGCCTGTCGCAGGAAATGGATCGAAGAAGGTACGGGTAGTTGCTCAAACGGATCCAAAACCAGTTGCAAACCCTCACCCGTTTAAGTTTACAATTGCCAATGAAGACGCGTGTATCAACCGCAGCGACAAAAACGGAAACATCTTCTTAGTAATTCTCGTCAAATGCAGGCCGAAGGAGAGGTTCGACCGGGAGCAGATCCGTCAAACCTGGGGAGGTGTCACGGAGGTCTTGGGCGAACGCATTCTTACGATGTTCCTGGTTGGCCAGTCAACTGATCTTGCGGTCAGGAGCATGATCGAGAACGAGGATGGGGAGACACATGATTTCATCCAGGAAGATTTCGTGGAAGGATATTACAATCTGACTTATAAGACTCTGATGGGGTGGAAATGGGTCATGACCCATTGTCCGAAAGTCAGATACGCCGTCAGCGTAGACGTCGACATGATGCTGAACGTTCGTAACTTAGTCCAACGTCTCAAGACAAAGCCAAGAACTAACTTCGCCGAAGGAAACCTGAGAAAGGGTTACCACCCCATCAGAACAAAATCCTCGAAGTGGTTTGTGACACGTCAGGAATACCCTCACCCAACTTACCCTCCCTGGCTGAACGGTGGATGTTACGTCTTCTCGACTGACGTAGCAGCCAGTGTCTTCAAAACATCAACACAGGTTCCATTTTTCAAGCTGGACGACGTGTACATTGGGATGGTGCTCGCCAAGGCAAAAATTAAGCCCAAATTCTGCAGGCTCTACCAGCAGTACATTGGCGAGCAAGTTGCGTTGAAGACAGGCATAGGCATTGGTATACGGCACAATACCAATAAAGTTAATGACAAATTAATAGCCATGTGGAAAAAAACAGTCGGATCTCTTATTGAAAAAGACAATAAAAACGTTGTGTCCACAGATTCGGGGAAAAAACCGCTTTCTTGAAGGTCTGTAATTAGCTGAATAAATTGTTTATCAATATAAATTAACAAACTGAAAGGTACACAAACCCAAAATTATAGTCGATGAGTCATTCAGAAAACTTTATGACTTATTAACAGCAAGAAAGTTGATAAAATAAAAGAAGTACGGGCAAAACTTTGAGCTATAATTTCATTCATAATGATTAAGTCTTGCAAGTTGCTACCGGTACTCGTAGATAACCAATCATATTATTGTTTTACATGTCATAAAGCTGTCGAGCAGATAACTGAGCTTCATCAGATTTATCTTCTCAGCAAGAATTAGCACAGAAACAGTTAAAAACAATAGACATTACATGATATTTTGGCGTGACCTGCATGTTTCTGCTAAGCAATATGTTTCTGCTATAAGCAATATTTTTTGCTGAAAAGCATTGTGCCTTGGGGCCAAGACCTGCCACTTTTTATGATTATATAATATTGAGTTAAGGTTTTGGTCGCATTATCTCAAAAGTTATGGAATGACTTTACTTGGTAAAGAGCATTGGGAGCTGTTGATATTATAAAACATTGTTAAAAACACCCTTTGAAGTAATGTAATTTTAGAGAAAGAGGTACATGTATATCTTTTTACCTGAGAGAAAGGCCTTCAGGCATGAAGCCTTTCTCAGGCATCTAAAAACGCACCATTCTAAGCAACACGGTGGTTGGTTTTTTTTCTTTCATTATTTTCTTGCAACTTCGATGACCAATATTGAGCTCAAATTTTCACCGGTTTGTTATATCTGTATGTGTTGGGATACACCAAGTGAGGATACTGGTCTTTGACAATTGCGAAAAGTATACCCTGAATGTAAAGGTATTAGACAGGATTGGTATAAAGATAACAAAAAACATTGTTTATTTTTAAGTCTGAAAGCTTACTGGTTATGAAGTTCATACTAGAACCATTTCTTTCCTGTGAAATGTTTCCCTCTTAATGCAGTCATATTCACGAAAAGTGTATCTGAAAACATAGCAAAAATACGACAGTTGATTTTTGTTGTTACGACCAAAATAAGGACCATGTGTTCACATGCTGAAAATTGTACATGGCTTTTTCAAATTTGTTAGTGTGGTTGATCACACCATGGAGGTAGAAATTTCTACCTCCATGATCACACGAAATATGACCACTGTCGGCGACTATTTTGTCATTTCTACTAATCCTGTATAATACCTTTAAACCGACTACTATAGCGGGAGAGAGACTCCACATTCTAAAGCTGGGGTCAGAATTAACCTGGAGAAAGGTCCATACATTGGGAGTCAACATGACCTGGAATCTGAGTCAGTAAAGTACATTTGACTCATAAATTAATTGACCCGAAACGGATCATGCTTTGTAAAATAGGTTTTTAAAAGAAATCATGCAACATTTCCGTAATACATTAATTTTTTAATTGTATTTTGTTAGTGTGTGTGCATTTTTATAGCCAGATATTTTAAATAAAATGTCCAGATATTAATGAAATAAAATGTAATAGCTGTATTGGTTTTAGAAAGAGTTGTTGATTTGTTGTTGTTGTTGTTGTTGTTGTATGGATTGGATTACAGGAGGAAAATAATAATATATTCCTGGGGAAACTACCAAAGAAAATATCGCTGAATATTACGAACTTATCCAATCCTCCGTGGCTGATGTCAAGAGATCCTCCTCAAAATGATCCGGGGCAAGAAAAGTGACTGAAGCCGAGTCCCCCAAACCAACTCCCGGAAATATCAACAAGTTTGTTTCAACACATACTTTTGTTATCATGTAAAATTACAATGCAATAGAATGCATGTGCATCATGCTTCGTCACCGTAACCAGCCAAAACGTCACTTTTTGAGAGAGAAAAAAAAACTCGTTTGAAGTCATTGCTTTTGGAGACATTTTATTTCCAAAGAAAGTGGGTATTTAACATCAGGCAAATTTGTTTTTGTTTTTTTATCAAAGTGGAATTTTACATAATGTTATTGAGCAACACAAATTTATTAGTGATCTGAGACTCGACTTTAATCATTAAAAACTGACGTAGCCTACCCAGCTAACAGTTTGACGTTCTCACAACGCTGTAATGAAGTCAGACTTTGGTGTAAGTAAGTTATTAATATAACGTTGTAATAATGAAACTTTGTCGACTCCCCTATAACGTCTTCTGAACGTTAGGACGCAATGTTGGTGTATATTGTTTTGAAGTTTTTTCTATTTTTGAAAGTATAATTACATGTCTACATTTAATTTATCACTTAATCCTCTGATAGTTAAGACTAATACAAGATGGAATCAGTATACCTAGTTCATAAATTTGGTAAATTTTTAAAAATATTATTTAGTATTTTACAACTTCTAAGCCCAATCTACTAATTTGCATATGTGATACTTACGTTGTCATAACGTTGTCATATTAATTTTTTAATTAACTTGGGTTTGAACAAAGAAAAATTGACTGGAGCGGGACTTGAACCAGCGACCGCCAGATTAACGTACCGGCGCTCTACCAACTGAGCTATCCAGCCCTATGTTGGCGGTCTCCCTATTAGTCAATATCTTTGTTCGGGGTGCCAGTCAGAAGCCATACAACCGTTAACTGCCGTATAGCCAGGGATCACAACCAAGTTTACGATACAACCTGGGAAGCGGCAGTCACGGGATCACGACTTTTTTTTAAATAATAAATATCAAGTAATAAACCACAAGGGAAACTGACTGGGTAATTGTCTTAATTTATTTGGGTTTGAACAAAGAAAAACTGACTCATATTAATTTTTTAGCAGACATGCAGCATTCCGAACGCTGCTCAATGCGGCAAGATGAGCTTATGATACCTAAACGGAAACGTAGATCTTTGTTCTTCATAACAAAACACATTTAATAGTACACGAAAGTACTTTGAAAGTGTGATTGAAAATTTGAAAGTGTCTTTGAAACATTAAGGAGCAAACTTTGGTTTTAGAGCAAGTTTTTAGCGGGGGACAAAACGACCCAAGTGAGGATAGAAAATCTTGTCAGGGAAAAATGTTTCTCTAGAAGATTCTGTCCACGGCTTGGAATGCCGCTGTACAGATGGGGATATAATCTCTCCCCACTCCGCGCACTGCTGCTTGAAAGAATAAGCCCGATTAAAATCAATTAATGATTAGTACTTTTCAGATAGATCATTAAATGCCCAGTGATATGGATGCTACTTAAGTGGCTATTTTATCTATGACAACCGATATAAACATTTACATTGAGAACAACTATTGGTTGTGATGTCAAACAAGTTGTTATCTGATAGATATCCTCCAAGACATCCCAACGAACTGCGCTTGAACTATTCAACATTATGGTCTAAACATAAACAATTCACAAATAGGGGGGGGGGGCTACAAACTAAATTACAACGTTTACGAATTCCTGTTCTGGCCTACTGTCGGAACAGGTTTTGGTTTTTGTCGAGATTTGTATTTGTTTTTCTTTCCCATTATTCTTATTCTTTATTTCGGTCAAAATCTCATAGGATTGGTTCACGAGTTTTGTCTTCTCATAAAGCCATACTTAGCTCAATACCAAAGTCAGATCTAATATCCTATCAAAGCTTATGTCTTGAAATTACCGGAAAACACAATAAGCTTAACATAATAAATTAATTGACTTAGTTATAAAAACACGAATATTTGATTAGCCAATCTTGAGACCACCATACCTCAAAAAGTATAGGTCCGATCATCAAAATGTTTTCGATTATATACTTGTGGGATAATTCATAACTTGTTGTTGGCCTAAAACGCTATAGACGAGGTCCCCATGAAATCATTCATTGCTCGCTGTGTATGTGTGTACAAAACCCATGGCTTTAAAAAGTGCTGTAAACCAGACTTTTAACCAGTTCATACATTTGTGCATTTGAACGTTTCTCAGTAACCTTGACAAAAGGCGTATTGAATGTAAACATGAATTTATCGCATGACTGCCTGCAGTGGTTTATTCTGATACAAAGTATGACTACGTCAAACTTCGGAGTCTCGACACTATTGTACGGTGGCTGATTTCCGCCAACAACAACACACTTTTTCAATACGGCGTTATAACGCCCTATACGGCGTTATAACGCCGTGTAGTACTGAAAAAGTGTTTTGTTGTTGGCGGATATCAGCCACCGTACTATTGTGTAGGAGTGACAACACATTTTTATTCTTTTGAATTGAAAACACGATTTATTACCTCATGTTTTGACAATAGTAGAGTCCTTCTTTTTTAGCTTAAATGCAGGGGTCAAAACGTGAGGCCATTAAGAAATATTTTCATTTACATGTAGACTTACATGTTGTTTTGGTTTGGATGCAGTTGGAAACAGCTAACTTTATTTCAAAAGTGATCGAGTTTGTTAGTCCAAACATAGTTATATTCTTGACAAAAAGTGTTTATTTTTTATGAAAGTTAGAGTTTAGCTTAACCTTTGGAGATTTACACTAGATTTGTATTCACCATTTTGAAAAAAACCTGAAATCAATGCAATTATTGGTAAAATCTCACCAGCCTTTTTGATAAATAATGAAAAATAAATGTATAAAAGTTATAATTTAGCAATATGCCTTTACATATATGAACAGATTTATAATCACTATTTAAAAAAAAAAAGGAAATGATGTAAATACTGGTAAAATATTAACAGCCTTTTGGGATCAAAAATAAATAGGTTTGTCTGATCACTAGATGAATTGATGATTAATTTTAATACAAAACAAGATGAAAGAATAAAATAAAATGTGTTTTTGATTGATTACTTTATGTCTAAATTCTCTGGGGAACAGGGTTACCTGACAATGACCAACACAAAAATGAGAGTGTGTGTGCGGGGGAGGGGGGGGGTGTCCTGCCTCTCCCACCCAATAAATGCCACAATTTCTCCTATACAAAAAAATCCTATGCTGCCCGTTTGATGCCTGTCTGTCACGTTGTTGTTGTGATTTTTAGTTACAGTCGTACGTAGCCCGGTTCATCTTCACGCAAAAGCGAATGCAAAGCAAACGTTGGTGACGCAACAATCAGTACGCGCGGTTTTCCCAATTGTGACGCAAGAAAATTCGCTTCGCATTCGCTTTCGCGTGTAGTATGAACCGGGCTTATCCGTATAGAAACACTTCAAAATGTATCGCTTTTACGCAAAACAGACGTTGATATGAATGCAAAACGTATTTCGATCTTACTAATTCATGTGAACTTAAGTACGTCTGTTATAACTTCAATAACTGACAGTAACGATCTGTTCAAGGGTCAACTTTATATTTACTATTACTAAGTCCTACTCGTTGATCTCTACTATAATTGAATAGAGATCAATGGTCCTACTACACAACAAAGATAACACAACTAATCAACAGAGGGCGCTAACACAATAATTCACTTCAGGTTACAACAACTCCTCCCCTTTAGATAACACAACAGGCAAAAACTTGAGTTTCACAAATCAACAACTGTTTTTTTAGAGTCACAGATCTGGAAATCCATGGTTTTGTACAAACGCGTGTAGATCTGCGAAGTTCAACGTTCGGGTTTGTGTTCTGTGAGCAAGTCAGCTCTTACTGGCATTGGACTTGGCTCTTCCACTGATGGGCCAATGTCAATCTGCACAGACGGTTGTTCACCAACCATTTCCTCCCGCTCTGAGGAATGGCCAATGTGGCTCCAAGCTGGGACGTGTGGATGACACGGTATCAGAAACGCATTTGATCAACATGGCGTCTCCACACACGACTGTGTACATGAGATGGCCACACAATGCTATTGCAAGCCCTGCCATCCCATCTAGGGCCATGCGCATAATTATGCACATAGACAGTGCCGTTCACATTGAACGAGCGAGGTTTAGCATAAATGGTGTTTAAAGCTTTGCATGGTGTGAAAAATAAGAAGTAACTATAAATAGTGAACTTGCGGGTACAGCCATGTATATAATCTCTTTTGAGGGAGTGTTGGCTCTGAAAAGAGCCGGTGTGGTCTCGAAGTTTCGGACAGTATACTCTGCTCGTCTTCAGGAGAATGCTGGACTGCCGGTGATGATGCTGCTTAAGTAGCGCTTGGGGGATGCACATTTGGGCGGGAAGTATTCAAGCTGTTCTTGGTCGGTGAAGCGTGGGAGTTGGTTGCTGGCTGGATGTGTGTGCGCTGGATTGTGTCAGTGTTGTGGTGAGCTGCTGCTGGAAAGGTTGGCTTGAGAAGTGGTGACCAGATATCGTTGATGAAGAATCCGATGTCTTGTGGAACAAGAAATAATGACTAACATTCAACAGCACTATAAGGAACCGCTGTCAACTTCACCCATCGGCAGAAGTGATCACAACACAGTGCTTTGGCATCCAATTATCTACACAAAGAAGATAAATACCATTCACAAAAAAGTTGTTCGGCCTATAAGGGACTCTGATAAAAGATCTTTTGGCCAGTGGATCTCCACCTTTGTTTGGACTGGAGTAACCGATGCGGTTACTACGAACACCAAAACCACCGAGTTTTATAGTACTTTACAATCAGCCATTGACACCTTTTTTCCAACCAAGTCAACTTCCTCCCATTGTGAGGACAAGCCGTGGTTCTCCCCGGAGCTTAAATCGCTGAACCTAAAGCGACAAAATGCATACCTCATGGCAAGTTCCACCTGTGGAGATTCCTCCGAAATAAGGTTGCGAGACTCATCAAAAAGGCAAAACAAAATTTCTACAGTCTCAGTGTTTCCAGGTTAAAGAACTTCAATCCAAGACAATGGCACAAGCAAATTAAAAAAATTGCTGGCCTCAACACCAATCACAGCCTCAACCTACAAGGTACTGATCCCTCGACGATTTCAAATGACATTAACAGACGTTTCACATCAGTAGCTGATGACATTCCGTATCTCGACCTTGATAACTTACCTGCCTACCTACCAGCTTATGGCCCTCCTCCCTCAGTAACTCCAGAACAAGTGTATGTCAAGCTAAAAAAAACTTAAATTAAACAAGAGTGGAGGCCCTGACCATATACCGCCGCGCTTGATCAAGGATTTTGCCTACGAACTCTGCTTTCCTTTGTCTGAAATTTTCAACAGCTCACTTAGAGAGGGAGTTGTTCCAGACATATGGAAATCTGCTTACGTTGTCCCAGTTCCGAAGACTCGACCAGCTAGAATTGAAGAACTGCGTCCCATCTCCCTGACATGCTTCTTCGCCAAAGCCTTTGAAGATTTCGTCGTTGATTGGATAACAAAGGACATTAGAGCTTCATTAGATACAAACCAGTTTGGGTCTTTAAAGGGCTTGTCTACTACACACTGTTTGGTTAAGATTCTTAATGACATTTACAGAGAAACTGACAAACCTCGCCAATCTGGTGTTCTTGTCACTACCGATTTTTCCAGAGCATTTGATAGAGTAAGTCACCAATTAGTCATTGAGAAATTTATTAAACTGGGAGTCAGACCATCAATTGTACCTTGGATTTGTAGTTTTCTAACTAATCGTTCACAGTGTGTCAGGTTTAGAAATACCTACTCAAATTGGGAAACCACTAACGCTGGAGTCCCCCAGGGTACAAAGATTGGTCCTGTAGCTTTCCTAGCCATGATAAATGATGCTTCCACAAAGTCTCAGCAAGTTTACCATTACAAGTATGTTGATGATATGACTTTATTTCAGATGTATAGTGATACTGAACAAACAAATTTAATGCAAAGTGAGCTTGATAGGCTTAAACAATGGTCCGATGATAATCTCATGAGGCTTAATCCGTCGAAATGTCAATTCATGATCACCAATTTCCAACGGGTTCCTCCTGTTCCACCTACCTTTCAAATTGGTGACACTCCCATTACCCAATCTAACTGCATCAAATTACTCGGTATTCATGTACAGGATAATCTCAAATGGGACTCTCAGGTTGATGCTATGTGTAAATCTTTTCAGCGAAAACTGTATTTCTTACGCCTACTTAAACGGTCCAATTTACCAATTATAGATCTCAAGCTAGTGTATGTGCAGTATGTTAGACCTTCTTTTGAGTACTCCTCACCAGTTTGGATTGCTGGGTTAACTAAAAAACAGCTGGAGTGTCTCGAAAGAATGCAACGTAAAGCTTTCCGTATCATATTGACCCATACTTATTGCAGAGACCATTCTTATTCTGACATTTGCAATGAACTGAATATTCCTCCAATTTCAGAGAGACTTGAATGCCTCTTCTTAAAGTTTGGAAAGTCCAATTTAAATTCCAGTAGTCTCCGGGAATGGCTTCCTCCTAATAGGAACAACCGCCTTAGAAATGCTGCACAGCTTACTGCTGTTAAATGTAGAACCAGCAGATATAACAACAGTTGTATTCCCAAATTGACAAGTCTGCTTAATCACAAATGTTAGTTTTTTATCTGTGGTGTTCTGTTTTCTTAACTTTTCACTGGCTGGCTCAGTTTTAAAATTGGCTGGGTTTTTTTTTATTTGTCTTTTTTTGTTTGTGTTTTTTTGTGGTGCCTTTTTGGTAATTTTTTATACCTACTCCCTTGTGTAATGCGTATGTTTAACTTGTATGGGTTTTTATTGTGTATATTAATTATAGTAGTATTTTTATTCTTTGTATACATGCATCCGCAATTCGGCTTTTTGGCCGCCATGTTTGCATTTTTAATAAACCAATAATAATAATAACTGTGTTGTGTGCATTTATCTCGATTGCCTCCCTGACTCTGCGTTGGTACCAGAACTTGACAGGTGCGATGAGCTTGGCTTGTTTCCAGTTGATGAGATGATCTTGTTCTTGTGAATGTTTGATGATGGCGGATTTGTCCAGGTGTCCCAGTCTGCCATGTGCTTTATGTTCTTTGATTCTGGTGGATATGTTGCAGCCGGTCTCTCCGATGTATACTTTACCACATTCGCAGGGAATGCGGTAAACACCGGCCTTGGCTTGAGTGTCTTGCTTGTCCTTTTGTGTGTGTGAAGAGATGCTTGAGTCTTGTTTGGTGCTGTGTGAAAGGTCTTGACTTGAGCTTGGGCTTTGCATCTGACTTGATCTTTATTTGTACAGTTTGTCCTTTTAGTTTACCTAAGTCATCACGAAAGCGTGCCTGACTTTGGGAATTTCTTGCTATGCTAACTTTAGATGGCGCAGCCAATCTCGTCCGAGAAGATTTGGTCCTTGACCCGACACAATGAGAAGTGGGAGTTGAGTCTTCTGGTTATTGTGTTCTACTGTGACTGAACAACTACCAACCACAGCTATTTTCTGGCATGCGTAAGTTCGCAACTCGACGTGTTCCCCAATATGAAGTGAAGGTTTTTCGTGCTTAAATACGGAATCGTAAGTGCTCTCACTCATGATGGAGACAGAAGCACCAGTGTCAATTTCCATTAAGACCTTACATTTGTTTATCAGTACATTTGCGATAAGCGGTGGTTCTTTGTTTTGTGCTGACGTTTTATACATTGTATAGTTAGTTTCAAAGTCAGGTTCCATACAGTACGCGTTATGGTCCTTGTTGACTTTTGACTCTCCTGGTTGCTGAATGCGAGTGTTAAACTTATAAATTGCTGAACGATTACTGAGGGTAGTGGGTTGAAATGATCCTTAGCAATCGATATAAGTTCATCAAATGTCTTATCTCGTGGCTTAGCTGGTGCTACAAGGCTTGATATCAGTTTATGTGTCAGCACCACAAACACTTAACAGAATAGCTCTCTGCTTACCAGCATCCTTTACATCGTTGGCCTCAAAAAACTGCTTCAATCGTTCCACATACAGAGGCCATACCTTTGGGCATATCGGTGAATTTCAACCTGAAATGGACACTGAGGCATGTCCTTTTCAGCTTGAAATTCACCGATATGCCCAAAGGTATTCATACTGAGATTTCTTCTGGATGTTCTCCCTGTTTAGCAGGATCCCATCCTCGTCGCCAAAATTGTTATAACTTCAATAACTGACAGTAACGATTTCGGTTCAAGGGTCAACTTTCTATTTACTACTACTTAGTCCTACTACACAACAACAAAGATGGATGCCATCAACAGTACCACACATGGCTAAACACAACATAGACCTTTCAAACTGTTGTTTTTGAGTGCTGAATCTGAAGAGTTCAAGATTAACTGAAGAAGAAATAACCAACACTGTGGAGGCAATCCTAACCCAGATGAAGACAAAATCTGGAATATTTATATGTATGCAAAGTATATAAATCACATGCATCATTTCAGTAGATTTGTTGAAATAAAAGTTTCGGATAAAAGCAAAGTTTTTTTGGAAAAGCTGAAAAATGACAGTTTCTTTAATTCTTTGCTTTTATTGTGTATAAACAAATACAACAAAAAAAACCGAACAACGTGTTGTCTCTATTAATATCTGAATATAAAGTTTTTACATACATTGACTTTTGGCAAAAAATAGTTGCATGAAATTTTTCTTACACAGAATTCGTGTTTACAGAAGGAACATAATTTTACTAAACAGTAAATTGGATGCTGAACGAGTTGGTTGCACACCCAAAGGACACAGACCACGAGTACACGACGCACGTACATTTTATTGGGTATTAATCATAGTGTTACATATAAATAACGATGGAAATATTTCAACCTCCATACAATAATCAGGTGAAAACCAGAACTTGTTCATAAGTGGTATTTAACACCATTGCTTCGCTATGTTTCTATGTGTATTCTAACGATATGGCGGGATGCGCGATGGCAGGATGTGGGTTATATAGCGCCCTCTCGCTCATGAAGAGTCCTCGCACGTTTATTAAATAATAATAATATGAATGCGTTTAAATTTAAGGGAAATGAAGATACGTAATAATTAATTATGGAAGTGTTGTAGGGGTAATATAAAAAATAAAAAATAATTAAGTACTGGGGCTTTAATTCAGGGGATATTTGTAGCGGTTTTGCCCCCTCCCAGAGTCAATTAGTTCTCCTACCACAATTCATGTCAATGTCTCCGGGTAGTTTATTATTAATAAAATAGCCTAAGCCTGGTACAGACATGTATTATCTAAAAATTGATAGCGTCTGGTCATAGAGTTTGAATTTTCGACCCATCTTGTAGCTTACGGCACTTTTTATTCAAAAACGTGACCCTCTTTGACCCTCTTCTAGTACAAACAGGAAACTCTAAAATTTAAAAACCGTATTATCTCTTGGACCACATGTCATAACAGCAAGTTTTAAAGAGTTCCTTTAGGTATACGACCAACTTAACATAATTACTGAGTAGACCCATAATGACATGTCTTTTTTTTCCAACAACCGAAACCTCCAGTGTTTATTACGTTACAAACACACGTCTAGTTATATAATTTTATTTTGCAAGAGGAATTATTGAGCAAGTTCGGGCGTTAACTTTTAGTCAATTTGCCGTTTAAATCACGCATGCGTTGTCAGTGTTCCACTCAAACGCGTTTAGTCGATTGATGCGACAAGTGTGGCAACCAACATGGCGACGACGTATCGAAGAGGGAAAAATTAATAATTGTTATCTTTATAATTGACATATTTAATTGGCAAAAACCTCCCATTTGTCGTTAAGCCATTTTTTAGAATGATTAGAAAGGTTTTAAAAACTTTCTCGATCACCTAACCAAATCGCCATCTTGACAAGGTGACGTAACTTTGTTAGTTAACTAGAGGAACAGTGCTCCGGAGCTAGTTTGATCCAGTTGGACTAGCTAGTTAAACCATGCAGCGTTTGAGTCACATCTAGTCGATTATCCATAAGATATACGTTTATTCAATGTTGCATAAATCACAATAACTCAAAATGAATAATACAAAATGTAAATTGACAGTACAAGTACAGTGTACATTTTACAAAAGTAATATGAAAGTGAACTTTAAGTATTACTTTGTATTAGTACCAAAATACAATTTTGTGAAAACGTTATAAAACTTTTGTATAAGTTACCAACATGCAACCAACGTACAACATTGGTTGAAAATCATGTTAAGATCTGACGTTTATGCAACGTAGTCAAAACGTTGTCATCCCATCGACCAAATTGCAACCTTATCACAACGTTGTGCAATGTTGTAACAACGTATAGTGTTAGCTGGGTATAATGTTATTGCATATACATGTGTCAATAATGCACACTAGGAAGTGCATAACGAGTGCCCCACTTTTTAACAATAAAATAAAACAGAAAATAGCAATAGAGGGCGCTGCAGCACTAATGATCCACTGTCACATGCACGGATTTTGTGTGTACGTTTGCGAGTGTCGTGTAACGTGTATTTGAGGTCACTCATGGAGCGTAGATTGTTGGTCGCTGGATGGATTCGGTTTTACTTTTCCCTTTAAATCACAGACTGTTAAATCACATGACGTATTCATAATTATGTAGAGACAAACATTTATCTATTAAAACACTCTCTAAACTAAGAAAGATTCGACACACACAACAACAAAAATATTAACACTGTAATATAAAGACGTATGCCTTAATTATCATACAGTTGGGAAGCTACCCGTTTTTGCACGGCGGAGTGAATTTTGCCAAAATGTATTTTCACCGGGTGTACGAGATAGCAGGGCCTTTTCAGTTACGTACTGGATGGGTGGGGGTGGCTTTTCAGAGGCGGGCACTAAAATTGTTGACAAAATGTAGTTCAAATGCATTTGGTGAAAACCAGTGAAAACCATTTATTTATTTATTTATGTATTTATTTATATTTTTTTCAAAATCTTTTTGAAACTGAAGCAAGTTTTTAAAAAAATAACCTCTCTCCATGTATAGGCTATAAGTGGTGCGCCAGGTAGGAAATAAGGACATTCATTTGAGAACACTATTGACATCAACTACTCGGTCCTCAAAAAAAGTAGACGGCCATTTTCCGCAACCAGGAGGAGGGGTCAATGCTGTGCACGACTTGAGTCACAAAACCAGGCCAAAAGTTTGCGGGTTCGAGTTTAGGTTGGACATCTAGCAGACATGTTTTTCGACGGAGAAGAAAGAGAAGGGGATTTTGGACCACCCCCTGGAAAGTATGAATGTTTTTTCCTTATAAAAATGCCAAAATTGTCAATGTTCTGTAGCCAACTAAACTTCATATTTACTGTACACAACAGTCATTGCTTTGTGTGATGTGGTAACGACAGACAGAAGATGTGAAATATTTCGTTGGGATCTTAGACATGTCAGAGGGGGAGGGAAAGGGCAAAAGAGAAAGTTACAAGCTGCATTGCTTTAACTCCTTTCAAATGAAGTGGCTTGTGCCAATGAACTTTCTGCTTGCTGCTTGTGAGATTAATAAAGCAATTTTTCCCCACAAATTGTCAGTAATTTCAATTCTCATTCAACCAATGGAAGTTATTAAGAAATGAACACAAATTGCCTGTAACAAACAGCCAGGTAAACTGTACTTTTATTTAGGAGTATGAAGACTATGACAGTTGGCATTGCTAAGATTTGCCTCACAGATCCTAACCCTAACAGGTGTGTGTGGTTAAGTAAGGTTTTACTAGTAGGCAGATTGTCAAAATCCATGCAAAACAAGTGGGTCCACACTCCATATATATTCTGTCTTGTCTTGCTGGATAGTGATTAGTGGATACTACTCCAACACCCCTTCTCAGGAGTCACACGATGGGTGGGATCGGTTGTGCGCATGGAATTTTCAACATGCCAAAAACACCGGGCCATCCCCATTTCTCTTAGCGATAAGTGTAACTGAGTTCTTTTACTAGCATTACACAACACAAGGGATCAACTGCTTTACATATCATCCGAAGGACGAAGCAATAATGGTTTTATCTTGCTTAAGGACACAAGTGTCACGACCGGGACTCGAACCCACACTCTGCTGATCAGAAACACCAGAGCTTGGGTCCGGTGCTCGCGACCACTCAACCACAACATGCCACCTGTCTTGACGCCTTTTTGACGGGGATTGAAGAAGAATTTAAAGGGTTTTTAAAGTCATTTCTCCTGTTATATTAAGGGAAGCTAAAACATTACTGAACACAACCATGTCAAAATCTCTAGGCATACTTTTTGTGTGCATCATAATCTTTACAAAACAAAGTATGGCAGAAGTGTGGCCAAGGTTTCAGACAGTCAAAACATGTGCTACACCAGTGCCAGTAGTCAAAGTTTTGTCTACCCACAGTTTGACATAACTATCCAGGCCTGAATACTTCATGGCGGCAACTGTGGCAATTGGCTCCCATGCCCCCTGGTTATTGCCTCGGTACCCGCTCGAAATGTTCCAATAGAAATTTAAAACGTCCTAATAGAGGTGTCCTAAGTTACCAAAGAAAAAATGCCTTGGTGCCCTTGCCACTTCAAAAACGAAGCATCAGACCTGACTATTTTGCATATCTTGAAGTTATTTGGTCTTGTAAAAAGACTGGGCAAGTCTTTGTCGTATTCAAACATCCAGGACCAAGTTGGTCCCAACATTATTGAGTTTTACATATATGTGCGATTCTGTTTCCTCAAAGACTTTATGGCTGTGTTAGGCTGTGTCCGAAACGGCGACTTCGGCTACAGCTACGGCTAGATCAGCGCGTCTGTCAGTGTTAAAGAATAGGCAGACGCACGCGATCTAGCCGTAGCTGTAGCCGAAGTCGCCGTTTCGGACACGGCCTTAATATTGATTTTTTTTTTACATTTAACATTGTTGCAGTACCCACTGCTAATAATAGGATTCAAATTGGTCTCTTGTTGCCAGGCGGGAGTGGTGATCATCATTGAATAATATTTGTTATCCCTGATGCAAAACAATGAATCCCTTATACAATTACGCAAGCATACTTTGTTTGGAGATGGATTAAGCAACATGATGTTATTATCCCACTATTCATACTAAAGTGAGTTTTTGGTCATGTTAAGTAACTTTGAGCTTGGATGAATATATCAAAGATGTCAATTTAGAAAATCAACTTTTTAAGGGAACACCTTTGCTTGCCTGCAATCCAGGCAAATATAGGTGTTACTGTTAAATCTGTAGGATTCGATTGATTAACCCTAACCCCCATTAGGGTCTCTCTACATACCCTGCCAAATAACCCAGATGCAACACAGTTGAAATGAGAACCATGCCAAATGCAACAAAATGCAACAAGGGATATTGTTGCAATGTGCAGGCATGCTGTTTGTGAAAGGACTGAGCAAGGGTGTTTGCCCTGCTAAATGCAACAGTATGCACATGTGTAGTGGTGACTTGTAACTGTTAACTGTTATTATACAGTTTTTTTGAATAATGATTTGAATTATGATTCTTATCTTACCTAATATTACATCATACTTCTCAATACTTTTCCCATAAAAAATATTTTGAAATACCCATTATAAGTTTTTCAGATACAATAGAACCACCCAAACCTATATGAAGTCACTTCACTGCTAAATGCAACAAATTCAGTCAAAGAATGACATCTGAGTTGACTGCCAAATGCAACAGATCACAACAACTATTACCATTTGGTGCATATTGTTGCATTTAGCATGGTTTTAGGGTTAATGTACACTACCCAACTGATTAATGTACATCGCAAGAGGTCAGGCATAACACATGGTGTAGGAATTGTCAGAACTCCATAGTTAGACTAGAGAAAGCATGAAGAAAAAAGAGAACAGGTCCAAGTAAAAGCTCTACAAAGTTGCAGTCCAACAAGTTTTTCTTGTCTACTAATTTGTTGTACACATTGTAAGTGCCATGTCCCTACAATGACCCTACCACTTGACCTAAGCTTCTGGCCTCTAAATGCAGTCTTGTTTGACCTTAACCCGTTAGCAATTAGACAATGACTCAACATCGTCTAACTGTTCAATCTTACCGGTGGACTTGGCTTGAAGAAATAAAAAGGTTGGGTCTAAATCACTGTTATTAATTTCCTTTTTATTGGTTCAGTTGTTGATCAGTTAATTGTATTCTGCTCTATTTAATTATGTACAAACCGGAAAGACGAAATGCATTTATACAGAGCTTGAAATATTCACTGTATCACTGGACAGAGAGAGTCCAGCAATTTCAAAACTAGGCAAGTCCGTTACCCCACAAAAGTCCTGACAGTCTTAAAACTTTCTCCTTAAAGTTTAGTAAGTACATGTATTGTCTAAAGTATTGTCTGTAGAAAGAGAGGTTTAGTTCTTAGTCCCTGCAGGTTTTCCAAACCTCCCTACTGTGAAAAAGGTGAAAGTCATGTTGTGGCTGAGTGGTCAAGTGCACCGGGCTCAAGCTGTGGTGTTTCTGTGTGGGTCAGTGTCCTGGTCTTGACCATTGTGTCCTTAAGGCACGTAACACCATTATTGCTTCTTCCTTTGGATGGGATGTGAAGCCCTTGGTCCCATGTGCTGTGTACTGTAATGCATGTAATAGAACCCAGTTATGCTTATTGCTAAGAGAAGGGGTTTGGCTGTATTAATCCTGTATTAATTAATACTTGACCCTGAATATAAACTTGCATTAATTCTGCATTAATCCTGCATTGTGGGATTAAATTCCACACTGCCAGAGCAGATTCTGCTTTTTGCCAGATCAAAAGGCACTCAAGCATTAGTTTGCAACGCAAGGACAAACAAGATCAGGCCCTGCCATGTTGTTCCACTTTGGAAAGGATCAAACTGAGATCAGTTCCTGCAAAAAGTGATCATAATCCAGCAGCTGGGCATGGGAAAGTTTTAGGGCCTAGAGATTAACAATTGAACCTGCAACTTGAGTCCCGCAGACCTTGGACTTAATCGCCATTTCTGTCTATTAATTAGTTACTCCACCCTGACTGTAACCTTTGTCTTCAGTCTTTGGTCTTAGGTCTGAGTGAGTGACAGGATGATACTATTACAATAAGCATACCTTGGGTCTTACATGTACATTGTTGATTGAGATGAATGTTTTAAAGCACAACGTGTAGACCATGTAACCTTTGTTTACAAAAAGACTAACCTCGTATATATTCCAGGGCCTCCGTGGCAGGCAAGACACTGCACTGGCTATGTGGGAAGTTTTACATTTTGTGTCATAATTTCCCAACAAACATTAAAAGGTATGAAACTAACAGCTGAACAAGTTTTGAGATGTCCCCCCTTTCCTATCAAAAGTTGATAAAAATCAGACTGTGCAATCTCTGACCAGCGCAGTGCCATCGGACTGCAGAGAGAGAGAGAGAGAGAGAGAGAGAGAGAGAGAGAGCAATCTCTATAAAATGTCAGATTTAACTGCCATCCGTTGAGCTATGTACAAATTGTGCCCGCAGGAAGTCCAGGCATTGTGGTTCAATTGTAAACATGTGATGTGACAGGTTGTTCTGTACTCCAAGCATTGTTTTTTAAATTAAGCATGCCGCTTCTGTGATTAGTTAGGATGTTTGCTAATTTCAGGATTTGCTCTCAGATTCCCTTTTAAAGTTGCCTTCAAACTGTAAAGCCGTGGTGTGGCCATCTTGGGGTTTTTTCTTCTCCTATCTAATCTATTGTAACCAAATCGAGGCTGGAAGAAAAAATAGTCGGATCCCTTTTTGTGCAATTAATATCAGCATTGATTACTGTTGTTGGATACAGGGGAACATGACCAAAATGGTGGCCGTATGGTAATGGTCTATTGTGTGGATGTCTGTGATGAGAGTAATTAAATCCTCTAAAAGGAATTCCGAGAGTTTCCTCGCACCCCGACCAAGACGTACGATCACTTCAAATTTTTCAGATTTTGTTTGTTTGAACAATAAACATGACTGTTTCAAGGGGAGGAACATATGTACCGCATAACAAACGATTGCTGTCATTACAAATGCATAGCAAACGATTGCTGTCATTCAGTCTAGCTGCCAATTACCTTGTTAAGACTCAACAAGGATGCAAACCTGTAACCCTCTCAAGACACTGCAGCATGGGGCGTAGAGGACTGACAGTCTCTCACTTGAGTTTTTAGTGTGCATTCACCACTGACATTCTGCAGCCTAAATGCATCTGTCTTTCTTTAAGATAATATCTGCCAGAAAGAGTTAGTCATTTCTTCGGTGCCCCCAAGTGTCCTGTGTCGTTCATGTCGATTTACATCCCAAGCCACACTGTCTCAACATTGTCACTCAGTACAGGACAACGATGGGGAGTGACTCATGCCCCTCCCCCTCTGCAGTAGCCTCAAGTGCCTGCATCACAGTTTTATTTTCTTTGGGCATGTTTTGTCAATTTGTACTTAAATAGTTTTCATGTTCGTTGCTGCGACACGGTTAATCCCCCCCCCCCCCCTCTGGATTTGGAATAATTTTTCAAAGAGACGTCATGCCTAAAAACAGGTAGGATTTGTTATGGTTGCTGTGTGTGTCTGTCTGAAACAGAAATTTTTGTTTTGTTCCTTTTTAGGAAGCAGGTTTTTTTTTGACTTGTCAAGGAATTAAACAATGAATCTGTGAAATGTATGCCATTGGCCTACTTTTTCTATTTAAAGGTAGGGTCTAAAAGGTTTAAAGGTAGTTTCTGTGGTTTATACATTTTTCTGGTGGGTGAGGTTTTCAGAATAAAAACCACCTGTACCTATAAAGCTTGGTGAAATACAATTGACAAGTAGAGTTTTTGCAACGAGTTGTTTGAGATGGTCGTGTAAACACAAATTCTAAGCTACAAAGCCCTCAGCCAAGTTCAGGTCTCAAAAGCATTTATCCACCTTTGTATTGTACAACTGTCCATGTATTGGCCTAAAACCTGTATAGCATTGAGTATAGAGTGAACAAGCTCTGCAGTTTCGGAAAGAAGGTGAATAATGCAAGTTACAATACAATCGTTACCAAAGGTTTTTTTTAAAGGATGCACTGAGAAATTTTGATTTATAAGAGTTTTATTACATCATTAGAAAACTGAACGCAGAGCGTTCTAATGCCCTGGACTTGAAGTCTGGTGGCAAAATCATTGGGGTGTGGGTTTGAATTCCGGTCTTGACACTTGTGTCCTTGACTGAGACAGTAAACTATTTAAGAATTGCTTCTGACCACATGAGTAAATGGGTACCTGTGAGGCCAGAGATGGTTCTTGTGATTGATTTAGTTTGGCGCGCTACATACTCGGCAGTACAGGCTGGACATGATTCCAGATGGGTTAACCAGCGTTCTCGCAAAACACTGGTCCGCTGGCCTGTTGCCAGTTAAAACACCTGAGGACCAGTCAGAATTCTCTCCAAGTGGTCCCACTGGCTAGTTCAGTGTTGAAAACCATCCCTATTTCCATTTGAAAGATTGACCAGTGAAAAAGCCAATGGACTCTTAGAGTAAAATGACAAGCTACCTGGGTCCTGCTGGCCAGTCACTAAAAACGTTAAGTGCAAACCCTCTTAACCCTACCTCCATTGAGTGACTTACTATGATCCGTCCTCACTCTCACCGCGTTTACACTAGATCCAGAAAGGTGGATTGAGATCCGGCGTTTTTTTAACGACCGCAGATCAAGATCCTGTGTCGCGTTTACACCAGCGCTTGATCCGGCTCCGATCCCACTTTTGAACCGGATGTATATTGGTCGTGACGTCACCGCTCCTCGCAAAGAGCTCAGAGGTCACGATTACAGCGCGCCACTTCTAGAAATAATCATTATCAAGGCGAAGGTAGAATGCAGAAAATACAGTACAGCAAATGATACGGATAACAACGACCATGCAGGTAGAAATATTTGGTAGATCGGAATTAAAAAATTACAGCAACAAGGCAAGCTTCGAACGTAACGATGTATGTATAAGGACGCTGAAAACAACAAAACGTTTCACACACGCACAGTCCATGTGCACACAGCACACACACAAATATAAATAGCGACGGATGTCCCACCAAAGCACAAGCAAAAAGCGCGCCATTCGTAGCGAAACCGGAAATGACCACATCGAATTGCGGTGTCTGATCCACCTTTGCGTTTACACTTGTATTTGGAATCCACTTTGCCGGATCTGATCCACCAATTGCCGGATTCAACCCTCCTCGAAAGGTGGATTAAAATTGCCGGATCTTGAACCGGGTCTGATCCGGCTTTTTTGCGTTTACACTAGCTGTTAATCCACATTGCCGGATCAGACCCGGGTCTGATCCACCTTTCTGGATCTAGTGTAAACGGGGTCTCTAACAAAATCCAACGCCATATGCAGGGCTTGAATTTTACACTGGACCAGAGACCTGAGGCCAGTGATTTTAGCATCAGCCCAGTAAACTCAGGACTGGTCAAGTCCAACAGTCTTGGGTTTGTCAATTAAATAATAATACCTCATTGTGTAATATCGTAAATTGGAGGGGGAAAATGTGTTCAAATCACGACTTTGAGTCTAGTAAATGTGATGCGATCAAGCTAAATGAGTCGTTTTTCGGAAATATTACTATGGAGAAACAAGCAAAAAACAGGCCAATTGGGGTGAAATTTAAAAAAATAAAAAATTGTAAATTTAAATCTTATTTTAGCAATTTCCTTCCTGATAAATAACATTGAAAAGGGGTTAAAATTTGCATTGAAAGAAAATGTGCCAATGTATTTTCAATAAACTACTCGACTTTAAACCCTTTTTTCTCAATTTCATTTTCTTGCATCTCTTGGTGTTTCTACTTTCACAACTTTTGAACCAAAGGTGATATCAACATGGGGTTTTAACAGCATTAAAGCATAGATTATGCTCTTTTCAAATTTTGATGGGTTTGGGGTGGTTAGGTCATACACATGTACATGTACATGGTTGGTTGGGTTAGTGGTATCTTTCCTCTCCTTCCATCTCTGGGACCCCGGTTCGAATCCCACCGGGGGCACTATGTCGATTGGGTTTTCAGTCCCTACCTGACTGCGTGGGTTTTCCCTGGAATAATTCTCTTGGGTTTTCCTCCCACTTCTAAAACTGAAACTTCCTTCCTTGCCTTCTCTCCATGGGGTTCTTGGCTAGTAAAGTGATTAAGTTTGCTTTTCTGAGAGTCCTTGGCTTCACAACCAGAATGAATAACCAAAAATGAAATGAAACCGGGACGAGGAATGAACTATTCCAGTGACCACCAGAATAATGTTAATGTGCCATGAACATCAAAACTCGCAGACATCGGCATTTATAGAATATCCATTTCATTACACTTGCAACAACAGCAACATTATTAAGTACACCACACTCATTGGGGCTCACCAGTCCCCACATTTTCGATAGATCAAGGCTCAAATTCATAAAGCTGCAAAGCAGTACTTAACAATTTTCTGCTAAGCAAAAAAGAAGAAGAAGGAAACCAGTCACAGATTGTACATGTGACATAGTATTCTGGCTGGTAAGCGTATTCTGGTAACCATAATTTTATTTTGCCTATAGCTACTTTTTTGTGAAATTTGGCCCTGTTTCAGATGCTCTACATGCACAAAGTCAACCATTTTGGGCATTCCATGAGGCAAGGTCCATAGTAGTCATTATTTTGTGTGGGCTTAGGGGCCTACTTGTGCTTGCATACTATGCATTTACAAGGCAATTTAACCCCCAACTGGCTCAGAAACAACTGATGATATCATTGGCATGGGGTCTTGATTTGTAGGATCCAGGGATGTGATTTCTCCGTTTTTAACCGGAAATCCATTTTTTTCACCCCCCCAAAAAAAAAATTTTTTTCTACCCCCCCAAAATTTTTTTTTTCTTTTAATATGTATTTTTTAAAATTAATACATTTTAATTAAGACCATATAAAACATGAAGATATAACCAATAGAATGCCCCAGAGTGCAGATAAGGGCTTTTAAAACAAAAGATAAATGCATGCAAGAAGGCTTCGAGCTCGCAAGTTTTCGCCCTCGCAAGCTTTCACGCTTTGCGCTCACAGGTCAGGATTTTTTTTCAACAGCCTATCACATCCCTACACATTTTCCAGATTAAGATCCTGTGCGCGCAATCAAGCCTCCTGTGAATTATATTGTACATTTGTCGTTAGAATGATTAAAAATAAATACAAAGGCAGTTGCTAACCCGTAGTTTAATGGCCCAGTTACTCAGTCTCCTTAAGAGGTTCCTGTTCACTAATAAGATGTATTTTTAAATACTGGATCCCTAAGCGTTATGCAGGACTTCCTCGGCTTTGCAAGATTGACTGTAAAAAATTTAAAGTGAGCCCTCTGTTGGCTAATTTATGAAAGCCTTATAATTTGGTTGTTAAAAACTGCTCAGCATTGTTCATAACTTTGTAAAACATGCTTCTCTTGTTCTAATGAATTTCCATTGCAAGGAGATTGTACAGGGTAATGAAAGATTCACAGGAGATTTATAAACATGTGATGAATGTACGAATGTGTAAAGCTACAATTTTTACAGTTAGTAAATATTTACAGTGATTAGAGGTGACAAATTTGATGAAATTTGCTCTAGCTTAAATGCAGCAGTACGTTCCTGTTCATTCGCAAAAGGAGATTTTGAGATACTTGGTGGCAGTAGACTTTTAACATTTTTGCTGTGAGCATATTTCCAAGAATTATGGATTTAATTCGATAAGTCGAAGGTCTCGCGATCTGTTTAAGATGTAATAAATGATACATGGGTCCTTGGGTGTCTTTTACATCGAGGGAACACCTTGCACCATTTTTTGCAAATGCAGTGGCGGAGAGCATCTCTGAAGCTCTTGTTACGGAGCGAGTAAATCACAACGTTCACCCAGCTGTTGGTGATTAGGAAAACATCCAGTATAGCATGGACATCGTAAGAGAGCGGCACCTTGCTTTGGATGATTATTCTGATCACGTCAGGCACCCAGGAGAGTGCAACGGCCAAGGTGATGATAAACACTGTTGTGATGGACTTGATGCTCATTTGGCGTGCTGGTAGGGGCTGACCTGATGATGGGCGGGTATTATCGTCATTGGGATTCACCATCTGGTGCTGGGTGTTGATGTTGCGGGCGTGGCGGCGGGCAATCCGAAGGATATGCAGGTAAAGAAAAAGCATGACCATTAACGGAATTACAGTGAGGAACGTTGATTGTATTCCTTCGTCGCCATCCTGCCAGCTACAGTGTGGTGACTTGAGCCCCTCTGATATTGACGTTATAAGCAAACAGGGTATCAGTGTGCTGCAAACTGCAATCAATGACCGCTTCACAGTCACTAGCCTCAAGTATTTCAGTGAGAAACGTATCGCGAGGTAGCGATCAAATGTTATTAGAAGCAAGGCAAAGACACTGGTGTAGAAGAAGGAGTTCTTGACGGCTCCCAAGATTTTGCACAGGACCTCCCCGAAGGGCCAATAGCCCAGGCCATAGTGGACGATGGTGGGCGGGACAGTGATGATACCGAGACATGCGTCTGAGATGGCGAGAGAGACTATGAAGACCTTGGTGGTTTCTTGGATGCTGTGTGCTTGTGGGAGAGCCAAGATGCAGAGTGGATTCAGGGAGAGGATTAAGAGATCTGTCACAATCATCAGAATCAACACTGGCGCACTGATGCCATCCACAACTCCACCTGTCTGAGATGTATTTGTTGCATTTAAAATGCCATCATTGTCATTGAAAATGAGCTCCATCGTTCACACAACAACAGAGTGACTGAAGAGAAAGATTTTTTATATATTTTAATTCCACAAGCCGGTTGTCTCTCTTACAGTGTGTACTCCACATCAGCATTTGTGAGCACTGACCACTGCTGTAGATGACCAGCCTCTTTTAAATGAAGCGTGGGCTGTTTGTCGTCGCTATTGCTACATTCCTACACTGTCATGAGAGTTTTATGCAAATGAGAGTCAGTGATGGACAGAAGAACATAACAAAAGAGGAGGAGCTTTGTGTTTTCAATTACATGCATAACGGTCTTCTGCTGTGCCCGATAAAAACAGTTGCAAATATTGAGAAGTTTTGATATTTTAATTACTTGGTTGTTCATTAATGCGAACAAGTGAATGAGATTAGATACATGTAGCTGAAAGCTGCCCCAAAGAGGTACAAATGTATGGATAACCGGCACATGAACACACATGTAGAACCTTTGCCTAAGTGATGTATACTTTTTCCTCCGAGATGGAAGTTTTTTTTTTTATTGCTTTATGTACACAGATCGTACTTCAACTCAAAGGCATCAAGTTTCTGTTCGGAAAGTTCAGACGTGAGTTTGTATCTAGTGAATCAGCGCTGGGCAGGGTGTAATATTAATGGTTTCATCTTGTGTTAACAGGGTAGCCTCGTCAGCTGTCAAAGAACTGTTCTCTTACGGGGCCATGGATAATTTGTCTAACCACTTTCTTTATCCTTCGGCTTTGTTATTCGGCTCTTTCATGGTTCAAGTACCTTTGGTAATTAATCAAAAAATTAATAACCATAAAAACTTACTATTTATGAAGCACTTGAATTTGGGGGGAAATCCTACAGACCACAGGGTTTGTTCGAAGAGAAGACTTATTTAATTTGTCTTGTGGGCAAGTAGACATTGATACTTAACAGAGTTGAAAGATAAATCAGAATCCAAGTCAACATTTGAGCATAATTTATTTTTAAATGAAGATATTAAATTAAAAAACACAACACTGCCGGAGTTGTCCAGTTGTGAGTTTACTGGCCTTACACTAAACTAACTGGCCTCGGGCTTGTTGTCCAGTGTAAAGACCTGAAAAGGAGTGGTTACCGGTTCCATTCCTGATACTACATACATGTAGATGTACATAAAAGTACAATGTACATGTATGTATCAGGAATGAACGTTTCTTTGGAACTGTTCTTCAATCAACAGTTAATTAAATGAATGGTTGGAACAACATGATATGTTCAGTTAATTGACACTTGACTGACACTATCAATATTGATATTTGAAACAGAAGTTTTTAGTGCGAACAGACAACAAAAAACCCTGTCCGTGTATGCATCAGGAGTGAACATTTCTTTGGAACTGTTCTTCAACCAACTATTAAATAAATTAATGTTTGGAACAACATGAATATGTTCAGTTAATTGACCCATGAGCGACACCATAAATATTGATAATCAAAATGGAGGTTTACAGTGCAAAACAAAAACAAAAAACCTGTACTGATACAATGACGGGCATCACATGCAAAACAAACATTTGTGGTCGCCCCAAGCCTACATGTAAATCAGGCACTTCTGATTTCTCGGAAATAGCTAAATGGCATTAGAAATCAAGACACCCAAAAGCATCATGTGGATTTTGATTATCACCCAGGAGTAAATGGGTACCTGGTAGGGTAGAGATTGTTGATGATTAGCAGCCTGCGTGCCCAATAGACCTTATGCATTGACGTCATCCAGCCGCCATCTTAGAGGTAAAACGGTGACGAAACAATCGAAACGCACAGATTTGTACGCGCGGCGCACAGGATTGGCCAATGAACAACCTCATTTTGACCTCTAGGCGAGGGCGCCCTACTGATATGACGTCATGTGCATAAGGTCTATTGGCGGCTGGTGCTGCATACTCCTAAGGAGTAGAGTTGTTTTCAGGTGTGCATGCTTAGGGACGTGTGCATGCTCATGGACTTGTGAGGATTAAGAGTGCAAGGAACTTTGGGGGCCATTTTGGCTGAACAGGTGCATAATGAATACATATTATTGTTATCGCTGAACACCCTTCTTCTACAGACAAGGAAGTAAATATACAACTGTGGTAAAGGGTATCCTTTAAAGATCGCCCAATCTACCTCAATCAGGATATGTTTACCTTGATCGGTACCCTCTTCTCCCGATGAGGATATCAACGGTCCTCCGATCAGGAAATTCATGTATTGAAAGCGGAAGTTTCCAAAGGGCATCGATGAGTGACTCAGAGTTCAAAGGTCATTTCAGAGTCATCTAACTTAAATTGGTTTTAAATCGAAGAAGCCCCTTTCAAGTTGAATGATGTCACAAGCATGCAAAATTGTAGATCCGACTGGCAGTTTACTGTATAGTGTGAATGCGCGCTTTTTAGGTTTTGAAGGGTTGGTGAGAGGGGTCCTTCTCAAAACTTTAGCTCGTTAAGTTAAGGTGTCCAACATTTTATCAGACCTAGGATATGTTAGGATTTTTCTGTTTTTGTTCAGAGATTGATCTTTACTTTTGTTTGGGGGAGGGAGTCGTGGGTTCAAATCCCACCAGAGTTGTCGGTGGATTGTGCATGGGACCTCACCGAAAGGCCAGTAGCCGAGGCCATAGTGGACGATGGTGGGCGGGACAGTGATGATACAGAGACAGGTGTCTGAGATGGCGAGAGAGACTATGAAGACCTTGGTGGTTTCTTGGATGCTGTGTGCTTGTGGGAGAGCCAAGATACAGAGTGGATTCAGGGAGAGGATGAAGAGGATACATTTTGTATCCTTTAGGACATGGGAAAGCACTGAGTATACAAAATAGTGTTTATCACACATCGACGTGTGTAGAACCAAAAGAATGATCTTTATCCCTGCTGCACTTATTACATCAATTCGCATCTCCTTTTACCTTGAAAAATGTATACATAACGGGGAAAAAGACAAACTGTAGCTGTGTTCACACCTCTAGCATGCATGTGTAGGTTGTTTATTTGTTATATTATTAATATCTAGGGATTGTAAATCTTCTGAAACATACATGTAACTGCCTGGAAGTCTAGTTGGTTTCAACTCTTCTCCAGGAGGAGACTGCTATCAATTTTTAGGATTTCTTATTTTGGGGCAATTGCATCATTGATTTTTAATTAGCATTTATTCATACTTAAAAATTGTAATTCTTGATTGTATACAATGCATGTGTCCATGCATTCATTATGTGCACAGGAACAGTGTACTCAGGCATGTGAAATTTCCGCATTTACATGGATTTCCGTGTTTTTTATCTTCCTGTTTCGCGTGTTTCTCGGGGCCTCCGCTTTTTTCCTAGCTGTGCCGTGAATAAAAGACTCTGATTCTTATATCAAAACAGTACACACTTTTTGCACACTGAGAAATGGAACCGGGCAACGGGCTGCACATTGTTAAGATCGCCCTGTGAAAATGGGGACCAGCCAAGATACCTAGCTGTTAATGGCGTCGCATTCCACACAAGCGTTACAACAACAAAAATTGTCTGCCTTTTTGTTTTCTCTGCCTTCTCACATGCCTGTGTATGTGGCTAGTCTTGTCTGACACAAGACCCTACTGTCAGCTTCCAATGAGCACCCATTCCAATATGAACCCTGCTCAGCACTGACAGGATTTCCACTACTCCAAGAATAGCCCAACATTTCATCACCTTTTTCCCTCCCCACAGCGTCTTGTCTGGTCGGCCAGGCCCCTTGCCTCCTTAAGTAACCCTGTATAGGATTGGTCCGTTGAACACACACCGCCACACTGCATGACCTTATCATTTACAAGCCAATAGGAAAAGGGATTTCCTGCTGCTGGAACTCTCCACCAATGAGGGTGGGGCTTTGAAAGGCCTTCGGAGGTAGAAGGGTTGGCTGTCATTTGCAAGCGATGTTAATGAGACTTCTTATACTAGAGGCTCAGATAGTTAAAATTGTAGTTTATGTGGCACTGTGTAGACTTCAGCCTGCAATACAATTTTGTGTACTGTACGTAGAGTGGTGAGTCAATGTTTTTGAACTGAACATTTGCATATGTTTTTTAATAGCCATATCACACTTTGAGTATTAAATATAAACTTCACTACCAGTGAGATTTCTAAATGTGTTAAAAGCTTTTAGAAAGTTGGACTGGCAGTTACTGAAAAAACTATACTTTAAAGATTTACATGTACATGTAGGATAGCATTTGGCCAATCACAGCAAGCTTAGGAATTATTTGATCAATCACAATCAAGCTAGTTAACCATTTGACCAATTACGAACAAGCTTAAACTAGTTTGGTTTGACCACTCCCTTGCTATAGAGGAAGGTTAGGGACATCTATTATGTCTGTACCTGTACACAGGCAGGCTATGACAAGCTTTGGGTAGAGAAATGTTACTGACATGGTGTACCTGAGCGAAACATCTGAAACTGAGCATCAATACCAATGATCAAGTCCATGAACATGAGACAAGTTTACTGAATTTCTGAGTGTCCAAATTTCCGACAGTCACTATTTTTGTAGAATAAGTTCTGACCATTTGAGACTGTACATACATACAATGTACGAAAATAGTACATTTTCCTTGCAAAATTTCTAAAGACTCAATTTTACGTAGGGCTAAGATTGATCTGAACTCCTAATCAATCTTAATCGCTAAGCAAATTGTGGTATCACAATATGAATCACTATGGCTCATCTTTGTGTAATCGAATCCAGGGTTGTGTATGTTCATCATGCACTAGATAGGCTGTTCTTGTCAGATGCACAACAAAGGACAATTTAGTTGTCTAAAGTAGACCACTGTTATTTTCTTGCACAGTGCACCTAGCATTCCAACCAACCTGGCCAAGGTTCAAACCCATGTGCTGTCAATACATGCATTATACACTAACATGAAAATCGTACAAGAATACACAGCCTCATCAGTGTTGTCACTTAGAATTAGCTCTAGCGAAAGAAACAAAATCTAACCACCGTTTTAAAAAAGCCCTATTATCAACGTGTCTTGTGATGACTTCACAATTTCTAAAAAAGAACATTCTGACTAATAGATTTAAGCTGGAAATAGAGTTGACTGCACCTACGTACGTACTGAAAACAGGAGTGTATTGCATTCGGTTCAAGGGAGGTGGAGTGAAGCATGATTGGACGCAAGAAAAGCATGAAAGGGATCCGAAATCGGAGCGGCCACGCCTTAAGAACGCCAGCAGTGGCTGTTCCTCTGAATAGAAGGTAACTGCCTCTGCATGCTTGTTTTGTTTCTCTTTTGATTCTTAAGAACCATTCGTTGCCATTGTCGTGACCAGGTTTGGCACACTATTGTGTTCAGAGTACTTTGGGTAGCGGAGTGTTCTTGTGCTTCGCTTGGCGGATACGCAACCAGTGAAGTGATTGTCCAAGTTTTTGTCAGCCTCTCCCCCCCCCCCCCCCTATCAAAGTACAGTTGTGAGTGACACATCCCATAATATTCACAATCTAAGATGCTTTGTACGTGTGCTTGGCGCATATAGCAGTACTGTATTGTCATGACAGCCATCCCCCCTCCAAAAGAAAGAGTGACACATCCCATGCAATCCCTTGCAATCCCTTGCAATCTAAAATGCTTTGTACATAAGCTTGATGCATACACTGAGCTTGGTTTTCCAAAGCTCTAAGAATCATCTTTTGGATGAGTTGTGGACTTCCCCATGGTGACACGGTTTGAGAAGTTGCATTTTGCTCAGCAACTCGGATTGATGCACATCTTTATGATCATTCTTATAGCTCTTTCTGAGATCAGCCCCTGTGCTGTCACCCCCAAAAATTGTACTGGATGTTGGTAAAACGGTATTAGTCAGCTAAAGTTGTTTCATGTAATAATTAACTATCAGCCAATTCTGTCTGTCAACGGGATGTATGTTACTTTTTTAAATTACCCTGTAATTCATTAATTACCTTCACGTTTTTTTAACTATTTGGGGGTTGGACATTACCATAAACTGGTAAAACTTGGACAGCGTGTTTGTTTTTATCACACTCGTCCATGTCCTATTTAAAAAGGTGGGGAGTTACCCATTTGTCTTTGTACATTTTCAAAGCCTGAGTAAATGAATAAATAAATGAAGTATTATTACTTGTAAAACAAGGCCCCAATTTTCTGTAAATTCAGCAATTAGGTTGGCTCCAAGGTTTCTTTCCCTGCCTTTCACCTCTAAGAATCCCACCTCAGACCGGAGCCTTGCATGGGGATTGGGCCTGAGTGCTCGGGTTTTCCTCTTACATCTGAAACTGAAGATTTCTTGTTGTTCCCTATTCATCCTGTTGTCGGTGCTAATTGTGCAGTTGGATTGGTAATAAAATAAATAAATAAATAAATTATGTAATCATTTTGGGGGGATAAAACTACATACATGTACGGGTCTCTAACATGTAAATATGGATTTTATATTCCAATGATTTCCCTAAAATAAATAGTCATCTACTAAAACCAAACAACTCGTAATGAGTGACACATCCAACTTTCTCGCTGGGTCTTTCTTGGAGGGAAAAGCTGTTGTCATGGTAAACTAAACGTCGACCACCAGGATGGACAGAATTAGTTCTTTAAGCAAATGCTCCTTGATCTCCTGGAAAAGTGAATCTTCCAATCAGGAAGACATAAATTAAGCCGCTCTTGACAGTTGTATCCTTGGACAGGTTGACCAAGAGTTCATGGGAGTTTTTGTTACCAACAAATCTGACTTGTTGGTCACCTTTAAGTCAAATAATAACAATACTCGGTTCTCTCCAGGATTTTTCAAAACTGGGGGGCATTCTGGTAATAAGTTTAGAAAGTTTGGCACGCTGAATTTGAAACGAGGTCCACAGAATGTTCTTCACTTGGTGTTTCTCTAAGCCCTCGTGCAATCTGGCGCATTCTTCTAAACAGTTTTACCTTCATGATTTTTGATCTTGAGCTTTAATGAAATAATAATCTTTTTTGTTTTGCACATGGGCGGCGATTGGTGCGTATCGGCCCAATGAGCTAGCTTGTGCATTGGGAGAACCCTAATTCATATGAGTGCTTTATCACACCAGACCAGCATCTCAAAGTGCTCATTATTTTTTACGCAGAGCTATGTTTGAATTATGAGACCCTTCTATGTACAGCACCTTGTACTTGGGTTTACAAGGTGATGCGGCAAAATCTGCATACTGCAGCCACAAACACCTGGGGAAACCCCTTTCTCAGATAATTATACTGGGGTCTTTTATGTAATGTTGTTACATCCCATCTGAAGGACAAAGTAATTATGGTTAAGTGTCTTGCTCAAGTACACATGTGTCATGATGGGGAAACCAAACCCACACTTTGACCACACCAGAACTTCATTCGGGTACACTAGGCCACTCGGCCACAACAATCCTAGTGGATTTTCACTGTGATTTAAGAGTATTTTTGAAACTAACTGACAGCTCCATTAGTGAAATAAGCCCCGCCTTGTTTTGTATCGGCCAATCATAACTGTAAATAAATTTCAACAAGATCTGGGCTCCATTTCAGGGCATTGCTAAATGTAGTTCTGTACTTTATGGTTTTCTGTAAGTGCAGAATTTTGTGGTTAGCAGCGCCATCAGAATGGGGTCCTGAATAGTTCCACCGTAGCAGTAAATACCTACTGATTCTCTCTTTAAACAAGAAGGGAACCAGACACGTTTTTCTGCCAATCTCGGTTGGGCTACATAATTTAACTTGGAAACTATTTGAAATACTTCAGAACATTGTGCAGTATTTACACATGTAGCTTGAGTGCACGATCAGGTCAGGCACTTTGAGTGTACTGTTCACTGTTGTTCACAGTGACATTTGTCACCGTTTTCACAAAGAGCCAGATTGTTGATTCATGCATTGTTGTTTTTAGTACATGTACATCTCAAAAGTTCGTTCCATTTTATCGAATAGCCACACAATACACATCCCCAAAGATGCATGTAATTCGCTGCAACAGAAGAACATAGATGTTGGTGATATTGTTTTTCTGGTTTCATGAAAAACTACATATGGGGTCAGGGTGCGCATGATCAGGTGACATGTTATTCAGATGGGTCATCTCACTTTTGAGGTTTCACAAAGAGACACATATCTTGGACTTATTAGGGAGGGTCCCAAAAGTCAGAACAGAAGGAACGTGCTAATTGGATTGGATTAGTATTCCAGCACATGCACCTGGACCATTCTGACCCCGTTTACACTAGATCCAGAAAGGTGGATCAGACCCGGGTCTGATCCGGCAATGTGGATTAACGGCTAGTGTAAACGCAAAAAAGCCGGATCAGACCCGGTTCAAGATCCGGCAATTTTAATCCACCTTTCGAGGAGGGTTGAATCCGGCAATTGGTGGATCAGATCCGGCAAAGTGGATTCCAAATACAAGTGTAAACGCAAAGGTGGATCAGACACCGCAATTCGATGTGGTCATTTCCGGTTTCGCTACGAATGGCGCGCTTTTTGCTTGTGCTTTGGTGGGACATCCGTCGCTGTTTATATTTGTGTGTGTGCTGTGTGCACATGGACTGTGCGTGTGTGAAACGTTTTGTTGTTTTCAGCGTCCTTATACATACATCGTTACGTTCGGAGCTTGCCTTGTTGCTGTATTTTTTTAATTCCCATATACCAAATGTTTCTACCTGCATGGTCGTTGTTATCCGTATCATTTGCTGTACTGTATTTTCTGCATTCTACCTTCGCCTTGATAATGATTATTTCTAGAAGTGGCGCGCTGTAATCGTGACCTTTGAGCTCTTTGCGAGGAGCGGTGACGTCATGACCAATATACATCCGGTTCAAAAGTGGGATCGGAGCTGGATCAATCGCTGGTGTAAACGCGACACAGGATCTTGATCTGCGGTCGTTAAAAAAACGCCGGATCTCAATCCACCTTTCTGGATCTAGTGTAAACGCGGTGTCTGTTCAACTGCATTCCATTGGAACTCTTAAAATACTGATTCACGTGCGTAGGATTGCCCCTGTACTTCAACACAATGATGAGGTCCAGCAAATGTTCTGGTGGTCTTATGGATTGCGGGCATGTGCCCACTGGAATGTTCTTTTGCGTGTAGAACGTGCCCGACTTTTGAGATGCTTCCTTACTGTGGCAATTTTAAAAAAGAAATTTGCAACGGAGAGGTTAAACTTTTACAAAATCATTTGAGAGGTCAGGGCTTTAGTTTTGGCAGTTTTAAGCTAAGCACGGTGTAAAATGAAAACCTCGATCACTGCTCTTGACTTATGTGGCTCTTCAAGAAAACGGTGATGATTTGTACCTTAATTTTTTTCGACACACTATTATCTGATTGGGAATGGATTGTAGGCAATACAGTTTTGTCAATTTCAAAGAAACATTGACTGATGGTTTGGAAGGTTCAGCTGTTCATGAATCACCACAACGCTAAAATGAATACAACTCAAAATTATTTGTGTCCCTATTCAGTGGATATCTGAATCATTGCTTATCATCCAGCCCTAAATTTACAAAAATCCGTCAATTTACACTTCCTTTTGATTTGCCAGACTCATCTTTGCAAGGCCAAACCAGCCATTAGTGTAAACTCCACTTTAAAGCTTGCTGGCAAATATTGTAACAACCATAACTCTCATATCTGTTAATATTTTACCCAAGCTAATTGTTGCTGGCACAAATTTGACCTCGCTTCATATCCCGAGTGGTCAGATTTCGTCTGTGAAATCTTCCATTTCCAGTTTGGGGTTTGTTTTAAATGCTGAGCATTACTCAGGATTGGTTTTATATCTCAAATCTTATTAATTATGAAGTCAGGCTCTGATAGCTAACCAAGCAATGTTTTTTATGTCTGAAAAAAAAATGTATTTATACTCGGTGTCGAGTTGGTAACAAAAGTAGCGGTGATGTCTGCCATATTTGATGCTCATGGCACTTTAACATTATTACCCCAGTCACTGGGCCGTTTATTTGATTCCTAAACCATCTGAGCCTGTGCTGCAGGCAAGTATGTAGTTATTGTTAGAAGATTGAAATGAATCTACTCTTCCATAAACCAAAGTTGAAATGTCTTGTGATGTGTTTCTTGAAAACTAGAGGATTTTAATGAATGCACAGCTCCATAAACTACTGATGTACCATCCCTTTGTGATATGTTTCTGGAAAACTAAAGGATTGGCCACAAACCACTGATGTACCATCCCTTTATGATATTTTTCTTGAAAGCTAGTGGATTGGAATTACTGTATTTTTCCACAAACCAGTAGCCATCCACCCCATTTCTGAGCTACATTTCAACTCTATTGAAACCCTACCTTGTGAAAATTACGCATTAGAATCACAGACATATTTAACTAATTTAAAAGCTTAATTCTTGAACAAGGTTAATTGTATACATTTACAGATATGTTGACTCAAGAGCTGACAGTTCCCTAAAGCATGCTTTCTTTTCCGGTCATTCAGAATTATCAGAGTTTAAAATAAACAATTTCCCCCACAAAAAGAACACAGAAATAAAATAAATTTGTTTTTAATCAAAACATTGACTTTTCGGAGTAGCCCCTAACATGGTAAAAGATACTATCTTGACATGTTTTTCACTTAGCGTTTCAATGCATCAGATTCTTGTGTACGCATAAAGTTGCTGCCTTAATAAGTTGTGCAAACAATCACACTTTGCAATGAAGAGGCCTGCTCGCTACCTAGCCCTTCCAAGTGTTTGCCCCGTTGATCCGAGTCCAACGAAGATCAAAGACAACAATTTTATGCATGTACATGTAATGGGTTGGAGCACAAAATGCTAAAAAAGTTGCAGCAGAGTATCATTAGGCAAATCAACTTAAAACCATTAACAATTAACACCCGCTTTTTTGGAATCTAAAAACTGAATAAATTTATGTAAACTCCTTTTTAAAGAAAGGCTCTTTTTAATAACTCTGCTTTGATTGTATTTTCCATCCAGAAAGTCTCTAAATTTTCTCTCCGATCGTTCCATTCCATCAATCCACATTAAATTAAACTGTCGGGCAAGGACACTTTTCATTGAAATTTGCAAAACCATGGAAACTATCTTTCATCGTCCAAATAGTTTTCAGAATCCTCCTCATAGGTTGTCGAGTTTGCTGGCCAAGGCACAAACGGCCGAAAGGTAAAATGACCCACCTGATTGGCTGCACGTCACATCTAATCAAATTACTTGAACAATGAAAAGAACACACGCCATCAATCAGTGTCGCTGGTTACGGACGCTTTGGTTTTAATCTATTGAGACGAGATACCTACGGTTGCAGTGTGTTATTAAACCCTATCTCTAGATGTTCGGAATGCTCCCGTAGTCTCCCAGGTATCTGTGTTTGTATTGATGATTGAAAGTGCTTGAACGGTGCATGTACTTTGGCCAAGAGTTGACGGTCAGTGTATGCAGTATCGCATGCATGCTGCATACTGCACAGTTTGTACAAGGTTCAATTTCATAGAGCTTTTCAAGTACACAATCCAGGGCTATTTTCCACCAAGAGCCAGCAGTTGATCTTAAAAATAGAAATCAATCTTGCATGTAAGTGCTTTTGAGCAAAGTGTGATGGCACAAAAAAATCACTATTGTGATATTGATAACCCAACTTAAGATTAATCCTAGTGTTTTGTTGAATTGAAAATTCCAGGCCGTGATTTCATAAACATTGCGTATCAATCTTAATTGCTAAGCAAAGTGTGATGTCACAACAGAAATCACTATGGTGTTATTGACGACTCATCTTAAGATGAATCTTATATTAATTTTGGTTTTACCCTACACCGATGTGTGTTAGCACTGTATACCCGGTAGCTAGAGGCAGTTTGAATTCTATATTTTAGCAGCGGGTTCCGCAACGATTTAATAGATGTTAATTTTGCATCGGGGATAAAGAACATTAATTTTGGTTTACCCTGAATCTTACTGCTTTGTGAATATCGAGGCCTTCAAGGGCAGGGCATTTCCGTGCAGGCAAGATACATGTACTCCACTGGTTGTTATAATAAACTCATGAAAAAAAGAATTGTGAAAATAAGAGCAGGGCGCCCTCGGCTAGAGGTGCGCCCCGTGTACACAGCTGTGCATTTTCCATTGTTTTGTCATAATTTTACCGCTAAGATGGCGGCTTGCTGATGTCAATGCATTTTTTTAAAGGTCTTTATTGAGCAACGTAATGTACAAAAGGAAGTCCAGGCTCTGTGGCTTTTTCGTAAACATGTGATGTCACAGGTCACATGGCCTATACATAGGTCTCGTGAGAGTAAAGTGGACTTTTTTATTGGTCGTTTGGAAGAATTAAATCACACTCGGATACTTGTGTGTCCAAACTATGACATCTATGGAGCATGTATTAGTACTGTACCAAAAATGTTTGTCAGCTCATTGCTGTTTAAACTTCAAACTTAACAAATGTCTTGTCAGATCTTTCTGGGAAAAAAACAGTTTTGAGAAAGTAGTTTGACTTTGATTCTTAAACTATTGTACACAATGGTGTATGCACTTGTGTAAAAGCTAGGGTCATGCTTTGGTAATGACCTGTAAACAAAATATATGTATTTTTTATCGGAAAGCTTACTTGTTACAAAGATGGTCACAGTATGTAGTAAACATCCCTGTTGCATGTACCCTATTGATTTATACAAAGAAGTAAAAGTTTGTTGGAAAACTTGAATCTCCAAGGATTGCCTAAGGGCGGCCTTTGGACATTTCAATTTCTCTGGTGTCTGTTTGTGAATGCTGCAGCCAGAGATGTGGTTGGTACCCACTGTCACCTCGCTAAACGTGGATCGATTCAATGCTCTTGATGGATACTGTGACAGGAAGTAAACACTGTATTCAGCTGAAACTTTCACAGTTGACTTTTATTGTACTTTATCGGTAATTTTGTCTAGAAATAAGCATTACTTTGAGAGCTTTACATGTACATTGTCAAATTACCAAAGAAGTGTATATTGTACATGTACCTGTCATTTAAAGTAATTCATCAAAATCTGTCTTCTTTTTACCTAAAAATAAAGAGATGGGGAGCATGAATTTAGTTCCTCTTAATTAGCTTAAATGTCTCGTTCATTAGGAGTAGCCTTTGTACCCCTCTGTCAAATTTGCTACTGACTGCTACAAAAGGCGTAGGAGGTCGTGTCTGAAACCAGGCTAGACGCCCAATGTCTTCCTTGATTTGCATACTTCCTGTGACTCATAAAAACTTTGTAGCTGTCGCCGACCATTTTGACTTCTTCTCAAAGGTTCTTTGCATCCAGACAAGCAGGGGGGATCTGAAAGGTCAAATGTACACTGTTGAACATGTGCTCATGATGAAATCAACATTGTACATTGTCTATACAATCATGCTGAGTGCATTGAAAGTGTTTTATCTGTAGTGAACATAGGATTTATGTTTCCTGTACAAGGCTAGACTTGCGGTACTCCAAGTCCAAGAGCACCAGTGTGTGTTCACTAGAGTGTGTACAAGTCCTTCCATCATTTATAACTTGTGTATTCGAAATCAAAACCCAAGGACCATAAAGCTGACATAAACTATTTTGTTGTGTTTTAGGTATAATTACAAAGCTGCCTTGAGTAGAGTTACCAAGCGGCCTTGTGTAGAGGTATTAAGTGGCCTTGTGTGGAGGTACCAAGTGAACTTGTGTAGAGGTACCAAGTGGCCTCATGTTGAGGTACCAAGCGGCCTTGTGTAGAGGTACCAAGTGGCCTTGTGTGGAGGTACCAAGCTGCCTTGTGTAGAGGTACCAAGCTGCCTTGTGTAGAGGTACCAAGCGGCCTTGTGTAGAGGTACCAAGCGGCCTTGGGTAGAGGTACCAAGGGGCTTTGGGTGGAGGTACCGAGTGACCTTGTGTGGAGGTACCGAGTGAACTTGTGTAGAGGTACCAAGGGGCCTCATGTTGAGGTACCAAGTGGCCTTGTGTAGAGGTACTAAGCGGCCTTGTGTGGAGGTACCAAGGGGCCTTGTGTAGAGGTACCAAGCAGCCTTGTGCAGAGGTACCAAGTGGCCTTGTGTAGAGGTACCAAGTGGCCTTGTGTGGAGGTACCAAGTGAACTTGTGTAGAGGTACCAAGGGGCCTTATGTTGAGGTACTAAGCGGCCTTGTGTAGAGGTACATGTACATGTACCAAGTGGCCTTGTGTGGAGGTACAAAGGGGCCTTGTTTAGAGGTACCAAGCGGCCTTGTGTAGAGGTACCAAGCTGCCACTTGTAGAGGTACATGTACCAAGCCGCCTTGTTTAGAGGGTGCCGTAGGGTGAGCTGTTACTCATTGACCTTGGGTGTTGGGAGTCTAGGGATGATGATCAAACTTGAAAAAGTTTGGCTTAGTGATTGATTTGTTGGCAAGTACATTGTGTCCAAAAGTATTCCTGGGTCTTTTAAAACACAAACCATCATTTTCTATGCACTGTGCGTAAGGTACATTATCAAAGTGTAACACAGTTTAAATGACAATGCAGGACAATGCAACAGAGTATTATGGGATTTGAGTTGACTGCTAACCACAACGGCAGATATGCATTTTGTTGTATTAGCCAGAGTGAGGGTTGAATCCAGGCCTTGGAAATTTCTTTTATAACGGAACAAGTAACACCCTTGCTGGGGGGGGGGGGGGCTAGGGGGGAGTATTGGTAACGAGTCATTTTATTGTAGATTTCTTAATGCAAAGGGACACAGCCTGCGGAATTCTTGTGGGTTTTAAGGAGCGTAATTATGGCTGCCAAAACTTCCATGCTCAGAGGCCTTATGGAAATGAGTCAGGAAACAACAAGTGATGTAAATCTCGTACAGCTACATGCATTTCACTTGTTGAAGGTCAAAACATGAGCTGGACGTACGTGTACGTCACTCCTCGCTAAGTTTTCTTTTTGTTGCGTCTTTAAACGGCGCAGTCACACAACACATGTTTTAACACCCTTGAGCGATTGTATGATCAGCCAACATGTACTTGGGAATATCTACATGTACATGTCATAAGATTTATATATTGCAAGATGAAAAATTCGACCACAAGATAATCAACATTGCCACCTACTCAAGGAGTACTTTTATCAGGGGATTTAAGTTGCGTACGCCTTGGAGCTGCTGCAGTGGTTTTACAGAAAGTTACACCTGAAGTGACTTTGCTGATTGGAATTGGATGCCTTTCCTTTCGTCTCTGGCATGTGAGATTTGAATACCCTGTCTTCCTTCTGTGGCTTGGAACAGATTTACTTCTTTATAGTGTGTGTGTGCGTGTGTGTGAAATCTCATGGGCTAATCAACTGTTCAAGTGTTAAGTCTTTGGGAGTCAGAAAAAAAGTTTCTTGTGACAACTTGGGCAACATGGAGCATTATACAAGGAGAATGTCATGGAAGCCAAACTCCAGGTATATTCAAGACTTTGTTTTTTGTTACCTAAATAATCACCCACTGTAGATGCAGTGGATTTTTTTTCCTTCATAAGGCACTGTGTATACCAGGCCTAGAGTTTCATGTTAGATAGGAGCTAGGGCATTTTCATTTTTCAGATGGCAATACCGATGGGAAATCTTTAGGAAACTTTTGATGGGGCACCAAGGCCAACCCAGGGCAACAGATGCTACGGCCTCTGTGGCCTCAGTGTAATTCCAGGTATGGTTTGCAGAGTGTTATTCTATTCTTGGTTAAGCGTAGTGGACTTACGCTCTGGTGTTTCTGATCAGAAGAGTGTGAATTTGAGTCCCTGTCTTGACTTCGTCCTTCGGATGGGACATCCGTTAGTGCCAGGTATTGTGTACTGCATGTAAAAGAACCCAGTACACTTGTCGTTGAGAAACTGATTGCCCCAGTGTTTTCTGGTATGATTGGCTGCAGATTGCGCTACAGCACCTTGTAAACCATAACATAAAGTGCAAGAAACACCGGGCAAAGATGTTCTGGGTTCTTTGATGTGCATTACGCTACACATGGGACCTACTGCTTTTAAATTAATGTCTCATAAAAAAAAACAAGCCATTATGGTTAAGTGCCATGACCTGGGTCCAATTTCATAGTGCTGCTTAAGCATAGAACGGAGCTGAGCACAAACAAACAAAATTGCTTTCCAAAACAAGGTAACCAGCCAAAATACAATGTCACATATACCATCTATCACTGGCTTTCTGTTTATTTTCGTTTAGCAGGAAACTGTCATGCGATATTGTCTGCTGAAACAGCTCTATGAAATTGGACCCAGGACCCGAACTCGCACTCTGACAACACGAGAACTTGAGTACGGTGCACTCGACCACTAGACCGCTCCGCCACATAATTATGTACAACATAATTATGTACATCCAAACAGATACAGTTTGCAACTCAGTCTCGGGGGTTTAGGACATTATGGCGTGTCGTGGCTGAGCTAGTTAAGAGCATCAGACCCATGCTCTGGTGTTTCTAATCAGCAGAGTGTGGGTTCGAGTCCCGGTCTTGATAAATTACTTGTGTCCTTTTAAAAGCAAGACACTTAACCATTCTTGCTTCATGGATGGGACGTAAAGCCGAATGTCCTGTGTTGTGTAATGCACATAAATGAACCCAGATACACTTTAATATTGGTAAGAGAAGGGGTTTGCCCCAGTGTTTCTGGCAGTGTCTGCTGAATGCGCCGCAGCACCCTGTAAACCCTTACAAGATGCTACATAAATCGATCTCACAATTGAAAACATTAAAAAAAACTGTCTTAAAATGTTTCTGTTTGTTCAAGCACCTTGAGTACATGTACCTTTAGTAGATACATGTATGTGCTTCATATAAGACTGTTATTATTATTCTCACCCTGTTTGTTCTATTTGTTTTCAATAAACAAACCGTGCAACAATCTGTAAACATTTTTTTTAAAATAAGGTGGATGTGTTTCAGTTCAAAGTCAATGTTTTTCTTTTGTCAGGAATCTTAAGCATAAATATATGCTTACTATGTTTTGATTGCTACATTCGAAGTAAGCAAAGATGATTTTGGGGTCTTGATGGTATATCGGATTGAAATATTTCTCGGAGGATTGGTACTGGTGTGAGCTTAGTAATCAGTGAGCTTTCAGATTGAAACTTCACTTATTTATTGATTTTTTCTTCTTAATAAGTTTGGAAGTTCTTACCTCCTGATGCTACTGTCTGACCTGTCATGCCTGTATAAGTCAACCATAGGTCTCCTTAGGCCTGTCATTTATCTTGATTAGATAGAGTGCAGAAGCACAAGTTGTTAATCTTGTTGGTGAATGGTTGGGATCAACGTTACAACCTCTTTCCCACCGTAGGTCTGTAGCCAGCCTCTCTCTCTCTTTTCTACAGATATTTTCATGGTAAATGTGCCACTAGTGTGTCCGACCTGGTTCCTCCTATCAGGACGTTTGAGCGTGAAGCCAGGCTTTCTGCTTCTTCTCACCCATACACTCTCGCTTTGCTGAGATGAAGAACAAAGAGCCATTGCCGGGTGCAGGTTTCCCTTCGTCTTACAATTGAGACTGGATTTCTTACAGGGAAATAATCATTCCTACCTTCAGCTCTCCTGAGTTATTTTCATCTTAGATATTTTCTTCTTGTAACCCCTTACCAAGAGGGTTGTTAGCCTTGTTTGAGGCGAACTTGCATAATTGTTTTTTTTTAACAATCCTATATTTATTTTCACCTGTAGGTAGCCATTTTATTTGTTCTCGTTTTGGCAGTGTGGATTTTTTAATTCATTGCATCCTGAATTAATTGTCTTAAATCACTAAAGCCACAATGTGTCACCGGTTCCGTTGAACGGCGGATGTCTATGTTTATTTTTGGGACACATGCGATAATTAGAGAGGAGGTCAAATAACAATCGTGCTACAATCTGGATGGTCAGGGTGGAGGACAATATAGAAATTGGCGCATATTGTGTCTGAAGTGTATTACTGCTGTGTTCGCTGCGGAGGTAATACTACATGAAGTTTGTCATATGTGGTGCGAAGATCTGACGTTGAAACATTTTGTTAAACTCTAAAGACCGAATGTTCGTTTATGTGCGTGTGGAGTTACACCGCCGCGGTTTGTTCACAGCCCATTTAGGAATATTGCCCATTGAGGGATCATCGTTCCAGCTCTCATTGCAGTTGCATTGGGGCTGCTTGCCGGTGCCGTCTACTTGGGATGCCCAACTGGGATTATCATAGAGTTCTGGATGGAATAGGACCTTGCTAGACATCTCCCCGTACAAATCTACAGGTGTCAAATAGGTTGGAAGTGGAAATAGACTGATACCTTATGTATAACAGTGTGGCATAAGTGTTACTGCATTCAGGGAATCAGACAGAGATGGCTACTTTACGATCCTCTTCCCTTTACCAGAGCTGTTTCTTGGCCACATGAAGCTTCCTTCTTATAAAAGCCTACCTGAATCATAATCACACCTTGTGGTGTGGGGCCTTAATTGTTGCCAATTTGTGCCCGTCTGGGCCAACAGGATGCTGTTTTCTGTTTGACGTGATCTCGGTTGAACTAATTTTATCATCAGGCACATCCAGCATTGCGGATGTCTTGTGCCTTGTGTCGCATCAGGTGTACATTGCCAATGTATCCTCATTGGTGATCTGGGTGCCTGACCAAATTCGTCAAGAGTTAACACATTGACTTGATAGACCATTTTCAATGGTGCATTGGGAATACAAATTGGGAGCAAGATATTTTCGAGCCGGAATTATGTCTGAATTTGGAAGTTGTGGAAATTGGTCTTCAAAGTGTGGTATGAACATGGATGTTTGTGATTTGCATGTAGTGCTTGATAGTTGAATAATTCCCTGCTGCGCCAAACTCATTTGCTATAATTGTTTGTGAAAGATAAGCCTGAGCTTGTGCTGGGTTGGGAAGTCATTTTCAAGAACTTTTTTACAAGAAGGAATTTGGTTAACATCAGTGTGTGTGCAATGGAATGGACTGTTAAAATTGCTACACTGGATTGAACAGCATTTTAACCTAAACACTGTTTTGTCAAAAATCTACGAGGTGAACATTTTATGTGTCCGTGGTTGCTTTGAGGAACTCATGTTGTAAACATTAATGTCTTCCATTTATGCATGTACTGAGATTAAGTCAAGATGTTGCATCAGATTAAATGAACATTAATTTCAAGACCATTTGACAGTTATTACTTTGTAAACATTAATGTCTTCCATTTCTACATGTACTGAGATTAAGTCAAGACGTTGCATCTTTGGTGGATTAAATAAACATTAATTTCAAGACCGTTTGACAGTTATCACGTTGTAAACATTAATGTCTTCCATTTCTACATGTACTGAGATTAAGTCGAGACATGCCATCTTTGCTGGATCAAATGAACATTAATTTCAAGAACATTTTGCGGTAAACAAAAATGTCTTCCATGGAATTCACCAAGATTAGTCAAGACAAGATGATTTTCCTGGATTGGATGAGTGTTGACTTTAAGACCATTCTGACAGTTGTCACTTGGTAAACATGAATGTTTTCTATCGAATGAACTGAGATAAGTCAAGACACAACGTCTGTGCTGGATTGAGTCAATGCCAATTTCAAGACCACTTTGACAGTTGTCACTTGGTAAAAATGAATGTTTTCTATCGAATGAACTGAGATAAGTCAAGACACGACGTCTTTGCTGGATTGAGTCAACGTCAATTTCAAGACCATTTTGACAGTTGTCACTTGGTAAACATGAATGTTTCCATCGAATGAACTGAGATAAGTCAAGACACGACGTCTATGCTGGATTGAGTCAGCGTCAATTTCAAGACCATTTTGACAGTTGTCACTTGGTAAACATGAATGTTTCCATCGAATGAACTGAGATTTAAGTCAAGACACAACGTCTTTGCTGGATTGAGTCAACGTAACTTTCAAGCCCATTCGGTTGATAGTCATGTGGAATACATTCACGTGAGTTTGTGTTTGATATTGATGCAGGAGAGTCTTGATGAGGCAGCGGTGGTAGCCTTTATTCCCCAATGAGGAGATACTGAGCAAGTATCTCTTGAGTACATTTAACCATGGATGATGAGCCCAACCCATTTAGGTATAGCAGTTATAAATACAGGAAGAAACAGCCGTTCAGGTAATCACCATTGGGGGTAGCTTTTCTTTTACAAACTCTTTAACTCTGGTGTTTAAGAAATTACGTACGAAGTATGGACCTGAGAACCTGTAGGGACTTCTGAAACAGTGTGTGGACTCCCGCAACTCCACACAGTGTTTTTTGCAGTGTTGAAGAATACGTTTTTTCTTGAGTGTGCAGAATAAGGGAATGTCCACAGAGTGTTTGCAATACAGAGCTGCATGTTTTGTGGCGGAGCAATCTTGTGCGCCAGACTTTTAAAAAATTCTGGTGTTGTGAGAGTGTTGGTGCAGGTCCAGGTCATGGCACTTGTGTCCTTGAGCACGACACTTAAGTGTTCTTTCCTTTGGATACAACCTTAAACCATGGGACCCCTGTGTTGTGTAATGCACGTCAAATAACCCAGTTCACTTATCCTTAAGAGAAGGGGTTTGCCCAAGTGTTTCTGGTATACTTGCCAGCAGATTGGGATGAATTTCCTTGTGTAAACCCTTACAAGATGCTATATAAATGGGTCTTATAATTGAAAAACTTAGCACACCTGTCATTAAATTAATAAGTGTTTTGCCCATAGAAAAGCCACTATGGACTTGGGTATTTTTATTATTAAATTTAACTCCCTCGCTAAAAGTAATTTTTATATTTCTGAAATACATGTACAAAGTGTAACAAAAAATAAGTGATTGGCAAACCCAAATTAATTGTTATATTTCTGTTAAAAGCACAAATTGGTGAAATGCAAAATGGAAAAAGTTTAAACTCTGATGCTTAAATTGCAACAGTGAAGACAAATCAAAAACCTTAGGCCTATGTTCATAACTTTGATATATTAGAAGTGCATAAACAGCATCAATAAGTCAAGTGAAAACTGAAATTCGAGTTCAAAGGTCTACCTACTTCCAAAATTAAAGAGGTTCTCCAAGGTCAAACTCAATTTTGTGATGCACTCATTTTCCAATAGATAGAGGACTTATGAAAATGGACAAAATTGCAAGTCATGTTAAAAATGGTGTACTTGTAAAATGCCATTTTATTTGATACTCTTTCCAGCAAATTTTGAAATATGACGTCATCGGACAGCAAAAACAAATGAGTCCTTATTTGGGGAAATTGTGCACCAGTCAAAAGGTCAAGTTTAATGATATTTTGGTTACATATGTATCAAATTGAGGAATGAAGTAATAGTTTTCTGTACGAAAATGTACAGACTATATATTTGAAGCGTGATGTCGATGAACGTTTTTTGGATTTTGACAACAAGTGCACATGAACGGTATCAAACACAGTGGCATTTTACACGATTTTAACCTGAGGTTATTATATAGAGACTTGTAATTTTTCTTTTCCACTTTTCAAAAGGATTCCAACTGTTGGGAAAATGGGTAGTATCACAAAACTGAATTTTACCTTAGAGCCCCACTTTCAACAAACATTTTCCAGCCAGTTGACCAGCCATTTGAAATCATTCAATGATCTGCATGGGTTGTGAATGATGGCACAACTGTGCACAAAATGAACTGTGTTCATGTGTGTACTGTGTAGATTCATTGACCTCATGACATATCACAGCGTACTTCCAGTGTTTCGCTGGCCACACACTAGTTTAAACACCTGAGGGGAAGTCAAGATTCTCTCTGATGTACTTCAGCTTCCCAGTGTTGAAAACCATCTCTAATTATTATGAAGCAGTGACTTAGGGCCATGTCACACGAGACAATTTACAGGCAACCAGTTCCAGGCAATCTCCATGAAGAAAAGACATTCACATTTCAATGTTCATATATTTTTCTTGGGGATCATAAGACATTGTTTGAAAAATGACCCATGTGCTACCAAAGTGGTCATGTAGCATGCACTGCACTTGGTTGCCTCCAAGTTGCCTGAAAAAGTTGCCTCGTGTGACAAGGCCCTAATGGAACAGTTGGTGGACCCGGGAGTACATTAAGCTGACTAGTCTCTGGGCAAACTCTGTACCATGTTGCAGGCTGGCATTGTTGATAGTGGCGTGTCGTGGCCGAGCGGATAAGAGCACCGGACTCAAGCTCTGGTGTTTCCGACTCGGCAGAGTGTGGGTTCAAGTCCCGGTCGATCGTGACACTTGTGTCCTACAGCAAGACACTTAACCATTATTGCTTCGTCCTTCGGATGGGATGTAAAGCCATTGGCCCCGTGTGTTGTTTAATGCGCGTAAAAGAACCCAGTGCACTTATCGAAAAGAGAAGGGGTCCGCCCCGGTGTTCCTGGTTTGATTGGCCGCATATTGCACCACAGCACCTTGTAAACCATTACATGGTGCAAGGTCTCTTACTTCAAACGAAGCCCCACATACCTTGCAGGAAAATACTTAATATTGAAGCGCCTTGAGCGTCACTGAGTGACAGATATGAGCGCCATATAAGAAGCCATTGTTATTGATTATTATTATATTGAAACCATAGGGGATGACATTGAATGGTCAGGCAGTAGGAGGGTTGACTATGTACTGTGTAGATTCATTCATTACATGATACAAATTGCAGGCTGGCATAGTTGATCTGTCATAGAGACGACTACTTTTAAGTTTTGTATCCTTACATTCTTTGGTAATTTTTTGGAGAAAGTAAATATCTATCACAAACTGTATGTGATATCACTTTCATTAAAACCGTAACTCCTTTGAGCAATTAAAGAGGATCCTTCCACTCTCTAACAAAATCCAACACCGTATGGCAACTCAACAGCCAAACTGGAGGAAATAAAAGAATGGGGAGGTATGCCTTATCCCAGATGTAAAGCAAGTCCAATTTACCAATTGCATTCCTCAATCCAACACCATTCAGTAACTCAACATCCAAACTGTTGGACTCTGATTATGGTGGTGTGCCTGGTCCCATGTAAAGCATAATCAATTTACTAGTGTAGTCCTCAGTCCAACACCATTCAGTAACTCAACATCCAAACTGTTGGACTCTGATTATGGTGGTATGCCTGATTCCATGTAAAGCATGATCAGTTTACTAGTGCAGTTCTTAGTCCAACACCATCCAGTAACTCAACGTCCAATCTGTTGGACTCTGATTACGGTTGTGTGCCTGATCCCATGTAAAGCATAGGCCTAATCAGTTTATTAGTGCAGTTTTGCAAGCCTGATACATGTGAACTTCAAGGCAGTTTTTTTTCTGAGCAAAGGGCACCTCATAAGGGAAAGGGAAATTTGTACTTGGAAGATTTCAAATGGCAAGGCCATGACCAGGGGCATGGAGGATATCGCCCCCGCTGTGGATTATTAATCCTGCAGTTGGACTTTGAAGGGATGAGGATGGGTTAGGGTTACACTCAGCAGATTTATTGAAAGTGGTTCAAATAAAAGAAACCTTGTATGGACCCCTTGCACAATGCGCAGCGCACTCACATGCCCCTATCCTGTCCGCCATTTTAGGAGTCAAAATTGTGCTCAAACATGCACAAAAGATTTGACTCCCAGAATGATGGAAATGGTAGGCGGGCATTGTTCGGAGGTGCGTTCCGCATTGTGCAAGGGGTCTATGGAAATCAACAGACCCCCCCTTGTATAACGCGAAACGCTACAGGTTCGCTGAGGTCACGCGCACGTTTTTACGCACAAAGAACAGCTACAAGTATCGTCCAGCGATCTGCCTCCTTTTGGCCTTAGGGGTGGCGCTTTTTGAGAGTGTGATGTCATACATGTATGCAACAGGTCTATTACATGTACATGTAGTTACTTTTCCTTTGTTGTTTGGAAAAGTGCATTGCACTCCCGATGAGTTACTCACCACACTGCATTGTGTACACAGATGTTGAACTATTGCATGTGTGATATCATTTATTACTATTAAGTGATCTTTGGATTTTGACATGTGGGGTGGTACACGGTGCAACTTAGTAAACCGGTACTAGTAAACCAAAACTGGCAATCTGAATCGAATATACACTTAATACATACATAATAACATGTAATACACCGCATGCCATGTCCATGGAACATACGTACATTGAAGGTGAACTGATACTGTCACCAGCTTTTCTTCTAAGTACATGTGAGTTTGACAATTAAAGTTGTTATAGTTTTGTCAATTGAAGGAATCAATGTTGTGCCGACATTTGTTTAACTCCGCTTGATTACCGCATCACTAATTTCTTGGTACATACTGATACCGTCATTAGCAAAGTACAGTGATGTGAAATTACAGACTTTTATCTGAGTTCAGACTTATTATGTCTGCCTGGTGCCGAAAGTCAGTCTGTTTATTTCAGTCAGATATAACAAAATCATGCCCTTTGGTCTTCTTCTCTAGTGCTGAGGATACTGTTCCCAGAAGCTCCTTGAAATCTGTATTTGCAGGGGTTAGCAAAGAAGGTAGAAATGTCAAATTTGGATCCTACCTTTTTGTCCGCAATGACTCTCACCTGTGGCTAATGTAGGGTGGAGTGATCGACCTCTAACTCGTGGAGTGGTCCACATCTAATTTGTTACTTGAATACATTTTAACTTCTAGTGTTTCTTTTGTTTAGGTCCAAGTTGAGTTCCCTGTTTGGTATGGACCGAGCTAACAACCAGGGTGGAAACGAGTCTCTGACGTACACTGCACCCAAACAGCCCAAGAAGGGATCCAAAGGGTCCACATCAAGGGGTGAGTTGTTGGGTTCAAAGCCGACCTTTTAAAGTTACTGGGTTTTTGTTTCTTGGGATTGAGTCAAGTGATTGTATAAGTATGGTTATGAGTTAGTGAGCTATGAGTCTTTACTCAAATGTGAGCCGCAAGTTAGAGTGCATACATGTAGGTACTGCGAGAGATTGTGAAAGATATAGGGAGGTTCTTGCCCTACACGAGGGCCTTGTCATCAAGACTACTAAGCAAAGTCTCAATGACGGATCACGTCCCTAGGGTCAAGTCTCAAGTGAAATCTGGAGTCCTTGGGGTCAAGTCTCAAATCCTTTGTTGTCAACATTGGGTCAAGTTGCAAGTCATGTCTCAAGTCATTAAATCATTAGGGTCAAGTATTAAGTCAGTTCTCAAATCCTTGTAGGCAAGTTTGAAGTAAACTCTCAAGTTGTTAATGTCAATTGTCAAGTCAAATCTCATATCCTAATTATTGGCAAGTCTCAAGGTAAAATTTCAATTCATTAGGGCCAAGTGTCAAGTCCTTCGGTCAAGTCTAAAGTTTTAGGGTCAGGTCTCAAGATAAGGTCACAGGTCAGGTCTCAAGATAAGGTCACAGGTCCTTTGGGTCAACTTTATGTCAAGTCTAAAGTTTTATGGCCAGGTCTCAATTTAAAGTCCAAAGTCCCAAGTGTCAACTCTCAAGTCAAGTCTAAAGTCATCAGAAAGAAAGGGCAAGGCTCAGATTTGAACATCTGTTTGTTGAAATGTAAAAACCAAAACGGTCAGGAACTTTCACTGATTGTGTTTCTTTTCATTATGCAACTTCGTTTCTGGTTTGGAACATACATCGTCACCGTTTTCACGAAGAGCCACATATTTTAAGATGTCAAATTATTGATTACTACAGGAAGGGGCCTTTTATCCCAATAACTGCATTTCACGTTTTCACGAAGAGCCGCAAGCCCCAAAAATGCATTGTAATACGTTGCAATAGAAGAGCGTAAAATGTAGGTCAAATCGTTTTCGGGTTTCGCGAAGAGCCACGTATGTCAGTGTGTGCGAGATCACGTGACATACGGCCCCTTTCCTATGTAAAAACATGTTAACCAGTTGGGTGTTTAAGTAGGACATCTCACTTTTTAGGTTTCACGAAGAGACACGTATCTATGTTACTATGGTAATTAGCCAAAATATTTAAAGAAATTAGTCAGCCAATGGAGAGGTTAAACTTATACAGAATCATATGAGAGATCTTCAACTGCAAACCGTGGCTTAAGTTCTGCAGATTTTGCAGTTTTAAGCTAAGCAGAGTGTAAAATGTAAACCATAATCAGGCAGTTGGAGATAAATGGCTCTTCGTGGAAATGGTGATGACATGATTGCAAGCCATAATATATTGTCAAGGCTTATATTAATTGTAGGGTTCCTTTAAGAAGGGTTATGTGTACCGTCTTGAGCTCCTTAGCCTCTGGGACAGGTTGATTCATGTCAGGTTAGTTAGTGTGGTCAATCACAGACCCTCAGTGTAAATGACAATCTGTCAGCGCCACAAAGATTAAGTCAGGGTCTACCTCTCCCCCCCCCCCCCTTTAAAGCCCGTCATACAAACTGATATATAAAACAATCCCTGAAAACTTCATCAACACTATATTTGTGGTTGTCGCTTTTTTAATGAAGGACTTCTGTTAATTGTCTAATTCATTTACTTTTAAATATAAAAGCTTCTGCAAATTTCTATCTTTATCTTATACTTCAGCCTTTTTTTTTTAGATATAACAAGATTATGTGGGGGTTTTTTTGGTTTACTTTCAGAGGGAGCAGCCTCATCTTCAACAGCTGGGCAGTCGGCATTATTACTTGCAGTAGCTGTGCATGCGTACAGATTGTAAGTATACTCTATGGAACAGCCTGTAGAATTGTCATGGTGTCTGGAATTGTTAAGTGGGACAAAGGCTTTGTGTCAAATGCAAAAACTGTAGAATGATTCCATTCCAATAGAGTGTGTAATTATCAACAAACAACAAATTATTAGTTAGAATCTGAAAGCTCACTGATTATAAAATGTCATACCAGTACCAATCCCCCACAGAAACAATTCTGTCAGAAAAACTGTCAAAGTCAAGGAAAAGAAGACCCCCTCCTCCAAGTCGCTATTGCTTAACATTGCCAAGGGCTACAAGATCTTATCAGTTGGCAAAACCACAGACTGCTCTGTAGAGAGTCTGTCAGTACACTTGCAATAAAATGACCTTTGTACTTGGTAAATATCTTGCTTTGAACAAAGTCATCCACAACTTATTCTCAATGATTTACCCTTTGTGGATAAACTTCTCCGCAACTAATCCTGGAATAGTTTTGAGAAGGTACCTTAATTTGAGCGTGCACAAATTCATTGACAAAAATATGTATACATATATAAATCTTTGCTTTCACTAAAACGAGACCACCTTCTTTGATGAGATTTCACAATATATTGTTTTGTAGGGTCTTTGAAGTTGCATGGCCTGATTTTCGCTGAAAAAATTGTTTAAAGAATGTTCTCTGAAAGAACAAACTTTGGTAGTTGATGCCGTTTCGACACAAAAAACATACGAACAGTTTTGCTTATGCCAAGAACAATGCATAATTAAAATACATGTTGCATGCAAACAATTTTGTTGGTGGCTGATGGATGTGAGGTAATGTTGGGATGCCGACAATAATTAATTTTGAGTTTTTATTAACTACCACTTATCGTCGTGTCAGTGCAAACATTTTGTATCACCCAAAAAATGTGTGCGAGACGCACGTTTCGGCACAATCAATCTACAAGGTTTTTGCACTGGCATGAGGTTATCATAGGCAGATTGCCTTGTACAATACCTTAAGTGAAAGCTTATAACTTTCTTGAATCTATAAAAAATAGCTATTACAAATTTTTGTCTAAACCTCTGGGTCAAATGTGGGGAAAAATCAGACCTACATGTAGCATCTTTAAAGGCTATTTTCCTGCTTAAGACAGTATTTCAGAAGGAATTTTTTTGGGGGGAAGATTGGTATCGGTATGAACTTTAGAAGTGAGCTTTCACGCTGAAACTAAACATTTTTGCAGAATTTTCTTGTCATGAATTTACACATCTTGTACTTTCTGTTTAACTGCTGTCTGTCCCAAACCTCATCATGAGTAACAGACTCGGTTTCCATGTCTTGAAGTCTACTTCAATCTCAGCTGTGTTGGTGGTGGATGTTTCCAGTGACTCACCCACTCTAGACTCAAGCTAATTCAGGGACTGCCTGGAAAAATACTCTGCTCTACCCACAGTCGGACGAACAAATCTCTAGCAAATTGTTCTCTCATGATCAAACTTTAAAAGCTCTCCTTTTGGAAAGATTAGGATATTTTCAACAAGAAGTGTTGGGCATTATCCCTTACACATTGCAATTACCGGAGGGGGGGGTAACTTGGAGGCAACAACTCGTCTGCATTCAAAATGAACACTTTTGTTTCTCAGGAGACTTTTTTTCTCACAGTATCTTAGGGTCTCTTTAAGCCCCCCCCCCCCACCAATTGTGTGTTTGTCAATATTGATGTGTGTGAATATAATAGTCATAGTAATACATCCCCCCACCCCCGCATTTACCAACACAGCATCATCAACAAGATTGCTTATTAGATTTTAAAGTTCTGTTTTTCAAATTTTGTGTTTCCTCTCGAAATTGTGTGTGGGTGGGTTAAAAGCAATTTTTAACTGAAAATCAAAACTCAGTTTTTTTTTTTTTTTTAAATAAATATATGTGTACATGTATAAGTATATTAAACGAAAAAGAAGAAGAGAAAATACCCTGCTGGCCAAGAACGTCAATTTCATTCCCGATTAAACTACAAAGAACCTTGAATGTTTAAACCAGGAAAAGCCATTGAAAACTACTGGTGTTGGAGACCTTTGTTCTAAAATATCTGGTTCATTTGAGGCATTGCTTTGTAATTCAGTGTATAGATTATGTTGTGAAACCATTAAATGTTTAACAATCGAAAGTTGGGGTGGGCGGGTGGGTCAGAACAATTTCGGGGGAAAAAAAAGAAACTGTTTAAAAATTGACTATTCTGAATTGCCCTTACTTTTTTTTGGAGATTATGTGGAACTGAGTGCCTGTAAATTGCCATGTTGCATGGCCCTTAGAATAAATACATGGATGTTGCCAAGGCGTGTATGTATGCGTATTATGCGTGTTTCCAATCTATTCAAGGTATTTATGCATACTGTACTTACTATATAAATGGAATGCCTCTTTCAAATATACATGTGTTGTACATGCTATTGCTATAATTGGATCTCACCTGTTGAGGATAATGTCAATTGCCAAGAGCAATTAAGCTGAATACCACATATAAGTATCCGGTGTTATTATTATTACAAGTATTGTTGTAATGCCAGAAATAGCCATGTGAAAACATACCTTAGTGTACCTTTCATTTATATTTTAAGAACGGCAAATGCTAGGTCACATCCGCAACTTTCCGAAATCCAAGTGTGACATGATTGGTCAATTTCTAATGAGGTTTAATGAGAGACTTCAAGACCCTAGGTGGCAGCAGACAGACTGGGTACATATACATTCTCATTGTTTGCGTGAATCTTCACATGCACACATTTCTAAGGGCAATGGACCACCACTACTCACGGCTAAGTATCACCGAAAAGGAACGACTGGTTACCAAACCATTCAACATAATCGAACATACAGAATGAATCTACAACACCAACAATGATCCCGAACTGCACGTTTATTAAGTGATGAACATCCTCACATTTATGGCTCAAAAGCCAATATTCTCAACTGATAGTTGTAGAGATAAGACCCTCAAGTAGTTCAGAGGTTGAATTCAGTCCCTTTATATTGTAGCTTGAAATTTGGCTTCAACCAGTTAAAAACAAAGACAAAGATCACGCCGCCATTTTTTTTTTCAGGCACAGGTAACATTTTGCAACACAGGCATTTATGATAGAAATATGCAAATGAGGGCCCTGAAGTTTACCAAAGTGCTATGTGCAGAGGTCTAAGTGTGCTGCCATCTTGAATCCCAAATCGATCATCCATTGAGGAGTGTTTTAAAAACTGTTTACTCCATTAGTTGCCAAAATCTTCTGTGGAGTTTTTAGAATATACCTCTCCTCGAACCCCCTCCACACTAATATAGTTGACCTACATTTAGAGCAACATGAGAGCTGAGTCACCATCATGTCATGTAGATCGTGTCACTTTCTTTTCAAATAGATTGAACTTGGTGCAATCCACTTCCAGAGCATTCCTGGCCAGCAAGATTCTAACACTGATGATGTTTAGAAAGTTTTACATTTGTCTCGCAATTCAAACTTTGAAGTGCAAAAAAAATAATAATAACGGAACATGTTTTTATTTTCTGAGATGTATTCATTTTTATCTTATCAATTTTTGGTAGAAATTATATGCTGCTCTCTCTGTAACATCTGATGGCTTTAAATTCAGTTTTAAAAAGAACATTTCAGTGCTATCTGACAAATGGGGATAAACTTGAAAATCTTCCACTGTCAGGAATGATTGAACATGAAATCTTTAAGTGAATAAGTTTATCATTATGATAATCTTTCACTGTAGTGAACAAGTTTTGTATGAACAACTTTCACTGAAACAAGTTAGTCTGTCATGAAAATCTTCCACTATAGTGAAGTAGTTTATGATGAAACACTTTCACTAAAATAGTTACCTGTAGTCTATTTACAAAATTGTTCAATGTAGTGAATAATTTTTATCATGGAAAAAATTCTCTAAAGTAAGTTAGTCTACATTGTGTCATGAAAATTTTGCACTATAGTCAAGTAGTTTACCATGACAAACTTTCACTAAAATACTTATATTCAGTCTATTTTAAACTTGTTCACCGTGGTGAAGAATTTTACCCTGAAAAACTTTCACTAAAGTGAGTTAGTCTATAATTTAAATCTGTCACTATAGTAAATTAGTTTATCAAAAAAACTGTTTTGTTAAAGCAGTATTTTGTATATTTTTGGGGTATATTTATATGTTTTACTTTGAGAAGAGTAGTATGAAATAAAAGTTAAATTAAATTAAACATTAAACTGTTATATAGATTATATTGATGTGGATAATGTATTTTAATCCACAAGTTGTTAAAGGTTTGTGTAATAAGACATTGCACTGAGGTGTCCATTACTGCAAGATGAGATTGCTCCTTTAAAGCTAATATTTGTTGGCAGTTCATAATCTTTTTCACTTTTCTTTTCCCTCCAGTTCCAATGGAACGTACATCAAACATGGCAAACTTGGGGCTGCTATATTGGGTAACCACACAGCCAATGACGTAAGTTCTGTTTTGTCTTGGATCAGTGAATTTTATTTTTCAATCAAAAGTTGCAGGATTTGAAACTAGGCATGGTAGAAATGCAATCTAGTGAGGTTTGCAGTAACGCCGTGTACATGAGTAGGATTTGAAACTAGGCATGGTAGAAATGCAATCTAGTAAGGTTTGCAGTAACACCATGTACATGAGTAGGATTTGAAACTAGGCATGGTAGAAATGCAATCTAGTAAGGTTTGCAGTAACGCCATGTACATGAGTAGGATTTGAAACTTTGCATGGTGGAGATAAAATCTAGTGAGGTTTGCAGTAACACCATGTACATGAGTAGGATTTGAAACTTTGCATGGTAGAGTTACAATCTAGTAAGTTTTGTGGTAACACCATGTACATGAGTAGGATTTCAAACTTTGCATGGTGGAGATACAATCTAATAAGGTTTGTCAAGTTTGAAAGAGGGCTTCACTGAGTGGGATCAACGTTTCACAAGAGAAATCACTTAGCATAGTGGCTAGAGATACATATCTTACCATGATCAGAGTCCAGCGTTCAATCATTTTGGTGTTAAGTTACATCATAGCGGTTACGTAAACAAATACCTGTGAGAGATATACAAATTCAATAAAATCTAATGCCCTTTACTGATTTAATTTGTTTATTTTCCAGTACAAAGTATTACTGTACATCAGCAAACAGCAGCAGGTGACACATGCAAGAATTACGCCCCATTTTGTCTTCACAGTAAGTTCCTCCTTTTTTCAATTCTTCATCCCCAACCTTTCAAAATCCAACAGCATGTTTTGTTTGATTCTGTTGGACAGTTCAGGTGTTGATTTACTGATTGGTGTTAGACTGAGGACTGCACTAGTAAACTGATTATGCTTTACATGGGATCAGACATACCACCATAATCAGAGTCCAACAGTTTGGGTGATGAGTTACTGAATGGTGTTGGACTGAGGACTGCACTAGTAAACTGATTATGCTTTACATGGGATCAGACATACCACCATAATCAGAGCCCAACAGTTTGGGTGTTGAGCTACTGAATGGTGTTGGACTGAGGACTGCACTAGTAAATTGATTATGCTTTACATGGGATCAGGCATACCACCATAATCAGAGTCCAACAACTTGGATGTCAAGTTACCACATATGGTGTTGGATTTATTGAGAGTGAGGAAGAATCCTATTGTGGTGCTTCTCCACCAAAGTCCAGGCCCATTTAACCATTTGTACATGGACGTTGCAATTTAATCTTTTTGAAGTAAAAGTGGTTGCCAATTTAAGCCAATATATATATTTATTATTAGTTTCCCATTTACGTACCTAAAACAGTTCTCAAAATGCTTTATACTATCGAAAGCTGCTGTACTTCTACCCAAGTAAGTTTTTGTTGCTATTAATTTTAAGAGTGATCGCCAAAGGTATACCTTCCCTTTAAAAGCACTGTACTTGTTATCGATGAAGAACTGTAGTAGAGAATGCATCCTGACAACATGAAAAAAGCAAGCATTTAGGAACCATGCTAAGGAGTAACGGACAAATTTTCAAATGAACTTTCACAGGCTTTAACTTTGATATAAGCGCTCATAACATGTTCTTCTTGTTTTAGACGCAAGCTAACAACTATGCCACGTTCTACGATGAGCAGAGACAAAACTGGTCCATCATGTTTGAGTCGGAGCAGAACGCAGAAGACTTTGCCAAACAGGTAGGGAAAACATGATGTAATAGATCATACGCACATGACTACACTGGAGTGTATAGGGCGCCCTCACGTTGGGGGCACTCTCATAGAGGTCAAAAGGAGATTGCGCATTGGCCAATCCTGTCCGCGCATGTACAAATTTCTGTTTCCATTTTTTCATCATCGGTTTACCTCCTAAGGTGGCGGCATGATGACGTCATTGTATAAGGGGGGGAGGTATTGTGTCAAAGATAGGGGTGGGGATTATTCCCAGTGCATTTGTGGTTTTATTTCTTGGGAATCAGTCTCTCTGTGTGTGAAAAGTTATTTATGGTTGAATCTATAATCCTTATTTGGCATATTTTTAATCTGATCTTAAGGTGGGATTAGCCAAGCTGAATGCTTCAGGGGGCATTACGCGGGGAGTAATCCAACAAGACCTGACAATCGGTGCTGGCGACCCCGTCAGTGAGGGGGACTCGGTGGAGGTGAAATACACAGGCTGGCTGTACCAGAACAGGGCGTTTGGAAGTGTAAGTTAACAAAATATGTGTCACATCAGGTTTGAGGCACAGCATGGTGGAATAATGATGGGTCCCATTTTATATGCTCCATCATTTCTTCTGGTTCAATGAAAATTGTGTTCATGTTATTTTCCGAAACCCTCCTTTGGTATTTGTGTATACTCTAAGAATCCTCAAAATCTCCCATGCTAGTCACATATCAGTGAAGTAACCCATGCCACACTTTCCTGTCGTTGTATTTGTATGTATGGTCGATCAGTGCCACAGGTTTCCACTGCAGAAATTGACCAAGGTTGATAACCTTATCTCTTTCAACAGTGGCCCAATACCATTGCAATTGAGCACAGCTGGAGGCTTCTCCAGTTTACCACTCTCATTGAAGCACTGTGGGCAGTGGCTCTACTCTCTACATAAGCTTGTGTGTGCCTCAAAATGCCACTGTTGTGGCATACTGAGGTATGGGTTGGTTGTCTCCAGAATCAAGCTGTTAGTAGGAGGGTTTTTATTGTCTGTATTATGGGGTTCTGTAGGGGAAAAACAGACTTTAACTGAACTGAACTGAATGGAATATCGGTACAGTTTTGGCAACATCATTTGACTTGACATTCACCCTTTCAAAAACCAATGAACATAATATTACCTTGAACTGAAGTATTTTGTTCTAACTCTGTAGGTGTTTGACAGCAATGCAAGTGTGGACAAGGCCTTCCGCTTTAAAATCGGCCGAGGGAAGGTTATAAAGGTAGGTACATTGTAGTCCCTGGTGTCCGGTCTAGAATGCTGAAACACCCTGCTCAAGACATATGTGTTGTTGTAGCCTGGTTTCATGACGTATGCACACAGTTGCTAAACTTTGTTTTGTGAATGGAATAGTCAGTTTCCATATTTCATTATCTTTTGACCACAAATCCACTACCTGAAGTCCTTTTCACACTACCGAGCCAATGGGAGACTTTGGAACGCTAGGTGGCAGCAGACTTACCATGTAAATTTCCATTGTGTAATGTAGTTCTGAGCATGCGCACATTACCGAGAACAGTGGGTTTACCTGGTAAGTCTGCTGCCACCTAGTGTCCCAAAAGTCCCCCATCACCAGGAAGTTAATCCCAAGGAAATTCCTGGGGAATATTAAGACCACTGCTACCCTGTGTTTGTTTTCACACTTGATGCAGTTTTCATGAGCACACGGTATGCTAACCCTGGGGTTATCTTGCTTAACTCTACTCCCAAGTAGGGATAGCAGGAATAGCAAGTCAAATGTGGAAAGGTCAACCAGATTTTCTTGACAACTTCCCAAAACATTTGTGAAACGTGGAATTTGGCATATAGCTCTGATATGTAAACTTGCCTACTCTTGGTAGCGGCTACGGCTGTACCTGGATCACCACATTAACATGCGTTGAAGTATATGCTCCCCTTAGCAACAGCCGTAGCCGCCAATTTTGACATGGCCTTACATTGCTCTCCAAACCCTGCAGGGCTGGGAAGAAGGAGTGATCTCAATGAAGAAAGGTGGGCGCCGGTTGCTACTCATTCCTCCATCACTAGCCTATGGAAAGAAGGGACTAGGTTCTCGGATACCGGCCAACACTACGCTCATATTCGATGTTGAAATTAAAAAGGTAGGTCAAAGTTGAACGGGGTTTATAATCAATTGTTGTAGAGTATGTTGTTGGAACGTTTTGCTAAGGTAGAGTGAGTTAGTAATCAAATAAATCTCCCACACTCGTGGCTGAAACTGTACTGCTTGTGTCCTTGAGGAAGACAACTCTCCATAGTTGCTTCTCTCCACCCAGGAATAAGATTGGATGATATCCTTTCAGGACATGCAACTTTATGCAGCTGATCGGCCAACTTAACAGTTTCAACACTGCATTGTACTAAGTTTCAAAATCATTTAATTTGAATTTGGAATTTTTTTGTATGTTCTTTTTATTATGCCAAAAAAATTAAGCACTTCACTGCAAGTTTTTCCAGAGCAATTTCTCCATACAGAGTTTTGACCTCTGGTTTTTGATCCCGCAGCAGCAAGTAGAACCTGCACCATGGATTATTAACGACGTAGTTATGATGTATAAACTACAAGATTGTATCATGAACACAAATGTTAATAAATAAGTGTCAACGTCTGTATGTAGGCCCTCCCAATGTTGTAAACAAGCAGTTGTGTCTTTCAAGAATCGTGTTTTATAAATGATGTTATCTTTGGTTTTCCCTGAAGGTTAAAGTAACCAAAGACAAGGATGAAACAGGCTCAGTGTCTTCTGATGCCATGGAGGCGGGATCACTAGGTGCTAATGATACCCAACGTGCCGCCTCCCCAAGGGTGGATGGGATGAGGTGAGACAAACTTAGAAATCATCTGATGTAAGATGTTTAATAATAATAATAACTAGTTCTTATATAGTGCATTTTACAATAACGTATCAATGCGCTTTACATTAGTCAATGTTAGTGCCCTGGTCATTGGGCCAATAGCATTCCTCTAATCTTTCTCAGCTCCCTGGGGAGTATACAGCCTCGGGCTGCCATGGCGCTCCAAAGGCTTTTTCAAACACAATATCAACCTCTACCCTTGCAGGTACCCATTTAGACCCCTGGGTGAAGAGAAGCAATTGTAGTAAAGCATCTTGCTCAAGGACACAAGTGTCATGACCGGGATTCGAACCCACACCCTGATGAATTAACCACCAGAACTTGAATTTGATGCTCTAAACTGCTCGGCCATGACAACCTACATGTTTAGTGCACTGGACTCAAGTTCTGGTGCTGTCGGAGTGTTGGGTTTGGGTTTAGGTCAGAGTTTTACTAAGCAATGCTAAAAACTGTTTAGCAAGAACTGGTAACCAGCTGTAAAATAGTCGGTCATCATGTCATGGCCTAGCGGTCTGGTGCATTAGACTCGAGTCCTGGTGTTGTCAGAGTGTGGGTCCAGGTCCCAGTCATGGCACTTGTGTCCTTGAGCAAGACACTTTACTATAATTGCCTTGTCCTTCTGATGGGATGAAAAGCCAAAAGTCCCATGTTTTCTGAAATGCATCTTAAAGATCCCGGTGTGCCCTCTTTTCTGGCATGGTTTGGCTGCAAATAATACAGTACCTTGTAACTCTTAGATGGAACTATATCAATGGGTGTCTTTCGATAAATAAATCAAAAAGCTCTTACCTATAGAAGGATAATTTAAGCGCTGTGGAATGCTTGTAAAAATCAGTGTAAAAATTTATGCTGTTTTGTTATTGTTAAACATTAGATTTTGAAATTTTACACCAAAAATTTGATTCTATAAGGAATGCTAGCGAGGTTCAGTGTTCTTGGCAATTTGTTTATGCTAAGAATTACAAGAGCGATGAAAAATATGGTATGTCTGTTTGCCACTTTTAACTTTTTAAACTAGAGCAGGACTTGAACCTGCGACCTCCAGGAACCTGCTGGTGCTCTAACAACATCTAGCCCTAATGTTGGCAGTCTCCTGATTTTGTCAATATCTTTGTTTGGGGTACCAGTCAGAAACCATTTACATGTAACCTGTAGCAGCCGTATAGTCGGGGAACTCACCCAAGTTTACGACTCAACCCGGGAAGCGGCAGCAGAGGGGGATGTGACTTAAGGGGATGTGACTTTTTATTTCAACTATATCAAGTAGTACACCATAGGGGCAACTGACTGGGTAAATTTTAAATAATTTGGGGTTGAAAAAGAAAATGAAAGGAGAATGTGAAGCTCTGCTTGATGGTGAAAGTGAGAATTAAACTAGTTTACCAGAGACGGCCGTGTAAAAATCTCTTCTTGAATAAAGTGGTGGTTCTGAAAAGAGTGGAGATCGGATAAGTCTCAATGGTGTGAAAAGTAGGCTCTGTACGTCTTCAGGAAAATGCTGGACTTCAACTGACGTCGTCCCCATTAAGCCGGTTTATTCTCACGTGCTTATTTTGAATGTAGCAATGAAAGTAGGTAGTGGCGAGTTGATTTCTTCAAATGCTATTTTTCTCGATTTTGACGATATTTCACACAACTATTTCGCTGGCGGGTTGGTCCTGAGATGAACTTTGTAATAAAAAAGCTTTCAGAATGAAATTAATCAATTTTGTTTTAAGATGAATACCATTTCTGTACCGTGTCTTAAAGAAATGTTTTCCTCTTTGTCTCTTCCTTAAAGTAGCAGTGATGAAACAGTCAAGACAAGGTCTGCATCTCTCACTGAACAAATGTCGTCAGTAAGTTTACAACTTGTTATTGAAAACTCTGCTCGTTCTCTATGTAATTGTTTTTAGTTACAGCAGCAGGCATGATACTTTTCCTACTGTAATATGATTTACTTCTTCTTTTTTTCTCCTGAGAAAAATCAGTAATTTTTTTATTAAATAGCCAGAAAAACTTATAAATGCCTATACCATGTATTTATGTTGGTCAGACCTTGTACTCAATAAAAATTCCTACTTTTTCCCAGTGACCAAAATATCATGCCAGCAGCAGGCATACCTCTTGTTGGTGTGGCTGGCATAGGTGGCTAGTGCGTGTGAAGCATCCACCTCCCACCAATGTGGCCTTGGTTCGATTCCCGGCTGTGGCCATATGTCAGAAAGGTTGCATGTGAGTTCACTCCTGTGCCACAGGGTTTTTCTTCGGGCCGTCCTGTTTTCCTTCCTCTGGAAAAATCAAACACTTTCGATCACAGTCTGTGTTTTGTGGTCATATGTTGGTCAATGTGGCTGGCTGCCAAGAGTGCCTTTACATGCCTGAAGCTCAACCACATTGTGGTCGCGTTCTTCGCAATTCAGCTTCTCAGCTGCAAGGATGACTAGCCTCCAAAATTATTACTGTTACTTTGATACCGTGTTGCATCTCACATTTCTGTGAAGTTGCCCAAAGTATTGATAACTGAAGGCGGACTTGGTGTAACTTGGTATGAGTTACAGTAATAGGAAAGACAAACAAGTCCAATTCTTAGTCCTGTTCTGTTTTGCAGAGTCCAGCCAGCAGTAGTAAAGCCAAGCTGATCTCTAGAATGGCCAAGATGGGACAGCCCATGCTACCACTACAAGGGGCTGCCATAGCTGCAGATAGCACCGACGAATCAGAGGTTGATGTGAGTATACAATGCTAATTAATGCAAATTGAACAAGGAGAATGCTTAGCTCTTTCGTTGTCTGTGTCTGCTGAGCACGCCCTCTATAGTTTGCTTTGGACATAGCTAGCTTTGGAATATTAATACCATCTGACATGCCTGTATGGCAGAACTAAACCAGATCAACCAATGGGAAAGCTGATATTTGGCACACATAGATAAAATGGCAGCACGCATGATTTGCCTCAATGTAGATACGCAAAGATAGCTACACACACACGGTATTCTCTGCAATGTACTTCTCTGACAACCCTCAAGTGGAATGTGGTTCCCTGATCACAACTTGATTTCTAATGCAGATTCCGAGTCCGATGTAAAAGGTGCCAGACTATATGGTACCTTTGCAGTCTTGTTTTAGTTATGTAGGCTGTATCCTAATTGGCGGCTCTGGCTACAGCTTTGACTGTTGCTAAGGGTGTTGCTAAGGATGTCTTATACTTTAATGCATGACAACGCGGCGATACATCTGTAGCCAGAGCCGTAGCCACCAATTCGGTCATATCTGATTTGTTTGTATTTTAGAATATTGTCTGTAATTTATCTTTGTATAAATATTATTTTCAATATCCCTCTATACCTCAGAATAGTTAACTAGATCAGTGGCGCATTACAAATGCTGTATTTTGTAATTATACTATCCACCCATAACGACCACACCCTTTCCCCCCCCCCCAGGAAATTAAAAGCACTACACATTTGTAACGATAGCCAAAGAGCAGCCGATAACAATTACCCGCTGAGAAAGTGTAAATAAGATTAGGCAGTCGCAAAATAATGTAATTATTTTTCCCCCCTGGTGATTCATTCTTGTAAACTCGTTTACAAGAAAACAGCCACATGAAGAAAACAGTCACATTCAGTGTGAACGCATGGTCGAATGTGTAAACAAAGGTTGATCATGCTAAATTTAGCAAGATATCTTTATGCAAGGCAGGCAGTCTAGCGTAGCGGAGCCAAAACTTACTTGAAATAGTTTCAAACACAGCTGCAATGGTCAGACGCTTACAATCCGTTGCGCCATTTGGAGTGGAACTATAGTGGAAATCACAACTGGTACATTGTTGGTGGTAATTTTGATCTAAAAATGAAATCGTTACAGGAGAACAGCGCCTCGGACACCGGCTATCCGTCCCTGCCAACACACGCGCATCCACGCAGTAAGCCCGTTAAGACAGCACGCAAGCCGCCGACTACCAGTGCTAAGCCGGACCAGCAAATGCCTATTGTTGGCGACCAGATGATGCAGCAACAGCCTGGTATGCAGATGCCTATGCAGAATAACACAGCTGGTATCCCGCAAGCCTCCCAGGGTAGGTTGTAGTGATTTTAAAAGTCTGAAATATTTTCCAGTGGAAACACAAAACACAAACAGAGACTTCACATGGTTGTCCCGGCAAGAATTAAAGTATGTGTATACCATGTTTTGAGATGTTTGTATTTAAAATTGTGCTTCAATAAAAAAGTGCTATTTTAATTTCTTAAATGTGCAGCTTCAGTACCCTCATAAATGGTTCTTTGAATGTCGATCATAACTCAATAATTCAGGCATGCAACTCTTACGCGTTTCCGCGGATTTCCGCGTTTTTTTTAAATGATCAGCGCTAAAATAAAAAAAAATCGAAAAAAAAAAGAAAAAAACTTTTTTTTTTTTTTTGGCGATTTTTTTTTAAAAAGCCTTATATATGCTTGGCAACAACAATGTACAACCACAATAATGTGAAATAAGCCTAGTACATGCTAAGAATGCACCTAAGAGCATAATAAACCTCAACATTTTCTAGGGTACCATTGTGGATCTCATGTCCCTTGGCGTTTTGGCTGCCTCGCTCCGCGCTTGCGTTGTGCCTTTGAAAATTTCCTCTTTTTTTATCATCGGGCAGTTGCATGCCTGATAATTGCAACCAAAATGCTTTGTGAGACTCTATGAAGTTGTTTTAATCGCCCAGTCAATGATTTTTACAGAATTTGTTGGTATTTAGTCTTGTATTTACCCCCTTCTACCCCCATAGGCTTGACGCATACAGTGGCCGTCTACCAGCCTCAGATGCAGCCCCAACAGCAGCCCTTCCAGACTCAAGCCCAGGTGCAACAACAGGCCATGGGCATGCAGGGAATGGGACAGCAACCAGCATTCCAAGTAAGAATATTGGGGTCAAGGTTGATGTTGAGTTTGTTTTATATATTCGTTCTGAGCTTCAAAATGGTTGATGAAACCATTTAATTATCATGAGGCGGTTTTTGTAAATAGCTAGGGAAATATGTCCTATAGGTCCCTTGAGTATGATGTCACAAGCTCAAACAGCGCCCTCTCTGAGGTCAAAGGAAGACCTATCATTGAGAGATGTGCCTGGTGCATAAACATATGTGTGTTTCCACTGTTTTACCTCAGCAATGGCAGCTTACATATTTCGCTGCATGTTTGTCTGTAATAACTGTCGACCAATGGGCGCCTTCTTTTGATCTCAGTGAGTGAGGGCGCTGCATGTATGTAAGCTTGTGATGTCGTATGCAGGGTGTCTTTGGAAATACAATGGAATAGATATTGTGTGTGGAATGGGGAAAACTATACAATTTTGAGAAATTTAGTTGTGCCTAATTGATTCTGCTATACCTGATTAATCCTGTAATACTTCTTACTATTTGGTCCTGCAGTGTTTGTATGTTTGTATGTTTGTACGTATGTAGTTATATATTTTTCATAAATAAGATATCTGTTCAATCCTGTAAATATATGAGTGATCCTGTTATACCTGATTGATCTCATTATACCTGATCAGTCCTGCTACACCTGATCAATCTGTTACACCTGATCAATCTGTTATACCTGATCAGTCCTGCTACACCTGATCAATCTGTTACACCTGATCAATCTGTTACACCTGATCAATCTGTTACACCTGATCAATCTGTTATACCTGATCAGTCCTGCTACACCTGATCAATCTGCTACACCTGATCAATCTGTTACACCTGATCAATCTGTTACACCTGATCAATCTGTTACACCTGATCAATCTGTTACACCTGATCAATCTGTTACACCTGATCAATCTGTTACACCTGATCAATCTGTTACACCTGATCAATCTGTTACACCTGATCAATCTGTTACACCTGATCAATCTGTTACACCTGATCAATCTGTTACACCTGATCAATCTGTTACACCTGATCAATCTGTTACACCTGATCAATCTGTTACACCTGATCAATCTGTTACACCTGATCAATCTGTTACACCTGATCAATCTGTTACACCTGATCAATCTGTTACACCTGATCAATCTGTTACACCTGATCAATCTGTTACACCTGATCAATCTGTTACACCTGATCAATCTGTTACACCTGATCAATCTGTTACACCTGATCAATCTGTTACACCTGATCAATCTGTTACACCTGATCAATCTGTTACACCTGATCAATCTGTTACACCTGATCAATCTGTTACACCTGATCAATCTGTTACACCTGATCAATCTGTTACACCTGATCAATCTGTTACACCTGATCAATCTGTTATACCTGATCAATCTGTTACACCTGATCAATCTGTTACACCTGATCAATCTTTTACACCTGAGCGATCTTGTTTTACCTGAGCGATCTTGTTATACCTAATCGACCCTTGTTTACGGACTCTGCATAACCTGTGTACATTCACTCAATTCGATATATCAATTATCAACATTTGTTGTCATTCGCAAACCATAACATTCCAGTCATGAACACACAATTGGAATTATTTATTCATACCATAAGGGTGTACTTTGACATGTAATAAGACACACATGGAACTTACATCTTTACCAGTGACATAAAGGCCTTTTTGAAAACATGGCTTGGGGTTTATCTCCAGCAAAAACGTGCACTTTCACTACGGAACTTCAAACAGCCAGATAGAGCCTAAACAGAAACTAAAGCCTTGTTACCAAAAAGGGCCTCATGCCGTTTTTTCATACCGCAAACCATTATGTCATGTTCCCAGTGTGCAGTAGCAGTAATGAATACCGATTCTTAATATAGTCAAAAGGTATCAGACTAAATTTTACACCTAGCCTCTGTTTGAAACATAACTCAATGGAAGAAGGAAACACCCACTCTACATTTTTTAAAGGATGTAATTATAGACCATGCCACCTTATTTACATAAAGAGTGGCCATAGGCATTTTCTTGCAGGCAAGATACTGCGCTGGACATATGAGAAATTTTCCTGCTTTAATAATTGTTACTACCAAAAAAATTAAGAAACTGTGAAAGTAACAGCTGAACGGTTCTGAAATGTGACCACTTTCTTCATCTCAAAAGTGAATTAAAAAGTGGACAATGCAATCTCCATAAAAATGTCAGATTTTATGTTTACTTCCTTTGAGCTGTGTACAAATTGTGCCCGCAGGAAGTACAGGCTTTGTGGTTCTTTTGTAAACGGATGTCACAGGTTACAAGGTCTAGTGTGTAGGGGTTCACGAATATTAAGTAGTTTAAGGTTTGCCCCTTAAGATAGGGTTATCTTGAGTTGGCGTAGAGCAATACCAAATCACATTGGACCAAATATTGAGTAGTGTTTATCAAAATCCTTGTTTCCCTTCTTCTGTCTGTCTCTGTGTCTGTCTGTCTCTTTTAAATCTTGTGCTACCCAACCTCCTTTGTTTCTAACCCCGTGCTCTACACCTGCGCCTTACACCCATTTTTATTTGTTTTGTCTGCCACCCTCTGCTTTGCATTCACAGTCTACGACCTTCCATGGGACAGCTCAGCAATATCCATTTCAGGTACTGTGGTAATCACGTCTAGTTCTCACATGTGTGTGTTTTCCCTAGTCGAAAAGGTGTAGTACATGTACATCATTGTTGTTTGGAAGAGTAAGTTCATTTCAATCCTCTAGTTTCAGTCAATAAACACACCATACAACCAACTTTTGAAAATTGTCATCAAAATAGATGGTCCTGTTTTTATACAGCAAACTGGTGTCTGTTTTGTGTATAAAAACAGGACCACATGTTTGTGTTTTGAAAATTTTCATCAAAATAGGTGGTGTCTGTTTTGTAAGGGTTTTTGTGCAGTTTTAATGCTTATTTTGATTCAGCAACAGTGATTTTTTGGGGGGTAGAGGGTCTTCAAATGCCTTTCCCTTGACTTTGGCAGTAAATAAGGTAGAATAATTCTCTTGGGAATTGGTACTGTCATGTACTTTAAAATGGGTTGCCAATCAGATTGAAACTAAACAATTCCTGCTGAAGCCGATCAGAGCATACCGATCGAAACGTTGAGTTGTCATACCACCGGTTCTTCTCAGAACCACCACGACTCAAAGAGATTTTACCCATGGTGTCATCGCAAGCCTCACCTGCAACAAGTGTTGAAATAATGACCCATCCTTTATTCTGTCTATAAACCCTGTACACCATCTGTGCATGGTGACGAGAATTCTTCACCCAACTTGCTAACAAAATATTTAAAAATACAGTCAGATTTTTCAAACTTTTAAATGAGGGAAAATTTTGAGTAATAACATTGAAAGGAATACAACAGTACATTTTGTGAGATAAAAATAATCAATTTGTGTGAAAGTCATTTTACAAAATACATCAAAATGACATAAATGACTGGTTAAAACAAAAATGGTTTGGGGTAAATTGTTGTGTCAGAAAAATAGACTTGTAAGTGTAGACGCTTGTATACAAAGTACTCGCCTTCAACTTGTGCTTTCTATGCGCGAATCTACTCTTTCTTTCCCAGTCTCCTTAACATAATGCACTTCCTGACAACCAGAGGACTAAACTGAATGTACTCTTCCAAAATCCAAAAATGAACAATTCCATTCAGAGCACTTTCAATTTAAACATTTTTAATTTTTCTTGCTCAGTAATTTTTTTATTTTATTTTATATTTTGTTTTTTTCTGCCAATGCTAGCCTTGCTAATTTACCTTAATTTATACTTCCTTGCTAATTTAACCTTTACATGACACATGCTTTCAACCCCAAATGTGTAAAATAAATCTGAAGGTGCCAGACCTACATGTACTTCCATCATACAGGGATGAGAAATTCAGACTTTTATCCGAGTTTAGAATGTTTCGAGTCTGCCTGGTAAACAAAACAGCGCTGTAATTTTCTCCAAATTAAATAAGTCATGCTCTTTGATCTACTTCTCTAGTGCTATTGGAAACTGTTCCCAGAAGCTCCTTTGAAATCTATAATTGCACGGGTACCTTAAGGTGGAAATGCCGTCATTTCATTGACCTCTTTTATAGAGTTGCTGAAGTAGCAAATGTGCTTAACAATGTTCGGCTTAGCAAAACGAGCAGGATACCAGTCACAGATGATACATATGGAATGGTATTTTGGCTGGTAACCTTAATCACGTAAGCATAATTTTATTGTGCTTAGCTACTCTTTGTGCTTAAAGCAGCTCTATAAAATTGGGTCCTGGATTCCAGTTTCAGACCTTTATTTTTGTCAGCGTGGACTTTCACACCTGAGCATAGCAGGCTTTTTGCTTGTGACCGACCCCCAAACCCTGCATCATAGACCCAAGACTCATATTGTTGTTGGACTCACACAAATGTCTACACATACACCGAATGATCCTCGGCTCGAGTTCACAAAGCAGTAAGATTCATCTTAAAATGAGTGGCCAATATCGCCATAGCGATTTCCGTTGTGACATCACACTTTGCTTAGCCATTAAGATTGATATACAGTTAAGATTCATCTTAAATCTTTGTGAAATCTGCCCCTGGACACATTCTACTCCGGTGACAGTTTGTGGCATTTTATAACATAGCAGTAGAGTACTTTTTTACAAGTCTGGTGAGATTCTTCTTTAAAGGTATTGTACAGGATTGGTAGAGCTGACAAATTAGTTGCCGACAGTGTTCATTATTTGTGTGATCAACCATATACATGAAATAACAAACCTGTAAAAATGTGTCCTTAATCTATTGTGTGAGTCGAGAGAAAATAGTGAAAAACTATGTACAATTTTGTCAGCATGGAAACACATTGTCCTTAATTTTTGTGTAACAACTGAAATCAGCTGGTGCATATTTTTTAGGTTTTCAGATACATTTTTATTGAATATGGCTTCATTTCAGAGAGAAATGTTTCACAGAAAAAAATTGTTCTAGTGTGGACGTCATCATCAGTACAAGCTTTCAGACTAAAATTAAACAACGATGTTTTATCTTTACCAATCCTGTATAATACCTGAACTCTAACACTTACAACTATGGTACTTTTCACTTTCTTTAACTTTCCCTCCTATATTTAGTTTATTTTTTTCATTTCACCTCTTAACACCATCAGTCATTTCTAAATGCTTGCTGTGTGTACTCACTCCACCCACCCTAACCCCATTAAAAATTAAAAACAAAAACAGTTCATGAGACTTGCAAGGAGATTGTTACCTGACACTATGGTATCTTGATTCCCACAATCCTGAGTCTTCATACTGGATGTTGGACTTTACTGGAACGCAGGACCATACTCTAATACAAGAACTGTAGTAGGCCCAATGTCACGCTGTTGCTTACCATAAGAATTCTGCGCTTACAACCAAAGGAATTTTGTTGGTCATGGTACACAGCGAGGGCAGTATTCTGTGTGGTAAGCAACGCCACGAAATATGGCCCTGGGCCCAATTTTATAGAGCTGCTTTAGAACAAAAAGTAGCTAAGCAAAGCAACATTGTGCTTACCAGAATAAGGTTACCAGCCAAAAAGCCAAAGAAACATGTACCGTTTTTGACTGGTATCCTGCGCATTTTTGCTAAGCAGAAAACTGTTAAGCAATTTGTTCTGCTTAAGCAGCGCTAAAAAATTTGGCTGTGGTGCTTGATATAGTAACAGCTATCCTTGGCTTTATCTCTTTAACAGTACTATTATCTGATCTATACTTAGCAGCAATACCAGGGGCAGCCAACCGATCCCAACATCCTACTCCAGCAGCAGGCTGCAGCAGTCGCAGCGCAGCAGACACTCCAGCAACAGCAGCAGCAGCAGTTTGGTGGTGCCCGGTACCCAGTCACCAGCCAGGCCCTCATACAGCCTGTTATATCCGAGTTGCCGTTGCTGCTGTCAGAGTCCAGACAACACCACACGGATCTCAAGCTCGTTGTGGATGTGGTATCTGGCAAGATCGACAACCTAGCAACAAGGGTAAGATTTCATATTTTTACAGATTTAATAATCAACAATCAGTATAACTTGGTTTTGCCCCACATAGATAGGGGATTATCATCGGTACTCTGCCTCTGGTAGGTCTTGCACATGAGTTAACAATATTACTACATATTTATCCATGCTACAAAGTCCTGGACCCAATTTCATAGAGCTGCTTAAGCCCCAAATGTAGTACAATAAAAATGATGCTTACCAGAGTAAGGTTACCAGTCAAAATACCATGTCACATGCACCATTTCTAACTGGTATCCTTCTAATATTTGCTAAGCTCAAAATTTATAAGCAAAATTGTCTGCATAATGAGCTCTTCGAAATTGGGCCCTGGTCAATCCTGTTCATCTCTACAGTACTCTCTCTCTCTCTGCAGTCAATCAAGAAGCATTTTCCTTCTTCTTCCTCTACCTCTCTTCCCTTCAAAATTTCCTTCAATCATCTGTCAGTAAACTGTCGCCTCTTAACCAGTCACTGCCGGGATCTTCCATTGTTTTCCCTCCAGTCTAACAGGATTATTATTACAGGATCTGGAGTTTATTTCATTTAAAGGTAGGGTCATACTTTGGTAATGACCCCCCCCAAAAAAAAAAAAAAAAAAGTTGTGTAGTTTTTATCCGAAAGCTTACCTGTTACAAAGATGGTAATGGTAGTAAGCATCCTGCAAAATTATTTCCTCTGATATGCCTCCGTTGATTGGAAATCAATAAAAACATTTCAATCTGAATAACGATTCATGCATGAATAATAGTTTCTCAGAATTCTGAGGGTTGGTGTCCATTCGCGAGTGCTGCGGCCAGAGATGCGGCTGGTACCTGCTGCTGTCACCTTGGTAAACGTGGATGGATTCAATGTTGAAAATACCGTAACATTTTTTTGCTGTTTTCTCATGATGTAGACGCTGTATTTAGCTGAAGCTTTCACAGGTGACTTCTATTGAATTTTTCTTGATAATTTTGCCAATAAATTAGAATTAGGTTGACAAAAACTGAACAATGACCCTGCCTTTAAATGCGAAGGGTCAATTGAAAACACCCTTCCTTAAACTTCCTCCCTTTAACCTCGACAGCACGAGGTTATGTAATTGAGGAAATCCCTCAATGGGCAACAGTCTGGACCTGCTGTCATTAAGTCCCTCCTCAATATCCGTCCCCTTGTGTGACTTTGAATATACAAGGCAAAAGTCCCAGACTACATGAAGACGATTGTCTAGTGCAACATACCTCCTGACTCAAACTCTTAACTCCCAGGCATTTCTGGTATACTTCCGGACTGTCCCCCTCCCCCCCCCCCCCCCCAAAGTAGAGGTATGACTCACTCTCTTAAAAAATGTCAGCTGCCGTCTTAACTATCGCTATGTAGACAAACACAAAAATGTGTAGCCATAACATGCAGCACTTGATAAACATTGACTTCCTAACATATGGACAGGGCTTGGTATATCCGCTGGATATTCCCGAGGGCAAGAATAATGGCCAGCCCTTTCACACTTGGATCGCTTTACCCCTGATCTACCCCGGCAAATGGACATACCCCCGGGGAATAGCCACCCCTGCTCCGGAGTAAGGGTAAGGAGTAAAACCCTGGGGTGTTCTTGAAACGTGCAACAGGAACCCAGTGAAATAGGGATCTAGGCGGGGACAGTGTGAAAGTGTGCTGGGGTAACCGTGGGGTAAAAAAACTCCTGGGGGCTCCCCAGGGCTGTATTCCACGGGGATAAGAGATACAGTGTGAAAAGGACTTAACATCACAACAGAAGAAGTCCTGCAGTCTAGTGTTTTTTTTTCCAAACACACACTTTCCAAGATTTACTAATGTATTCTGAAATTCTGTATGTATTCTCAAAGTGTTGTGGCCACCGGACTCACGTTCTGGTGGCAGAGTCTTCATAATGTGGGTTTGAACCCCAGACTGGTCAAACATGACAAATGTGTCCCTAAGCGAGAATCGTTATTTGATTCTCTTTACATGGAGTATATATGGGGAACTGCAAGGGCTGAGGTGCTAGGGCGAATTAAGTAATAAATCAAATGATGTACTTAAAATGAAGCTAACAAACCCATTAAAACGTCAGAAAAACACAAAAAGCTTGGAAAATGCCTCATGCCTGTATGGGAAAAACAAACTATTCTTAATATATGTTTATTTTGGAAATGACTGCTCTTCAACGAAACAGTGAGGGAAAAGAATCTTTGGATGGTTCTAAACCAAAGGCACAGCCTTCCCCGAAGGCCATCAAACAGAAGTAGCACACCATTTCATCAAATGATTCTACACTTTGGAACAAACTGACAGCTGTTTAAAAAAAAATAAATAAACAATCTGTGAAAGAAATCCCCGAAACAGTTACCCTCTCTTCAAGAATGATTCACCAATCTGAAGTAAACTGCTAACACCCTTGACTCAAATCCAAGTCCCAGCCCAAATCTTCTACAGCTCAGCATAAATTAATAGCAGGAAATCAACAGAAAAATAGCGAGGGCTAAAAAGTCACGCTGCCCTTCACGTCTATGACTAATAGCCCCTGCGAATTCCTGTACAGCTGAGAGACGTTCCGCCTGGTCCTTCCTTGATAGAAAAAGCTAGTGGAGACTTAAGGGAGAGTCTGGCAACGGCGACCCAGGCTACCCAGTGTACAGTCATAGTTTGTGATGTTTACGTGATACATGCGCTGGCTGTAAAACTGCAGTGGGATTTTTGTATTTTGTTTATATCGGATTCCTAAATGGGACCCAGCCAACGAACAAAGCCACAGACGAAGACGACTTCCAACATGGCCAATAATGGAAAAAACGGACCACATTCTGGAGTGCCGGACGGACACATGTTTTGCACTGTGCCAGCTATGGTGACCATACAGGTATAACGTATAGTTTCTAGTTTGTAGCTGTCTGATATTCAAGAGTGTATTGTCTACAAAGTTTGTGAGTACCAGCTAAGATTACTTGTTATGTCACTATTGGCTGGTAGTCATCTGCAAATGATACTTTGATAAAAGTTGTGTCAGTGAAATTCTTTGGCTATGAGGGGATGAGCTTTATGGGCAGCTGTGCCATTGATTCTGCCACCGGTTTTGTACGGATCAACTTTAATGGTACCGCATAAGATAACACCACCAATCACAGCTTGAGTCTTGTGACACCTTGTTCCAGGAACCTGACCAGCTGGGTGTATCTATATTGTTGAATGGCAAAACTACAGGATACCAGATATCTGATGAGCAGGCCCCAGTATAGGAAACTAAGGATATATAGGAAGGTAGCCTGTACCAACTGTCTGGTGAATAGACCTCAGTGATGTGGAGCCTAATCCAGGCTGTCTTCCTGAATCTAGTTCCTGTTTCTTCACAGCGCATTCCCCTGTGTAAAGGTTGCTGGTTACCAGGCTTTAAGGTTGGATCCCACTATGGAGGAAGCTGACAACACATCAATTACTGATGTAGGAAACGTTAAAGCAAAGCTTAACAGGGATTGAGTCATCATATAAATGACAGCAATCAATGACTGTCAAGACTTATCTTGTAAGAATGAATGCTAGAAATTCCTCTTTTAATTTGTCCAGCATTTATACTTTGATGGTTAGGTGCTATCTGTTTAGGAAAGAATGGGTCTTTTGCGGACACTAGGTGGCAGCAGACTTACCAAGTAAAATCCATTAACTCTGAAGTGTCCGCATGCTCAGAATGACCTAAACAATGGAAAACTACCTTGTATGTCTGCTGCCACCAGGTGTCTCAAAAGCCCCCATCGTTGGCAATGACAAAAACTGAAGAGAGAACCTAGGGGCTTTTTCCAAAACTCGGCTCAGGCTGGATCTTGGCCACATTGTCTTGGGGACTACTGAGGCTTTATGAAAATTTCATTCATAATGTTGGGACAGATATTGACAGAAATTGACAGAAATTGACACAATATTCCCTGTTCGAATCCTCTTTGTTCCTTATTTTTCATGTCATCTTATACTGATGCGTTTTTACTAGACTTTTGAGGCATCCCCTGGCATCGTCGACCATTCAGCAAAGAGTTTTGAACAAGTTGGTTAAAACTTCAGTTGCTATGTCAACCAATAAGGGCGCTGAACTGTGGCGACCACCCTCTGTTTAAGTTCTCTGCACTTTTCGCCATATTTCTGCTAATTTCACCCCATCGTCTGTGTTTCTTAACGTCGGGGTCGTCCGTCTACTAAAACATGGCACATAGAACAAAACTGTTTTGGATTTACACCATCGGCTATCTGCGAAGCAACTTGAAAATTATAGTAAAATAGATATGCAGCGGCTTCGTCTGCAAGGAGCCCTGTCGATTTCTTTCTTGATCTGTAAACAACGCTCCATCCAAAATATCACAGTCACCCACCTAGCGTCAAAATGACCAAGTAGTACAGACGTGTGTTGATGTTGATGTCGAATGAGTGAGATAACCAAACAGTGGGACAATGTTATTGATAGTTGACCAGTTATGAAATCAACATGCCTTTTTGCACAAGCACTATTCTTTCTTTACACCTATACCATGTGATCAGTGACATCGGATGTTTGCTAAAGAGCCACAGAGCCTGGACTTCCTGCAAGCATAATTTGATTTGTTGAAGCTCAACGGAACATGAAGGAAAACATACAAATCTTACACTGAATGGAGATTGCATCGGACAGTTTGTGTGATGAATATAGAGAAAGGAGACATCTCGAAATTTGCTCAGCTGTTTTTTGTTTTTACAATTCTTTATTATGTGGTAATTATAATACAAAATGTAAAAGCTCTCAAGTGACCAGTGTGGTGCGTGTATCTTGCCTGCCGGGAAATGCCCTGGATGCCCTGTCTGTTCGGCATAACCAGGCCGTCGCCCTGGCTTTAAACCACCGCCATTAATCATCCATGTCTCGCTGGAATCTCTCACTTGCCTCGGTGCCAAGACCAATGGAAGCAATCGAGGCAGCCAGCATCTTTTGTCCCTTTTTTGTACCCGCCAACTAAACGAGAGCATGCACGGTACATATTACTCAATGAACCTTTCAAGCAAGTTCACACGTCATCCGCTGTTGAACTCGCTCCACACAGAACATTCCAAGGGGGTTATCACATACAGAGACATAACGAAACTGTTAAATCTGTGTCCTTGAAATGTTATTGCGTTAACACGTCCACCAGCTTGGAGTGGTTACCTCATTTAATTATGTTCCTTACACTAGTAACATTCGTGTTGCACCAACATGAGCTTTTTGTTAGATTCTAAGGTGTGTGTAAGAGGCTTTCTCAACACCAGTGACCCTGTAGTTCAAAAAATATCCCATGGTTTTGCAATTCCAGGGCTCTCCTTTAGTTTAAAAGGCATGCCGTTGACCACAACTTTTCTATTGCTTTTATCCAGGTGGAGAAGCTGAACTTCCAGACAACGGGGGCGTCTGTCCCTCCCAACGTACCCAACCTAGAGGCTAACATCCTGATGCAAAACATCTCCCGCATCGTCCAGGAGAATGAACGACTTAAGAAGGAAGTGCTTGAGAAAGGAAATAAGATTGAGACGCAGAATGAGAAGATCGCTGAGCTCATACAGAGGAATCAAATGTAGGTAGAAGAATCAGGTAGTGTGGGGTGAGGGGAGGTTCATTTGAGACCAAGAAGGCTCATTCTAGATTGAGGGGGTTTATTTGGGATTCAGGGAGTTCATTGGATCCACTGTGGTTCATTTGCGATCCACAGTGGTTCATTTGTGATCCACTGTGGTTCATTTGTGATCCACTGTGGTTCATTTGCGATCCACTGTGGTTCATTTGCGATCCACTGTGGTTCATTTGTGATCCACTGTGGTCTATTTGCGATCCACTGTGGTTCATTTGCGATCCACTGTGGTTCATTTGCGATCCACTGTGGTTCATTTGCGATCCACTGTGGTTCATTTGCGATCCACTGTGGTTCATTTGCGATCCACTGTTGTTCATTTGTGATCCACTGTGGTTCATTTGTGATCCACTGTGGTTCATTTGTGATCCACTGTGGTTCATTTGTGATCCACTGTGGTTCATTTGTGATCCACTGTGGTTCATTTGTGATCCACTGTGGTTCATTTGTGATCCACTGTGGTTCATTTGCGATCCACTGTGGTTCATTTGCGATCCACTGTGGTTCATTTGCGATCCACTGTGGTTCATTTGCGATCCACTGTGGTTCATTTGTGATCCACTGTGATTCATTTGTGATCCACTGTGGTTCATTTGCGATCCACTGTGGTTCATTTGCGATCCACTGTGGTTCATTTGCGATCCACTGTGGTTCATTTGCGATCCACTGTGGTTCATTTGCGATCCACTGTGGTTCATTTGCGATCCACTGTGGTTCATTTGTGATCCACTGTGGTTCATTTGCGATCCACTGTTGTTCATTTGTGATCCACTGTGGTTCATTTGTGATCCACTGTGGTTCATTTGTGATCCACTGTGGTTCATTTGTGATCCACTGTGGTTCATTTGTGATCCACTGTGGTTCATTTGTGATCCACTGTGGTTCATTTGTTATCCACTGTGGTTCATTTGCGATCCACTGTGGTTCATTTGCGATCCACTGTGGTTCATTTGCGATCCACTGTGGTTCATTTGCGATCCACTGTGGTTCATTTGCGATCCACTGTGGTTCATTTGTGATCCACTGTGGTTCATTTGCGATCCACTGTGGTTCATTTGCGATCCACTGTGGTTCATTTGCGATCCACTGTGGTTCATTTGCGATCCACTGTGGTTCATTTGCGATCCACTGTGGTTCATTTGTGATCCACTGTTGTTCATTTTTGATCCACTGTGGTTCATTTGTGATCCACTGTGGCTCATTTGTGATCCACTGTGATTCATTTGTGATCCACTGTGATGCATTTGTGATCCACTGTGGTTCATTTGTGATCCACTGTGCTTCATTTGTGATCCACTGTGATTCATTTGTGATCCACTGTGGTTCATTTGGGATTATAAGGGTTTCCATGTGGGATACAGGAGCTTTATTTGGTCTTTGGTGGTTCATTTGGGATTACGGAGTACATTTTGGATTTAGGGGGTTTACTTTGAATTTGGGGGTTGGTTTATTTTGGATTTCAGGGGTTTATTGGGATTTAGGGGGCGTCTTTGGGATTAGAGGATTATTTGGGGTTCAGGTGGTTCATTTGGGTTTTAGGGAGTATATTGGGTTATCAAGGGGGTTCATTTGGGATGAGGGGAGTTCATTTGGATCTGTGGAGTCAAATGGAGGAACTGTAAGTTTCCTTTGGGATTCAAAGACATTGGGAAAACGTAAGGGTTAATATGGGATGCAGGATGATTGTTTCACTCAAGGTTTCATTTGGGATGCAAATTGGGGATTTTGGGGGATTTAAGGGGGTTCATTGGGGAACCAAAGGTGCATTTGGGTTGTAAGGAGTTCATTGGGTGAACCAAGGGGTACATTTGGGATGTGGGGAGCTCATTGGGTGCATTTGGAATGTAGGGGTACATTTGGAATGTAGGGGTACATTTGGAATGTAGGGGTACATTGGGTGAACCAGGGGGTTCACTTGGAATGTAGCGTGTAAAGTGGAACCAGGGCTCATAGAGGACCTGAAGGGTACCATTGGGACGCATGGAGCTCACAGGAGAAACCAAAGGGTTCATTTTGTATCGAGCCATTGGGAATCTTGGGTTTTGTAGAAACTTAAGTTAATTGTTTATTACCATTCAGTGTGTCTGCATTTCTTTTCTTTCTTTTTTGCAATCCTCGCTGATTTAAACTTCCACACCGCATTCCGTCCCTATCATCAATGGCCACCCATTCCAGCCAGTCTTAATTCACTCATTGAATAGATCGGCGTCCATTCCACTCAGCTCAACTCTTTGCTTTCGTTCGCTGCAATTAATCCTTGTGGCTGCTTTTTTTTAACTTGCTCCACCTCCCCAGACACAACAATGTTAGCAAGACAGTGAATAATGATCACAGCTTTGTCAAAAAGTAGGTTGCCTTGACCTGTGTGTGCATGCATCTTATGGCCTGCGCATGACACTGATGTGAGTCTAGATACCAGTTTGCTTAAAATTCCCGGACGGATTGGCGTAACTTAATTTCTTTTAACCTCTTGAATCAATATTTACGTGCCCACCTGCGTTATTTTTTTTTTAAGCTTCTTGAGTAATCCTTTTCCTTAAAATTTTTTAGCGTTGCCACCAGAATCAGCAAGCAGAATTTGACTCCAGTGCACTTGACCGCTCGGCCCTGTCACTGTTTATAAGAGATTCTGCTGGGTTGAAATGTCAGGCCATTAACAATTTTGCAAGTTCATCTGAAATCTAGTTTGTAAAAATGTAACTTTTAACTGATTGAAAGAAATGACTAAAAGTTGCTTTAAAGCAAATTTGGGGAAGATTTTTGAGATTTAAGTTTGTGTCTTGCAAACACACAATTGGCCCTTGTTGCATCTTAAGCCAAAACATGGGAGAAATCTTTAAAAAGATAGGGTCTTGATTTCAAAAAGTTTCTCACTCGTCGATCAATTCAAACTGTAATGCACTTTCAGACTATTGGTTTTATGCCAACATTTCAGATAGGTTTCAAGAGAGATACAATATAATATTTCAAGGTCATATCTCGCTATGTTTCAGTTGCATGACTCGGTGATATCATTACCTGGAAAGAGTTAGCATGCCAATCATTGCAGTATGTTGTTTTTGTCCTTTGTCTTCCAGCAACATATTTGTTAGCATATAGAGCTGGTTGAAGCATTTTGTATTGTAATCAGTGCATGTGTTTGATGGGTGACCCATGACCTTTGTTGCAGGAGCAGGGTAGTCTTGTGTCGAGACATTTGTAGTATGTAGTTGTGTCAAGTTTCACAGTGCAGTGTAAACAAAGTGCAAAAAATAGCTTGACAGAAGACTACAGTCATCCCTCATTATCATACCCTCAGCTTGCCTTCACCCCCCTCCACCCAGCTGTGACAAAGGCGACTGTACTGACTCACTCGGACATGTTACCTGAAAGGATCTGATGACTCGCCTTTTGGAACATTTTCTTCTCAAAATTTGTACATTGACCTTTCCTGGTACCCCCTGTAGCAAGCTGCCTTCCCTTCAAGCTCCTCATGCTACCTGCATGTGTAGAGTCTCTCTTGCCTTGTACTACTCCAGTCTTTTGGTTCAACGGACATGTGCTTTTAAAAGGAAATTTGTATCCAGTCTGAAAGCTGTGCATATTTAAGCCCAATTTCAAGGCTCTGCTTACCATAAGCAAAAAAATCAGCACTTTTGCTAGCAGACTAACATGACAAAGTCCACCCTTAACATTAGCGCGTTGCACAGGTTAGCAAGGAATGTTTGCGCAAGCAAATTTCACATTACTTATCATTTTGGCTTAGTACACAGCTAGTGCAGATTGTTTGTGCTTGCCCTGTAAAAGTGGAGAATGGTGATTGTAAGTAAGTCAAATTCTGCAGTAAGCTGAGCCATGAAACTGGGCGCTGCATGTTTTGTTTCGTTTCTGTCTTGCTGAAGCTCCCCACCCCCTTGTCATAATCCAAAGACCAGATGTTGGTGTTAATAATAGGAAATTAAATCTGTCATCGCCGCACAGACACCAGTGCGTATGGAAATTTACCTGTTTACAAATGAGTGAGTGAGTAAGTGGTCAATTGGATTATTGGAAGTCAAAGGTCAACTTTTTGTCAAGGAAGCAGTGTAGAGAATCACGTTGATACATGTGAAGATATCCTTCAGTTGCAAAACTAGGGGTTGCGGCTCACAAGGGCGAGGACTTTGAAAATCTTAGCGCTATTCTGAGTTTTTAGTCTCTACCTTTTATAAAGTGGATATCATCCTTGTAAAGTAAACAAGTGGTTACAAAAATAAAATAACAATAATTGGTTAATTTGGCGGCTACCTAATTTGGCGGTGTGCAGGGAACAGGCCCCTTGCCCTGCCCTGCCCTGCCCCCCCCCCCTCCCCCCCCCCCCCCTCCCAGCTACACACCCTGATGTGGCTTTATATTTTGGGATTTTAGATCCTGGAAAAAGTGCTTGTCAAGGCAAACAATTTTGGCTGACACAAGAAAACAATGTTAAATTTGTTGCAACTTTTTCAGAAGATTTGTAATAATTTGATGAATTTTGGCTCAATAGGCTGCTTTTTAGAATACAAAAACACAAATTAGAATACAAAAACACAAATATCTAACACATCAGTGTTAGATAAAAATCTTAACTTGTGGTTATTGGTGGTATTATTTTGATAATAGTTGAGAATACATACATGTACCAAGGGTGAGAGGTATGTTGAATGATGGCATTTGGTTGGTCGGGTTGGCGTACTGGTGTCTTCCTCACCTTCCACCTCAAGGACCCCGGTTCGAATCCCACTATGGGGTGCTGTGGGGCACCGTGGATTGGGTTTTTATTCCCTACCAGATAGAGTGGGTTTTCCCTGGAATAATTCTCTGGGGTTTTCCTTCCACATCTAAAACCGACATTCCTTCTTTCTTCTTCTTGGCTAGTACAGTGATTTAGCTTTCATTTAATGGCTTCACAACCAGCTAAGTAATTAATAAATGAAATGAAATGAAATACACCTTTTGGTAATGAACATCTTCATTGGTTTCATACCAGAAATTAATTAATAATAATAAGAACAAAAAAAATAACCTGTGTGGACTTCACGAATTACTTACTCTTTGTGATCACACCAGCAACTTCTCTTCCTATCGGCAGATGTTGCCTGTCTAAGGAGAGCTCTCTTATGACGTCTAATCTTATTGATGATAACCCACATGCCTCCACTTGGATTAAAACCTGATCGTCTTCAGGTTCTGGAACAGGAACCTGAAGGAGATGGGGTAAAAAAAATAAATAAAAACAGGGCCCAATTTCATAGAGCTGCTTTAAAGCATAAAAAGTAGCAAAGTACAACAACATTATGCTTACCAGCATAAAGTTACCAGCCAAAACACCATGTCACATTTACAATCTGTGACTGGTATCCTGCTTATTTCTGCTTTTAAAGCAGCTCTGTGAAATTGGGCTCTAAGAAGGCTTATATGATGCGATAAAACAGAAAATAACAAAGATCAATGAATATTTGATTTTTTTTTTTTTAATAATAAAGAAATATTTTGTCTTGCCAGTGCAAAAAGGTTGTTTCTCAAAAATAGCACTTAATATGATACACGTGAGTTTGAAACTGTCAACATTGTATTTCTTGCTTAAAATAGCCCAGATGTACGCCCAAAGCACCTAGAACATTGTAAGTACGCACCGAGATACGATGTTAGTGGAGTATTTTCCTGCGAGATTCAGGGTTTTTCAGAATTAAGATCCATGTTTATGCACTTACATGTAGATCTTACTCCTGGGTGGAACTTTATTTTTCAAGAGGCAAAAATACTTGCCCAGAGAAAATAAGGAAAATCAATTTCTAACTGAAAACTTGCATTTTTATGAGGGCTTTTTTATAGGGTGGTCAAGATCAAGGCAAAAGCTTCCTTGCAGTCTTGGGGTCGTGTCCAAATTGGTGGCTACAGCTACGGCTACAGCTATGGCTAGACTTCCATGTCATGATGCGTTGAAGTATTATGGGTCCTTAGCAACACCCTTAGCAACAGTCATAGCCGTAGCCGTAGCTGCAAATTTTGGATACTGCCCAAGTGTGGAAATCAACTGAAGTCTTCTTATCTCAATCCCTACTCTCAATTTAGAATGTCCAGGATTTGTCAAATATCAGCTGTTTATATCTGTTATCTATCACTCAGAATGAGTATGTCATGCAGCTGTCTGGTGGCCTGTGACTGGGTGGGATAGCCACAGGTGTTTCAAACTCACAGAACACCTCACGAGTATAATCAGTGTATTTGTGGCTCTAAACCTCCAACTGTCTGACCATTCAATATCGTTCGCTGCAGTTTTGAATGATGGATAAACTATTCCAGCCTGCACTATAATATCATGTGGTGAATGCATCTACACAGTACACAGTCAACCCTTCTACTGTCTGACCATTCAATATCATCCAGTGTTTTTTTTTTTATGGATATGAACTAAAACTTGTGAACTTTTTGAAAGCTTATTTAATCTTAGATATAGGCAAACAAATACTTTATTGAGCGTTGTTTGTCCATCATAGAACATTCTAGGATTGAAAAAGAGGACTGGCTAAGAGTTCATGACAAATTCTTTTGATGGTTTGCATGTTCAAGAACATAATTGGTATTGTCATGGTTATGGTTATGTTTATGTTTATGGTTTATGGTTTATGGTTATGTTTATGTTTATGGTTTATGGTTATGTTTTATGGTTTGTGGCGCATGGTTATGTTTTACTGTTATGGTTAGGGTTGGGGTTATGGTCATGGGTTAGGGTTATGGTCAAGGGTTAGGGTTATGGTTTTGGTCATGGTTACGGTTATGGTTACTTAATTTCCATAATCGTTATCATTGTTCCATGGTCATGTTCATTCCTTTTCTGTTAACTTATCAAGTAATAAGCCACAAGGGAAACTGACTGGGTTAAACTTGATTTTGGGTTGAACAAAGCAAAATTGACTAAAGCGGAATTTGAACTCTGGGTCTGTAAACTTCTAATATCTTTAACCATTTCCTGTTGTGTCAGTGTAAAACGTTGTATCTCCTAAAACAGCATTTATATGACATGCGAGTTTGAAAGTGCAAAAGCTATCAAGCTTATCCAAAACCTTTTAGAGCCGAGATATGCTGTTGTTTGCAAGGAGCCTCTCTCATGTGAGATACAGCCTTATTACAAAATATTGAACAACAAAATATTATTCGCTGACACGCGACCTATTTTTCTGACAACTTGAATTTCTCTGGAATCATTCTCTCAGATTTCATTGACCCTATGTCTTTGTGTTGTTGCCATTCCCTGAAACTAATTTTCCTCCTTTTATCTTTTTTAGTTTGTTTTCACATTTTCTGTATTTCTGTGTTGTCACATTTTCTGTATTTCTGTATACTCTTTGACCAGAGCCTTAAATTCCCTTTCAGCCCGCGGAAAAATGATTTTGCAGACGTTGACGTTTGTGACATATGGCTTGATGGACTACGGTAGTTATTTATTTGGGTTTTGTATGCTGCATGAAATATTGCCTGTCTACATTGGTCATACGCATCGTAACAACCCACCATAAGAGGGCGCTGTAGTGGTTTATAAGAAAATACACCCACGGTTTGTTCATACCCACGCGAATCCGTGGCAAAGTGTGACGTCAAAAATGAATATTTGCGGGGTTTGATTGCTAAAGTTTAGCATAGGTGATTGGCTGTACTTGGGTGAATGATTTGCCATGACTTTTTTAACATCAAATTGCACTTGGAATGTACTTGGAATGTCTACGAAGGATGTGTGAGTGGGGCAAAACTTTGAATGTGTTGGTTTGATTTGCAGCAGTAGATCCCCTTGCACACAATGGTAATGAGCCTGTGTGTACGCGCCACGCACAACTCTCAGCCAATGAGTGGTATGTCACTGATCTCAGTGAGGGCGCTGTTTGAGCTCCTGATGTCATATGCAAGGGGGTCTATACCGCATTGAGCTTGAGATATTTCTGGCCATAAATACCAAGGAATTTGAAAGAATCCAAGGATATCACAATGGAAATAACTGCATAAGATTGTAGCACATATTTTTGAAGAAAAAAAAAGAAGGGGAAAAAAGAGAATCAGTGCCACAGACCAAAACGTTTTTTATTTTTATTTTTTTTAATCAACCTCCACTGTACACATATTTACAGAGATGGATAATATTTTTGTTTTACTGCAAACCGAACCAATAGATCACTGAGCCCCCCACTCCAGGAATCAGGGAAATACTTAAGCCTGTCTCCATTTGTTGTGCTTTTGAAGGTTTGTGGAGCAAAGCAACACATTAATGGAGAAGAGGAACGACTCGTTCAAACAGACCACAGCTCAATCTCAAGCAAGGGTCTTAGAAATGGAACAAGAAAAGGTAACTGTTCAAGACTGTGTTGTATTTCAGTGAAGACTCACATTCCAGTGATTTTGATTCTAAATAATTTTGGGTTGAATAAAGAACTGACTAGAGCGGGACTTAAACCTGCAACCTGTGGGTTAACGTGTCGATGCTCTACCAACTGAGCTATCTAGTCCTATGTTGGCAGTCTTCCTATTTTGTCAATATCTTGTTAATTTAAGTTTCTCATTTTGGTTTACCCATTATACACTGATGTGTAATAAGCACTGTCTACTCGGTGCTTCCCCTAGTCCTGCAGAAACAATCCACAGGTGTACTACTTTGTTGGGATTCAAACCCACACCTCCCACAATCTAGAGCAGATGTCTTACCACTAGACCACCAAGTGTGTCCAGTGACAGGAGGCCTGTAATTAGCAGCCGTTACCCCAGCAATTAAATAGGTGTAACAATTGCGTTGGTAATAAAGACTACTATTTTAGTTTCACCCTTATCTTTAGTTTAAGTATTGAAATCAGATCATTAGAACTTGGGTTCGTTGTGCTAGACCCCAAGACATGTAACAGTTTTTGCCAGAGTTACTAACGTTGTGCACATATTCTATTACCAGGTTCAGTTGACGACAGATCTGAGCAACTCTACGGCCAAGATCAGTGCTCTACAGTTGGAGTTAACAGCCGTTCAGCAACGAGAGATGCAGCTCAAGACCCAACTCAACACTGGGATGAACACCAACCAAGAACATCTGTCTGAGATGGAGGCCATGAGAGTAAAACAACAAGGTAGGGTCATGATTGTCTTCTCAACTTGGGAGAGAGGGAGGTAGGGGAAGAGGTCTGGGGATCAGTCATAGGAAAATGAAAACAATATTAGAAAGTCTGGACTTTGTGTTTTATATGTTTGACATTTCCACGCCAAAATGGGGTAGGTCTTGGAAAGAACGAAATGGCATTTAAAGGGAAGATGACCAATGCATCAGCCACTGCCAATGTTCTGGTTCAGTGGAACTGATTATGTGAGCACAAAACTCACACATGGCGTCAATATGGCAGCCCAGAGTCATGCTATTTTTCTTTCAATTTCTTACTTCCTACTTAACATTCGTATATAAAAAGAAACTTCACCCCAACTACTGGATAATACCCGCCACTGAAAATGTTGTTCTAATTATTATTGTGACAACAAAATGACATCATCTACATGAGTTTATTGCCTTCTTTAAAATGTACGGCAATTTTCAAAGCATGGAAATATGTTTATTGTCTGTTGCTAACGTTTGCCAACAATTACATCCTGGAACTCACTCCACTTGAAATTGTTTGCACTGTTCGCACAAGCGGAACACAACCCTGGTAAGTCCGCTGCCACCTAACATCTACAAGAGTCTCGTATTGTCTTCTTGTTTCTCCTTGTATTGTCTTATGTCTCTTTGGGAAATTTGTACATCTTATGACATAATTTTCACATAAATCAAAGAGTTAAAAAGATAACAGCTGAACAAGTTTTGAGATGTGCCCCCTTTCTTCATATCAAAAATTGATAAAAAGTAAGTGCAATCACTATAAAATATACAATTTACTGTTTTCATGCATTCGGCTGTGTGCAAAGCGTGCCTGTAGGAAGTCCAGGCTCCGTGACTCTTTTGTAAATGTGGTGTCACAGGCCACATGGTCTATAGTGCGCCTTCTGGCAAACAAACTTTATGTTCGGACAAAAGTGATCATTGTAAATCCTTTTTGTTATCCTTTCTTTTTCTTGGTAGAATCTGACTGGAAGATCACAGAATTAACGCGGAATCTTAAAGATGAGAAGCAGGAGAAGAAACAGATGAGCAACCGTCTTGTTGTCATGGAAGAGGAACTCAGCGATGCCAAGATGGAAAAAGAGACGATTGATAAGGTCAGTGAAAAACTTACAATTCACCAAATAAATTTGGGTTCAAATTCCACCCAAGGTACCTGTGTGGGGGGGTTTTCTGCAGGATTTGGGAAAGCTCTGAGTAAAGATTTTTATTATACATCAGTGTTTGTTTAAGAGCAAATTAATACTTTAAAATAATAATAATACGCAGTTCTTATATAGCACTTTATCACACCCAAGGGCGTCTCAAAGTGCCCATTATTTTGTCTACAAGGTATGCTGAGATACATTCGAAATATAAGACCCATTTATTTATAAGGTGCTTTGGTGCATTTTGCAGCCAAGCATACCAGAAAACACAGGGGCTCGACACGGGGGTGCACCCCTTCTCTTAACAGTATGTGTACTGGGTTCTTTTATGTGCATAACACAACAAACAGGACAAACGGCTTTATGTTCCATGCAAAGGACGAAGCAATAATGGTTAATTGTCTTGCCTTAGGACACAAGTGTCAAGACCAGGACTCGAACCCACACTCTGCTGATAAGAAACACCAGAGCTTGAGTCTAGAGCTCTTGATCGGTTGGCCATTACACACCATTTCGTTCCATTTCATAATCAGCATACTTTTTTCTGGTGGTGAATAAATCAGAGAAGTAGACCAACAAGTTATCTTGTAAAGACTAGAACCAACTGTTTGCTAGTAACCATGGCCTGCCCCTTTTTAAAATGTACACACCATTGGTAAGAGTAGAATTTGGTTTTTATCCTTACACGGATATGTATTAAGCACTGTATACTCTGTACTTTGCCGAGTTCCATGAAAAAATTTTTACAGGCAAATAAGTCAGGTGGGATTCGAACCCACGACCTTTGCATTGCTAGAGCAGATATCTTAACATTGGTAAGATTTAAAATATCGATGTTCACAGATTTACACATAACTTACATAATATAAAGATGGTTATAGTGGAAAACTTCCCTGGATATATTATTGCCTGAGATGCTTTAGTTTTTTTTAGAATTGAGTAAAACAATTATTTTTGATCTCTCGAGTGACTCTGATGACTCACAGGTTTGTTAATTCATGTATAAGTTGCATCAATCAAAGTGTAAATACTGGTGTTTGACAATGACCAAGGTTTTCTGCTTGATTTCAATGAACCCATCAGCCTTTTTGAGATATGGTGGACACAATAGAAGTGCACTATTTAGTTTGGGTGTACACAGACAAATCTACCCTTTCCAAGTTGTGCCGTAGTAACGTGTCCACCACTTCTCAGAATGGTTTGTTGTAGTCAGTGCTTTTGCTGTGGTGCTCTTGGTAACATTCCAATGTAAAGTTACATTCTTTTCCTTTACTATGCTTTTCACTATAGCGTTAGAATTTTAAATTTTTCCTGATGATTAACCTCCACCTGTGACATTATGCTATTGTTCCATCACTCCATTATTTCGCACGAATTGGGCGATGGCTACATTTAAACAATATCACGCCATTCGTGCGAAATAATGGAGCGCTGGAACAATATAGCATGACGTCACATGTGGAGGTTAAGTCGCATAATGCCCTCGGTGTACGCATCATTTGTGGTGTATAAATGATTATTTTGTTCTTGTTGTTTTGGTTTTGTAGAACTTTTCAGAGAGGAAAAGGAAAGCAACCATGGACAAGCAGAGACTTGATCAGGAGATGGAGGAACTCAAGAAGCAATACGAGGTTGGACTTTTGGTTCATTTGGAACTTATGTTTATTTATTTGTATATTTAAAAACATTTAACAAGGGTGACCCAGCCAGTACATTTCAAAACTTGTTCAATTATATTTTTCTGAGTCTTGAGCCTATGTAGAAACTGTGTTACAAACTGTTAAGTTTCTAATACGTACAGTAGTAACTTGCCTGCCAGGAAATGCTCCGGAATGTACAAGGTCAATCTATTTGTAAACAAGGTGACAAGGCCTAGAGGTAGCCCCTTTCCCTTACAAATAATCTTATGTATCCCCCCCCCCCCATCTTCCAACAAGCACAACATTCATTTTCTCTACCTTTTTGTCTTTGTTTGCTTATCTCATATAAATATGTTTATTGATTTTTTTAATTAATATTGCATCAACTTCTTTCTTTTAGATGTTATCAAAGTAATATTTTTCAACTCCGATTGTTCAGATGAAACTCAAATTGTTGGGTTACTGGAATTTTAACGTGATCATTTCATACATTCTGTAAACACAAACACAAATTCAGAAATTTCCAAGCACAGTAGAGATCCCCCTTCCCTGGCCCTTAACCTTTATATTTCCACTTATTTTGCCCCCCCCCTCAACTCCCTCCCTGCGCTCTAGCTGTAACCCAACAGGAAGTAATAATTTACAAGACAGGAAATCTGTCATTTTCTTCCCCCACGTTTACGTTTGAACATTCTTCTCTGCACATACACTACTCCCAATATATCATGAAACTTTTACTTGGTGCAAAAGGATTAAAAAAGCGTTTTTGCCTTTTCTGAAAATAAACTAAGGTTAATGTAATCCACTGTGGAATTTAAGAACGGATGTTCTATTACAATCCCAAACAGGGGTGTAGAAAGGCGGTATATTTCAGAGGGTGGAAGGAAGCTAATTTAACACTTACCACCCAACCCAGCAAAATCCAACACCATGTTTTTGTTTGGTTCTGTTAGACTGAGAGCTGCACTTTTAAAAACTGATCATGCTTTACATGGGATCAGGCATACCACCATAATCAGAGTCCAACAGTTTGGGTGTTGAATTACCGTTATATATCCTGATGCAATTTTAACATCTTAACATATTAAATTGTTGCAGTACCCGCTGCTAAAAATATAGCATTCAAACTGCCTCTAGCTACCTGGCAATCTCGCTGGTCTAGTTGGTAAGACATCTGCTCTAGAATGGCAAAGGTCGTGGGTTTGAATCCCTCCTGAGTAATGTGGCTGTGGATTTTTTTCCCAGGGCTCTGAAAAGTACCGAGTAAGCAGTGCTTTACTCACATCAGTGTCAGGGTTGAACCAAATAATATTGATTACCGTATGGTGTTAGATTTTGTTAGAGTGAGGAAGGATCCTAGTCAATCACTCTGGGGAAATGGGGTTTAGGGAAACAATTTTAGTCGTCAAAATAACTTCCTTTTAAGTCCGGATGCTCTTGGTTTATTTGATTTGGTGCTCCACTTACTGACTTAAGCCTGGTCCGTACTTCAAGCGAAAGCGAAGCCAATCTTTATGATGCAAACAGTTAGTCTGTGCTCTTTTCCAATTGTGACACAAGAAAATTCGCAATTCGCATGAAGTATGAACCATGCTTTAGGCTCAAAATACTGACTGAGCAAAGTTGTTGTAGGGTGTCACACCCCCTACACCCCCTATTGTTGCCACACCCATCATGTAAAAAGATATTTTGAGCAACTTGGGAAGATACCTGAGGAAAAAGAACTTCCTTGAAAATTTTCACATTCTGGCATTTTCACTGTTATTTCCTTTCTGACAACCAATCTCTGAACTTTTAATATTATTTGAATAGTAATTGGTCTGTTTTGAATATATTTAAAGAAAAACAAATCTTCTTTTTTATCTTTCCATTTTTCCATTGCTAATTAATTTTTCCTGCTAATCACCACCACTTTCTGTTCTTTGTTTTTAATTCTCCTAGAAAACAATTGCTTCTGAAATAAAGGTATCATTTTTGGGTCGCCATTTGTTTTTGCCAGCATCGTTTGAAACCTAACTTAGCCTGTGCTCAGCTGTTTTCTTTTTTTTTGTGCCTTTTTTAAGGTTTCTGTGTGACATTTCTTTTTGTTCTGCCCTTCCCTCAAATCCTGTATTACTCCTAACTTTCTTGACAAAGTTTTTTCAAACAGTCTTGCGAGGGTTGATCAGTTCTTAATCGGTTGGTTTTGTTACTCTGGATGCTGTCTCTGGTAGAATTAGATGCGCTGCCCGTTAGCCGTGTGTTGTCCAGAATTGTCTAGTGGTTGTGTTTGGTTAAGATGTTTGCATCACATTTCTCAGATAGGACTGTCTCTGGTAGAATTAGATGCGCTGCCCGTTAGCCGTGTGTTGTCCAGAATTGTCTAGTGGTTGTATTTGGTTAAGATGTTTGCATCACATTTCTCAGATAGGACTGTCTCTGGTAGAATTAGATGCGCTGCCCGTTAGCCGTGTGTTGTCCAGAATTGTCTTGTGGTTGTGTTTGGTTAAGATGTTTGCATCACATTTCTCAGATAGGACTGTCGACCTTTTGGGTGAACCCCTTGTCCTCATGATTTGAAGAGATTTGAGTCTTTAAAAGTCCTGGGTCCGAGGTTTTGACGCCCTGGTTGTTTTCAGTTTGTGGTTGTTATACACTGTGTTCGTGGTCAATGATGCACGGTTACACGTCTTGTCTCAAGAAACACGAAAATTACTGTCTGGTAATGTTGTATAGCATCTGTTTTGTTGTCGTTTCTTTCTTTTTTTAATCTTGAGCTCCTTTTTATTTTGTAAAGTTACTGAGTCTGTGGTCTGTAGGATCTGTTTTTGGTTGGTTGTATGCTGTTTTCATAATCTCTTACCACCTACCTCGTTTTCTGTTCCTTTTTTTCATGTTTTTTTTTCTCACCAAACATTGTTTTTCTGTTGGTTTTATGTTTGGGTTCCCCCAATTGTATTACCACTATTGATGTTGAGTATGGGATCCACACTCTTCCCCATTCTGTGTGCAGGAGGAAATCAGCAGCCTACAGAACAAACTGAGATTACAGAAGACTTCCAAGGATGTGGTTACTGCTGAACAGGTGGGTTGAGTGTTATTCAGATATGAATATTAATTTTCCCTATTCAAGGGTAATCTATTGGTTAAACACATCTATGAATATTAATTTTCCCTAGTCAAAGGTCATTCATTGGTTATTATTGCTTTGTGTACAATAATGTTTATCTTTATTTATATCCTTTGTACCCCAGATGTGGGGCAACAGATCTACGGATCATAGTATGTATTTGCTTTTGCTGTCCCTCGCCCATCTCTGGGTACATTGTCTTGTATTTTGTTATGTACTGTTTTGGCGAATAAATAATAATAATAATAACACAAGTATGAATATTTGTTTTCCCTAGTCAATGGTCATTCATTGGTCAAACACAGATTAATATTCATATGCCTTTTGGTGTATAAACTCAATATAAGTTTTGTTGTGTTCAGGTCGCTCAAGTCGAACGTGATCTGGAGCTCCAATGGAGGGAGAGATCAGAACGGCTTCTAACCCAGGCCACCGAAAAATATGAGAAGATGCTCAGTGAGCTCCACGAGGAGAAAGAAGTACTGGCCAAGAAACTTGCCCAGACAGAGCAGAAGGTAAGTGGACTGAGGAGGGGTTGGAACCATCTCCTGACTTGACAAGTAGACCAAAAGTAGTTCAAAGCAGTTCTTCATAAACATTGAAAATGGTTGATGAGTTTTCCTTTCAAAGATTATGCACAAGAACCTTTGGGGTTCTGTTTGTAACCAATTTGCAGTGACTGTTTGCTTCTTGAAAAAAAGTGTCAACAAAATCTCAGAAGAGGAAGCTCTGTCCATTGGGATTGAATTTTGTCATGATTGATGGTTTATTTTGTTTAATGTCAGATGATTGCATTGAGGTCGGGTCAAGGTGACGTCCGGGAACAAGCAGAGAAACTGAAAGAACAACTCTCCGATATGAGTGGCTGGAAAGAAAAGGTCAGAGGTCAAATTGGGTAATGTGGGATAGCCAACTATAGTCGAAGAACATCTGGTACAATGACTTCCTTAGTCACAAGTGACCGCTAAAATTTGAAGTCTACATGGTTTGAGGCAAGCTTATGTGGAGTTATGTAAGAGACAATGGTACTAGGCTTTGTTCATCTGGATGTCGGTGTACAAAAGCTTGCCCCAATACATGTGACAGAGCAACAGTGTCTTTAGTCTTGGAAACCAATGTGAGTTTTCACTTGTGACAATTAAGTCATTGTACCACACATTATTCAAAATCTAACTCCCAAATGGCTTATTGTTTTGCTTGTGGACAATGCCATGGTTACTCAAGTAAAATCGGCCACAGCAACCAGAAATACGGTGTTTTATATACCCTTGTCATAGATCCTTGTCATTTGATTGGTGGAACCTGTGTCACATGTCATACTTGATTTTGCCTTGTATTTACTGCTGCGATGCATGCTGCTCCAAAATGTAATATAGGAGTCCTATACTACATTTTGGACGCTTGGGATGCTTGGGACACTTAGCAGCGACGCTCCGCAGCGTCGTTTACAAAATAATCGTCCCAATGAAACCAGGATCAGAACCAGAACTATTGGATGGAGTTTTTGAGTTTTTGAGGGCTTAGGGGTTCGTTAGGGTTGAGTGTGATGAGAGCTGAGAAGCCTTAATGATGTTATCATTCCACAGTATGATGGTCTACACTCCGGTGCTGTCAGCATGAAGGAGCGATATGAGGAACGCATCAAGGAACTGATTAAGGATAAGGAGACGAGAGACGGCGCAGCTTCTCAGAGCAACATCATTGATGAGGTCAGTCCATCTCCAAGGAGTTTGGAAGTCATTGTTTATATCCACAGTTTTTTAGGCAATAACAGTGGGAGTAGCCGGTCCTCACTGTGTGGTAATGACCGGGTTGGTAGCTGGCCGCTGTTAATGGACCAGAGCAGGGATCCAACCAGTTTATGATACAAGCTGGGAAGCAGCAGGGAGCAGCTTACGGGGATGCAACTTTTTTTATTTCAAATACCAAGTAATAAACCACAAGGGAAACTAATTGTAAATAAATTTTGGGGTTGAACAAAGAAAATTTGACTAGAAATGGATTTAAATTACAACAAGCTCAGAATGTTCCAACCTGCGTCAGATCCTACTGGTGTAGTACACTGTATCTATGAACATCAGGTTTGTTGCCCTGCCTTTCATCTCTGTGGACCCTGATTCGAATCCCACCCCAGACTGGAGCCTTGCATATAAATTAGGGTTTTCCGTCCCTACCTGATTGCGTGGGTTTTCCCCATTTGGGGTTTTCCTCCCACATCTAAAACTGAACCTTTCTTCTAGTTTCCTATTCACCATCCTGTCATTAGCGTTTGTGCCGTTGGATGTATAAACAAATAAATAATAAATATCTAAAATAAATATGTACAGCACAGAAGAAGAGTCCTATTTCATCAACTGAAGCATGATGGCAGTGAGCATTACTGACATATTTTAAAAATTTTGTTGATGTCTTCTTTTTTTCTTAGGTCAAGAAGATCATGAACAGTGTATATCACACATTGCGTAGTGAGTTTGAGCTGGGCGGTACGTACAAGGGAGCCGAAATTCTCAACACTATTATGAACACAATTAAGGTGAGCGTCAACAAATGTGGAAAATGAAGGACAGCAAACTATTTTTTATTTTGTCGTGGCCCTTTTTTCTGTTTTTTCTTTTTTGCAGGGGCCTTTTTGATTTTGTTAACCAGAAGAATGGAAGGGATTTGTGGCCGCATTACCTGATGAAAAATTACAAATGTCGACTTTTTACAGCACATGATATTTTCATGATGGAATACGATATTTTACGTAATGCTACCACAAACTTTTCTAGATTATTTTCATGTTTATTTTTTGGTTAATCAGAAAAAGTTGTAATTATCAAAACGTGGGCTTTTTTTCAGCACTGTATATTTCCAGAGCCCCATGACTGAAAAAATGTTTTACTTCATGCCATCTTTTCAATTTTTTTGTTTTCCCACCGTGCAATTCTTCACTTTCTTGCCTTAATGTTTGTTTTCATTTTATAAGGATTGAAAAAAATGTGGTTCTGAAGCTATTGTTTTATTTTCCATAGTTTTTCAAAGTTTTTCACATTTTCAAAAGTTTTGTTTACAGATAGTTCCCATAGCAACTATGTGTGGTTAAAAAGGTTCCAATAGATAGTTAATGATAGACGCCATCTTTGCAGGCAACTTGGGTTTTGGCTTTGAGCCACGTCAAGAGTTCTAAATGTTATGCACAGTCAAGTGTTTCACCAACCAAACACAGTTTTGCATTCAAAAAATTGCTATTGTTGCCCGTAAAGATGGCCGACTCACCACTGTGTGATGTCAAGTGGGAGCTGTCTATTGTTTCCTCACATGGGTTTGCAGTGGTTTTCATGGAGTGAAATGTATTCAACATTCAATGAGTATCAGGGAGTGTCTGTACAGTTGGGCACGTTGAAGGCGCAGAAGAGCGTTCCTTTGGGCACACGCCTGCAATCCAATGGAACGCCAGAATGTTTCACTGAACCGCATCATTGTGCCAAAGTACAGGAGTGAATCCTACACGAGTCAATACGTGCATTAGTATTTTGAATGTTCAAAATGGAATGCTCTGCGGGTCCAATGGAATGGTTCATGTGCTTGCGCTGGAATACTTACCCAATCCAATTAGAACGTTCCTACCATTCCGACTCTGGAGACACTCCTTTACTTGTTCCAGTACAACGTGGTTCATGCCTTAAATTTGCGGGCTTAAGTTTTGTTGACCATAATCAGTCCCCAACATTATTGCATTACGTAACCAAACATACAGCGCTGTAGCTGATCAGTCAACTTTTGCTTGTTTCTCTCCTTTATTGTTCTATGCAAAACTGTCTAACCCTTTCGTTACCGAGTTGTTTGTACATAAGCAGCCACTGGTGACCGCATTGTTTGACCACTCAAGCATGAAGCACACATTCTTACATAACAGAAAGCTTTCGCTCAAAGGCCATTTTTGCAAATTCTATTTTCACATCATTGAAGGTATTGTTTTACAGCAAAATAAGTAATTAAAAAATCTTAGATGTTTATTTCCCTTTCATATAATCCAAAAATCTTTGCGATCTGCCAATAAATGTCACAATTCTTTGTCTTTCTTTCCTCAGTGTGATCTGTAAACTCAAACACTTTTTTGTCCACAACCATTTTGTGCTTCATAAGTGTTTGGCATTTCGGATCTTTCCACTCCAATTTGAAGTGATTGCATAATTCCAACCTTATTTGAATCAAACCATCATTGGAAAGATCCGATCTTTCTCTTGCCAATGATGGTAAGCTTGGGTATGGAGGGTGAACATGGACAAAACTACAGCTTTATTACAAATGGCCTTTGTGCTCAAGCTTGAGTGCTTTTTTGTGTGTAAGCTTGGTCAACTAAAGTCACCAATTGTAAGAAAGAGGGGGTATGAGTGCAGTAAACTAATGTCGCCTACGATGAGGAAAGTGTTAATGGTTCTATAAGTTAGGCAGGGCCCAATTTGCCTTTACAAAGTTTATTGTCTGACTACGGGCTTGGGGGACTATATATACACACAACTCTCATAGGGAAATTGGTTTTTGCTGGCAAAAACGTTTGTAGTTGTAAAATCGTTTTCCGCTTTTTATTAAGAGAGAGTAAACAAATAATTTCATTATTTGAGATTGGTTCTCGGGGCTGCAAAATCAGTGAACTGAAATTGTTATTTCTTTACAAAATTTATTTCTGGGATTTTAGTTTTAAGTACAGTAAGGTTAGTGGCGGCAAGCTGTAAAATAATTTTATAATGAAAATACATATCTATCCAAATATATTTAGCGTTTTATGTACGAATCTATTTACTCGAAGAATGCAATAGAATTGCAACATTAAGACAAGTTGTGTTGAAATTAACAACTTAATAAATTTGTATAGGTCTGCAGTAGCACCGTGTGAATGCTTCATAGTTTTCAACAATCATACCTGACAGACGTCTGAGAATTTCTTGTTCTCATTTTAGTACAAACACCCAGAAACAGTTTGTGTTTTGTCCGGGACTTTGTGCTTATTTTGATTGCAGTAATTAAAATAAGCAATGGTTTCTGGGGGTGATCTTCAAATGCTGTATTTTGGACTTTGACAGTGTTTCAGACAGAAATATTCCTCTGGATCGTTGGGACTGGTATGAACTCTGTAATCAATGAGATTTCAGATTGAAATTCGCAAGGTTGTTTTTATATTTCAATCTGTTACTTTGTCTTATCAAAAGAGCCACCACAGCTCTCCCATGGTGCTACTGTGAACCTCTGTAGCTTGTATTCCCACTACCCAAATTCCGATAATGGAATTGTTTCTTGTGCCATCATTCCAGAAAAATAAGTGCAAACAATTTTGTAAAAATTAACGTTAGGAATAGTAAGATACAGAGATCAAAGCGCAGATTTAGGATAACATAAAACATGACTTTAAAAAAAATTACCTTTAGAGGATAGCAATGAAACGAAAGAAACACTTTTTTTTTTTCATTCACTGTGTATTTATATAAACAAAATGTTTCATCAGAAAAAAAGCATTTATGAACCAATTTATTTTTGTATTTTCTTTTATGGCACAATTTGTTCTCCCATTGCATTCATTTGTGGTAAAACAAACAAAATGTGCCTTACTCCTCACCCCCCCCCCCCCAGCACAAAACTATAATTGTGGTTTTTATCTTTTGTCACAACACAGATGAAGTTCCCAGGTCATAAAACCCCCAGGAAATTCCTGGGAATCTTTAAACCCACTGCCACCCCCATGTTTCACACTTGGTACAATTTTACTGGGAACAAAAATTAACACTCGGGTATGCTAACCCTGAGGATATCTTGCTCAACCCTACCCCCAAGAAACGGGTACAGATACTACCAGGGAATTTGCCAGGGTTAGTAAAGTCAAGTGTGAAAAGGTCAACCCAAATCTTTCCCAGGAATTTCCTGGGTAATTCATCCAGTGTGAAAGGGGCTTCTGTTGCAAAACAAAAACTTGATAAAGTGTCTCCCTTTTAAAAAAGAAAACATTCTTGTACAAATTAATGTTTTGCCAATCATAGCGATGGTTTGTCATTATGGAAGATGTAATTTCAGATTGAAGTTGAGCTAAACAGAGTTGCATGAACTGAAATATCGCTGTATAATGTACTGCCCAATCCTGTTTCCCATCTGAATTTGTGCAATAAAAATAACGGTTTCGTTCGTTAGAGTATTTTTCTGAAAAATTGTGAGTGGAAAGTAGCAATTTGTTTTGAAGCATTTGGGGAGTAAAATAGGCTTGTAAACAGAAAATGAATTCTTTTAGAACTAAGTAGATTTCTCTTATGTGGCCCATTTGTTTGAAATACAGTAAAGTTTCGTTTTGCAGAAATACTTTTTTCTGAGTTAGATATTTAACTCCAATATTTTCTTTTTTTTTATTGAGATTGAAAAGTTCAAAAAGTTCTATAAAAAAATTTAGATCAAGAATTTTTTTTATTGCATCTGTAATTTGGGGTACATTGAATATAGAATTTTCAAAGCGTTGAATTTATTTGTCAAAATTGTTGAGGAAACAGATTTCATCTTTAGAAGCAATATTGGGAATAATATAAGGGAGTGTTGTGATCAAGCAGTCTACTTCACTAAACTCAAGTTCTGGTCATGGCATTTGTGTCCTTAAGCAAGACACTTCACCATAATTGCTTCGTCCTTTGGATGTGATGTTAAGTCATATGTCCTGTGTAATGTGTGATGCTTGTACAAGAGAACCTAGTGTATATATATAGTTAAAGAGAAGGGGTTTGCCCCAGTGTTTCTGGAATGCTTGGCTGCAGATTTTGCCACATCACCTTGTAAACTCTTACAAGGTGCTATACATATGGGTCTCATAATTCAAACATAACGCTGCCTACCTGTCATGAGAATAATGAGCACCTTGAAACGCCTGACAGGGTGTGCCAAAGCACTACAAAAGAACTGCTTATTAATGGAGCTGTTTACATTTGTCACTCACAAATTACTAAAAGTAGAATCAAACATACCAAACTGCTGTTTCTAAAGCAACGCTAACATCAAAACAATGGCTGATATCTCATTACCAAAACAATTTCAATTGTTCTCGGTTTCCAGTTAATATTATTTGAGACCCATTCTCCCTCTATCCAGTTTTAAAATCAACACAGAAATGTTTATTCATTTGGGGTTGAACGAAGATAAATTGACTAGAGCGGGTTTTGAACCTGCGACCTCCGGACTAAAGTGCCGGCGCTCTACCAACTGATCCATCCAGCCCTATTTTGTCAATATCTTTGTTCTGGGGTGCCAGTCAGAAGACATACTGGCACCTCGAACGAAGATATTGACAAGATAGGGAGAATGCCAAGATGATTCAGTCGGTAGAGCGCCGGCACGTTAGTCCAGAGGTTGCAGGTTCAAATTCCGCTGTAGTGAAACATTTTCTTTGTTCAACCTAAAACTGATTGGAAAAATTCCACCTGTACGGCTCGTGACTGGTACCCTGCTCTTAGCAAAAAAATTGGTCCCAGCTGATCATTCAGTAGTCGCGAATTTCAAACTAGATTCACAATTACCCATGCTGCATCTCCCATTCATTATGTGTGACTTGTAAATGAAGATAATGTAGATTCACAATCATCCACGTTGAGCTTCGTTGAATTTAGAGAGATGAAAAATTGTTCCGTTAATCATTGTTTGTAAGTAACTTTCCTCATTTTGCCTGAGGCATTGACAATGTATTGCATGAAAACAAACACTAAACGAGAAACTGTATATAAAAAGCATGTGCTTGAATTATGCCATTTTTTTTCTACAAACTGATTGCAAAGTTAATCTTGATGACAAAAATGCCAATATGAGACATCCCATGCCAAAATCAGACAGTTCTAGGAAAAAGCAAAATGGCATTAAAAGTGAAGACAACCAAAGCATCAACCATAATATCAATGTGATGTAATGTCTTCAACATTCTGTATGTTCAAATATACTTACCTTACAGCCCTAACTAGGTGTCAGTTGAAAGCTCTTACTCTCCAGCATGTGATTTATCAGGAATTGTTCTGATTTCAGGATTTCTCAATCCTTGAGTATTCTTGAAAGAAGTAAAGCAGTCACCAAAGAGAGAAAGATAGGCCGTGTCCGAAACGGTGACTTCGGCTACAGCTACGGCTAGATCGCGTGCGTCTGCCTATTCTTCAACATTGGCAGACGCGCTGATCTAGCTGTAGCTGTAGCCGAAGTCGCCGTTTCGGACACGGCCATAGAGTCCACATTGTGTCCAAACCTACACAGAGTCTGTCAACCTGAATTGTAAACATTTGAGAGGTTCTGGGTCTAGAATGAAGGGGGGGAACCAGACCTGCAAGCTACTTTTCAGGAGTTTTCTCTTTCATCAAATCTTATCCCTGTATTCCCATCTATTTGATGAGCAAATAAACTCGGTATTGAGTTTTGGCAGGAGGTGCCTGGTTTTAGCACAAAGTGTTTCAATTGCACTCATGAAATCTCTTCTCAGATAAAAACAAATAAATCGGGTTTGATTTTGAGTTATTAATTTGTATGACCCAGCATTTTGATCTTTCTTTCTTTCTTTGTCTTTCTTTTTTGTAACAAAGAATTAACAGCATCTCTAACAATGATTTGAGATCATGTCTAACTCTGTTTTACTAATTTGACAATTTAGATGTTTTGTCTTGTTTTAGTTTAAATTCATCTGACTGCATGTGCATTTTATTTCATGACATTGTGACAAATTATTCTGATTGCATACCCCTATTCCAAATAGATCGATTAATTGAAGGGAAAAAAAGTGAAATATGACAGGGAAGGGTGAATTTTCTTTTTGTTAATTTTAAAGTATGATGCATGTAGAATGTTGCATTTAAACACTTAAATTAGTAGAAGTATTTCAAATGAATGTTAAGACTGTAATTGCTTAAAATACATTACAAGAACTTGTTCTTGTTTTTGGTGGTTTAGCTTGTCACGCTTCAGCTGGTGAAGAGGTCTTCAGGTGGCAGTACTGGAGAAGAGGAGGACAGTGAAGAAGAAGATGAAGAAGATGAAGAGGAAGAAGAAGAAGAGGTGGAGGAGGCAGAGGGAAAAGAGGAGGAAGTTGAAGGTATTAGTTTGTTATTCAGAGACTCTAGTTTGTTATTTTGTGTTTTTTTGTGTTTTTTTACACATCCAACAGCACTATTAGAGCAAGTAACAGGATGAATAAGAAATGAGAATTGTTCAGTTTTAGATGTGGGAGGAAAACCCTAAATGGGGAAAACCCATGCAGTCAAGTAGGGACTAAAAACCCAATCCACATGCAAGGCTCTGGTCTGAGGTGGGATTCGAACCAGGGTCCACAGGGGTGAACAGCAGGGAAAGAAACCACTGAGCCAACACCATGTACCTAAAATATCTCTCTCTGAGTTGTTCAGGTTCTCTACCTTTGATCAGTACGCATATTCAGTTGAAGGTGTTTGTTATTCAGAGACTGTAGTTCAACGGTAACACCTTGTACATGAAATATCTCTAGGAGTTGTGGTGGTTCTGAAAAGAAACATAAGTGTAAAGGTTTGGGATCAACATTACAACCTCTTTCCCACCGTAGGTCTGTAGCCAGCCTCTGTCTTTTATACAGATCACCAGTGTGTCTGACCTGGTTCCTTCTATCATGATGTTTGAGCGTGAAACCAGACTTTCTGCTTCTTCTCACCCATACACTCTTGCTTTGCTGAGATGTAGAACAAAGAGCCATTCCAACAGCTTTATTCTGTGCAGTGCATCTCTTAGGACAGTAGGAACTCCTTGCCTGGTGCATGTTTACCTCCATCCTACAATCTCAATTCCTACCCTCAGCTCCCCTGAGTTATTTTCATCTTAAATGTTTCCTTCTTGTATCCCCTTACCAAGAGTGGCTTTTAGCCTTGTTTGGGGTGAACTTGCATGAAATCTTTTTTTTTATTTATCAACTCAACGTTTCGATCAGCATGCTCTATCTTCTTCAGAAGAAAAAGAAAATGATCAGAGGCATACTAAGCGCTTACTGAATAATATTCTTTAAGGGTATTTTCATTGGAAATGTGTAAAGTCTGTTGGATGTTTCAAACTTGCGCTAAGGCAAGGGGCAACATTCATGTAAACGTAATTCCATACCTGGCACTGGATTTTGACATACCTAAATAACCTAAACACTTTCATCCTGAAGGGAATTCCTGGTTTTTCCGCCACAGTTTATGTATTGTTTTTATGACATAATTTTTTTATGGTATTACGCAGAAGAGCAGGCACCAGTTCAAAAGGTTGAAGAGTCCGTCCTACAAAGCAGTGCCCCTGTCGAAGAGGAATCGGCACAAACCTCAGCCACACTCACTGCCCCGCCCCAGGCTGAGGAAGACATACCTGATCTGCCTGATGTTCCTGACGAGAAAACCCCCAGTGAAGAAGAGAGTGACCAAGAAGAGGAGGATACAACGGAGCAGGATGCAGGGAACCAGGCAGTAGGGGTCCAAGAGGTTTCTCAATCGCAGTCACCAGTGACCGTAGAGCAACCAGACGATGATGATGATGATGTTGGACCTCCAGAGCTACCTCCAGAGTTGACTCCTGAGGTACTGTCTGATGATGATAAAGAGGAGGCGAGAGAAGAGGAGGTTGAGGATAACAAGATGAATGAGAGGAGAGCTGAAGAAGAAACAGTACCAGATGAGGTATATTTATTTATTCTGGCTGTGAAGCCAAGGATTCTCAGAAAAGTGAACTTAATCAATATACTAGCCATTACCCATGGAGAGAAGACACAGAAGTTTAAGTTTTAGATTAGGGAGGAAACCCCAGAGAATTATTCCAAGGAAAACCTGTGCAATAATCAGCTAGGGACTAAAAACCCAATCCATATAGTGAACCCCCAGGCAGGATTCGAACCAGGGTCCTAGAGATGGAAGGCGAGAAACGAAACCACTACATAGTGATTGTTTCAGCATGTCCATTACACTGATTCATAAACCATAGCAGTGCCCTGTATTACATGTCTGATGCCATGGGATCTTAACTAATTGAACGCAAGGAATCTTCTATTTTATTCCCTTCCACCCTGACAAGATTATTTTCTTGGAATTGCTGGAATCATTTTTCTTTGAGAGTACTGCTGGCACAAAGAGACCATGACTTGACAAAACCAAGAGAGCAAAGATTCTGTTTGAAGCACTGGGGTTTTTTCTGTCTCTTTCAAGAAAATAGTATATGCACACACCAGGATTAGCAAAACCTAGGATGTGAGACACAGGCAGTAATTGAGTCCGTGGCTGGAACCAAGGCTGGAATCTCAGTCCACTGGGACTTACTTCGATTGACTCAATAGATACAGCAGCAAAAGTCTCTCAATGCCATCTCTTTACAACAAAGAGACAAAGGCCCGGAATTGAGGATTACAAAGGCAAAAACATAAAGAGGTTGTAGAATATGGGTGGTTTCAAAAGATGGTTTTTAAAAGAAAGAAAAAAAGCAGTACATGTAGTAGCAACTATTTTCTGGATTGGTTAACATTTTCTAAGTGAGGTGAGACTACCTGTACATACACACCTCAAACACATTGTATATATGATTGTATGTGTGTATACAATGTGCTGGGTGTGTGTGAATCATTATTATTAGCTGTTTCGCAGCAAAGCGCAGCGAAACAGCTCTTGTTTTCGTTAAAGTTTTTGTTTTTGTTTTTTTTATTTTTATTTTTCAGACACAGGAAGTCATTGACATAATGCACGAATTGTTCTAAGCGGCCTTTTGCATAGTTCCTAAAGAGCAATTGCAATGAAACTTTCAGTGATGAAAGGCATTGGTGCAATAATGATTTTAAAGCAATGATGTCATGATGACGTCATCACCTGTCACGTGACGTCATCTTAAAGGTTTATATTTTAAATATTTGAAAATCCGTAACAAATCAGCAACAAAAGACCGTAGGTTTCTGTTTGCGGGATTGGATCGGGATAAATTAGGTCTTCATTTTATTCAGTGTGCGTGACCTTACATGACCTCTACTTCCGGTCGAAACAGGAAGTGCCTTGTAATTCAAAAGTGGAAATACTTATGAAGTTGCTTTCAACGATGTTATTGTCTGGCACGGGTGGGCAATTAAAAAAAAATACCGATGACGTCACAACACACAAGAGCGCCCTCTAGCGGCAGGTTGAAAACTGATCAAAATGGACTTTTTGAAGATGTGTGTGGGGAAGTTTTGTGTAATCACTTCAAAATTTACACACATGTTGACCGTCAGGCAGCCATCATATGTGTGAAGTTTCAGATCAATTACGTCATCGGGGGTCACGTGATGCGGCATTAAAGGTGCCTTTTTTGAAGTCGTATATCTCCCGAAGTATAAGTGCGATCATGTTGAAACTTGGTAGGTCGTTAGATATTGGCAAGTTCTTGTAAATTTTAAAATGACGTCATGATGACGTCATCACATGATTTTTTATGATTTTTTCATTTTTTGCACCTTTAAATCATAAATTGCTAACAAAACGTGGTATAATCCAAATTCTTTTTTAAACAGGATTGATACGTCATAACTGATTTAAATACAAAAAACTTTCATATTCAGTTGATTAATTTCAAATAGTTAAGGCGAAACAGCTCGTCATTTGTGCACAAATGCAATATGTCTAGTTTGTTGTTTACCTTCGTAGTCACCCATCCTGAGCCCCTCTGTCACTCCCATTACAAACCAAGTAGGCAACTGTCAAGTGCATACTTGTTAATGTTAAGGGGTTTACAGCAGTTGATCAAATGATTTTTTTTTTACAAGTCATTGTTTTTCGATCGGGTGTTCTAGTTTAAATTTTGTGGCTAATGTGACATTCCTTCAAAACTCAATTTGTTTTCATCTTTTTCTCTCTCTCTCTCTCTCTTGTCAAGGTCCCTGATTTTCCTGCCCAGGACGACATTGATGATCTGCCAGACTTCGGCCCAGAGGGGAACACTCCAGAGGAAGACACAGCCTCGGAGGCAGCACCCCCAGCCATGATGTCACCCCCACCTTTCCTGCCTGATTTACCCCCAGAGCTGCCACCAGATGATAGGGAACCAAGGACAAAAAGCTCCACGTATGCAAATCCATATATTTGTTTACTTTTAAGAATTCTTTAGAATCGAAACAACAGATAGGTGATTTATGAAAGGGAATAAAAGAGCAGTGACTCTGTCTTAAACAGCCATTTGAAACCTTGGAGGGTTGACTCGGCCATGACCCTGCTGGTTTTTAACAGCCTTTGAAGACGTCCTCGTCGCCACTCTTATATTCCCTCATTATTACTTGTTTGCCTTTGATAGCCTCAGGACTGAAGAACACACATGGCAGTTATAAATTTGAAATAAAAAAGTCGCATCCCCTTAAGGTGATCCCCTGGCTGCTGTTTCCCAGGTTGTATCGTAAACTTGGGTGTGATACCTAGCAACATGGCAATTAAAAGTTGTATGGCTTCTGACTGGCACCCCCGAAGAAAGATATTGACAAAATAGGGAGACCGCCAACATAGGGCTGGATAGCTCAGTTGGTAGAGCATCGCCATGTCAATCCACAGGTTGCAGGTTCAAGTCCCGCTCTAGTCAAATTTTTCTTTGTTCATCCCCAAATTATTATTTTTCCTGTTCACTTCTTTAGGAGACCTATCTCACTCGTGCTTCTTTCTAGAAGCACCATTTTACCAACCATCATGAAAAGGTTATTTGCACACAACTGTCGCCCAGGCTTCAAATCGTACTTCACTTTTTTATTATTGTCTTATTGATATTTTAGGGACGATATTTTTGGAGATGACGACGACGATGATGACTTCTTCTCCACTCCTCCAACGAAGAGAAAGGAAATCTTCAAGAAACCCGTCATCACAGACTCCCCTTCCTCCAAAGAATCCGATAATGATGACGTGAGTTTGCTAAAATGTTCAGTCTTCTTAAGATGACAGAAGTTTCGGGAGAAGAGGAAGCAGAATACGATGCTAAAGGCCCATCTGTTGCATGCCTAAATAAACCACCACACACAGCGCTTGGTAAACATCAGAAACCTAGTTTGCATGTTGATCACATGCCTAAGTTTCAAAAGTTTGCCTGCACTGGTAGCATGTCTGGCTAGTGCCTAAAGCGCTCACCTCTTACCATGTGGCCCTGGTTTGATGTCTTAAGGTTTTTTTTCCTCCGGGCCCTCTCGTTTTTGTCCCTGTGGAAAAATCTAACATTTTCCATTTCTGTCTGTGGTCATATATGTGTCGATGTGGCTGGCTGCTAAAAGCGCCTTTACATGCTTGCGGCTCAACGTTGAAGCCGTGTCCTTCGCAATTCATGTGCCTAGCTGAGAGAAGGATGATTAGCTTCCCAAATTATTATTGTGACTATTGCTATAGAAATTGCATCGTGATATTTTGAAATTGATAGAAGTCTGATTTCAAGTTAAGTTTAGTACGTTCAATCCGTATGAACTGCTTCTATGGAATTATATTTTGAAGTTTGCAATTTAGTTTCTGAAGTTGACTGTTCGAACTGTTTCCCTTGTTTCATTCCCCACAGTCTCTCAAACCCAATCAGCCACCCCCACTGTTTGGATCAGAGGAGGATGATGATGATGATCTGGATTGGTTGACTAATAAGAAGTGAAGGATTGCAATCCATCCAGTGAAATACCACGTTGATCTTCAAGTGCCGTTTGACAGGATAATACTATGAACATTGGATATTTTTTAATACTTTTTTAAAGTTTTTTTTTTTTTAAGATTAGGTCACTTCATTTTGATTTGGCCGGCTCATAACATAGGATTTTTTTATGATTTTTGTCTATGGACTGCCCCCCCCCCCCTGGTCATTTCCTTGTGTGACCATCACTTTGTTTTTGTATTAGGGCCTGTTGCTTGTATACACAAAAGTAGCACTTCTACTACTACAACCTACAACTACCAATCAATTCTTATATAGCACTTTAGCTCCAGTTGCAAAGCTCTTATTAATACGTTTGTAGAACAGGTGTGCTAAGTTGTTGAATGATGAGACCCATTTGTATAGCAGCTTGTATGCAGTGCAATGTGCCAGCCAGTCCTGCCAGGCACACTGGGGCAAGCCCCTTCCCTTAAAGTGTACTGGGTCCTTTCACCTGCATAACAGCTTTTACGTCCTATCCAAAGGACAACAAAGCAATAATGGCTTAAAGAGTCAAGACTGGGACTTGAACTCACACTCTGTGGATCAGAAACACCAGAGATTGAGTCCAGTGAGCTAGACCGCTCGGCCAGGACACGCCATATAGAAACAATCCCCTCCCAACCATCCCCTCTCACCACTAGACCCCGCACCCCCAGACCCGCACCCCCAGACCCGCACCCCCAGACCCGCACCCCCAGACCCGCACCCCCAGACCCGCACCCCCAGACCCGCACCCCCAGACCCGCACCCCCAGACCCGCACCCCCAGACCCGCACCCCCTACCGCAAACACACTCAGCTCTTTGTTGCAGTCACTCTGTGGACCTTCCTTTGTTCTGTGCACTTAAGGAAAATCCTATTCAACACTGAAAAAAAAACACTGTATGGGTATGTGCAAGTCCACATAGTGGATCTCATTGGTTCTCAGGTCCACCACTTTGTATGTAGCATTAAAACACTTGTTTGAGGACCCAGTAAATCGAGGACTTCTCGTTGTTCTCCCATTGTTTGGAGGTCCCCATTGGTTTTGAATCCCACTTGGATTCCTTTTGTTAAAGTCCTCAGTTTCAATGGGTAGACACCCCAGTTAATTAATTTTAAAATCCTTTCAACGTTACAGTTAATCCTTATTTGCTGAACAGATTCAGAACCTATTAAGATGAATTTAAACTCCAAAGATCCCAGCAGTTGTTTGAATAGAAACAAAATAATTGAAAGATATTCTTATAATAAGATATATATTAATATATATTATATATATGTATGTGTGTGTATATACATACTATCAGTTAATTGGTTTGTCCTTTTTTTTATCAGAAATCTTAGCAAACTGCAGCTTGAAAAGTTAAACCAATGTTGATTTCCTTTTCGTATACTTTTGGAAGAATATTTTAAAACCGATATTAACCCATGCTCCGTTGGCCCACTAGCCCACAACCTCAACCACCTCTCTATGGTCACTCAATAGACCTTTATCGTGGTGCGGCCATCTTGATTTTCTCCCATTCAAATCAATGTAACCAAACCGAGGCCGGAAGGAGAAACAGTCTGATTCCTTTATGCACAATGAATGTTAGCATCCATTACTGTTGTTGGATACAGTGAACATGACCAAGATGGTGGCAGCATGATAAAGGTCTATACCACAATGTTTGGACTTGCATATGATTGGTATGCCTGGCCCAGTGATAAACAGTTGTTTTTTGGGCCTACAGTCCTCAATCCTCATTAACCAGACATCTTCCTGGAGAGGATTTTGGAGAGAAACGATTTTAAGTTCTGGGTTGGTGGGTTTCTCTGTCTTAACCAATAATCCAATAAACAGGTGCTCACTGAGCCTTCATTTTTGTTGTATTGTATACCTAGAGAGTCTGGATACCAGTCATAAAACCAATCACTTCCTTTTTCAGAAATTTCTTGGTCAAATTGGACGTTAATTCCTGTCAGAATTTGCTTGTTTAGATGTAATTATCACCTTTTTGTAAACACACATGTATTTTTTATGTTCAAAACTAAAACTGAGTACTAGTCTAGACCATGTAGCCTGCGACATCTAAAGAGCCACTGAGCCTGGACTTTCTGCAGGCACGATTAGTACACAGATCAATGGAGGAAAACATTTCAATGTTTTTGGAAATTGCAACTTTTGGTACGAACACAATTTGTTCAGCTGTTATTTTACAATTCTTGATTTTGTGTAAGTTATGATGAAAATGCAACATTACTCATATGGCCAGTGTAGTGTCTTGCCTGCTAGGAAATGCCCTTGGTGACTTGAAGAGATGGTTTGACTTTGTAACAAGTTAATTTCTAGTCAAGAAATCACCAAAGCGCGCTGAACTTTTATGTCAGTAACAATCATCAATCAAACAGAAGACTGTTTCAGGCTAGATTGCATACACCTTTGGAGAAAGGGTTGAATATGCATAAATTAAATATGAAGTTTAAGGCTAAGGGTGCGAAATATAAATTTTAAAAGCTGCTCTCTAGAATACAGTAAGAATTTAAATAAAATATTCACAGTAATGTCTTAAAATTCGCTTCTGGAGGATTTAAAATGCTTGAATTTTTTTTGTAATAACAAGATGATTTCTTATTGGCCCATCCTGAGCGCCATGCGTACAAAGCTGTGCGTCTCCATTGTTTTATCAGCATTTCACCTCCAAGATGGCGGCAGGATGATGCCGATGCACAAGTTTGACATGTTTAAAACTGTCAATCACCTGAAATTATACTTAAATAGTTGATCGACTTGAAAGAAAGTACTTGTATTAAACAATATAGAAAGAGTTAAAGTTTAACCCTCCTTGAATGTATTGTTGGGAAGAGAATATTTGTATTGTTAATTTGGTGCAATTAATCAATAAACACATGATTGTGCCAACATTGAATTGCACATCATATATCAATGTAACCATCATTCTTGCAACGTCTTGATATTGACATGAGAAGTCTGCGAATAAACTTTAGGAAATATTGAGAGTTGAAAAACAGGCCAAAATTTGAAAAAATCACGAGGGGTAAGTCAAACATTTTTATCAAATTAACATTTTCGCCAAAATTTGAAAGATATACAAGGGGTATGTCAAGCATTCTTATTAAAATAGGCCAACAAATTGAAAAGGTTGCAATGGACTAGTACAGCATTTTTATCAAATTTTGGCCAATTATTTTGAAAAAGGGGCAAGTCCAGCAGTAGATGCCTTTTTATTTAACTTAACCTATGATCATTGCTGTATTTTGGGAAATATTGATATTTATGGGGCTTCTTAAGAGTAGGTATGGTCGACCATAAACAACTTGGCTCATTAAGAATCTACAAGCCTACAGGAGGCTTCACATGTGTTTAGGGTCAAGCATTCACAATGTTTAAGTCTCAAGGGCGCTCGTCATTGAGATACAGGAGCAAAAGAGCAGGCAGCAAACTTAGTCATCGTGAACAAGCTTCTAACAACATACATGTATCTCCTCGAAGTGGTCCAGAATGAACTACCCAATCCTCCATACGTGTGATTATTGGGAGACGAAAACCCAATAATTATATTCATGCTTTTCATCTATGCCCATCCCCTGTTCTCAAACAACTACCCAAACTGGACAAAACTTCCAACCAATCTACAGGCGCTGTACCAAGATCAACCGCCCTACCACCCTGTTGACCAATGCATGCTCTATCCTAAATAAACTTGACGAGTTGGGATTGATGCTCAACAAAGATGGCCTTGATGTAGTAGTTATAACTGAATCGTGGATAACCCAGCACACAGCCAAAGAGCAATATTCCATACAGGGCTACAATGTTTTCAATAAATGCAGAGATAAGAAGTGTGGTGGGGGATTTTTGCTTTACGCCAGGGACCATCTACTGGCCACTCCAATTGATGATATTGTAGTTCCATCGGTTATTGAGGGTCAATGGGTTTTACTTCAACACCCAAAATTTCCAAGAAATGTTTCATCGATAGTGATTTTTTGCTGTATACACTACAGCCCACCTGACTCACCACATGAAGAATTACTGCATGATTACATTTTATCTACAGCCGATTCTTTGTGGACACATCGGCCTTGTGTTGGTTTTGTTTTACTTGGTAGCGCAAGATCAATATGCAATGGGAATAATCTTGAAAAAGTTGTTAGGCGACCAACCAGAGGGGATGCAATTCTTGATCTGATAATCACAAATTTGTCTGATCTTGTCTTTGTCTATCATTGCCCTACAGTCTCTTGTCTGATTGGTAAAACTTAAAAGTGACAATAATTGTATCTTTTTGCTCAAAGGTGACATACAATTATGTTACTACAGTACATGTAAGTCAAGCAGAATGTCACCCAAAATGACCGGCGTGAAGTTGGTTACTTATTTGACGTTTGATGTTCAATATCACAAAAGTAATAGTTACTGGTTTGACATTCGTCTTTATTACATGTCCTATACAAAAATTCAAGTCATTCATTTTTCTAGTGGTCAGACCCTTTTGGCCAGGCACTATTCTGTACAGATGAATAGAGGAGGGTCCAAGGAACACTTCAATAGTCAGTTTGACCCGGCCATTGGGGTCCTTCTAATTTTTTTTAATTTTATTATATTTAACATTTTTGTCATAAGTTTTACTATCCCAAATGTAACAGTCAGTTTCTAGTGGTCAGACCCTTTTGGCCGGGCACTTTTTGGTACAGATGAATAGAGGATGGTCCAAGGAACATTCCAATGGTCAGTTTGACCCGGCCACTGGGGTCCTTCTATTTTTTGTATTTTTTAAATTAAATTTAACAAATTTGTCATATGTTTAATACACGTTGAAATGCCCAAAATGTAACAGTCAGTTTCTAGTGGTCAGACCCTTTTGGCCGGGTACTTTTTGGTACAGATAAATAGAGCAGGGTCCAAGGAACATTTCAATGGTCAGTTTGACCCGGCCATTGGGGTCCGTCTAATTTTTTTATATTTTATTATATTTAACATTTTTTGTCATATGTTTAATACACGTTGAAATGCCCAAAATGTAACGGTCAGTTTCTAGTGGTCAAACCCATTTGGCCGGGCACTGCTTGGTACAGATGAATAGAGGAGGGTCCAAGGAACATCTCAATGGTCAGTTTGACCCGGCCATTGAGGTCCTTCTATTTTTTTTTTTTTTTTGGTTTTATTTAACACTTTTGTAAACGGTCAATTTTGTAATGACCTTATCCATAAAGGACTATAGTAACAGTTAAACAGCTTATTTTTAGATGCATTTTATAGCTAGATATTTGCAATGGGGTCGATAATTTGAACACATTTCAGTTGGTCTCTGGAATAGAATGAATTCATTGAACAATAAGGTGCATTGTACTTTGTTGTCAGAGAAAGCTAATTAACTTAAAAATTTAATTTCAATTAAGGTAGGGTCATAGATTGGAAAGTACTCCAAGAATTATTGACCGTAAAATCTAACTTGTTGAAAAGCACTGCAGCTGTTGATAGTATAAACCATTTTGAGAAAGGAGTCCCGTCATTTGGTTTGGATAATTTTTCACCCGAAAAAATATTTCAATCTGAGAATCAATTCATGCATGAATCTGTTGTCAGACTTCTGAGGTTTTGTGTCCATTCACGAAAGCTGCAGTCAGAGATGGGGTTGCTACCCCTTGTCACTTCACAAAACATGGATCGGGATTTGATGTTCTTATGAAAACACTGTGACAGTTTGTTGCTATTTTCCCAGCAAGTAGACACTGTATTCAACTGCCTTTTTTTTGTCATCTTTCTTTATTATTTTGCCTATGACCCTACCTGTGTCCCTGAGCAACATAACATACTCTTAGCATGGGGCCTGGCATCAACATCAAAATCAGGGTCCAGAAATGTAAATCGGTCTCATAACTCAAAATAATCTCAAAAATCTATCTTAGATGTTCCTCTGTGTTCAAGTACATTGAGTATGCTATTGGTAGATGTTCACTATATACGACTATGATATTAAATTAAAGGCATGGAGCTGTCACAACTCCATCAATCTCCTTTGACAACAAGGCAAAGTAGATTTTAAATATGATTTCAAATGTAATGTAACAAACACAGCCAAAGGCAAGGTAGTCTTTCAGATACACTCTCTGTTTAGGAATTAGAATATCTGCTGTATAAAAGCTGGTCCCTTAAGATTTTTCATTGACCTCAGTAGCACTTTATTGTAAAGTTCAAATTTAAACGTTTTGTTTTAACAAATAACCTTGTGATGTGTCCAGGAGATAGGCAGGACCTCTCAGTATTTCATGCTGTGGGGACGTCTTTCCGCACTTACATGTCAAGAAACTCTCTGTAGATCTGATGTAAGAGATGTCACTCGTCTTTCTTTCCTCCTCCCACATTGACGCTGGATGAAACTGCACTGAAGGCATCCCAGCCAAGATACCAGGATTCTTGATCTCACATCCAGATGTAACATGGAGAGGGGAAAAATGGGAAACATAATTATTACATTGTATTTTTATTTAGTCTAACTTTACATAAAGTGCCAATATTTGCTGTCATTTACAAAAACAGGAGTGCCCTAGCCTAGCTACTGAGGGCAGCACACCGTATCAATACCTCTCATAACCCCTGGAAGGTAAGCACTAAAAAACAAAAGCTGATTGGCTTTCCAAAATTGACTGGTCGCTTAGAACACTCTTGTCAAAATACATGTATTTTGACGAAATACACTTCAAATAAATCATAGTTTTACATGGTCACCCTAAACTGCACACAGTTACACGTATCACAAGACTGAAAAGAAGAAGAGGGGGACCAATTGCTCTATGATTTGATGCGTCTTTTGACGGCGCTGTCTGTGTAGTCTCCAACTCAGAATGGATCAGCAACAGGACTAATCAAAATATCAAATTTAGTTGGGTTCAATCTGCTCGATTGAACCCAACTAAATTTGATATGGAAAAAAGGAAAAAAAGAAAGGAAAAAATGGCACGGTGAGATCATACACGACTGGGAACAAGGTTGGGATTGCCTATTTAATACAAAGATCTTTGTCAGATTTCCTGTATACACAATGACACTAATAGTGTCAGTTCGCAACTTGTGTAAAAACAAACACACTGTGTGTATATGGAAAATTAGGTTAAAAAGCATAAACAAAATTCCATTGAAGAGTTTAGAATTTTAACATTTAACTCTAGAAATTTCCAATCCCAAAAGTTAATCTTTTAAAATGGTGGTGGGGGGGGGGGGGCATGGACATCAATTGGGAGGGGGCATGCTCCCCTTTAGTTACACCACTGCCTTCCAGCCTCAGTTTGGTTACATTGGTTTGAGTATAGAAGAAAAACAAGATTGCTGAACCATGATAAAAGTCCATACTCTTCACGTGTAATGAAAGACAAAATGGTGTCCCAATTAAAGACTACCAGAAATCCTGTGTTAAGCCGTGTGTCCGAATTGAAGCACCACAACTAGAATAACATTTTAGGGCGGCACTAGGGGATGCATCATTCTTTCTAGGGGGAGGCACGTAGTGTACGCTTACATTTCTACTTGTTATGCCATTTTTTGTAAAATAATCTGACATGAGCCTAAAATCTGTGTCTTGATGTGTAAATGGAAAAATTTCAAATTGTTGTAAATTCAATTAATCTATCATTTAAACTATCACATAAAGCTGACAAAATGTACTACATTTTACTCTGATTATTCTTAATATCAAAAGTCCAGATTTCACATGATAATTCAATGTGATCGTTTAACCGCTTTCAAGGGAATTGAAGTGTATGTGCGATAAGCCGAGTTTCCTAAGACTCATCTAGCCCAAGTTTTGTTCAATCATTAGCTAACTGAATCCTGGTCATCTTCTGTCCAACTGCGTATGATTGCCTGGTGTGTACATTTCCACAAAAAGTGCAAAACGATCGGACTTTAATTTTCACACTGCCTAAACAAACTGGTTTTATACATCTTTTATCCTCCTGCCCCGTCACGAAAAGAGAGGAGTATAAATCTGTCCCAACAAAAGGAAATACAAACAAATCTGTACCTCTTTGAGTGAAAACTGTATTCATAAAGTATTTTACAAAAAATTATGTTAGAAGAAACGCCTCAGTGGTGGCAAATAATGTACAGTGAATCAATCTTCTGTACAAGAGGAAAATATTGTGGGATTTGTTGGGGTGTTTGTTTGTTTGGTTTTGGGGGGGGGGGTGTGGGGGGAGGTCACCTCTGCCACATACCAGGCATGGTAAAGTGAGAATTGTTAAAAACACTCTCACTTTAGTCATTTTAATAAACAGATTTATATATATACCTGGTCTTGCTCCTTTGTATGTTTCTGCGAATGAACCCTCCCCATATCATTAATTCAGATTCAAACACAGCCACTTACTTTTTCCTTTAGAAATGAAATAAGAATTTGTTATATATTTATTACCTTTATGTATTCATGTTTTGAAAATTTAGACATTTGTTCTATAAATAATTTTAGGATACCTTAATTTTGGAATTCCCTAGAGTTCTAAAAAGTGAAATATTATTTATCTAAAATATGTTACAGAATACATTCAAATCTGTTCAGTTTTTAAAGGCTTATGCAATAATTCTTTTTTTTATCTAGACCAGAATGCACCTGTTCCAACGCTAATGCGCCCGTTTAGTTGTGAATTAATGGCCTTTTCGAAATTATGTATTACCTTTGGGCTTGAGCTTAGGCTCTGTCAGTTATTCAAAAACGTGCGCTTTCCTTACGGGGCTTCAATCAGGCGGATAGATGCCAAGCCCAAGCCTAAAAATTAGCCGTAGTTTCGAAAAGGGGCCATACCCCAAGAGGGCGCCAAACTGGAACTAGCAGATTTCGCTCGGCCCCAGCAGCCTATTCAGGACCGCTGGGATGGGCTAATCAGCTTGCACAGATTCTTGTTTAGGAAGTACGTCATGCGTGCAGTGCTTGCAGTGTGAGTGTGATGCATGATGGGACTGAGCATTAACCAATGAGCGTGCTTGATACGTTTGCCCATCCCAGCGCTTTTGGTTTTAAGGCAAGGCGCTGGGGGGACAAGCGAAGCAGGGCCCAATTTCATAGAGCTGCTAAGCACAAAAATTTGCTTAGCATGAAATTTCTTCCTTGATAAAAACAGGATTACCAACCAAATTTCCACGCGATTTTCAGGATAAGAAAACAACAGCTGACTACCAGTAACAAGCAATATGCAACACATGGAAATTTGGTTGGTAATCTTGTTTTTATCAAGGAAGAAATTTCATGCTAAGCAAATTTTTGTGCTTAGCAGCTCTATGAAATTGGGCCCTGATCTCTTAATCCGCACGCCACGCGCCGCCGCCGCGTGGAAGCATTTGGAAGCAATTTGGAAGCAACGAAGCGGCGAGGCAGCAAGCACGCAACATGTGGGCAAGGTAAATTTCCATTTTTTCGTCTTTTACCACAGTTGTTTCTTCATTGAAATGCATCATAACGTATCTGTAGGTGTTTCTTGTTTATAAATTAAGAACGATACCCATGCATACTTTAGCTTTTCAGAATACTGACACATTTTGTGAGTTTCATTGTTTCCGAAAAATATTTCGAAAATGGCGGAATTACCCGCCATGCCCATGCCATAGGCTACACTGCACACAGTAGGATGGAGTCCCCATTTCATTATGGTTATACCGCGGTACATTACTAACCTCGATCAGAATGGGTAAAAAATGTTCACAACCTGTGAAAAGTGATCTTTTTGTGCATTGTTGAAGTGTAGCCCTTCTTGTTGTGCTGTTATCATATCAGTCATGGCTCTCTTTACTATTTGTCTGTATCGCACCTATGTTGAGCCAAACAGCCCAACCAGGGTGGGCTAGTTAGTAGTTTTACATTTTGACAACCAAAAACCATTGGTTTTCTGAAAAAATTGTGGACAAAAGTCCTTGTTTGAAACTTAAACACAGCATGCGAGGTGTGAACCAGAAAGTATGTTTCATAATTTAAATCAACATGGTAATTGGAAAAGAGTTTTTCCAGTGGTCTGTAAAAGCACTTTCTTTTAAAGTAAATCCAATGAGAATATGAGAATATTTAACCTTTGAAAATGAAGATGTTAAAATTCCCAGTGTTACTTTTACACCCGCTTAATTTTTTGTCACCCAAAAAACAACCACACTACATTTGATAATTTACTTTCCTTTCCCCCTCTTCATTCAATGCAAAATTTGTCTATCCTTATTTGGACCAGTGCAAAATTTTTGGTGTTTAAGTGAAAATATGTTCTTTTGTTGCAATTGGGGGGGGGGGGGGGCAAGTGAAATGGGACCCAGATACAAGTATACATATATATATTTGGTAATGAATGGTTTTAATGTGAATAGCCATTTTTTATTACCAAATGTGTTCTTGCCAACTGTGATTTGCCATTTCTTTATTTTTTGCCATGTAGCTGTTTATCAGTCCCAATAATAATAATTGCTGTAATGTTAATGGCAATATTGGATTTACTAAATGATGCTTTTTTTCACCACTTGATTACCGTTTTCAGTGTGGCGAGGCTCTTTGGATCCTGAGCGATGGTTGATTTTTAATCTAATCAAAATGTTTTTTGTGCTCTTTTTAATGTTTTTCTGTCACAAATTTGTTGCCTGTGTGTTTATACATTTGATATTTCATTCTTGTAATATAGTAATATTTTTATTGACTATTTTTGTAAACTACATTTCGGCTTTTAGCTGCTGTATTGCAGTGTTTTAATAAACCATGAATAATAATAATAATATTTCAATAGACACAACAAGGTAAAAATACAGAAATAATAATACATTATTCTTTTAATTTACTGGCTCCTTTTTTTGTCTCTCTCTCTTTTAACAGTTAAATATTAAATGGTTAAACATCAGAAACAGAAACCAAATAACATTTTGGAAAACTATCTGACCCATATTTTAAGAAGATACCTCTTCAGTTCATGAACTGTTAAAATCCTTGAAGTTGCAGTCTGGCATTCTGAAGCTAAGATCGTCCGCCAATTACAGTGGTACTGCATGTGAGATATGCAAAATATTTTAGAATAATGAAGTTCTTCTTTACATATTAAGCTACATGTGTTAAATATATTGATAAAACCTTTATTTTTGTCTCCATTTCTTAATCTTTCTTTCTGTAATAGGGGTAAACATTAAGAATTCTTTAATTTAGTTTTTTAATTTAAATTATTTTTCTATGAGAGATCGCCTAACATCTTAACGCCATAGATGGCCACTCCAAACTGTTTTTACGTAAATTCATCTTCATCATCAGTATAACCATAGCCCTATTGTGTGCCATAGTGCTCCATGCGTGCCTGTCGAATGCCTCTTTCAAGTCTATGAAGTTGGGAATGGTTTGCAGATGCTGGTTTCTATATTTCTCACAGTCACAGGGGATCCTGACATTGTCAATTTTGTTCTATTGGATATATATTCTGTTTCTGACAATTTTGAGAAGTTTTTTACTTGCATGGCTGACAGACTTATTGTTTTATGCATGTCCCATGCCTTAAGATTTCCTGAATTGGATATGGCTAATCAATCCATGCATATCTTTAGGAAGAACTCGACCGTCTTGTTTGCTCCTTTAATTGGGTACCTACTGGGAATATCACTGATACCAGAGCTTTGTTGCTTCTTAGTACCCTTATAGCTTATTGCACTTCATTCCAGTTTATCGGTGGCTCATTGATCTCTTCATCGTCATCAATATCTGCTTTATGGTTGCATCAATCCACAAAGCATAGTTCACATAGATCATACTACTCATGACGAACAAGAGTCGATCCAGTCGATCTTAATTATACTGACCATTTAAAATACTTCTGTGTGAGACTCGTGTGAGGCAGCTGAGCGGGGCTTGTGAAAAGGTTTGCTGTGTTTCCCTGAATGTAGTTGTACAGAGCAAGGGTACTGCAATCTTCGTCTGCTCATTTGAATTGATTGAGATTTGACAGCAACACCTTGTGAAGGCACTTTAGCAGGTGTGTGTCTCAGGTTTTCACTTCTGATTCGGAACTAGAGCTGCATGAATCTGTTACTGTTATTTGCCGGAAGCTCTTGAGGGTGTCATTCTGCTCGTGTTATTTTCAACTCGGTGGAGTGTACAAATTTACAAAATGTCCCGATCAGGTTGTTTGATGATTCGGCATCAGTGATCTTATGACGGCACCTTGAACTGATGTTGTTTGAGGTTGACAAAGTCTCTGATAGTGAAAAGATTTGGTTTGACCTTGCTACCGAAGATTTCCCTGCCTGATTCTGTAGCTGCTTCCAAGGTGACATAAAAGCGGTTCGAGTTCAAGCTTTGCCAGGACTCTGGTCCTCTCTGTTGTCACTTATGGCTCAAAAACTTGGACCCTCAAAAAAGCCGACACCCACTGATCAAGAGTGTTTGAGATGTCCTGTCTCAGAATTATACTGGGGGTTTCCAGATGAGATCATGAAGAAAGGAGCTGGCATCCAGCTAGACATAGCTCAGATAATCGAAACGAAGAGGCTATCCTACTTTGGTCACATCAAAGAATGCAAACTCCAGATACCCCAAAATCACTATGGAGGAAGCAGTAACTGGAAATACACCCAATGGACAACCAAACGTGCATTGGATTGACGCCATTCAAACAAGCTGTAGTCCAGATAACATCCACGCTACAACAGAAGCTGGCAGGAAGGCTGAAAACTGACAGTTCTGGAGAAGTTTATTATGCAGCAGCCATCACTACATGTAGGCATAACCTTAGTGGAGGGCCTATACTACCATTACTTCTACAATGCAGATAAATTGAAGGAACCAACAGTGCAGGGAAGGTGGGGAGGTAGGGAGGGTGTGCAGTTGCTGGAGGAGCCATCAGTGCAGTTGAATTATTTCTACTGTAGGGAGGGTGTGCAGTTGCTGGAGGAGCCATCAGTGCAGTTGAATTATTTCTACTGTAGGGAGGGTGTTCAGTTGCTGGAGGAGCCATCAGCGCAGTTGAATTATTCCTACTGTAGGGAAGGTGTGCAGTTGCTGGAGGAGCCATCAGTGCAGTTGAATTATTCCTACTGTAGGGAAGGTGTGCAGTTGCTGGAGGAGCCATCAGTGCAGTTGAATTATTCCTACTGTAGGGAGAGTGTTCAGTTGCTGGAGGAGCCATCAGAGCAGTTGAATTATTTCTACTGTAGGGAGGGTGTTCAGTTGCTGGAGGAGCCATCAGTGCAGTTGAATTATTCCTACTGTAGGGAGGGTGTTCAGTTGCTGGAGGAGCCATCAGAGCAGTTGAATTATTCCTACTGTAAGGGCAGTGTCCCCGAATGTAGGAACACTCAGTTGTCCTCACCAGCTCTAAGTGGGATAACAATGATTTCCATTTCCAACTCGGAGCTAGAGATGCATATGACTCTTTGACAGTTCTTTTCTTCAATTGCTGGAAGCTCTTGGGTTGTAAATCATTATTAAGTGAGACACCCGCCTTACAGCGAGAAGTGCTGGCATGGGTTAAAGGAAACCCAGAAGAGGGTTGAGTGATCAGCATACATGGTGAGCTGAAGCAAAACTTCATGGTAGGCATTGGTCCCAGACTTCCAGATACCACATAAGGTGCAAAGTTCTTGGATTAATTCCGGCCTAAATTGCCTCCCTCGATCAGAATGGCTCCTTTCTGGTACTCCAAATTTAATAAACCAATTATTTACTAAAACTCTTGCAGTTGTGACGGCAGTCTAATCTTTCATTTGAACGGCCAAGGTATATTCAGAGAAAACATCTGTAATGATGAGAACCTTCTCAGTACTGGTATTGGTTCCAAGACAGTTAAATCAATGGCAGTCACTTCAAGGGGCTGTAATGCAGTCAAATGTCCCAAGGATTTCTTGGTTTAGGAGATGTCAGTTTCGCGATGATACACCTCTCACAATGTTGTACCCAATCTTTGTTGGATCATCATTTCCCTGATGGCCGCTCTGGTTATGCAGTGAAGAAAGAATAGTGGGGCCATAACAAACAGGTAGTAAGAGTTGTTTGATCTTAATCCTGTTGTGGATGATTTTGCATTACAAATGTCAACGGCTCTCTTTCTGTTTGCCTGTGAAGGACTAATACAAGGCGAAGTTCAAGCTTTCTCTATGAAGGAGACGGTCCCTTCCCCTTTGGGAAGTACACAGAATACAGAGAAACGGATACAAGAACCTCAACTTCAAGCAGCCCAAGCCAAGCTCCCCAAAGGAATAAGGACCACAGTTCAAGGCAACATGCCATCACCCTCCCATACATCGACCATGTATCACACAAGCTCCAAGCGGGTCGTCAGCCAAGCTCAAATCAAGACCTTACACACAGCTCCAAGCAAGACTCAGGCATCAGTACAAACATGGAAGGACAAGCAAGACACTAAAGCCAACGCAGGTGTTTTCTGCATTCCAGACGAATGTGGTACATCAGCAGGGAAAGTATTCTGCAGTATTATCCAGCACGAATACATTCCAATACGGAAGAGATTCTGTCTGAATCTCAAGCAGGTTTTAGACCAGGAAGAAACACAGTGGATCAACTGTTCACACTTCAGACTCACTCAGAATAGCAGAAAAGTATGTAAAGAAAGGAAAGCTACTGTACTGCTGCTTTATAGACTATCAAAAGGCTTTTGACACTGTAAGGCAGAACGGCCTCTGGCAGGCTATGGGAATCTTGGATACTCGCCTAAAATAATCAGGCTTCTGCAAGCTCTTTACAAAGCTTCAAAATGTGCAGTTAGAGTGGACGGAAACCTCACAGACTGGTTCTCAATTACTACAGGTGTAAGGCAAGACTGTATAGTCACCCCAACTATTTAACATACTACTGTAGTTAGTTCTCCGACACTTAACACAAGAGGTATCAATAGGAGTCACAGTTCAAGGTGAAGTCATCAACAACCTTAGATTTGCTGATGATAAAGTCATCATGGCAGAAACAGAAAGCGATCTTCAGTGCTTACTTTCAAAAATTGATGAAGAGAGCAGAAAGTTTGGGCTTACAATCAACATCAGCAAAACAAAAGTCCAAGTCATCAGCAAGGTAAAAACAAAAGTTTCTGTATCCATTAAGGGAAAACAACTGGAGCAGGTCGACAATTATATTTACTTGGAGTCATCTCAGTTTCTAGCAGTGGTGATATTTACAAAAGGAGGATTGGCCTGGCTATGGAAGTGGTACAAAAACTGAATACAATTTGGATTTCTCATCAACATCAACGTCAACCAAACTGGAGCCATACAGGGTGCTCATCCTATCACTTATGGATCAGAGACTTGGACATTGAAGAAAAGTGAGGAAAACAGACAACTAGTCTTTGAGATGGCCTGTCTGAGGAAAATCCTCGGGGTTACCAGAAGAGATTTACAAAAAACTTGTGCTCAAAGGCAATATTGAGGGATCAAGGCCCAGAGGAAGGCCACCAAAATGCTGGACAGATGACATCAAGTCATCCTGTGCTGATGTGGGCATCATATCACTGGTCAGAGCAGGACATGTAGCAAATGACAGAAAAGCATGGCAACTGATAGTGGATAGGCAGCTATCTCCAAGGCCCCCCCCCTCTCCTTGGGAGGAAAGTAAGTCAAGTCAAACATCAGGGAGACTGGCCGCAACATATCTAAAAGAATCAAGAAACACCAAGCACACAGCACACTGCACCCAATCCATATAGGCTGGCATCAGTACCAACATTTAAGGGCTGGGTATCGCTGGCATATAACCCAGTATATGCATAGAGATAAATATATTCCTGAGTTGGTCAAACCCCTCCTTACAGTTTTCATTCCATCACATGCAAAAGTTGATCAGAGGCTTCTTTTGGCACACTCCGACCAAAGAACACATCTCACAGGTGATCTTTGAGCATGACGACACATACCTCCTGTAACAGATTGCGAACCCGAGCAAGGTCTTCAATTTGTTCAAGTTTGTGGAACTGGCCATACAGCTTCTGCACACGTTTTGCTGTTGTTTGCTATGCCCTCTGCTGACAGGACATGGCTTCAGCTTCATCTACCCCCTGTAGCGTCCCCATTGTGCAAAAATGGACTAGAGTCCCTTGATTCACCATCAAGAAGATTGCTGACAAATAGCTGCCCTGATAGAGAGCAACAACTCAAAAGAAGAAGAGGAAGCTTCAAGTGGTGGGCTTTGAGTCTTGTGAAGACGAGGTTTAAGTGCTCCAAATGTTGTTCAATGGATGGAGAGTAGATGAGAAAAATAATCCAGATATACAGACATCTGGAATGTCAGGTCAACGGAACATCTCATGAGTCTTTGGAGGGTTGCAGGTGCTCTACAAAGGCCTAAGGGCATAGGATTGTACTCGTACAACCCTTATGGGGTAGTGAAAACCATCTTCTCAAGGTGTTTGGTTTCATCAAACTCTGACAAATTAGCAGGGACTGGACTGTTGTTCAACTCGGAAGGAAATAATTCTTCAGATGCCAGAATCATGACTTTTTTGATAGAAACCCATTTGATTTGGACTTCTGGACAATTTCTTCCAGTCATTGACTCAACTGGACTCATTATACCAGTTGGCGAGGGTTAAGCTAGAACGAGTCCATCTGATGATAGATTGACCATCTTCACAGGGAATGATGAACGTGTGGCATCAACAGCAGGGCTGGATCGCAGGCCCGAGGCCAGTGTTTTTAGCATCGGGCCAATTAACTCATGACTGGACAAATCCAGCAGTCTTGTGTGATTGAACAATAACACCTCACCTCACTTCAACTCGATTTCTAAGAATTATGTTCAAATGTTGACTGTGTCACATTTTGATTCTGGTCTTGTGAAAAATTGTTTGGTCTAGCAAAAGGTTTGAGTTGAGCTACAAGCCCTTCAGTCCTCTAAAAAAAAATTCCCCAAATTCAAGCCATGAACACTGAGAGACTGCAATGATGCCAAGACGAAGATTGTCAGAATTTCTCAAAGGTTCATTCATTGAGTGCCAAGTCCCAGCATTTTTACTTGTAGCCTCAACTGTGACCCAAGACTGTGCTCGAATACCGTAATTTTCGGATTATAAACCGCCCGGCGTATAAACCGCAATGCTCCAAAATATGGAAAAAAATATTTAGTGTCAGCGTATAAACCGCGCGGCGTATAAACCGCGCGGCGTATAAACCGCGGCCAAAATGTTACAAAAAACTAACCTCAAAACACGGAAGTGAAGTTCGCAAAACTGCGTTTTGGGTGATTTTTTATCTCATACTATCAGTCCTGAATTATACTTTTTCCATCAACACACGTTTTCAAGAATTTGTGATTTGATGATCGGTTGTGTTGACCATGTTTTGAACTTCGTTGGCAACAAAATCTTCGTGAATCAACGATCGGTCGACAACGCACACCGAGAAATAGTTGAACTTTGCCCTGCATCGCATCGCCCTCTGTTGACAAAATCTGTTAACGTTTGATTAGACTTAGACTGGGCCCCGAGCCTCGAAGTGTGGCGTCAGATGTTCAGGCTATGTGTTGTACAATGTGCAGCAGGCGCTATCTACTCGAGCCGTCAGAAGTCTTGCCAAGATCTTATGAATGGAACTATCATTGGCCAATCATCAACGGACAATCATCAACGGACAATCATCAACGGACAATCATCAACGGCCAATCACAGCATGTGTATGTGTACACACACAGAGGGGCCGTGCGCGTTTGCGGTCCTCTTTGTGGCGATGTGCAGTGACAGGCGGGCGGCACATCAGTCAGTCATTGTAGTTGCCACAGTGCGAGTTGCGTTGTGATTAAAGTCGAAATGTATTGAAGTTGACAATATTGAACGTAATTGAAAGGATCTATTAGGATAGCATTATTTTAGAATATTTTACAAACGATCTTTCTTTTAAAAAATGCTGTTTTTACTCTTCAATATTTATACGTCGGCGTATAAGCCGCCCGGCGCATAAACTGCAGGAGTACAAAAAAATGTCAAAATCAACGTATAAACCGCGGTTTATAATCCGAAAATTACGGTAAAGGTTGAGATGCCAGACACTGTATGAACTAATGCTGACATTTGATTGTAAGCATCTTTGGTTTTGCTATTAATGTTCAGCCAATTTGACATGTCAAGAGCGCCGTGTTTGTCACCACCTCGTGCAACTACCGTGTAGCACAGCAGAGCTTGCCGCACTACACAGCAGTGTCAAACTTGAATCAAAAGTTTGCTTTTAATGTCATTCTTTTGCCGAATTTAGTTCATCATTTTCTGACCGCTTGAGTTCGGCACGGCAAAAGTGCAACGTTTAGCACAGGCTTCACCTGTCAATTTAATGGAGTTTTCGCAGGTTGTTTGTATAATTTGTTTATTGAAGAGCATCAGAGTGGGTACTCTTCAGTAATAATGGTTATTTTAACAATTTGAGTTTTTTACTTTTCAGATGGCTAGCCAGGGTATCTACCACTTCTTGTTTGGGCAAGTAGATGAGCCATCCATGCAGTTGAGATGTTCTCTTACTAGGATGGAAATGGTCACCAAGGGCATTGGATATGTGGATCTTAATAATATTGGCTTCTTATATAGTACTCAAAGCCATCTCTTAGTGACACTCATGGCCCTCCAACATAATAGTCCCTGGTCACTGGGCCATTGCTTATATCGTCTCAGCTCCCTTGGGACTTGGGAGTACAGAGCCTATGCTGCCCAACATGTAGCACACTAAGTTAAATCATTCACAAGAACCATCTCTGCCCTCAAAGGTACCCATTTACTCCTGGGTGAAGAGAAGCAATTATAGTTAAGTGTCTCGCTAAATGATGCAAGTGTCATGACCAGTTGGATTGTGTGTGGGGGGGGGTTGGGGGTGGCGGTTATGAAGATTTTGGCCAATTCCTGAGGAATTTTCTTGTTCAACAATATGATCAGTACAAACTCTTAACTTTTCTTAATTTAAGTGATTGATATGTCATTTGCTAGGTAAGTTTCGTTCTGAGAGAGAGCTCACTGATGATAAGGTTCATACCCATACCAATCCTCAAGAGAATTGTCAAAGGCATTTGACATCCTCCAAAACCAATGTTAATTATTTTGATTGCAACAATCAAAATAATCCTGAAATGCACGAGTTCCTCAAAACAGTTTTTTGCTGCTTACAGTGTAGGGTTTCTTAACCTAGTTTTAATTGAAAACGAAACCAAAATGTGAAGGTAAAAGCAAGTTTTCTGAACCCAACGATTAGATTGATACTAACTTTCTTAAATACTAGTAAATGTTACAAAATTATAATTTATTTTTCTGTTGCAGTGAGGCCTACGATGTCCAAAGACATCTACCCGTCAACAAGTTGATGTCAAAGACCAGGCTGTGGTAAAGGAGCTGTACTCAGGTAAAAGGTGAATCCCACAAAACTATTCTTTTACAATTCACCCCTGGTCACAAATGGAGCTCTGTAATAATTGCGCAGACTGCATGTTTTAGCTTTAGGTTTTTGGGGCAATCATTGCAGAAGTGAAAGTCTGGGTTGTTTTTGTTTTTTTGTGTAGGGGTTATACCGATTTGAGGATGCTTCATGTTAAACACAACTCTTTAGCTTTTGGTAATTTAAATGTTGGCATGTTGTTTGCCAGATACGTTTCACTCTAAGAGAGAAGGCTGACTGATGATAAAGTTCACACCAGCACCAATCATCAAGAATACTGTCACAGCGATTGGCATCCTCCAAAACCATTTGTACATACTTTGATCGCAACAATCAAAATAATCCTGAAATACACGAGTTCCTCCAAACAGTTTTTTTGCTAATTTTGGTTTTTACCCTACCCCGATGTGTGTTAGCACTGTAAATAATAATAATAAAGACATTTGTAAAGAGCCTAATGCAAAAGCCTCTAAGCGCATAAAGAGAACAATGAAATATACAATGAGTGAAAGATACAATTACAAATAAGCAGATTACAAATAAGCAGCTTCAAACAAATGAGTTTTAACAGAGACTTAAAACAGTGTAAAGAACTAGCCTGGCGAATATGCACAGGAAGACTATTCCAAAGAAATGGTGCGGCGTAAGAAAATGATCTGTGACCATAAAAAATGGAAGAAGCTCTTGTAGATGAAAGCAATGACTGTTGAGATGAACGTAAAGTCCGAGTAGGGGAATAATGGTGAACAAGTTCAGATAAATAAGCAGGAGATTGACATGTTTGAGCTTTGAAAGTTAACAAAAGAATTTTATAAATTGTACGAAACTTAACTGGGAGCCAATGCAATTTCATTAGTACTGGTGTAATATGGTGAGAACGAGGCAAGCAAGAAACGAGGCGAACAGCAGTGTTTTGTACACGTTGAATTTTAGCAAGATTTTAGCAAGATCTTTATCAATCAAAATGTTTTGTTTTGTTTGTGTTGCAGTGAGGCCTAAGATGTCCAAAGACATCTACCCATCAACAAGTAGATGTCCAAGACCAGGCTGTGATGAAGGAGCTGCACTCTCCAGTAAGAAGTGAATTCCCAAAGAAGTACATTTTTAATAGTTACTGCTGGTCCCAAGTGAAGTTCTGTAATATTTTTGGAAAATTCTCAAGAGAACTGTCAAAGGTATTTGGCATCCTCCAAAATCACTGTTGCCTATTTTGATTGAACAATCAAAATAATCCTTAAAGTACTATTTTTTCTGCTTACAATGTTAGTTTTGTTTTTTGTGTTTTTTTTTTCACTTATTTTTAATTTAAAATTTAACAAAAAGTTGAAGGTTAATGGGATTTTTTTTAACCCAACTGTTGTTATGATGGGTAATGTTCTCAAATACTAAATATCACAAAATTTTCATTTTGATTCTGTTGCAGTCAGGTTTAGCATCTCCAAAAACATCTACCCGTCAACAAGTACATGTCCAAGACCAGCCTATGATAAAAGAGCTGCACTCTCCATTAAAAGGTGAATTCCCAAAAGTTAATTTTTTTCATATTTACTCTTAATCAGGAATAAAACTGTAATAATTGGGCAGAATGCATGTTGTTGATTTGTTTTAAACAGAAGTTCATATTTGTCATTTCATATAGCATTACAATTTGTTTCAAATTTATTATTTCAGTGATCTTGGTATTTATTTTTTGTTTTATGTATAGGGGTTATAAAGATTTGGGGAAAGTCCTGAGAAGAATGAATACAGGTGTTTAGCTTTTTGTAGTTGAAGTGTTGGTTTGTTGTTTTCTAGATGAGTTTCATTCTGAGAGAGAGCTCACTGATGATACAGCTCATGCCAGCACCAATCCCCAAGAGAACTGTCACAGGCATTTATCATCCTCCTAAATCACTGTTGCTTGTTTTGATTGCAACAATCAAAATAGTCCAGAATTGGATGAGTTTCTCAAAATAGTTTTTTGCTGCTTACAATATTGGGTTTCTTCACTTGGTTTTAATTGAAAACATAACAAAAATGTGAAGGTAAAAGCGAGTTATCTTAACCTAACAGTTTTAATTATAAGTAACGTTCTAAAATACTAGTAAATATTGCAAAATGACCATTTTGTTTGTGTTGCAGTCGGGCCAAGGATCGCCAAAGACATCTACCCGTCAACAAGTAGATGTCCAAGAACAGGCTAAGGAGCTGCACTCTCCAGTAAAAGGTAAGATCCTGAAAAGAAATGTCTTACTACTTACTGCTAGTCCCAAATGAAACTCTGTAGTAATTGTGCTGAATGCTTGTTGTTACTCGTGTTTAAACACAGTTGATATCTGTCTTGTACTTGTAGCATTACAATTCATATCAAATTTGTTTCTATCTTGTTTGGCAGTCTTTGCACAAATGATAGGCTTGGTTGTTTGCTACTTACACTGTTGGGTTTCTTCACTTAATATGTATTGAAAATTTAACAAAAATGTCAAGGTAAAAGCAAGTTATCTGAACCCAACAGTTTTAGTGATAGGTAATGTTCTGAAACACTTAATGTAGCAAAATGTTTATTTCGTTCTGTTGCAGTGAGGCCTACAATGTTCAAAGACATCTACCCGTCAACAAGTAGATGTCCAAGACCAGGCTTTGATAAGGAGCTGCACTCTCCAGTAAAAGGTGAATTTCCCAAAACTACTCTTTTAAGATTTATTCCTAGTCACAAGTGGAGATTTGTAATAAATGTGCGAAAAGGTTGTGGCTTTGTTTTAAACAGAAGTTATATTTGTCTTTTTTTAATATAATTACAATTCATTCCAAATTTATGAATTCACTGTTGCTGTTTTTGATCGCAACAATCAAAATAATCCTGAAATGAACGAGCTCCTCCAAACATTTTTTTGCTGCTTGCAATGTTGGATTTCTTCTCCTATTTTCCTTGAAAATATCACAAAAATGCAAAGGTAAAAGCAAGTTGGAACCCAACTGTTTAAATGATGGGTAATGTTTTGAAAAACTAAATGGTGCAAAATGATCTTTTTGTTTGTGTTGCAGTCAGGCTTAACATCTCCAAAGACATCTACCCATCAACAAGTAGATGTCCAAGACCAGGCTGTGATGAAGGAGCTGCACTCTCCAGTAGAAGGTGAATTCCCTCAAAAGTACATTTTTTATATTTACTGCTGGTCCCAAATGAAGTTCTGTAATATTTGTGCAGAATTCTAAAGAGAGCTGTCAGATGTATTTGACATCTTCCAAAATTACCTTTGTCTTTTTTGTTATTACAACAATCAAAATAATTCTGAACGAACACTTTGTTGCTGCTTACAATGTTGGGTTTCTTCACTTTCTGTTGAAAATTTTACCAAAACAATTGAAGGTATAAGCTAGTTATTTGAACCCAGCTGTTTTTATGATTGGTAATGCTCTCAAACAATGTTCATTTTGTTTGTGTTGCAGTCAGACTTAGCATCTCCAAAGACATCTACCCGTCAACAAGTAGATGTCCAAGACCAGCCTAATGATAAAGGAGCTTCACTCCATTGAAAGGTGAATTCCCATAAGTATTATTTTGTTATATTTACGCCTGGTCACAAAAAGCTCTGTAATATTTGGGCAGAATGGTATGTCATTTCTGTGCTTTTCCGACAATTGCTCAAAACCTCTTTACATGAGAATTGTTCAGGTGGTCCAGCCTGGGGACTGGGTGGTCCAGTCTGGAGACTGGGTGGTCCAGCCTGGGGACTGGGTGGTCCAGTCTGGAGACTGGGTGGTCCAGCCTGGGGACTGGGTGGTCCAGCCTGGGGACTGGGTGGTCCAGTCTGGAGACTGGGTGGTCCAGTCATATCAACAGTCTGTCTGGTTCCCAGAAGGGGGCCCATGATGCCCAATACTCAACAAGTTTATCAGACCGAGTCGTTAGTGGATGGAAACATGAAAATCATTTTAGATTCCATGAACAGAAAATCGGGAGCGGCAGTTTGTTAACGCGCATCTACATGTCCCTCTCTGTCCAGAAAACCAAAAATGCCACTCTTTCCTGTTTTTACAATAACACTAATTATTGATGCACCTAAATGACTTGATTGTTGGGGGACAGTATCACAAGGCAACAAGATTGTTGGTCACTTGAACATGGCGACTCGGACCATCCTGGGCTTTATCCTCAAATACCTCTTGTGTCCTCATAGAGGAGGGTTTCCCGGAGTCACTGCTCCACTTCCTTTCAGGCAGAGCCCGTCCAACAGAGGAATGAGTGTTTGAATCTAAGACAATGTGTCGCACTCTTTTACCAGCATTGGTGGAACTAGCATTGAGCTTGGCTAAGACTGCTGGGACTCAATGGCCAGCATGGTGGACTTGATGGATTTCTGCAGAGTACACAAGCACTCAATCCAGCTGCATCTGCAGTCTTCCAACCAAGCCGACACAGAATCAACCGCTTGTTACCGACCAAACCTTGGCAGATCAGACCACCCGCTAATCTCTCACCTTCATGAGGGTCACATCACTGTCCAGTCGAGGGGCCATCTTGCGGGCCCCTTTGGAGTGTGAAACAATGGCCCTATCACAAAAATGTGCAAAACAATCTAGTGGTTTTGCTATCTGTCAGTCATTACAGCCATGCTGACTCTGGTGAAGGAAGGGAACATAAGAGGTTGTCTCAAGAGGTGATGTCACTAGTTCTAGTTCAACCCCTCCCCGGTATTTTCAGATGCTACTCCTACAGGTCTTTAAAGAATCTCTGGTTCCAAAGCCTAAAGTGGCCGTTCTGACTCTTAACTCTGCTGACTACGGGTCAGATTCCAGGGCTAGGGATGCATCATCAACACACCCAGTTTTGTGTCATGAGTTTTGTGACAAGAAAAAGTTATCCGACAATGAGTTTGCCTCGAACATGCCATCTTCTGCTGTTGCTACAAGCTTGTCTGTCATGCCTCCCTCAGTCCATGGGACCCCTTGAGTTTCCGCTGTATCAAGGGATATGCCCCAACACCCCTGTGATGGTGTGTACGTAGCATAAGGGACTCCTCCGGCAACTTTGATGCCGCAAGTATCCACTCTGCTTCAGATCACCGCCTTCCTTTGGTTTAAAGGACTTGGTTCTATTCACTTCCATCCTCAGACCAACCTACAGAAACAAATGACACAACATGTCAGTCCTTTTAAGTGATGAACCACTCCCATGACATCCAGAGAGTTAAGCTTTTCAGTCCTCCTAATTGACCAGTTCTGTATGGACCACATTACAACTGTTTCAGAAGTGAGATGGGTAGGTCTGGTTTCTCAGCAAGAAAGATGTGTCTTTAAGCATCCCTGAGGGGGACTATAATTAGTAACTCACACTTTCTCATGATCTGCTGTTCAGAAGAAGAATGTGGCTGATACTGGGGCTTGGAATTCAGTGAAGGCTCCCTTTCCCAGTCGGGGGGCTTTGAGTTTCCTCAGTCCTCGATCTACTGCTATCTTAAGAGGTGACATTGTGCTCCATCTCTTGGGGCAGTTCCCCTGGGTATTGACGGCATTGTCACCTATCACCGGACGAACCGAGTCCACAATACTACTCCTAAGGGCCTTTACAGAACTAACAGCAACTGTGACATCTCTGGTTTCAAAACATACAGGGTCAATTCTGACTCGTCCCTTACCTCCAGAATCAGCTGACTAGGGGTCAGATTTTGAGGCTGGGAATGCAATATCTAGACTTATCTCTGATGACTTTTGTGACTTTGAAGAAGTATGTGACAATGTGTTTGCCACGGACATATTATGCCATCTTCTGCTGTTGCTACAACTTTTTCTGTCATACCTACCCTCGGATGTTTATAAGTCCATGGGACCCCCAGTGGTTTCCGGCGTATCATGGGATATGCCATCAAGAGGACGCCTCCGGCTACCTTTGTCCAGTCAGATCTTCCCTGAAAGATATTACGAAGAGGAAAACAAATATTACTATCTTTAAAGCAAACTTACTTGTTAAACTTTTTCACAGAGTGCTATGAACGTTTTTCAATTAAAAAAAGGTATAAGAAAAGAAAGTGTAAAAATTCAAGTAAAAAACAATGATGACTGTAAAATGAAAAGGTTGGATTTGGCACATTGCAAGTGTTGGTTTGTATAAAATTTCTTATCTGTAAACTTTACCTTTCAGATGCCAGATATGAAACTTACAGTTCCCTAAAATCAAGTACAAAGTGAAGCATCTCTACTGACATCTTGGAAGGCTGCAGGGTATAAAAGGAGAGCAACGCATATGTAAACGTCAGCATCATCATGACATCTCAGCTGTTCATCTAGCAATCATGAATGAACAACCAAGTCATCTGTTGTCTTCATTTATAAGATATTGTAGATGTGTTAGTTTGATGTTTTGATCTTAACTGTTTATCGTCGTATAGTGGGCTGTTTTTGCAGCACTATACAGTTAATGTCTTGTAAATAAGTACACCATTGCAAGCAAGCACATACGCGTTTTTGGAACTATGCAGCTGGCGATCTTAGAGCCTTGGTGGTGCGGAGATACGATTTGGTGGTGCGGAGATACGATTTGGTGGTGCGGAGATACGATTTGGTGGTGCGGAGATACAATTTGGTGGTGCGGAGATACGATTTGGTGGTGCAGAGATTCGATTTGTTGTGCCTGGATTCGATTGGTGGTGCGTGGTTTCGGAGATTTGACGGTGGGGGACTTCCGATTCGGAATCGATGGTGGTACAACACGGAAAATTCCGAATAATAAAAGGGACCTGGACACTTGCACGTGGCATGTGGGGTCCTACTTCCGGCCGGGGTGACAGTCGGTGGTTGATCTTAAAGGTGCATCAGGCTCCTCAGCGGGTAGGATGGTTCTGGTGTGATCACAATCGGTTGACTAACGGGAGTAGTCCCTAGTCTTGGCCGTGGGGCTAGTGGACCGCGTTACTACAGTAGGGGACTGCCTCGGGGACTTGTTCGCCTTGGGGTGGCGGACCGGACCCTTCCTAATGGGAGGTGCAATGGCCCTGACGATCTGGAAAGCGTGATGGGGCTGGTATCCTGGAACCTGCACGTTGGTAGCCCTGCTTTTAACTAATCTCACCAGGATGAATTGGCAAAATTGACTAAATTAAAATGCTTGCAATGGTGTACTTATAAAATATTTGTTATTTTTAATTGTAAGATTATGAGTCCATTTTGAGATGGCAGTTGATCAATCATAATTCATATTCCTAAGCAACTCTAGAACTGCCTGCTCTGCATTACTTTTGTGTTGTTAAACTTTATCAGTGGTATGAAATGTAACTTTCACGTGGTAGTTTTTGATTGACTTTAATTTTATTAATAAATGCAATTATGTGAAGTACAGAATCGAGGCTGCTGCCAGTGGGTTAGAGTGCGAGTCGGGCCGACATAAAGTCTCCGTGCGTTGACTTTTGCGACCAATATGAGAGTTTTTGTCTCATACAAATAGAGGACAATCTTGGTTTTCCACAAGACTCGTAAAAATGCACCGGAATGTGTTCTAATTATTATTTTCCTTCTTCATAATTCACAGACAAAATGGACGTACACAATTTTACATGTATGTAAAAAGAGTATATCAATACGATCATAAATGCACAAGATTATATAACTATATGAGATTAAACAAACAAATAAATACTGATCCAAATTACAAAATGTAATTATTGAGAAGGCAAGACTCTGGGGGAAAATATACAAAAAATTACAAAGTTGGGGGATCAAACAAGCAATTTATGGTAATTAAGTATATTTATGTCAACCATTTATATATATATTAATCTTTTATACTTTTTTGTTTAATTAAATGATTACTTGATAGGGTTTTGTTGACAACAAAGTTTGTAAACATAAAACAACTTATTCTGATTTGTTTACTAAAACTCCATTAAGTTTTACCATTAACATCTGAAAAGAAATAACTTCTATGATTTGGTAAAAACACCACATTACATGTAACATATTGGTATTCTATTCCGAAAACACATCACAATAAATAAATTATAAATAAATAATAAAATATACCTATTTCAATTACTCTACAAAAATGAATTTACTCACATTGTTTCTTATAGCAGATAAATGTCCTTAACAAATTTTCAGTTCGTTAGTTTTGTTTATAATAGTTCATGAGTTTGAAAAAAATATATATGATTAAGGTAATGTAGTGTCTCCTACTAACATTCCATAATTTAATTAGGTTTTGAATCAGATGACAAACATTTTGTTTAAATGCAGTAAATATTTAACATACCTTATGTTTTTTTAAGAATATTTTATCCTCAAATACATTAATGCTAAATCTCCAACAAGTTCTATTTCTTTATGATTAAGTTTTTAACCTTTAACAAATCCTATCATTGTGTTACTTTAGTTTAATGCAAATGATGTAATTGCATCAGTACTAACAAAACTATTAACATTTTATACTTCAAATTTAAATAACTATGCATTTTACAAAACTAACTACATGAAATGTGTTTTTAAGTACTAACTTAAACATATTGAGGTTTAAAATAACAGTGGAAACTATCGGCTTACACCCAGTTTTAAACTTTTATGTAAAATACCAGAAGGGTTTAAGATTTTGTGTTTTTAAAAGTATACTCATTTATAATTTACATATTTTTCATGATGAGATTAAAAGAAAAACAAATGGGTGTTGGGTTTTGGGGTCTGCCTTAAGGCCTATGAAGACTGCCCAATTTTATTACATACATGACAGTAAAAATAACAAATTAATGTATGCTTAAGTATGTATGTTATTTGTTGATAATTATTTGGAAAGGTTTATCCCTAAGGGGGTGGGGTCATGCCCTCTTACATCAGAAGACAGGCCTACTTGTAGATTAAATTTCTTGATAATTATGATTACTAACCTTACTGGTATGAACTTTATAATCAGTGGGTACATGCCCATTCAATTTTATTTTATTGAATAATTTAGACATACATGTACATGTAGATTCACTCTCTGTTGATTATAGTTAACAAAGCTAATGAAATTATTACTAATGGATTTATTTTCTAACTTCTCAGTGAAACTAGTAAGTCTTAACAGTTCAAACCATCTAACATAATACTCTCTCAACATTTTTCTAACAAGATAATTTACTATTGTTGTTAATTGCCTATTATTCATACTTAAACCAACACAATTATTACCATAAACTGTTTTCCGTCATGAACTGTCTTAGAAAAAGTAGATGTTGGAAATTGACTGTACAATAAGTTATTTTGAGCACCACTAACACTAATTTGGACGTTCGTCTTTTTTAATAAAGGCCGATTGGAGTGTGAGTTGAGTGGACGTAAAGTCATCGCGCGTTGAAGATATTGCGACCAATATCATAGTTTTCATTTCGTATTGAGAGACAACATTTTGTTGTTGACAAGACTCGAGAAATGCACTAGAAAGTGTGTGTTGTTAGTTTATTTCTCTATAGTTCACAGACATCTGACAAGTTGTTCTAAATTAATTAAAGAATGACAGTTGACAATACATGTTTATCAATATACATATTGTACATAATAAGTAAGAGTTTGACTATAACCACAGAAAATATATGCTTGGGGGGGTGAAGATGACAGAGTGGGTTGTTACACAAGTACATAAAAATCAAAGACAACTATTAAATTTATGTTTAAAACCAAAATGATTTGTAGTTAGGAATAAACAAATTACAATGATTTATTTGTAAAAAAAACAATTAAATGTTACCACTAACAGCTGAAAAATAATATCTGATGTGCTTAATTAAAAATACTCTATACTATTTACTACTAATACACATACATCAATGTGCCAGTCATGAACTGTCTTTGGAAAGTTATATGCTGGAAAATAGCTAGGGCCTAAGTAATATTATCTGGATGTTGTTTTGTGGACCTCTAACAATAATTTGCACGTATGCACCACAATTACTTCTATTAAAAATGCACTAATGAATTATGAAGAATTAATTAATTTATAACTTACAATGAAATTAAAACGGAAAACTAAGGGTCTTTAAAATGGAGTGCTGCAGGGATTGATGCGTGATCGATGCATCTATTAATCCGTGCGAAAAAGGAAAAATTAGAGCGAAAAAGTAGCCTCGCTTTAGAAATGTATCATTTAATACTGTGATAGGAAAATAAAGAAGTTATTATCTCAGTTGCAGGAAATTTAAATAAATCAGTGGTTCCAACATCAGAATGATCCCATATTTTACGTACTAAATAAATCAAATTTACCCAGTCAGTTTCTCTTGTGGTTTATTACTCAATAAATAAAATTTAAGTAAACTTTGATATTATGAAACCACTTTATCAGATGTAAGAAATATTACTCATTAATTTTAAACTTATTTAAAATGGTGTGTAGGGCTGTCTTTTTGAACAGTTTTTAATTTATGCAGCACATTTAGTTATATTGAAATGGTCATGCAATAATAATAGATTATCATTACTAACTAATTTAATTTATAAAATTCATTGAAATTAAAAAGGAAAAACTATGGGCCGTATGACTTATAAGGTCTTTAAAATCTTGTGTGACATCGGTGAAACAAAACACTGTGTTTTAAACATATTTTGTATACAAGTGCAGCAGAGAATGAACGTTAATTTGCAGTTTATACTTGATTGATGCAGCCTCGTGCGAAATGCAGCCTCGATTCAGAAACGTATCATTTAATACTTAACTGTGATAAGAAAATAAATTTGCAATAAATTTATTTAAATTAGTGTGTGCAAATATCAGAATGATCCCCTATGTAGTAAATAAAAATTACCCAGTCAGTTTCCCGTGTGGTTTATTACTCGATAAATAAAATTAAATAAAACTTTGGTATTATGAAACCACTTTATCAGGTAGATGTAAGAAATATTAAATTTATCTAAGACATGTGTGTAGGGGTGTAAATTTATCAAGGATAACTAAAATTACGGGTGGCTAGATAGTGGTAGCGCCCTCTAGCAGTGAGGGGCTGACATTACCATAAACAAAATGCAATACATGGTGTTTTATGTTAAGAGCATTTTTAAGTATAAATGTAACTGACAATTTATTTAGTTAATTTTGAGACAATAAGCATCTTATTTTGCCTTTAAAAAGTCCAATACTTTGACATAGAAAAACAAGTGTCTGATGTTTGAGCAAATACTTAAAATAAAGGACCCATACCTCTATTATATTTATTTTTAAATTTATCATTTAGTTTATCATTTAACTTGTAAATTTTTAAGTTAAACTGCTAGATATTATTATGGTTTGTTAAGCGTCTTAAATTCTTTACTTTTACTCGTTGAACACATTTGTAATGTAACATGTTTTTGGGTTCTACAAATAAACTACTACTAAACATGCTATTTCTTTTTCCCCCTCTTCCTCATGTGCAAAGGTCAAAGGTCAAAGGGCGCATCTCATTATTTTTATTTTTTAAATTGACCTATCCATTCTAAGGTTTAAATATTAGTTCCGAGCGATTTTTTTCAAGCGGCGATTTAGCCCAGTGGGCTAGCTCACAGCTCCTGGAATTCTGGAGCTGTGAGCTCGGGGGTTCAAATCCTGGTGAGCCCCCTTTTTACCAGTAAAAAAAGACTTTTTTTAAATTTCTTGTAAAAAATGGTAGGGCTTGAACCAGATACCTTCAGCTCAGTATGCACTCCCTCTCGCCGCTCTGCTACTGAGCTTTCATGAAAATTTCACGGTTTTTGACCTGATGAATATTAGAATGGCCTGACTTAGAAAATTTTTCAGGAAATAATTTTCCCTGGCTATACCCTTGGATTTTTGGCAGATCTGAGGGCTGACCAAGGGCCTTGGAGCTCAGATTGGGGAGTAAAATTTCTAAGTGCTGAGGGGCTGGGGAGGTTGCTGGGCCAGGGGCTGGGAGGTTGCTGGGCAGTCAGTCAGTGGGTGGGCTGGTTGGATTTTAGGGTTGGGGAGATGAAGTCACTATGCTGGGGAATGGGTAGCTGGAGATGGGCATAATCAGTATAGGTAAAGGACTGGACCCGGTTGGAAGGGCATAAAAAAGACTGACACTTTTGAGGAAAACAAGTAACTAATGTTCCGAGCAATATCACTTGAAATAAATGATCAATACCTTTGTATATATATTTTTTTCAAGTTAAATTTTGGTGTCTGTTTAAAAAATTGTTCTGCTGGGTAACAAAAATCTTGTTACTTTTAATAGGTTCATGGGACCACATCGTAGGGGGAATTATTTTAAAGGAACATTTTAAATTGCCTTGAAGGAATACGTGTACCTGTAACTGTCTTGAAATATTGTTCTAGATTTATAAGCTTGAAGTGGTGGTGACCGTGCTATTATTTATTTAGAAGGATGGAATTTTTTATTTTTAGGGGAATAGTTTAATATGTTTAAACGGTGTGGTACATTTTTTATTGAATGTATAAAGTGGGTGGTTTCTATAGGTTTTTAATGGTATGGTTAAAGGAGTTTTGGGTATTTTCAAATTCATATAAGTTATGCTGGGGAGTGGCTGGTTGGACATGGGCATGATCGAGCTTGATTTAAAGGAACATTTTAAAATTGTATTGAAGGAATACATGTACCTGTAACTGTCTTACAATATTGTTTTAAAGTTAGTCTTAAAGTGGTGGTGACGGTGCTATTAGTTATTGAGACGGATGGAACTTTTTTGTTTTGGCAGGAGAATTGCGGGATTATAGCCTATTAAAAATACATTTAAAGGTGTTTTGCATGTTTTATAGAATGTTTGAACTGGGTGGTTTTTAAAGGTATTTTATGAGCAATTTAATTTATATTTAGAGGAATGGAACTTTGTTTTATTTTTAGAGGGGGGGGGGTGTTTGATATGTTTAAAGGTGTTTTGCATGTTTTATTGAATGTATGAACTGGATGGTTAAGAAGGTTTTTAAAGGTATGTGATGAGCAGTTTAATTTATATTTAGAGCGATGGAACTTTTGTTTATTTTTAGAGGGGGGGTGTTTATTATGTTTAAAGGTGTAGTACATTTTTTATTGAATGTATGAACTGGGTGGTTTAGAAGGATTTTTAACGGTAGGGTTAAAGGAGTTTTATAATTTATATAAAGAGGTGGATATATTTTTATGCTAGAGAGATTACAGACTATTTACTGCATTTTTCTGGAAAACGATTGTGAGAAAATAACAAATTTTTCTTGCCTAGGGTAACATTTTAGGGGGGCACAAGAGGTGCAAAATTTTCTCTAGGGGGGGGGGGCACACCTTGGAAAGTTTCCGTTTTCAGTGCCTTTTTGCTGTAATTTATTATTTTTTAAAAAGATATTCTGGTGTTAGTGTAAAAACTAGTCTGCCAGGCCTGTAACCAGGATTTTTTTTTCTTTTTTATTGGGGGGGGGGGGGGGGAGGGGCAGTATGAAAGAAAAAGACATTGGTGTGTTAGCGCCACCTGTCGCTGCGGGAGATGGACATTTTTTTAAAATGAAGGCCCAATCCAAGCCATTTTGGTCAATTTTTGCGCTTATTTTCTTGTGCGTAACAATTAAAACCAATTTAATTTGGGGGACTTTTTCTTCTCCCTTTTCTGATTTTGGGGGACTTTTTGGAGGGACTAGTTACAGGCCTGTTGTCTGCTAGAAAATGGAAATTCACACATTAAAAAGTGTACCGTGAACATTGTGATTATGTACAACAATAGCACAAAATATAGGGAATGAACAAATGTCTTGCTACATGTATAGAATCATTTTATTTGACAACTCCAAAAAGTATCATAAATATCATTATATGAACAATATATTTTTAACATTACCAGCATAAGAGGAATCATTTTACTGTTTAATTCAATTTAAATTCAAATCTTTTAAATTTCAAATTTCATTATCATGTTTCTTTGTGTCCACCTATAAGCTATGGGAGCTACAACACTAACAGGGCATGTTTTCAAGTTAACCAAAAATCACGATTCAATGTTTTATAAAATAAATTACCCAGTCAGTTTCCTTGTGGTTTATTACTTGAGATTTAATGTTTTGTCACAGACTGTGTGCCTTTTTATGCTTAGCCATGTAATGGAACATTTTTTGCACACTGTATAATTTAGAAAAAACATTGTATCAGGATTGTTGATTCTGTCATTTAAAAAAAAAACGAATAAAAAGGGTATGCTTTGTTTAACACACTTTCAAGGAAATAAACTATTGCTTTTAGTAAAAAGTAAATTCAGTCAACTGAACATGCACAATTGTTGTCATTAGGTATCCACAACCAGAAACTATATGAAATTCTGTGAACATCCATAGTTTGAGTATCAAACAAAATGACATGTGCTATCTAGCAAAAACCTTGGCATTTACCATAAATGTGTAACAGCCTTGAAAAGGTTGACAATTGACCAGGGGGGGGGGAATTTGAGATTTTAATTACACCATTTTAGAGTATTTTCTACAGATTCCATTGAAAAAGAAATTTACTGGAAACTTTGTTAACTTTCAGGATAACTATACAAATCTAACCCCACCCCCAACCTTTACAGATAAGGGTTGGCTTAGGGAATCACTAGCCATCAGGGTTAACCTTGCCCTTACCATTAGGGTCTGGGTAGTCCTAACCCCACCCCTGGTGGTTAGGGTTGGGGTTGGAGTTAGGGTTAGGGTTTGGGTTGGGGTCGGGTTTGGTTAGGGGTAGGGATTCGGGGTGGGGTTAGGGTTGGGGTTGGAGTTAGGGTTGGGGTTGGGGTTGGGGTTTGGGTAGGGGTACAGGGTGAGGTTGGGGTGGCATTAGGGTTGGAGTTGGAGTTAGGTTTAGGTTTAGGTAAAGGTTGGGGTTGGGTTGGGGTTTGGGTTACGGCTGGGGTTAGGGTTAGGGTTTGGGTTAGAGGTGGGTAGACATTAGGCTATTTTAATGTTATGCTTAGTATGTCCCTTTCATGGAAAAAAATTGCAGATGGTATATTTTTGGAGAAAAACATTTTTTCAGAAATGTTGATTCTTTCATTAAATAATAAAAAAGGTATGCTTTGTTTAACATATTTTCAAGGAAATAAATTTTGATATTAGGAAGAGTAAATTCAGTCAAAAGTTGATGTTCTATTAGGTATCCTCAACTAGAAACTAGGCCTATATGACATTCTCAGAACATCCATGGCTTGATTTTGGTTTTAAAATTATGACTACTATCTAGCAAAACCTTGGCATTTACCATAAATGTGTAACAATCATGAACAGGTCAACAACTGACCCCATGGAACATTTTTGAGATTTTAGTTGCATCATTTTAGAGTATTTTCTCTAGATTTAAATTAAACAGAAATGTTGGAAACTTTCAGGATAAATATAAAAATCTAACCCTAACCCCAACCACAACCCCAAATCCAAACCTTAGCTGTTAGGGTTAAGATTGGGGTTTAGGGTTAGGGTACCCCTGTGTATTACTGACAACCCTGTGGTATCAATTTGCCCTTATGTCTATACTATGCTCGATATGGGGCAGAGGGTACCCCCCTCCTCTCTAATGTTCCCACACGGTCATAAATTATTTTCTTCTTGTACAGAAGTACCTCCCCTACAAGCTTCTAAAGAATTCCTGAGATTCCAAGCACACAGTGAAGACACAATATGGGGGGGGGGGTATCATCATGCCTCATATCGAGCACCAAATGCTTATGTCTATCAGTTCCTATGAGTTACCATGTTTAACAGGTTTCTTTTTGTATTATTAAAATTTGCCAAAATGCATCTTCCTTAATTTGCAACAAATTTCATTTGTCTAAATGGTCATACCCACACTGTAATTGATGTATTCAGTTGAGAAAGACAAGAGAAGTTCAGCAAACTCTCTGGTCCATCAGCTTGCCATTTCATTGGTGCAAAAAACATTCTATTCAAAGGTTTCACTTGAGGCAATAGCCAACTTGAATGACGAGAATGTTAAACAATAACTGTGACTGGTAATTCTGTATTTTGAGCCAATACTAGTGGTTTTCAGCTTGGATAAAACGTTATATCAATACAGCTTTCTTGATAGCAAAGGGTGTTAGATCAATAAATGTTTATCAGGCTGTTAGATCCTCAGTTTTGAAGAATCATGCATTCCAATATTCTACTCTAAAAGCAGCAGTTTATAGATTTTTTCCCTTAAATTGTATGGGTTTTGTTAATAAATACATACTTTTATTTTTTCAATTCTGTAACTGCATTCATCCCCAGAATGTTGTGGCATGTGATGTTGGGGTGCTGCAAAAACAGCCCACTTTTTTATGTTAGTGTTAAAAATGTAATGTAACCAGGGGTTTTTACATACCGCTGTTGTAACACTCACAAATCTAAATCGTGAGGGTAGAAATTGGGCTCATGATAGGATGACAGGCACGTGCATATCTCAGGAATCTCCTTTTTGTGGCGGGTAGATATCATCTACAGATGGCACACCTTCAAAATACAAACAAATGATTTTTTTTTTTACATAAAGTCAAACAAATATTTTTTTGAATTTAAGATACAGTTTGAATGTGGCCTTTGAAATTGTCATTTTAGTTTTTAAGGTATTCAAAGAAAATATTAAAAGATGGTTAAGGTATAACAATGAGATGTAAACATTTGAAAACATTTTTATAATTCTCTGAGGTCTGTGTGAGAACTTTTTTATTCTATAGGAAAATATCAAAGAAATGGTATTCTATTTAAAGTTTTTTTCAGAATTTTACAAGAAGCATTTTCCAAAGAAAGAATTTGAATTTTTTTAAGGGGATCAAAATGTTGGTCAAACCAGCAAAGGGTTGTCATTAAAATTCACACATGATTATATGGTTCTTAAAAACACAAAAGTAATTTACATACTCGGGAAGGGTATTAAAAAGACATCTATAGACCCCTTGCATATGACATCACACTCTCAAAAAGTGCCATCCCTGAGGCCAAAAGGAGGCAGATCATTGGACGAAAGCTGTTATTTGTGCATAAAAAAAAACTGTGCGTGACCTCAGCATACCTGTAGGGTTGGTTTCTACAGACCCTTGCACAACGCGGAACGCACCTCCGAACAATACGCGTCAATTTGGGAGTCAAATTATTAGTGCATGTTTTTGCATGATTTCCAATCCCAAAATGACAGACAGGATAGACACGTGTGAGTGCGTTGTGCAAGAGGTCTGTATAATAAAAGAGATTTCAACAAATTTACCATCAGAGAGGGGTTGATGTACAGTGCACAGACATCCAAATTTGTTGATCGGAGGATCCCATCCAGCTTCACTAGCTCTGTAAATGCAAAATTAACAAATTATTTAATTTTGTATTAAAGAGGAAAAGCAGTCTATTTGACGGTTAAAAAATTATATATCAAAATCGAATTCAATGTGATCGATTGGATTAACAGTCACTTTTAGAGACAAGTTTCATGTCAACAATGTTTCAGGCTTTCACCAAGCTCTACATGATGACGTTAAAAGAAATTCAACAATTAAAAATTAGCATGTGACAAAAACTCCATTGATCAAAACTTTAATATAGTTTAAACCCCTAAATATGGGATGAAAACGCAAAATTTGAATTCCCACAAAGCATTTAACCCAAGGTCAAGCAAAGGGTTGGTAAAAGCTGACCTTCGATAACAGCTATTTTTGTACAATAAGACCCTAAATAATTATTAGAAAGTCCAACAATTTAAGTGATCAGCAATCGGCCAATTTTTTTTTAGGAATTCCCCCCACCCCCGTTCTGGTAGAGTTAGTTGCCTTCATATACGCCTAATTGTTTTCTTTTGTTTTACAACAATCTTTGCTAGACAATACTCTCAAGACTGCCTTTAATGTTTTTGATTCAATGGTAATCAGATATTCAATTACCCCTAAACCATTTCTTCCCCTCACTTGCCCCTTCCCTAAAATAGAAAGCATTGTCTTTTAGTCTGGCGCTGCCACTGCTGATAGGTGGAACTATTAAGTGAAAGTGATAACTACTTTAAAGAAGGAAACTACATGTATGCTGGATGAAATTAACTAACCGTTTTAATGCTCAGAGGTTTTCCTTGTAACCTTTTGTAAAGAGGAGAGCAGTTTATGTACCAGACTCATCCAGTACATTGTTAGGAAGCTTATTGGCTGCAGGTCTCAGAAATCTGCTTAGTCGATGAGTAGACCTTTGAACCTGACAAACCTTGATAGGCCTATATCATGCAAAAAAAAAACAAACAATAATGCTTTAGCTAACTTAATATTATTAACAAACAAGTCATGAAACACAAGGGTAGTTTGAGATAATACCCCTTTTCCATTTCATTTAATTATTGGTTGTACTTTTAACCATTACCAGTTTTTGTTTTATCTTTACAACAATTTGTGGTAAACACTGTATCTTATGGCAGCTCAGATGAGTTCTTTCCCATAGACTTGGAGGCCTTGAGTAAACAGCCTTTATTATACATCGGTATGGGCAAAACCCCGAAATTTAAATCTATACAACCAGAAAAAGAAATGTTGTTTTTTTTATTTATTTATTTATTTATTTTTGTTTTGCTATGCACTGGCACTTGCAAAAAAACATAATATGGGAAATTGTGCACTTGCATTTTCACCTAACAGTCGCTTATTAATGCAGATTTTTAAAGATGATGTCTGGAACAAACTTCTTAGCTTTTTTTTTTTAATAGCCAGGTTTCATCAAATTGTCCATAATCTCTTGATGCATCTCAATTTAATGGTTGTTCATTAATTTACCTGATGATGGAAAATACATCCTTGAATCTTGATGCTGGGCAGCATGCACATCATACATTTACTTCTGGCAAATAGACTTCATCTGGCAATGAGATGTCTGGAGCAAGCCTGTATGCAAACAAATTAAAAACAACATTTTGTAAAATGGTCTGATATTTTCGTTCAATTACAGCAACAATCTGGATAAGTTTTGACCATAAGATACTACATGTGAAATTGCCCACTTGCATTTTCACCTGACAGTCACTTATAAATGCAGATCTTTAAAAATGATGCCTGAAACAAACTTCTTAGCATTTTTTCTAATAGCCAGGTTTCATCAAATTGTCAAACATCTTTTGATGCATCTCAAATTAATAGTCGTTCATTAAGCACCGACCAGCAGTACCGGCTTGGCGGTTTTTCATAAAAGCAGGTCTGGAATTTCATCAATGAGAGGGCAAGGCCATATTCATTTTATAAAGGGCACTTTCATTGCCAAATTTTAAAGTCTATGGGGAACTTCTGAAGGGGCACCAAGGCCAAGACCAGGGCAACAGGGGCCATGGACTCCGTGGCCTCCGTGTAATTCCAGGCCTGCAAAAAAATTCCACCAAAATAATAATAATATTGGAAAAATGTCCGTATCCAGCCACCACTTTTTTATTCGTTATGAAATAAAATAGTATCTAATTTACTCCAATGAGATATTCCTTTGGGTAAAAATGAGTGAAAAAGTGGTGGCAGGATACGGAAATTTTTCCCTAATATTTATTCAGGCAAAAACTTTACAAGTACATGTACAAGCATAAAAATACATTTTTAAAACTGACGTTAAACAACAGTGGGATGCCCAGGAGAGCATAAACATATTTTAAATTAAATGGCACCAAAAGGCGTATGCCTATGTCTCCCAAATCCCTTCAAAAGCAAGGAAGATTGAGGAAAAACAGGGCATAGACTGTAGACATACAAAAAACAACACAAAGATCATTTAAAAATCACAGAACCATTTAAAAGGCCAACAAAACAGAAAGAACACAGAGAGACACATTAGAGAGTTTAAAAATCAACCCTAGGCAACCGCACATATGAAATTATTAGCAAGGTCAGCAGGCAAGGGACGAGTCCAGCTGCGAGCAAAACGGCAGCGGATGGAAAGCAGTATCAGAAAAATAACCCCCCAAAATACGAGCTTCCATTCAAAACACAAGCTTCCATACGTATAATCAAGTCAGACTCAACTTTCTGGCTGTAATGTAATGCAACTGTTAGTGTTGGCCACAATAATTGTAAGGATCGTGTTTGTTTGGCAACATCCAACAAAATACCGCTAAGTTTCCCTGAATTCTTTGTGTGGAAACCTTTATTTACAACAAAATCATCATTATCACAATCAAATTAATAACTCACCATTACACTTTTGTAAGAAGTGTCGTCCTTATTAGAACTCAGTCAAAACTTGAATTCTTTGGCGAATAAGACACACAGAGACGTGTTGATTCCAGCCATTTTGTCTTCAAAATGACCGGCACAACCGGTAACCAGGTCGTGTCTCACGTTATCATGCAACGCGGCATTTAAACTCATTTAAATAACAAAATGGTAGAGTTGTTTGTACACGGCCTATGGAGCAGGTTGAACTCTGATATGACGATATTCCTGCACCTATGGTTTGTACACAGTGTATGAGGGATGGGACCGTAACGTTGGGTGCAGTGAACCCAGGATATGGGGATATTCCTGTACCCATTGCTTTGTGCACAGTGTACGGGCCGTGGTGGACCCGGGATATGGCGATATTCCTGTACCCATTGCTTTGTGCACAGTGTATGGGCCGTGGTGGACCCGGGATATGGCGATATTCCTGTACCCATTGCTTTGTGCACAGTGTACGGGCCGTGGTGGACCCAGGATATGGTGATATTCCTGCACCCAATGCTTTGTGCACAGTGTATGGGCCGTGGTGGATCCAGGATATAAGATATAAGTATAAGACTCGTGTTGCCTGGAAGCCTGACATTGAATCCATCTGTAGGTCATTCAACAAGCATTAAAAAAAAAAAAAAACAGAGACTTTCAAACTTAGTTGGAAACTAGAGGACGGAGATACATTATTATAATTTTTGTATTTGTATTATTATTTTCGCACAAAAAGAACAGGCACAATAAATGGATTTAGGCTGTGAATTATTTAGATCCGAGTTTTTAAAAAGTTTTATGGCCAGCAACTGAGTCATGTAACAATTGTCCGGCATTTCTTTATTCTTAAAACAAAAACTAAGTTAAAATTGTTAAACTCTGTTATCCTACAACCCTTTACGACAAAGGTACAAAATTTAGACAAATAGACAACAAATAGGAAAAAGGATCAAGCGTTTTCTGTATAGACATGCCGTGCACGATCGTGCTCTCCATCTCATAGTACAGTGTCCATTATAGAACACCATAATAGACTAGGTTATGAAACTCGCCAATTGCTGATCGGCATACATAGCCTCCAACCCAGTTACCAAGTAGGCCTACGGTCTCATAAATTCACTCCTTTGGTAAACTCTGAAAAGACAAAAAGCAAAAATATTTGCAGATAAAATTGAAGGATGAAAGAGTAATTAGACTCTTATATCAAGTTATGGTGGAAAAAAATTACGTTTTTCAGGGATCTGTGGGGGGGGGGGTCACCAAAATCTATTTTCTCAATTTTGACAGTATTTCAGTTTAGAACGATTTCTCTGGAGGATATTCCGCTAACTTTCTTATTCCGCTAACTCTTTTGTTCTGTTAAGTACAAATCCTGCGTTTTTCTTAAAGCACTTAAAACCAGTCCAACAAATATTTTGTTTGTTTTATCAGTACTTTATATGTTGTTGTTTTGGGTGTTTGTTTGTTTTGTTCTTTCTTTTTTTTTCTTTGGGGGGGGGGGGTTCGAGCATGTTTGCCGTAAACAAGGCTGAAAGCTACTCTTGGTAAGGGGCTACAAGAAAGCATTGAAGATGAAAATAACTTGGGGGAGCTGAAGGTAGGAATTAGTATTCCTGTTATAACAGTCTAGATTGTAGGATGGAGGGAAACATGCATCAGACAAGGAGTTTCAAAGAGGCAGTACGTGGCAACCATTACCTTCTGCTCTCAGTAAATTTGTGTTTTTGACAGCTTTATATATTCGGCCAGGTGTTTGTAACACAGGCCCTAATTGAAATCACAGCTTGGGCCTATGCTTGCTTTGGCTCTTTCAGTTATTTAGAAAAAGCGTATTTTCCTTCCTGGGTTTCAACCAAGTGAAAAGAGCCTAAGCCCTAGCCCAGACAGAAGCTTTGGTTTCGAAAAGGTCCTCAGTGCTTTTTCCAAATAGAAGTCAATAATAATAGTGGGTTCCTAGATAGCGCTCAAGTCCATCACTTAGTGACCCTCATGTTACTCCAAATCTTGGCCTAGGCTTCCAGCTATTGATATTGAAGCACTGTGCAAAATGCACCCTTCTCCCAAGTTGACCACGACGCCCAAGCAGGAGCCAGAGCCCAAGGCCAGGTTTGTGACAGGTTCATAAACAACAGGTTGAATACCATTGGTGAAGTATTTTGCAAAGGCAAATCATAGGGAATAATTTGATAGTGTATTGTACTGCCATTCGAGGTAACCAACCTGTTGAATATAGGGAGAACGTGCCATGACCTGCGCAAGATGTCCTATCCTCCCATCTTCCATTTCAAAAGCGTTTTGACTGCATGGCCAGCTGCGATGCATACCGCTCATTCTCATGAAGAACCAAAAATACCTTCCACAGTAACATTTGCCCCAGACCACAGGAACCAAAACAAACAATAAAACCACACAGACCTCAGATTACTTCATTTGTTTTTTATTGTCAATAGGTTAATTGTACAATATATACAAGGATAATACAATTCTATACAGTACAATAATAATAGCAAATGAACAATCTGTCCATCTCAAGACCATAGCCGAGTCACAGAGCTGAATATTAAAACTAGAGGGCGCAACAACGCTACCCCACCATGGGCACAGTCCAAACATGGGCGCTGTCCCAGCATGGGCGCTCTCCCAGCATGGGGGCTGCCCCACCATGGGGGCTGCCCCACCATGGGCACAAAAACTTAGCAGTAAATTTCACAGGACTTAGGAAATGTTGGCTGTCTGAACTGATGCACAATATGTTTATATGATGGGACAGCACCATCAAGTGGGCAAGAATGCTTCTTGTTGAGCCACCGTTTGTAACGCCCTCTAGTCCTTACATATAAATATATAACTCTATGAACTGAGTGAATAAGGGATTAAAGATGGCAGATCTGTTCCACTTACCCATCAACTTGATACGGTTACAAGTCCCTAACGCTTACTAGAAAAACCTATGAAGCATCTAAATACACATTGGACACCATTAGAATCTTGTAAAAGTGCAGTGTAACCAATCCAGTTGGTATCTGTTGCATTTACCATAGTTTTACTCAGATGGCTGTTATTTATTAGAAGGAATTTGGTTCAATTTATATCATTGAGCGCCCATAGATGAAAGTGTCTAAGGTCACCACTTTCCCTGCTAGGCAAAACATTCTAACATCTAATTTTATTTATCTATTTTATTTGTCATCCAATAGCGTAACTGACACCCAACATTTGGATGAATTGGAAACGAGAAGAAATGTTCAGTTTTAAATGTTGGGAACCGAAAAATAAAGAAAACCCATGCAATCATGAAGGGACTGAAAACCCAATCCACACGCAAGGATCCGGTCTGAGGTTTGCAGTAGGTAGAAAGCTTGGAAGTGAATATGTGGGGTTTTTTTCTCAATAAAACTTAACGACAGTAATCACTTGACCAAAAATAACTTATGCTAGCAAGCAGATATAGACTTTAATGTGGGGTTAGCCACGGTTGGATGTCCGTTTCCACAACACTACTGAGTAGTGTGTAAGATAGACAGACATCCAACCAGGCAAGGTGCAGGGCGAATCCATAAGGCCGACAAAATAAAGGACGTATTATGAAAATTTGAGTCGTGAAAAGAATTCATGACTTCATGAAAGAAAATCCTATGAAAGCGAGCAAACTTGAATCCCAACAAAATCAGAAGGCGATGACCGGATAAACTCACAATCAATCTGTCACAAGCAATACTAGATAAGTTGCTATCAATACAAAATTATGGCCACTAAAATCAAATTCTACACAAAGAGGACTGGTACTCCTACAAAGATTCTAAAGGTGTCCAACAGATATTAAGATATTTATCTTTTCTCTACACAACCATAGACTTGTGGACAAGTAATTAAATGCTTGTCGCGGTTATAGAGTTAACGGCTCTCTCGCAACTATACTCTCGTGAGACTGCTGCTCCGCATGAGACTACTGCTCTCAAGACCACGGCCCCAGCAGTAGTCAGAAACCAGAGATATCGCAAGAGCAGTATAATTGCATGATAGCACGCACCGCGACAAACATTTAACGACTTATCCACAGGTCTACACAACCACTGACAACTTAATCTCATCAAGTCAATAGCTACTGGAACGAATGCCATCCCTAACCCTCTCCCTCACACAAGCTAGCGTTCCGAGACGACCTGATTCTCACAGCAGTTCTGTCTGTTCCAGCAATTTAACATAAAACGTCCTCATGTCTGCAACAAACAATAAACAAATTTACACAGTTGTTAATAATAACAATTTAAATATAAATAGAGGTGAAGAACAAACTAGATCAGGAGTAAAGAGAAGTGAAGCTGGAAGCTGGTGGGACATTTGGTGTAATGGATTCAAATTATCAAACTTGTTCTAGAAAAATAGATTACGCAGTCAAAAGTAATGTTAGTGAACAAAATATTTTGTTTCTTTACAGGGGATTTCCGTAGCAACTTACAATTAAAAATGCAGATGTTACGGATTATTTGCTTTTATTGTGTGTTCTCCAATGTATGAAATCAATCATCCCATTCCTAGAATTGCATTTCAAATATAACAGGTGTTCTGCATATCAAAAGATTATTTTGTATCTTTTTAAAACAAAAACAGTCTCAATGAGTAGGTCAATAACTTCATGAACAAAAAGTCAACATGCAAGATACAGCATGGTAAAAGTGGCTTTGTTCACACGAATTTGGCAAAAAAACTTGAGTTCCAATGAAGTAAATTTGACGAAAGTGCGCGTTTGTACTTTGACAAGAATTAATTTTCTAAACCATATTCATAAACCATAGGAACTTAGTTTTTAAAATAATGTTGATGTTTCTTTAAAGGGGCTGTGTCATCATGATCAAAGCAGGCCTGTGGTTGTACATGGAATTATAAACTCTCACCAGTTACTGTGCACTTCCTCCATGAATATGATACGGAGGGTGGGCGCTCTCACGCTAACTGGGACAGAGTTTATAATTCCATGTGCAGTCAAAGGCCTGCTTTGATCATGAAGCCACTGCCCCTTTAAGCTAGTAAAACCAAAGTTTGGTTCAAACCAATGAACAGCACTTAAGACTTAAGGTGAACTGTCATCATCGACTGCATCAACAAGAGTATGTTTCTAGCAACTAATTACACTGTGTCAGTGCTGCTCACTTCAAAAATAACTGATTGTCCAACGGTTCAAAAATGCTGCCAGTCCATCCATACGGGGGAAGGCATGTCTCTTTCTGTACCGAGTTCTTCAACTTGCATCGCACAACACATAAGATGTATAGCTTTATGGGCCATGTCACACTGAGGAAACATACACCTGTTCTTGGTAGTACCCAAGAAAGACAGAAATATTAACGGTTCAGTTTTCACTTCATTTTATCGGGAACGTTGGACATTTTTAGAAAAATGTATCTTGGGCCACTTAAGAGTCCCAATAGCATAGAGTATTGGTTGCCACTGGGTTACCTTTATACAAAATGCCTTGTGTGACAAGGTCCTGTGAATGATATGAACAAAAGCTGATCCTGATAGTTTTAGTGGGTGAATTGATGCCTATCCACCATGCCGATACAAGAAAAGGTCACCAAGTGATGACCACTGTCAATGGTACAAAACTCCATCCTTGGCTCTACCAATTACCAAAATGTCCTGGGGAATTGTTGTCATAAATTAAGTTGACATATGCATGGTGTTTGTTCAAGTCATATACCTCACTTATTTTGGAATCATATTTAGTGTGATAAAGCTCATGGTTCTACTGACAAGCTGTGATGAACAGTCTCTATCGTCCAACAAGCATGAGTCGTTGCTTCTGATTGGTCAACAGACGTGGGATATTATACAAATATTGGATGCATGTGAGTGCATTTTCACAGAATATAATCACAGGTTGTAATCTGGACTATTCCATTTCACGAGGTGAACTCAAACAAAATGCATTCAAAGTTTGTTTTATATAACTCACACATAGATCCGGGTCATTTAAATTTGGTTTTCACAAAAGCACAAAATAGACATGGAAACTTGCCCATCCAACACTCAGAAAAATCTGAAATAAAAAACCTTCTAAATAATGTGGACGACCTCATGTACACATCAACCTTGTCCGCCATGACACCACTGTGCCTCATTTGGAGAAACAGGCGGGGAACAATTATTTTGCCAATGACACTGCAAAGTGTCCAATAATTATATATATAGGACGGGCAACTGTCCAATACTAGATCTCAGAGCACCGCAGCAAAATAGTGGCTGACACGTGACGCGTGTTCCACCAATCAAATGAAAAAGATCTGTGTGTGTGGCATATACATCAATACATCCCACTCAGAAATCCTATACTGCATCCTGCATATTGAACACAATTCACACGTGAACACACTTACTGCAGCATGTCTCGTGGTTGTAAAATAAACGACTTCACTGTGGATGGTTATCATCTAAGCAGTCCCAGAGACTTTGTCCGGTATTGTTTTACAATGCTACCGATCAAAACACCAAGTTTTTACACCACCGGTTCTTTCCAGAACCACAACAGGTTCTTTCCGGAACCAACAAAACTCATAGACAGATGTCATGCACATGGTGCTTTCACATACCTTAGTAGTAGAGTTTTAACCTTTTGTTTCCATCCACAGGCTTTCAAGAAAAAGAGTTGCCGGTCAAGAGAGGTCATATTTCCAAGAGGAACAAATTATGAGTAAAATGTAAGCTTTGGTTTGGTTTTAGGTTTAGCCAAAGTGCCTTGCAGCAATTGTTTGATTAATAAATTCCATTGTACAGTCTAATATTCAGAACATCAACAAAATAGTCGCAAAATTATTTCACAAAGACCTGTCTCTCAACATCATGGGAACAAAAATCAAGTAAGATTTGAATACCAGTTCAATAATGTTCAACTCTTTTGAATACCGGTGTTGTCTTAATCTGATAATTTGAATCCATTGCTGTAACAGAATTCTACGCAAATATAAACTGATACAAAACAAAGGGGTTGCTCAACTTAAACTTGGTACAGATATTCCAAAATGATAGTAACGTCTTACGCCAGCACCTTCATGGTTTTAATGAGCACAGAATTAAGCAAAAAGAACAAAAAGAACAGCAGAGGTTGAGGATTGCCATGCCATGGATCATAAAGCGTTGTAGAAATAAACAAAAGAAACTGAAGTTCTGTTGGAACTATGAAACCTCCAGTGGAGAACTTGACTTTTTGCACTGTTAAATTATTACGAATAAGAGATCAGTGTAATGTATATTGTAATTTACTCATTCCAATTGTTCAATATAATAGTTTGATTAACAACTCTTAAATGGAGACAACTTCAGATTTTGTTGTTACTTAGGATATAACTTGCTCCCCACACCCCCCCCCACACCCCCTCCCCCAAAAAGCAAAAAAGAAAACAGAAAAAGAATACTAATCTTCAGGTGTTTTCCTTATTTGTGAATATTTTGGAAAATCAAACAAATTCCGAGACGTAATCTTAAAAATGTTCTAAAAAATCTTTGCATTTTTAGCTGACTTCCATTGTTGCCTTTGAAAAATTTTAAAAAACTGTTCTTTGTACTGGAAAAGAGGAAAAACAAAACTTGTCTTTTTTTTTTCATTTCACGGTGAATAAAATCTTCCCTGTGGCAATACATACCTATATTGCTAAAGTAATGCAAAAAATAATTAGTCATACATTTGCATATATTGGCATATATTTAAATATATTAAGTATGAAATTTCCTCTCTGCCTCACAAAACTATAATCACTTTCTCCATCTTTCATTGCACATCATATTTAATAAATATTATTTCCCACTTTGGGATACTTCCTCAAAAAATATTGGACTCCGTTTCCCGTTTGAGAGCGGTGAAGTGGAAATTCATGAAATTTTTATTACAAAAACACTCCATTCTTGGTTGAGATAATTTCTTTAAAACATTCGCTTCATAAAAAAAAGTTAGAAGTTGGTTAGTTTTTGTTTTTCTCCGGCAACAAATTTTGAGCTTTCTAGGAAGTTTGGTATAACTGGAAATAAGAATCTTGGTACGTTTTTTTTTTCTTCATACTTTTTGTGTTAATGAATAAATCTAATCAAACTGAATACAACAGAACTGTTTGGTCACGCTACAAATTACTTTAACTGTTGAACTATGCCAGTGAGAAGTACAAAACGAAAATATTTGTTTAGGTCAAGCAGCAAAGAAAGCTTCGCTGCAGCTTCTTCTCCTCATTTTGAATTTGATTAAAATAGGAAACCATCACCGAGGCAAAGATACTGCTACTACTGACAAGTTTTTTTTTAGTCCAAACAAATTCTTACCAAAGATGCTGCCACCAAGGAGTGATCAATTGACAATTAGTTCTTAAATTTATTTCGTCAATATTAAATGTATATTTGATCAAAATATTTTATTTTAAATTTGTTGCCAAGTCGCTTGTCATTCCAGTTCTCTGGTCCAATAAATCGTGGATGTTTTTTTTGCACTTTCTACAACACAGATTTGGTTCAGAATTTTGGTATCATTGTGCCAATATTTACTTGCACTCTGTTCATTTGGACATTATCTTCCTAAAAACTGAAACAACAATTTACTCTACCAAGAAAATTTGATTTTGTAGAGGCTAAAGATTGCTTCAACTCAGTGCAACAAGTACAAGGTGATCCTGATTAGAACTCCATCATGCTCCTGCCATCTCTGTTGGGTTCCCTGGGTACCGAGTATGGTCGCAGCACATAACTCAATGCACTTAAAATGGGCCAGACTATTTTCTTGGCAGTACTCGTGTTTTGTTGCACATATTCCAATGAGGAATAAAAGGAACGATAAAGGGTTGTCCTGGCAACGTTGCTCTTACAGGGCGATCCAAAATGAAGAGGAAACTGAGGGTGTTAGCACTTTTTTCCAATGCTGATGAGAATGACCTCAAAGAATTTTATTTTTAAGGTCAGGGACAATTAAAAACTGGACGACATTGATGAATCCAAGGCAATGACAGACCGACACTGACAAACAGAATGACAGTGATAAATCAAAGACAATGATAAACAAGATGACAATGACAAACAGAATAACACTGATGAATTTAAGACAATGACAAACAAGATGACAGTGACAAATTCAAGACAATGACAAACATGATGACACTAACGGATTCAATGCAATGTGAAACAAGATAACAATGACAAATATGAGCAAGTTCAGACAAGGACAATCGTCGAGTATTGTTGAACAAACTTGACATGAACGCTGTCTAGTCACCTATGGAAAGTGTGCTCTAGTCAGCTATTTAGAACCAGCCACCTGACTGTGGTCGCTTCGCTGGTGATTGTAGCGACTACTGACTAAAGTCCAGTCACAAATTTTAACTAGCAGTGTTGGCACTAGATTATCAGTGAGCATGTGCAGCTATTGACCAACGGTCAACAACGGTTCCTTGGTTGACAACGGTTCCTTTGTTGACTTTAGGTCCCTGGTTGACTACAGTTCCTTGGTAGACTACAGTTCCTTGGTTGACAACAATTCCTTGGTTGACTATGGTCCTTGGTTGACCATAGTTCCTTGGTCGACCACGGTTCCTTGGTTGACTATGGTCCTTGGTCGACGACGGTTCCTTGGTCGACCACTGTTCCTTGTCCAACCTTGCTCCAAGAGGATAAGGACAAATCCAAAGGCAATGAGAAACACGATGACAATGACGATTGATGCAGACACTTCAATCCAGAAAGTCAATCATGAAATCATAGGCCATTACTTTTACACTTTGCTGATATGATCACTGTAGGTCCTGCTTGTTCAAGTTACTGTTGGATCACACAGTTTATCTTCACTTGCTGTATTTTTCATCTCATGAAACTCCAAAAGAAAAAGGTGGTCCTCACAACACAATGGTCACCAAACACAAAAAAGAACGATGTCTGGGGGAGCATTTTCTCACAACAGTTTACGATTTCATAAAAAAAGGCAGCCAGATGTCACTGTCACAAAATAGCTTTTAAAAAAATCCTTACATTTTAAAACTAAAGAAGGGGTAGGGCGTTGACAGATGAGTGCAGACACAAGGTGTTTTGTTTTTCAATTTAATATTAACCACCATAACAGGAAGATTGCTCAGCTTAAGGTTAGCACAGTTTGATTGGAAGTGGACACGACACCAGGGACTGATGAGTTGGCGAGTTGGTCAACCCTCATGGAGGGCGGTATGTTTGATCATACTAATTCCAGCACCTTGATTGTACCCTGGCTGTTTGCCGCTACCAGGACGTTGGAACCCTGAGGACAAAACAAAAACAAAATCAAAAAACCAGGATCAAAACTTGGAACCCCAACTCACTCAACATTTTTTTGAACCTTCCTGAATCATGCAGAATCCAACATGAGATTATAAAGTTGTAGACTCTGATAAGAATGTTATGATTTAGTTTTGCCTGTTACAATGTATGAAAAGCACTGTTTACTCCGTGCTTTCCAGAGTCCTGCAGGAAAAAAATCCGACGTCCAATTTCTAATTCTATGTTAGTACTCGCCAACAGCTTGTCAGCAACTTAACAAGGATAGGTCAGGGAACACCAAAGCAAACCCCTTGTCTTAACATTAAGTGGGCTGGTTTTCTTTTACATGCATTACACAACACACAGCACCTATGGTTTTACTTCCCATCTGAAGGAAGAAGCAATAGCGGTTAAGTGTCTTGCTCTGGGGCACAAGTGTAAAGACCGGGACTCGAACCCACACTCTGCTGATCAGAAACACCAGAGCTCGAGTCTGGTGCGCTAGACTGCTCATCAAGTGGATTTTTCCCCACATGAATCGGAAAGCACCAAGTATATAGTGCTTCACACATCAGTGAAGGGTAAATATCAGTTAAAATGGTGTGCTTGTTCTAATGAAAAAGTCGGTACGAAATACATCAACAGTTTTTACGCTGAGGGAACTTGTGATTATGTTAAGTAACTGCTTCCCTTCATCCAGGAGTACAAAATGGAGGCTAGTGGGGGTCAGAGATGGTCACTGTACTTGTTAATAACATCAAACTGGGCAGATTCATGGCCACTATAGTATTGCCCCAAACTGATTTATAATATGCACTGTATACTATGGGGTCCTGCCAAAATAGAAAATATCCACAAGTCCCTCAGGAAGGATTCAAAACTATAACCTAGAACAGATGTCTTAATCGCTACACCACTGAACTTGCCCCGTGATGAGCGGTCCTATATTAGTAGCGGCGACCACAAACTATTAAACTAACGTATTTCGGCAACATTCATAGCTACTAAACATCATCTGCTATGAGCCATCAAACTTGCTGATTACTACCACTACAAATCAAGATCTAAGACTTACCGTTCTCCAAGCAACAGCACTGACGAACTCATTAGCATCTTCTTCCTTCTTCTCTTTGTCCTAAAACAACACGCAGAAATAAATGCATTCAGTTTATTTGTATAACGATCAATGCCAAACCATAAAGTCAACATTGTCCCATTAAACGGAAGGTGAACCTTGATATTTTAAGCACTTTAACACTTGCGTATCCATATGCATTTTATAATCTTACCCACGTAGCCTGTGGATTTTTTCCGCCAGACTAAGAACTTAGCATTGAGTATACAATGCTAATCGGTGTAACGGTAAAACTCAAATAACATTCTTTATCCCTGATGCAATTCTTACGTCTATAAATCTGTTTTCTCGTTTTGCATAAACAGTCAGGGGACAATTTCGTTTAGCGATGTTGCATGGCAAAATATTTAGACTTAACACGATTTGTCAGTAGCAACTGATACATTTTGTGTGGTATTATGCTATACACTGAATTCGCTCGGCCCCAGCGGCCTATCCAGGACCGCTGGGATGGGCTAATCAGCTTGCACAGATTCTTGTTCAGGAAGTACGTCATGCGTGCAGTGCTTGCAGTGTGAGTGTGATGCATGATGGGACTGAGTATTAACCAATGAGCGTGCTTGATACGTTTGCCCATCCCAGCGCCTTTGGTTTTAAGGCAAGGCGCTGGGGACGAGCGAATACACTGAATTTCTGTCTCTAACAGTCATCCTTTTTTCAACAATGAGGGCGCTTCAAGCAGATTATTTCTCTGTGTGACTGGATACTCACATGGGATTTCTGGAGTCAATGTCTTTGTTTCTGAGCAAAAAAGTGTTGCATCACTAGTAAAAACGCAGCATGCCATTTTGGAACTGCCACAACTTCTCTATAACTATCCCGGAAGTACACACAAACCAGTTTGCTAGAGTTGTTAACTTGCCCTGAGTTCTGAAGCCATGCGGGCACTTCTAAGTAAACAACCTGTGAATTAGCTTGAAATGTTTAAAGCATGTTGTACAGCTTTTTGCATGTCAGTATATCAGTGCTTTGATTCTTTTCACTGCATTATAGAATCTATGAATTAAACCCATTGTTTCAGTATGTGCATACTTTTGTGCGTTTTTAATGCAAACCCTTTTCTGCACGTGCATCAGTTTCAACACCAACATAAGTTCTACAAAATGTAAAGTTTACACAGAAGCCTCAAGCATGTCTGTGTCCAGGCGGCTGCAGAGTATTTGTCAATATGGCTCTGTGACAAATACCCAAGAGACTCTCTAGTGCAAGATAAAGACTTAAAAGCGGTTGTGGCATGTCATGGCTGAGGGGTTTAGGGCATTGGATTCAAGTTCTGGTGGTTAATTCGATTGTGTGGGGGTTTGCGTCCTGGCCATGACACTTGAGTCCTTGAGCAAGATGCTTAACCATAAATGATTCTCTTCACCCAGGGGAATAAATGGCTACCTGCGAGGGTAGAGGTTGATATTGTGTTTGAAAAAGCCTTTGGAGCGCCACAGCAGCCTGGGGCTGTATACTCCCCAGGGAGCTGAGAAAGATTACAGGAATGTTATTGGCCCAATGACCGGGTGACTAATGTAAAGCACATTGATACATTATTGTAAAATGCCCTAAATAAGACCTAGTTATGATTAATAGAACTGTCTCACTTCAACTCTCTCCTACAACTCACCAGGACACTCCTGACAGTGTCAAACTTGAACGTGACTAACTGCTTGGACAGTCCTTTATAGTACAGATACAGGGAGTTGTTCTCACTGCCGCAGGCAATGTAGTCATCGTTTGCAGCTAACCCTACAAAGTTCTTATCGTTTGTGTGACCACGGAATGTGCGTAAACAGTGGGGTTTATCCACTGACCACAGTTTGAGCTGACTATCTGTAGACCTGCATAGGAAAGGTTTAGATTACTCCGTGTTAAAAGGTTGAATCATTCCAATAGATAGTTCCTGATAAATGCTATCTTTAGGGGCAACTTGGGTTTTGGCTTCGAGCTGCATCAAGCCTTCTAACTTTCAACAGCCAGGTGGTTGACCAATCATGCAGGAAGTTTGATAAAACTCCTGCTTGCCATAAAGACAGCCGACTTTACAGAGTGTGACGTAAAGTGGGAACAAAGGCTTTCGTGATATTTATTATCAGACTACAAATTTCAAGCGAGTGGATTTTCATACTTTTGAGAAAATACATTTTCTAAAAATGAAGTTTTCACCGGTGGCACCGTGTAATTAGGTCTCTGATGAGTTTTAGTGGTTCAGCGTGAATATTTCCTTCATATATTTAAAGCAATGAATGTGGGAACCCAAGGTTCAAAAAATGTTTATACATTTAAGTGACTTTGCACAGTACCAAGAAAACATGTGTGAGCCTGGTACCACTACAGTAGCAGTAATGTTCAGTGCTGCCACCAAGGGCCACCTCAATTTTTCACGCAACTTGGAAGAAACCTCTGCACCTCCAAACAAATAAATAAATCCTTTGATATCTTAACATCCCAGAAAAAAATGTTGTCCAATGTTAGACAGGGAATTTTTTCAGGCAAATTGGAGGCAACCAACTGCACTGTATGCACCAAGGAACACTTCGGCAGCACAAGAAACATAACTTCAGCTGTAACTCACTATCCCCAGGATAATAATGAGAAAACTGAAATAGGAATGAATTTTCATCTTTGCGATGGCCTGGAACTGGTTGCCTGTAAATTGCCTTGTGTGACATGGCCTTTATAAATTGATGTCAACATGTCACCATCGTACAACAATGGAAAGCGCACATGTATGTATGCTTGGCACACATAGTGTTGGCCAATGAACAACCTTCTTTTGTCTTCTAGCGAGGGGGCCCTGCCCAAACAACACCATGTGCGGAAAGTCTACAGGAGATTTCCTGGTTGCCTTGGACAACATATAAAGTCTAGAGAGCACTAGAGACTTACGCCGACACAATCTCCTCTGAGTTGACGAACTTGGTGTAGGACACGGCCTTCTTGTGTCCCTTGAATACATTGAGGGGTTGCTTGGGATACCTCAGGTCGTAGTAGTGGACGCAGTGATCGGCTGAGCCAAAGGCTAAGGAGTACATTTTGGAGGGGTTGAATTTCACGCAGCAGACGTTGGCCTTCGCCTCTAGACATGCCACGGAGCGTTCTTGATTCGTGGACCAAAGTTTCACTGCAAACAAAACCAGACAAACCATGATATAAATACAGGGTTTTTAATGTGTTGATTCACAAAGATCCAAGATGAGCATCAATCTTAGTTTCTAAACGAAATGTGGTACTGCCAACTCATCTTAAATGTAGGGTCATAGATTGGTTTTTGTCATGGTAATGGTGATTTATAGGCAAAATTATTAAGAAAGACACAATAAAAATCACATGTGAAAGTTTCAGCTAAACACAGTGTCTACTTGCTGAAAACAAGCAGCAAAAAACTTAAACGATATTTTCACAAGAACGTCAAACCCATCCACATTTAACAAGGTGACAGTGAGTGGGTACCAGCCACATCTCTGGCCGCAGCATTCGGGAATGGACACCAACCCTCAGAAATCTGAGCATGAATCGTTTCTTAGATTCAAATGTTTGAAGTTCAAAAATTATCCAAACCATATTCCCTCGAGGGGATCCTTTCTCAAAATAGTTTATACTATCAACATCTGCAGTGCTTCTCACCAAGTAAGCTTTTATGGTCATCATTTTTTGGAGTACCTACCAATCTATGATCATGCCTTAAGATCAATCTTATCTCTTTGAGCAAATATGAATAAGGGATAAGTAAGATTCTAAAATCATTTTGAAAGCCGAGCATGTGTCTGGCTGTTTAATAAATAACAGTGAGGCTGTTCCACAGGGTTGCAGAGTGCTTGGGATAACGAATGGAACTTGGTGTTACCTTTAGCATCATCTGAACCAGACGCAATGAGTTTTGGGTCTACTCTGTTGAAGTCAACACTCCAGCATCTCTTCTCATGCTCCTACAGGAAGAGAAAGTCATTCAGTTTTATTTGTGAAAAAAAATTAGTAAAACAATTTTCTGAGAGGAAATAAGAGATTATAAGATATATAGGGATCAATCAACATTGGAGACCTAATATGCATTAATGTTATGTGCCCGTAATACGTAAATTTGCTTGTGTTGGTGAAAAGATGGCAACACGATCTTCGTCTTTAGCTTGACTAAATTCAACCGGTATGAACTACTTCAGGATCTCATCTCCGCAACATTAAACATTGGAGACCTAATATGCATAATTATCATGTGCCCAGACTGCAAAAAGTTGGCCTGCAATGGTTAAAAAAAAATAATAATGGTGACACAATCCTCCTCTTTTTCTAATTTGGTTGGTTTTCAGATTTTAAGCTAGCTTGACTGAATTCATCTGGTATGAACTACTTCAGGGCATCATCTCTGCATTTTCAAGTGTATTGGCTTTAGCACCCCAAGAATTTTCATGTCTATGCAAGGATGATTTATGTGGTTATATTGTACGTACAGTTTGTGATACAGTAATTGTCTTTAACTATGTGTTACATATTGCTTGATAGTTTGGTAGCCAAAACTTCATGACAGCTTGTGACGGCTCATTCATAATGGTGATGTTGGCCATGTAATTAGTGTATTAATCCATCATACATTTGTATCTTGAAAACCTCAGCAAAAGTAGTTATTGACCTTAATTTTAAAGTATTCTTTAAGGCTAAATGGAACAAAATTTCTTAGTAAAGTTACAAAGCTCTGCTTAACCCTAAAGGGCCCAAATCCTTCAATATCCTCATTGCCATAGTGCAGGATTAAGAGGGAGTTGGGTTTTTAGAGATCTGCAGCACAGGAGGATTTAGAAGGGTTTAGGCTACAATGAGTTTTTGTTTGGGGAGGATTTAGCAGGACTTGGGCTATCAGGCTGTTTTTACATAGGAGGATTTAGAAGGTTTTCGGTCTCATGCAGCTTGGCCAAAATAGAATTCTGAAGGTTTTGGGCTTTTAGGGGTGGAAATTATAATAAAGCTGACTTTTCTTTTTTGTTTTGCAACTAAAGTGTTTTTTTTGTTAGCTTGGTCAGTTGATTTAACTACTGTCACAAAAGGATTTAGAAGGATTTGGGCTAATATGTATATTTACAATAAGGAAAAGCAAATAGAAGGATTTGGGCACTTTAGGTTTATGACAACTTTAATCTGAAGGATATTGAAGGATTTGGGCAATATGTTTACCGAAGGGTCTAGTCTGTTAGGGTTAAAAGAAGTAATAGAGCTAAGCCATAAAGGTACAAGAATAATTCCAAAACAACAACTGCACACCTAATATTTCCCACCATTGAACTGTTAAAATAAATACAAAGACAATTTACACATATCTGTGAGGGGGAGGAGCTTTTCTACCAACAAGCTTTAGCAACAACATTCAGGAGTGACTTACTTGAAATAATCGGACCTTTGAAGCTGAGAATGCATCCCATAGTGTGACTGTTCCTTCATAGTCACTACTTGCTAGCATTCCTTTATGATATGCACTCCAACATACACAACTGGAGAGAGACACAAACAAAAATATGTCTACTATCTTTAGAAATTCACTCAAGAATGATCTGTTCTTAGTTAATTTAATCTGTAGTCATAAAATAAATCAATTTGGGGGTGAACAAAGAAAGATTTCCTGAGCAGGACTTGAACCTTAGACCTACGGGTTAACATGCCAGTGCCCCACAAACTGAGTTATCTAGCCCCATGCTGGTCTCCCTATCCTGTCAAGACCTTTGTCCAACCTCAGGCTAGATAGCTCAGTTGGTAGAGCACTGGCACCTTAACCACCAGGCCACAGGTTTAAATCCTGCTCTCGTAATTTTGTCTGTGTTCAACCGCACAAATGAATTTTACTACTTTGGCATTTTCCTGGTAAATGATACCAAATGACTACAACAAGATCAAATAATAGGATCACTAGGCTAGTGAGTCAATAAAAGACAAAATACAGGCATTATAAATATAAGGGGGTGGTGATCAGTTTCAATCAGAAAGCTCACAGATTATAAAGTTCCCAGCAATACCAATCCTCAAGAGAAATACATCTGCGTAAAATACAGTCAAGGAAATTGCATTTAAAGAGCCCATCAATCAGTGAGGCTTGTTATGATATTGGCTCACTCCACATAAGCCATACATCCCTCACTACAAGACAAAGTTGGCAACATACTGTGCAGGTCTCCTGTGAATTCCAACATGGGAACCTGCTAAAAATCACAAATTTGCCACATGTTTGTCCACTCATTAAAGCAATGCACTGGGACCAAAACCGTTCCCAAAAGTACGCACAAGGGTTGTGCATCCATGTTCATTTTCCTAGACATTTAATCAGGACGTATTGCTTCCGTTTAACCACTCAGTACCGATTCCAATCCAAATTAAGAATCGGAACCACGGTGCAGGGTACCCACGATCACTGGTACCAAGCTCTCTATTCTCTGTATGTATTTTGAGCCGACCAGTAAAGCAGGAGCAGATGTCAACACACCTTCCAGGATTAAAAATAGAACACTCTACCCAGTCCTGATAGTCACAAACACTCAGTGTGGCAGCACATCCCTTGTGTGCTCAGTGCCTTAGTGTGTTTGGCCCCGCAAAGGAAAACGTATAACAAATTGTAGGGGATTCAGATAAGACACATTCCACCAACCAACCAAAGGGATGTCAATCATTCTCCCTGGATAGTATATGGGGCTAACATTTTGAAGAAAATAGAAAGGAAAACTTTGCTTTTGTGTTTGAGTGTGCTCACCGATGGTCACTTTAAAGTTTTTTTCATGCTACTTCGCTGCGCTCATACGCATGAAAAACAGTTTCACCCTAATGACTGACAATAACACAATTTACAATATTATTCATTGTTTTGTTTCATCAGGTTTATTAAAGCATGGGAATATGCTGGTTGTAAGCCGACTATGAAAAAAAAATGGAAAAAAACCAAAAAACAACAACAAGAGCAGGAGCAAATGGAAAACAATTTGATTCATGTACATGAAAAAAATCAAAATATTTCTTTGTGAAACTTGATAAGATTTGCGTGTATAAGATGCAAACACTCGGCGGCGTAACCAGGCCTGAACAATTGGAATTGTTGTAACAACGCTATTTATACCCAGTCATGCTTGGATGCATTGGTTTGATAGTGGCGCGTTACGCTCACGTGACAAGTGCAGCGGGTGCAGTCACGTGACAAATCCAGCGGGAGGCTGTGCATCTATTGTTATACGTCAATCATTTGATTGAAACCCAATATTAATTCTCTACAGGTGAGCCGATAAGGTAGGTGACCTTCTTTTTTACTGTCAGTTTCGTTAAAACATTTAAGAAATTTAAAAAGGAATTTCACCGGGACCCAATTTCATAAATCCTGTAAACAAAATCTTGCTTAGAAGAAACAGGTTACCAGCCAACATTCCAAAAAGTTTACATTGTTGCCACTGGTACCCCGTTCATTTCTTGCTAAGTATAGAAATTTGCTAAACAGAATTTTCTGCTTAACAGCTTTATGAAATTAGGCCCAGGTTTTTTTCCCCAATTAAATGGTTTACCCTTTCAGCCCCAATAGCAAATTTAGTCGACCAAGACAACACACAGATGGCCATTTGTTAAAAAGCTGTAGTTTTGTCCATGTTCACCCTGCATACCCAATCTTACCATCATTGGAAAGAGAAAGTTCGGATCTTTCCAATAATGGTACAATATAATAAGGTTGCTATTATGCAGCCCCTTCAAATTGATGTTGAAAGATCAGAAATGCCCAAACACCTACGAAGGGCCATATGGTTGTGTAAAAAAAAGTGTTTGGGTTTACAAAACACACTGACGAAACAACGACCAAGAACTTGAACATTTATTTTCCGATCTCAATGATTTTTGAGTTTTGAAAGAACTTCAATATTAGACTTTTTAAATTTTTTATTACTATGCTCCAATATGAAATCTTCAAGGTGATAATAGAGTTTGCAAAATTGAACTTTGAAAACAAGCTTTTAGTTGTGTGGAAATGTGTGCCTCTCACTTGAGTGGTCAAAAATGTGGGCTCCAGCGGTTGTTCGAAAGGGTTTAAAACCAGTTAAGCGTATCAACTGGCAAGATCTACAATGAACACTGACCTGATCTTGGAGTTGCAAACCATCTCATGGGCAGGATAGTGAATATCTACAGCATCCATCACCACAGCACCGTACTCAAACACCTTGATCTTCTTTGTCACGCCAGCTATTGCAAAAAAATCGTTGTCCTTGTCGAATTCAATACTGCAGATAGAAATTCCAACAGGAAACATGCAATCAAGAACATTACTTGACTACTTAATAAGGAAAGAAATGTTGAAACCAAAGGAATAACAGTTGGCTTTGGAGGAAAATTTAGTTTCAAATTTTCTTCAAACTTTGTGTTTCTGGTACTACCATTGCTGATAAAAAGTTTGAAACTAAGATCCAAATTTGAGGAGGCAAGTTGAAATGATGGTTTTATGTGAACTTGGTAACCCCTGCAGCGATGAATATCAAGGCACATTTGGAAACAGTACCCTCAGAGCTAGAGAAGTATTTCACACACCATGATACTCTTAGATCTGAAGAAAATAACAGCTTCTTTTCTCATCAAGCAGACTCACAAAAGTCCACATTCAGATAAAGGTCTGACATTTCTCATCCCTGTACTACCCATGTATCTTTCATTCATCAGCATCAACAGATCTCCAGCAAAAAAAAAAAGCATTTAGTTGGTTCAGTCCCATTGAGGTCCATAATACAATTCGTATTAATTTTTTTAAATTTGATTTAGCATCTTTTTAGGTGCCTGGTAAAGATGGAGTTTACTCTTAATTAATCTTCCACAAATTATGTTTTGGGCAAAGATAACATGAACCTTGTCAGGAAAGCATTTTACCTGTCACATATGACTATTTTTTTCTGATTTCAAGCCATTTTAGATTTCAGGCCTTTTGATTATTAAAAATATCAAATTGAAAATAAGGACGATTTAATTTTTCAGGACAGGAACAAGTTTAAATGAAGGCAAAAGAAATATTTTCATTGGAAGAAGAACAAAAAGGACAAGCAAATTATCTGAACATCCTTTTTTCTAAATGTCAAATTTCTACTTTTTCTCCCCATGGTATACACTGAAATAGGGCCCTCTTGTGTCTTGAGCTCGATTTCACGGGAGGGCAGGGACGGCTTGAGCCCCCCCCCCCCAATGCTCAAAACTCCCCCACCCCCAAATGAATTCAAAGAAATATACACTATGAATATCTCTTACACTGTATTAATTCCTTTGGCAAAACAAGTATTCAATTCTTTTGTCTGTGTGAACTTTATAACCCAGGAAATAAACCTGTGCGATAATAGTTTTCATTCCTGCCTGTTTGTGATTGCTGCTGTGGTTAGGCAGTGCATGCTCACGAAAGTAGTCTATTCCAATCCAGCTCCGTAATGCATCAATGTATGATACTAATATACATTGTAACCTACTGGTAAAGTTTAAAGCCCCATCAAAGTATTCTTTGCCCCCCCAAAAAAAAAATAAATAAATAAATAAATAAATAAATAAATAAATAAATAAATAAATAAATAAGTAAAACAAAGTTTTAAAAAATTAACAATGTAAACTTGGGTGTGATCCCTAGCTACAAGGCAGCTAACGGTCGAATGGCTTCTGACTGGCACCCCGAACAAAGATATTGACTAATAGGGAGACCGCCAACATAGGGCTGGATAGCTCAGTTGGTAGAGCGCCGGTACGTTAATTTGGAGGTCGTTGGTTCAAGTCCCGCTCCAGTCAATTTTTCTTTGTTCAAACCCAAATATATATATATAAAATAAATAAAATAAATATATATAAAATAAATAAATAAATTAATTAATTTTAATTTAGTACTAAGCGAAAAATGACAGGGATCCAGTCAAACAGCTTAACACATCAAACACATATCTTGGCTGGTAACCTTAAGTTGCTTAGTAAAGATCATGCATGCTAAGCTATCTTTCCATACACAGCAATGAAAACCAGCCATGATCTCCAAATTGAAATGTCCGACTTTGATATTTCGGCCCAACTTGACTCACCTTGAGACTATACTAGAACCATTGTAGACATCTGCATAGCTTAATGTGGCTAGAGGACGAATTGAACTGAACTTAGTAAACTTTGACAGGCTATCAGTAAACTGGTTAAGCTGCTCACTCGACCGGTTTTCACCTACAGAGGGAACAAGAATGCAACAGATGTAACAATTTCATTTCTACGGATAACAATACCCCCCCCCCCCCCCACCTGTGTTAGAACGGACCTAAGTTCTGGGCCCAATCTCATAGAGCTGCCTAGGCATAAAAAGAAGCTAAGCACAACAAAAAAGTTATGCTTACCAGAATAAGGTTACCCGCCAAACTACCATGTCACATGTACAATTTGTGACTGGTATCCTGCTCATTTCTGCTAAGCAGAAAGTTGTTATGCAATATCTTCTGCTTTAGAAGCTCTATGAAATTGGGCCCTGGTTGTGGGGTTTAGGTCCTTCGTGGTACGTTTAAGAGCACAGTGGAAATAAAATTGGGGAAGAGAAGGTGGTTTGTTTTTGAAATGCTTTGGTTTAAAATATGCATCCCCATCATTTATATAGCTCTTACTTGTTTGACCCATATGTGCCTAACTACAGGATTTTCTATAATAGAACGCAGATATCGTAATTGTCTACGTACAGGAACACCCATTGATGAACAATAAGTTAGTGTTTTTTCCTCTTGTTACTACTGGTATCAGATGGGTAGCATGGCAAAATATATATCACAATACAGAGAATTATGTGCTCTTTACAGTATATAGTTTGTATGGGGATATTTTCTTGTGTAAGTCAGTAAATATTTCATGTTTATTGTAATCATTGTAATGCAGCAATAAGCATTATATAGGCTTTAGGCAGGAACGGGGGGTTTGTGTACTGTGACTGTTCACGCAGACATGGGTTAGAAACATAACCAACGCTCATACAAAAAACACTACACAAAATTATGAATTGTTAAGTTACTTTTAAATTTGCATTATCAAAAGTTAGGTTGATGCCACAGGAAGCAACTGTCTTCCCACGGTCTGCACTCTGCAATATTGGGAGCCAAATTGCATGAAAAGATACTGTGAGCTTTTTAAAGCACAAGCGTCGCCTAAAATGCAAACGACGCAGAAGTACATTGTAAACGTGACTCCTTAAACGATGCACCCAATATTCATTCTGGATGATGTTGAATGAATGGTGTTTCAAAGACCCTTCAGCAAGGGTACTTGCTAATATACAGAACAAATTCAAGGACATTTAAACTTTTTTAAAAAAGGAATGATTTGAAAGACTTTGCAAGAGGCATCTAATATCCAGCTCTTTCCGAGAATTCCCAGGACAGCTTGAAAATCTGATCTCTGTCAAAAAAATGCGGGCACAAAAGCCGACATTTTCACCGCTGGGCAGAGAAACTAATACACCTAAAAGAAACCAAGGGTTATAAATAGCAACTACTCTACTCTTACACCACAAAAATGTGTGGGCGGAATGATTCTGTTTTCATTTTTGGCCGTTGCTCCCACGGGAAATGAGAGCAGTTGATGCAAGCCTTACGGCATATTGTGTATTTTCTTCATCCCTGCATTACCGGACACTACTCTGGGCTTATACATAGGGGGGGGGGGGGACGTGTTGAAATGGCCACAAACGGAGATTGACTTAGTTTGGTTGGTCCACATTAAATTGTACACTCGTGTTCCACAAAATGCCATAAACTAACCACCCATTGTAGACGCTGTAGTTAAACAAGTTAAACTGCAAAGTGTTCAATGTGGACCACTCCTGCTATGTAATCATACGGTTTGATTATATCACTGACAGTACTGTGTATAGAGTTAAGCTCCACATTATTACGTCAACTCGTACAACGACGTCCGTTGCCGTTCTGGTGCAAGCTCAAATCGATTAAGCTACATGTTGACCATTTACCCACGTCAGTTAATTAATGCAGTTTGTAAAAACTTTCCCTCTAAAATCTTTTAAAAATGCAGATTTCTAACATTGTTTCCATAACTGTCTGAGAAATGACCGGAGAGTCTTCTTGATACAGGCATTCTGCAGTTTGTCAAAAAAAATAAATAACTAAATAAACATTTCCAGGCACAGTAAGACTGTGTTTTTAAATTTTCAACAGCACAGCTGCGAAACCAAAAAATGAGGAACTCAACTGATCAGCTGAAAAGTTGCATGCCTGTTAATAATTAGAGAGATTAGTTTAGGATAGGTTAACATGTAGCTAGATAACAGTTCTTCAGAACCAAAGGGGTCAAAATATAGGAACTCTTTCCAAAACAATTGCAGTACAAACTCTTTCAATCAACTGTCAAAAAGAAAGGAAAAAAAAACCCCCAAACAGCAGCATCTTTTCATAATATTACACGCCAAGGTAGAAGTATTTTGAAAACTGCTTCCTGTCATCCCATGAAAATGATAAATCTACCCCAAAAGGTCAGAAAATACCAATCTCATTCAGCCAGGGATAAGTCACTTTAATCTCCTACCCACGGGAATGAGTCTGCGTACAGTCCCCAAGAGACTGGAAGTATACTCTCATACATGTAAGTCATTTTTTATGATGTAGATAGTGGTTGTGGACTTTACAATTGAGGTATGAGAAACAGGATTATTAAAAAGAAAAACTTTTTGCGAGTGGGTGTCCGTTTTCAGGAGTTATGTTTCTTCCTCCGGGTTCAAATTGTTTGAAACCTAAAAATCTGATTAAAGAAACACACTGAAGGGCAATAATGAATGGTTATTTATTAACTGACTAGCCTCTAGGCACCAGGCACACTCAGTGGTCTAGTGGTTCTAGAATGCAGGGGTCGTGGGTTCAAATCACACCCAAGTATTCTGCGGACTTGTTTCACTGCAGAACTCTGGAAAGCACTGAGCAAACAGTTTGAGCAGGATGAGCCTGCCATTTGGAATTAACTCCCTCCCACATTCTGTCAAACAACATCTCTGGAGATTTTTAAAGAAGGGAACTGAAATTTCATCTGCTTCGATACAATTCAACACTTGAGCATGACTTGTTTGTCACAGCTAGCTTTGTGTCGGCACCTTGATCAGATTTGCACATAGGTGGGCCATAAAAGCTTTTACCTTCAACCAAACTTGAATCCTCAGTTCCGATTGGTCGACCCACAGCAACAAGAGGTGTGATATAAACCCATACCACACGGCCCATATCACACCCTGCGTATTGCGCTATTGTAAACTCCACAAATTTTTAAGCCAAGTATAAGCAAAACGTGCAGCTGTTCCAACACCACATATTACATTAATCTGCATAGTCAAGTTTGCCCAAATATAAATGTTGTTATCACACACGCACCCATGGAGTACGGAACTATAGCGCGTCGGCATCCCATATCCAACTCAGCCTTTGGCCTCTTTTGATATGGGAAGCAGAAGCGCTATATTTTTCTGTATTCCACTTGCGCTTGTGTGATAATTAATCATTTTACTATTATCAATCATTTTATATGTAAGTGTAAAAACCCATATATTCTCTATCCCTCATGCAAATACTACTTCAGTTAAAAAATGTTGTATTCTTATAAAATACAGAAATAATTACACAAGGTACAAGCATTCAAAACACTTTTCACAAGGTCACAAGATACTTGTGATTGATACGTTCATTTTGACGGTCATACTTACTGGGTGATATATCACTCTGTCTGATACTGAAGTAGCACTGCTCTAGATCTTCCAGATGATGATGAAGACGTTTCCTTCTAGATGCTAACGTGGTATCTAACCACTGCTGTCTACCACCCTAGGGAAATAAACACAGACGGCCAAATTAGTCTTTCGTCATCCCTCATTCATTCTGAAAATAAAGAGTGCTTGTAAATCAATATGAAACATTTTGTTTAAAATAGATGTGCAGTTTCATTGTTACTCGCCTAATTTTGACTGCGGATATCAGATAGTCAGTGCTGCCAAAAGGATGTAACGCTCTACAACCTTTTACCTGGCATGCAAAGTACAACAATTTGTCCCAGCAGATGCAGTAAGCAATAAAATGGCTACTTTAAAACAAATGGTGCATAACTGTTAAGTTTTTGTCAATGCTAGATTTACTCCCAAGACACGTGTTTCAATTCCCATGCATAATTCAATTTTCCTACATTGACTCGTGAATGCCAGAAGAAGAAAAAAAACGTTCAGACTTTCACACTCAGTTTTCTTGAAACTCAATTTTTGCACAAAAAATGCTTTTGACCTATGGGCGGGCATATCTGGTTACGCCCTTCTGCCAGGCATACGACGAATACATAGCTTACAGAATGATTTTTGTGATTTGATTAAGTGAAATGTGACATTTGTAATCACAAGTTTGTGTAATAAATCTTATTCAGACAGCCAGATTTCTGACAGCTGTGGTTGAAGTAACCACGAAGAGCCCACACGTCTTTTCTGATCAAGGATCTCTCTATGCACGAAAGAGTGTACCATGTTGATCAGTGTATTTCAGTCTGATGCACACATAATAAAGGGCTAAGTTACATAATTCGAGCAGTGACTGGTATCCTGCTTAATTTTGCTACGCAGGAAATTGTTAAGCAAATTTGTTTTGCTTAAGCAGCTTTTTGAAATGGGGCCCAGCTATAGGCAAGATCACACAAGGACCATTGTCAACTAGAGGCCGGTATTGCCTCGTACCCAATATATGTTTTTGAACAGGAGTACCAGTTAATAATATTGGCAGCAACTCGACAATTGGACCTTGTGCAAACTTGGCCATAATTGAGCTGTTTAGCTCAATAAGTGGAAACCAGTCACAGACTGTACTGTGTTACATGGTATTTTGGCTGATAACCTTATTCTCTACAAAGCAACAGTTTTGTTTTTCGCTTAGCCGCTGTTTGAACTGTTTGAAGCAGTTCTTTATAAAAATGAACCCGGGTGTGAAATAAAACAAAATTTATTATTTTAGGGGTTGTATGTTCCCTTTCGAGGCAACTGTATTATTTTCCAGGATGATAAAAAGTAACATTAAAAATACTTGTAAATTAACGTGTAAAAAAAAAGCTGCTGTTATTCCCAAACACCAAATAAAAATTCCAAGAGCGTAAGAGAGGCTTTCAACATGTAACTATTCTAATGCAGGTACTCGTACAGAGTCGGCGCCCTCAAGCCATTTCACGCTCTTGTGTCATCAAATCAATTCACAAATCAATCCAACATATAGCTTGACAAAGTATTTGCAAGTTAAGGAACAAATTAAAACTTGGACAACAAAATTTATGAGACAGCAAGACTGAGGGGGGGAAAATCAGAACAGCTGTTGTTGCTAGAGGATACAGATTTTCGGTATCAATGGCCTTTGATCAAATATAGGCACGAGTCTTTTTCACTATTAATCAAACTTGGCTTCCCTTTTCAACCATTTATAAAACATGTTTCTGTATGATCATCTGCACAGGGATGAATTTGCATTAACATAATTTGCATAGTTCATAGCTGGATTTTTTTAACATCATTTTTTTTATCTGGTGAAAATGTTTGGAAAAATAATACAAAAAAATAACTTTTGTTTTGTTAATTTATTCTTGGACTTGTAAGACCAGTGCCTGTCTTTATTCTTGCGGATAGGACAGGGGACCAGTCTAACCTGTCGCATGTGTACTGTGCATGCAATGTGAACTTCAAGACCACTATATTGTTTTCTTCCTCGTTTAGGAAAGTGCAGTATGATCACATGGAAATCACAAGAATTCATAATTTTTTCACTGATTTTGGTTGAGTGCACTTAAGCCATTGGCAGCCACTTTGCTGTCTAACAGGGTTAAAACTTTACACATCATTTAAACAAATTTCTGGAATCCAACTTACGTTTTTACTGCCATTGAAGCCTTCCTGAGGGCCATCTGTCTTGGAAGAATTTTCTAGTTTGATTTTTGGTTGTTCATTACTGCAGAGTGGATAAATAAAAACAACACTAATGGTTAACTTCAGTCACTTCAGAAGCAAACTCATATTAATCACTAAAAACTTACCGATCAGAGTAGAACAAACCCTCCTACTGACTGGTTATTCAAATATCAGTTGAATGAGTTTGTATGACCAAGACACTTGGCCAACCTCAAAAGTTTTGAAATCCATTTGGCTTGTTATGAAATAAAATTGAGAAATAAGTAGGATTAGAAGCTTTGTGCGAGGAAGGAAGTGAGATTTACACAACCGCTACAACTAGTTTGCAGGAGACAATCATGTAACATAATCTCTTCTTGAATGAAGTGGTGAATCTGAGAAGAACCGAAAGTGAGATAAGTCTCAACATTTTGAACAGTGGGCTCTGCACGTCTTCAGGAGAACGCTGAATTACAGCTGATGCAAAAACTTCAAGCCAAATTGTGCATTTGCAAAAATGTGCCCAATCAAGGATGCATTTGCAAAAAGTAAAAAAAATTAAAGTTGGTTACTTCCAAAAATGCCCAATTGAAATTTGGCATTTGCAAATGATAGGTATTATAATCATGAAAGGTATTACTGGGTTTTTATTAAGGTAGACTAAAAGACATTTTCTTAGTGCAAAAAGGCAGTGCCATTTTAAACAAGGCTTGTTCCTGGTCTACCCACTCTCAAAGTTTTAATAAACCTACATCATTGTTTTTTTGGAAAGAGTACTAAATTTCCATCCTCTAGTTTTTAACACACACATCAAATTAGGTGCTTGTTTGGATTACGGCAATCAAAATAAACAATGGTGATTTGGTGTCTTCCAATGCTATTTTCTTAAACTCGACAGTATTTCAGATGGAAATTTTTTTTTTGGGGGGGGGGGGTGACACTGGCATGAAAATGGTATTCATGCAATAAGAAGAAAAAGTTATGTCAAGATAAAATTACTGTGTCACTCCCTAGAAAATTGTTCTATTAAGATTTTGGGGAATATATGAAAAATAGTATTAGCTGTTGCAAACTGCTTATCAACCAAAAAGACCTATGATATAAACGCAAACAAATAGTTAGTGGCCTGACGTTTCAACCCTAGCAGAGTCTTTCTAAAATTTTAGCCTTCGAGTAAAGACTCTGCTAGGGTTGAAACAACAGGCCACTAACAATTTTTTGGCAAGATTTTGGGGAGTGACACAGAAAAAGTTTTCTTGAAATAATTTTTTTTCTTATTCCAAGAATACCATTTTTAGCAGTTCACTATTTATTACTATTTGAAGTGAGTTCTCAAATTTGTAACTTGTACTTTGTTTGCAATTTGTTTTTAATGGCCTGACATTTCGACCCTAGCAGAGCTTTCTAAAAAGAAAAAGACTCTTCTAAGGTCAAGATGTTAGGCTATTAACTATTTTGTTTGCATTTATACCATAGATCCTTTTTGTTGGTAAGCAGTTGCAACAACTAATTCTATTTTCTCATTTCTATCTTCTTCTTTTTTAAACCAATACTGTACTGTCTGTAACAGAAGTCATCAGCTGTGTTAAACCGACAAACATTTTTCTACATTGTTATCTCTACACCATCCTACCTCCGCAGACAGTGCGTCATTATTTTCATTTTCAAAAGCTTGTTCTTGAAGCCGGAGGTGGCTATAGAAGTCATTTTAAAAGGCACTTCACCGAACGGAACCATTCAGCTCAAGTTACAACCTCTAACAGCTCACACTGACATGCAGCGTATACTTATATTTTTTCTTCTTGTTGGGGGGGGGGAGGAGGAAGCATCATGTACATAGGTATATTTCCTGAAATGATCTTGCAGCATAGAGCAGTTTTAAGGTACATTTTTTTTTGTAAATGGAGGTTCTTTTGAAAGGATTGTTTTTCAGTCTTGAAGCATGCTTAATTGCTTGGTTTCCAGTAGAGATCTTCCGTAAACACAATTCTTGCACGAGTGTTATTATAAGTAGTCTGGTCCTGCCGATTCCTTGTCCCTTGCTCTGTTTGTTTTTTACTTCAATAATCCAGCTGCAAAACCAATATTTCTACTGAGTTTTATTGAGCATGCCTATTTTTGGAGTTTACCCCCCCCCTTTTTCTCCTTTTGTTTTTACGGCAATATCTTGACGTGTGTAGGTTTTGGCAGCTACTAAATTTCCTTGCACATATCCTTAAGAAACCACTTCACCCTATGCATCCTTTTCTCTCAACACTTTCAAAACGGGGCTCAATAAAAAACAAGTTGTATAATTGCCATATATTTTAGTAATAAGCCACAAGGGAAACTGACTGATTTTTCTTTTTTCTTTTTTTCTACCCCCCCCCCCCCTCTCTCCCAAGGAAAAACATGCCTTGGACAAAGAGCTGAAGCAACACGTAACCAATATGTGGCAATCACTGTATATTCCGTAATTTCCTGAGTCCTGTGAAAAGAATCCACAGGCATATTACTCAATTTGGATTCGAACCCATGACCTTTGTCGAGCTTTACTCTCTTTATCCCCAATGAAATTTAACATCTAACAAAATCATCGTGGTACCTGCTGCTAAAAAAGATAGGATTCAAACAACCTCTGGCTGTTTTTGAAACTGATCTAACTTCTTTATTCATTTCTAAGTGTTTAAATATTCTTCTTTCAAGCTCTGGAGCTTAAATCATTTATAGACATGCACATTGTTCTTTTTTATCTCTATAATATGTGGACAACAAATCTATTGAAATTAATTGAACAGAGTGGCTCAAAGCATTTAAGAAAATGTTAGGCCCTAACCACATTAATGGCTTCAACAGTGTCTATGGCTGAAAACCTATTCTTCAATGTGCAGCCAATGGCCATAGCCATAGCCATAGCCATAGCCATAGCCATAGCCGTAGCCATAGCCGTAGCCGTAGCCGAAATCCCTCGATTTCGATGCGGCCTTAGTATTTAAAACTTACTGATCCACAAAAGTGAGAATATTTTCAAAGAAAGACCCACTGGTGACTTCCCTTTCAAATGTTTATCCGACCATCCTAAAAACAGTGGAGTCCAAACCATATGCCCGGATGAATCAAACTCATTCTGTAGTCATGAATGAATGCATATATACTTCGATCTGTTCCGAGACACTTTCTTAAGTGGGGGGTAAACACTTTAACAGAGAGGGTCGATGTTTCCTAGCTTGGGGGGGGGGGGGGTAGATGGGTGCTAAGATTTTGTATTACCTTGTGGATGGTGCTACTGCGTCGTCGTTGTTCAGAGCAACAGGATAACTCTGCATAGAGGAAGCAAAACAGGAAAAAATTCAAATGGATCTGCCAGTTTCCTGATATCTTTTCCAGGGGTGAAAGTCATTGCTGACAAAAAGGTCAGAAAACAAGGTTCTAAATTTTTGGAGGCAAGTTGAAATGATGGAATTTCCACCTTTTGGTAACCCCTGGACCCTGGAGTTATAGATTTCATGAAGCTTTTAGGAACAGTATCCTCGGCACAAGAGATATAGATCAAACAGCAGGATTTCTGAAGGTTTTTTTTTTCTCCTCAGGCAGACATAGAAACGTCTGAATTTAGATTCCGCCTGAAATTTTTCATCCCTGCTTTTCTCAAACAAGTCAAAATTACTCACAAAAATTACTTATGGGGGTTTATTTATGAGCTGTGTTTAATTACAACTTCAATTTAGAATTAGAACTCCTCACATTGTTTGTAAGCAAGCCTCTAACTTTGAGTTTAAATAATCATCTGGCAGTACTGCCACAGTGATTTGCTTAGTGGCATCAAATCAGCTCAGCAACTAAGAACACTCTGTTGGCGAACTCATCTTGATTCTACTGATCTTACAAACAGATGAAATCAAGCCCTTGGCCCAGTTTCAACCCCAAAGCTCAAGCAGAAGTTATTGCTTAAAAATGTGTAGCTTAATAAGTGTCTGCTATCAAGGAAAAATAACCAGAGGACCAGTCACATACAGTTCTGATGACGTGGTATTTTGGCTGATGGAGCATGGTGGCTGAGTAGCAAAGGTCAGACTTACCGAGAGCATAGATGTGTAGGCCTCACGGTGTTTACTTAGTCGGTCTTCCACTCTCTTCACATCTTCTTCTAATAATCTCATCTGCTTGGACAGTTCATCTAATTGCTATTTAAGATACGGTACGGCAATGGTTACTCAAAACACAGGACAACTCGTCAAGTTTTAATGCTATAACTCCTTTTGTGCAGAGGTGATAGTGGCATTGTTGAGCCCTAACCATACACTTGGTTTTGCCTGAATTGCTGCTAATTTTCAGATAATGAATAAGGTTTACTTTCATTTGGGGAAATCCTTTTGGGAACCATTTTAATCACAACAAAAATAGGCATTACAAAAGGCATAAGCCTTCCAGTCTACTCTTCTGCAAAAACATTTAGATAAGATGGGCTGTGATGCATCGAGACCATCAAACTCAGACCCCAACAGGGGATGGATTATGGAAGTGGTTAGGGTTAAGCTAAAGCTTCCACAGGTCGGGTGTTCCCAAAATAATTCCTTTCATTCTAACAACTCCCCCCCCCCCTTCCATTCCCACAGCCCTCAGGTACATGTGTATATCTTATCAAACTAACCAGAAATTAATGGAAGATATTGAATGCAAAACTTGAACATACCTCCTGTTTTCTTATTTTCGCATGTTCTAAAAACTCCTTCAAGATTTGGCTCTGAGCAAACCAGCTGTCCTGCATTACAGAGTGGAGACAAAATATTGCAGGTTAATTTCAATCATGCATATGCCCCTCAAAAACCGTCTCTTAAAAACATAAAGTCATGGTGACTGGAATGATCCACTTGGTAACTTACACGTACCAGACCTGGATTTACATGACCTCTGCTGCCCTGGTCTTGGCCTTGGTGCCCCTTCAAAAGTATTCCATTGACATTAAGGTATTCTAATGGAAGTAAGATGACATTCCAGGCCTGATGTATGTACCTGCAGTATAGCCAGGGATCACATCCAAGCTTACCATACAACCTGGGCCCAATTTCATACAGCTGCTTAAGCAAAAAATATTACATAAAAACTTTCTGCTAAGCAGAAATGAGCAGGATACCAGTCATAAATTGTACATGTGACATGGTAGTTTGGCTGGTAACCTTATTCTAGTAAGCATAATTTTGTTGGGCTTAGCTACTTTTTGTGCTTAAGCAGCTCTATGAAATTGGGCCCTGGGCCCAATTTCATACAGCTGCTAACAAAAAATATTACATAAAAACTTTCTGCTAAGCAGAAATGAGCAGGATACCAGTCATAAATTGCACTTGTGGTATGCTAGTTTGGCCGGTAACCTTATTCTGGTAAGCATAATCCTTTTTGTGCTTAGCTACTTTTTGTGCTTAAGCAGCTCTATGAAATTGGGCCCTGGGAAATCAAGTAATAAACCACAAGGGAAACTGACTGGGTAAGTTTATAACATTTGGGTTGAACAAAGCAAAATTGACTAGAGCAACACATGAACCTGTAACCTCCAGATTAACAAACCAGGGCTCTACCAACTGAGCTCTCCAGCCCTGTGTTGGCTGTCTCCCTATTTAGTCAATGTCTTTTTTTGGGGGGTGCCAGTCAGATGCCATTCAACCTGTAGTTACAGCAGTCGGAAGAAATAAAAAGTTGCATCCCCTTCCCAGGTTGTATCATAAAGTTGCGTGTGATCCCTGGCTATACAGCAGTTACAGGTTGAATGGCATCTGACTGGCACCCCCAAACAAAGATGTTGACAACATAGGTAGACCTCCAACACAGGGCTAAAGAGCTTAGTTGGTTAGAGTGCTAGCACATTAATCGGAAGGTCGCAGGTTCAAGTCCCGCTCTAGTCAATTTTTCTTTCTTCAACCCCAAAATAAAATGGGAAACATTGGAAAATGTCACTTCAGGACTTGATCTTTACTTTGACCTTTTAGGGAAGTGAGTGAAAGTAGGATAAATCTTGTTGCCATTTGCAGCGGCTACATATAAGCCGCTTGTGGCTGCTATGGTCTCATATGGATTAATGCTTATTCTTCAACACTGCCAATGGCTGCCCCCAGCCACAATCATTCCATTTTTATGTGGCCAATAAATCATGACCATGCACTTGTTTAAAAAGTCCAGCACCCCGTCTCTCACCATTTCCAGCTGCCTTTTCTTGCTGACCAGGACCTCTAGCATCAGGTTGACTTCGGTCAGGTCCCATTTCTCTTGATCTGTTATTAGTTCCTGCAATTCACTTATATGACTATTCTGAAGGCGAAAAAAAAAGCAATACAATTCTTAAAAAGTTTTTAAAAAAAATTAAAATGGGTGAAAAAATTATAAAAGGTTTGCCCAAATTATACATGTTTGGAGGTCTGTATTGGTGCTGGGCAGATATAAAGTATATTTTAGTTAGCAGAGGATTTCTTACATTGATCATGTTGATATCTAACCAACTTATTACCAGAACAAGCATTTATTGTCCCCCAAAACATCTACCACACATCTTGTGCATTTTTTTTAAATGCTACAACTTCACAAACAGATTATAAACAGTTTCAGTACATTTTGGTTTATTACATTATCAAAATTTATTTAAATTTAAACAAGTGGCCCAACGGCCAAAATAGCTTCAATGCATACAATGTTTCAAAAAAATTGCATTCGAATATTAAAAACTTGACAAATTACAATAAACACAAAGAGTCAAGTGGCAATTAGCAATCAAAACACAGCAAATTGTAATCAGCTTAGAACAGAAAATTAAAGGGAGTGACCAAGACAGTCATTGTTACAAACAACACCAGGTCTATTCAGGAGTTTGGCTGGAGCAGTTTTTGTAGAATTTGTGTACAGTCTGTACTGCAAAAGGGAATGATTTGAGGAAGCTTGTGTGTTGCATCAGAGAACTTGAGTACAACTCTTAACTGGGGGAGCAAATACTGAAATTTGTTGGAATTGAGTAATTTCAATCAAAACCTGTGCGATCCGTTTTGTCTTCATTCTAGTTATTTTGCAAACTCTTCATCTCCTTACAAAAAAAAGGAAGCTCACATGTACTTCTTTTAAACACAATGAGTATAAACAAAAAACAGAACAGGTAGATATTATTCCTGCATCACTTACTGGTGGTGAGAGTTTCAACCGTTTCTCATCGGACTTTTGTCGATACTTTAAAACTAATTCATTTACTGTGGAAAAAAAAGACAGAAATTGGACATTATGAATTATGAAAAACTCTTTGTTTAACATTATCTTCTCTGCATAGAGTCCAATTTCATGGCACTGCTTATGCTGGAATTCTGTGCTTACAGCCCCAAGAATCATGGACTTTAAAAGGCGCAAAATGCGCAGAATTCTGTGGCAAGCATCGCCATGAAATATGGCCCAGGTGTATTCAGGCTTAAAGGTTACATTGCAAGTCACTTTTGTGGGTCCTTTGGTGTCATTGCCAGTAAGATACAACCCCCTCGACCCATCAAAATCCAACCTAAACACAGCATATTTTGTTTGATTCTGTTGGAATGAGGACTGCTCTAGTAAATTGATTATGCTTTACATTGTACATGGGATCAGGCATACATGTACCACCATAATCAGAGTCCGACAGTTTGGATGTTGAGTTACTGGATGGTGTTGGACTGAGGACTGCACTAGTAAATTGATTATGCTTTACATGGGATCAGGCATACCACCATAATCAGAGTCCAACAGTTTGGGTGTTGAAATTACACATATACAGTAATGGGGCCGGATTTTTGTTAGAGTAAGGAAGGCTCCAAGTAATTCACTCACTGGAGTTAGGGATGATAATAACAACGATAAAAATAATAATCTCACATCCAAATCCCTTAAATATTTTTTTCCAAGCACTCAAAATGCGCTTTCAGATTTGTTTGTCCCAAGTACTCAAAAAGCAGCGATTAAACAGAGATTTCTGACAAAATAACTACGCATCAAGGAAAACATCTATCAACCTTAAATATCTGAATTTTGTTTTGGCTGTCATTTTCCTTCCCACAAAGCCCCTACTCTCCAATTGCTCCACTAGCCTACATGCCTATCAGATTAACACGTTCATCTCATTAAGATGCCTGGACTCACATGCAAAGTTTGGGAATATCTGGTCGTTCTTCTCGATGGCAAAGTTACACTTGGGACATCTGTTGCTCTCTTCTAGACTCTGAATAATGCACTTGTGACTGAAATAAAAACAAAAACCAATATTTAAAAAAATTTAGATAATATTATTTTTTTAAAGAAAAGATTATTGTTAACTTATTTCCACATATTTCTGTGGCATTTGTTTTCAACTTTGTTGTGAAATTTTGAAGCTTCGTACATGTACCATAAAACACTCTTACTCCCATTAATACATGTACCTGTTACAAAAAAAATGTAAAAATGTTCTGACTTTCTGACTTTGCTTTTGCAAATATGATGAACCAAATTTCGTAGAGCTGTCACAGAGTTTATTTTATTTGCTTAGTAAATTCTGTTTGGCAAGCATTTGCTTAGAATTACTCATGAACAAAAGACATTTCATTCATGATGTTTTTTGGCTGGTAACCTGTTCCTAAGGGACAACATTTCTGGGCCAGACAATGAACCTGGGCAGTTCTCTAAAACCTGGCCCCCTGTTGGCAGCGTCAATTATTAAGAGAAAAGTTGGAGGTGACAAGAAATTTGTTTTAAAAAAATGAAAAGTAGGGGGAGGGGGACACGCTGTTGAAGTAAAACATACCCCAAGAAAATGAAGGCCTCTTTAAACACACAGTATTGGCTTATCATTTTAAGTACAAACAATAGAAACAATCCAATTTGACAGTAAAACTAGCTCATTAATCAGTTGAGGATGATATCAATCTCCTCAGCAAAAAAATATTGCCCTGGGGAAATTCCAAGAAAAGCAAATTCAATGCCTCAGGCTGTCTTTGTTTGCTTTAATTAAAGATAATGAGTATCCCCAGTTGCAGTTTTCAAATTCATTTCCAATTACCTTTTTTGCTGTTTTTGCTTATTTCTTTTTTACTTTTAGTATTTTTTTGCTTTATTTATGATTTTCATAAGTCACTTTAGGGAGTATCTTTTACAATTAGTTTTAAAATAGAAGCTTCGTTAAAGGTATTGTACAGGATTGGTAGAGCTGACAAAAAAGTTGCAGCCAGTGTTGTTTTGTGTGATCAACCATATATATACATGAAATAACAAACCTGTGAAAATTTTGGCTTAATCTATTGTGTGAGTCAGGAGAAAATAGTGGAAACCCATGCAAAGTTTTCAGCATGTAAACACATTATCCTCTATTTTGGTTAACACCCGAAATCGGCTGATGTGTTTTTTAAGGTTTTCAAATACAGTTTTCTCAAATATGACTTCATTTCACGGAGGAAAACTAGTTCTAGAGTAAACTTCACAATCAGTAAGCTTGCGACAACCAAAATCAGCTGTTGCATATTTGTTTTTTTTATTTGTTATTTTTTAGATACAGTTTTATTGATCATGACTTCATTTCAGAGAGAAATATTTCACACGAGCTTTATGATGAGTAAGCTTTCAAAACAATGATGCTTTTTATCCTTACCAATCCTGTATAAAACCTTACAAATATTTAAAAAGGAATAAATTTCTTAATATTTTTTTTCTTACCAGAAGCTGTGTCCACACTTGGTCATATGAGCTTCATCTATTATGTCGAAACAGATAGGGCTGCAATAAAATACAGAGAGACAAATTCAGTTTTCAGAGGGCTTGGGAATTATCACAGGCCCATATTTAAATGATTTTGACATTTTTTTATGATTGGCGTTAACGGGCACTTCTTACAAGAAAAATATACTTGTTCGAGAAGACAGTTCTGTAACAACCAAAAGATGCCAAAACTTTCACCGAGCATAAGACATCTGCTCTAGAATGGCGAGGTCGTAGGTTTAAATCCCACCCGAGTAGAACGCTTGTAGATTTTTTTCTGCAGGTCTCGGCAAGCACCGAGTATATGGTGCTTTTCACACATTTGCGCAAGGGTAAAAACAAATTAATATTCATTATCCCAATGCAGTTATTGGATCCGCTGCTAATTTCAGGGTTTGAACTGGCCTCTAGTCAGCAGGCACACTCATCAGTCAAGATGCTAAGACATCTGCTCTGGAACTAGGGGGGTCTTGGTTCCAGTCCCACTTGAGTAGTACACAAATGTATGCTGTTGGATTTATTTATTTTTTTTTCACAGGACTTGGAAAGCACCACTGATGGTCACCGAATCTCCTTCCTGAAGTCTAAACCCATGTTTTGCAACACACTTATCCATTCCCAACATAACAAAAAATTGATACGAATGAAGCACTTATTTCTTGATAACACCCACACCTAACAAAATAATTGGCTTCAGGACAAACCAACGTGTCAAAACAAAGAATGTTCTTTCTTCCCTAAAATGAAAACCTGGAGGGGAAGTTTAGCGGAATACATTTTTATTTCCTGAATACAAACCATCATAATACCCAGGATGTAAACAGCCAGAAGACCTAGCCATTTGCTATTTCCAGAATCAGAGCGGAACTCTCTCAATAAGGCCATCCCACCACCCCCAACATTCATTCACAACGGCTAACAATGTTCATTATCGACAACCAGAGATTCACATCTCTAGCTTGTGGGGGCAGAGCTTCAGCGCGCAGTACTTTTATGTTTCTTTTCTTGTTCTATTTTCTCGTTCCTATTGAGTTGAGGAGATGGGAGAAAAAATCAATTCAGAAAAAGGTGAGAGTGAAACACCGCGGGGCAACATTAACATTTGTGTGGACCACATAGTTTTAGAGTTCCCTAAAGCAAACAGTTCCTACATGAGTAGCAGTAATAATATCCATGAACATACAATGTAATTTTTATTGCATGGGTCAACCAAGAATTTCCCTCGGCCTCTCAGTATTTTTTCCCAAAAATTTGGGATCAATTGGGACCTAAGAAAAATGGTAAAGAAATCACAAAATTTACAGGGGAGCTTGAATTGGAGGAAAAAAGCTTTTAATATTGTTTTACTCATCTTTGAACATTATAATCTGTAATAACTTTTTTAAAAGGTTTGTTTTAGGAGATGGATGTGGGTTTTGAATACAAACGTATTGGGCATGTACATGTAGGCCTAGTAAGCTTCAAAATGATACAAAAACCAGCTCTCTAGGTGCTATACTTCTTGAAATATTAGTTGTTTAAATCACAAGGTATCGCTAAAAAGCTAAAAGTTTGTTAGTGTGTATCGCACAATTTTGTTTTTTTGCCGTTTCTCAAGGATACCGATCGATCCCCAAAATTTGAAAAAAATCTGAGAGGTCAAGAGAAATTCTTGTTTGATTAAACATGGAATGACTCGCATTCTCTTTAGATTTGTTGCCAGTCAGCAGAGCCATGTGCACTCTACCATCAGGGCTTCTGTAAAACCGCACAACACAATACACTTGTTTTGGGGGACAATAGACTTTCTTTGTAGTGATGCCATCTTGATTTTCATCCCAATTAAATTGAATTTATCTAAACCGAAACTGGAAGACAAAATAGCCTGGCCCCTTTTTTTGGTGTGATGGAAATCAGTATCCATATTTGCAAATGCACACAGGGACTCAGACACTTGTTTTGTCATTCTTTGTGGTGCTGCCATCTCGTTTTTTCCCCAACTCGCAGTATTTTTTACCATGTGAGGGCATGTGGGAACCACATTTACTTAATGCAAAAAAAGGGGTAAAACAAACTGGGGTTTTTCCCACATTTTTAAATATTATTATCATGTATTTGGCTATTGATACAAAAACAACATACAGGTAGTAAAAGCAAGATAAAACTATAATTGCAATACAAGGAAATAAACCCTCATGCGGTTAAAAATATGGTCAATTGAATGTACATGTACCTAAACTGAGGCTGGAAGATCAAATAGGCTGGCCCCTTTTTGGTGTACACTCAAAACTCAGTATTATGATTGCAAAGGCACACAGAGACTTGGACAAAGATTGAGGATGAATTATAAAATTCTTTTTGAACAGCCATGGTATAGTATTGGAAACCATCAGACCAGGCCTGGAATTATACGGAGGCAATGGCCTCTGTTGCCCCGGCCTTGGTCTTGTTGCCCCGGCCTTGGTCTTGGTGCCCCTTTAAAAGTTTCCCAAAGACTAGCTTACCAAAGACAGTAAGATTTTCCAATTAAAGTCCCCTTTGCAAAATGAAAATGGCCATGCGCTGATTTGAGATGAAACTCTAGGCCCGTAAGACCATGCCCAAATGAAGCAACTCTGGCTACAGCTATGGCTGCTGTGGCAATGTTGAAGAATAAGCCTAATCAGTGATACAGCCATAGCCACTGTTGAAACCATCAATTCAAACAGAGCCTAATTGAGTGCTTTTTCTAAAAGTATTGTGAATACAATACATTAATTTTGTCTGCAGTGTCATAATCATTAAAAAATAAAGCACGAATGAATGCAGAATTTTCAACACTACAGTGAAAAATGTGTACGATATAAATTAGTAAAGTGATGTTTTGTATCCAGTCTTGACATCAGCTTGTAAACGAACTGGATAATGCATGCAAGCACATGAAGGCAACATTCCCACAGTAACACAACCCGAGTCCGATTCAATTCCCACATAGTGACTCAGACTTGGATTTGAGTCATCATTTTACCTGTGCGTACTTTTGATAATAATAATGATAGTAGTGGGTTGGGCTCGCACATACATAAATAGCACCAAACACCATCAGACTCGGCATGTTCTTGTACGCAAATTTACATCTTAGTTCAATTCTAACTCCACTTATAACTATATTAATAATAACAGAGTCTTGTAAGGGCTACAAATCCACCTCAAGGCACTCAAGGCACTCAAACGAAACAAGGGCAAACAAAAAACGGTTACAAGATTAAATTTGACATGAGGTTAATGTACATTTGGATTGTTTTCTGGAATTATTGAATGGTTTCTGAGGTTCCAACATGAAAGATATCTGGTTTCTATTTATTAAACGGTTGTAAATTTAAATTGTCAAAATGGTTTGGGAATAATCTGTACATCTGACCCTTTTTCACCAGAAAGGTTCAACAAATGAAATTTACTTTGGCTTGAAAAAAAAATAATAATAAATTTGACTAGAGCGGGGTTCTTTTTTTTTTTAAATCTTCAAGTCAATTTTCATTGAGTCACAAAATTTCTGCAAGTAACTCAGCCCAATTTGTCCAATTTCAGACTTAATTCAGAATAACAAATTCAACATCCATCAAGAAATTTCAGATTCTGACTCTCAAGGAGCTCCTGACTTCTGCATTTCAAGGAAATATTTGACGAAAGGATTTAAATACCTACAGTTTATAAACATTGAACACATTGTCGTATCAGTTGGGATACATCTTTGCTCTGAGTGTTTCTTGTGCATGACACAACCTTTATTACAAAACTGAGATACAACATTTTTGCAACGAGTGTCCCTCATGCTAGAAACAACAATTATTACAAAATCGAGATGACATTTTGGCAACAAAACAACGATACATTTAATTTTCTTAATAAAAGTTGGAATCAATACATATGTGATTCTCGTTGTCACATTTATGATGCAAGTAAATGAGTCGTTTCGAATAAATAAATCTTGATGTCTCAGTCAGGAAGTTTCCTTTTAAAAACCCGATTTTACCAACATTCTTGAGAAATATTTCTATCAGATATGCAACACACAAGAAATTCCTCCCCCTAAAACTTGCTCCCTATTTCAATTTGATAAAATTAAAATAGGAAGGAGCACAAAAATCTATTAAGAAACCGATGAATAAGTCCATCGCTAGTATGTTTGTTGAGTATCCACTTCCGGAGACCTCAGGCAGACCATTTTCTACAGAAACACAAAGTAATCACATTTGAAATTTTATTTGAGGCGTGTACGAGTATGACCTGGGCTCAATATCATGGCTCTGCTTTCAGCTTTGCGCTAATGGCCACTACACGTGGATTTACATGCTTTCCATGCCGTAAGCGCAGAATTCTGTGGTAAGCAGAGCCATGAAATTGGGCTCTGTGCAGAAGGTGACCGAAGGTGTAGAGACCGCGAGCTTAGAAACAATTGAAGAGACACCAAGGCAAGTCTTGAATTACACTCTTTTGCAATCTGCTCCATTGCCTCCCTTAAGGTCAAGGCCTACTAAAGGTAAAGGCCAAGCACTCACAGAATTTGTCTTTCTTTTCTTCATCAAAATTAAAGTAGAAACCTACATGTATGGGTACTTAAGTATCTGCATGTATATCATTCACGTGGTACAGGAGTTAAGTACAGGCTACAAAAGTGCATGGTGCAAATCACATTAACTAACAAATCCCCCCTCTCACCAGAGAAGAACTGGGGCAGTCTAGCTGCTTTGCCCAATTAATCTTCATATAGAGGTGTATACGCGACACACGATATCTCAACTCCGGCAATTTTCACTTCTATAAATTGTCACCTCGGACACTTCATCAACAACAATACCCTGAGGTCTGCACGCTGATTTACATGTACACCTTCACAACAAGTTCCGGGTTCCGGATGTAGCGACTCAGAGAAATGAGATACCCCGATTGAATTGCAATCGAAAGATTCACCCCAGCCTGCCTATATTATTTCAGATTGATTGCCCCGGTCGGCCTACGCCGTTTGTAATGTTCTTGTTCGGCGTACACTGTGACAAGTGATTTCCGCCCCAGACTCACAAGTGTAAACGCATTTGTGTGAAAAATCGCAGCTGTTTTCTGAGAGGTATAATTATATTCCTCCCCCATCCACGCCACGCCACATCACGCCGGGTCAACAATTACCACAAGATTGAACACCAATTAAAATGGAAATCTTTGCCAGTGGCAAATAATTTGTGAAATTTGAGAAATTATACACAATTCTTAATGCTTATTATCAAAGAAAACTACCAAGACAATATTGATTTAATACTACAATAATACTAGCGCTTGTCTCCATCACACAAAGTCTTTTAATACATTAACAACTGAAGGCTGCTTAATATGAAACAAGAAATTCTCTGGCAAACACCTGCTAGGAAATAATTGCTGTAGTACCGGGTAAAATAAGAATGACATTTTTTAAAGAAAATGTGTAAAGAATCACTGTGCACCTAAAAAAGGTCCTCAAGGTGTGTATAATATGCATATATCATACCTCTATAACTGAGACTTTTGAGAGTGACCCAAAAAAGGGAGTAAAGAAATGATTTTAGTGACAGTGTCACCTACTCTACTAATATACACAGAGTGATATCAACCTTCAATGTCGGCAGACCGGATCTCTGAGATTTACAGTCCGAGTCTGCCATGGCCCCATCTTCTTATCTTCTTCAACATCAAACCCAAGGGCAACCAGAGAGGCCAATTCATCAACAACAACACAGTCAGCAACCAATAATAAGCTAGCTGCTACTGCTGGAGGGTAAACACTGTCGACTGATCTTTATCATTCCGTGGCCATCTTGGTCTGATTCCCTAAACACAGTACTGTATAAAGCATAGAGAAGCAAGAGGACCAGACTATTTTCAATGCAGTTGTAAAAAATACCAGAAAAACAAGCATTTGTGGCAACCCACACCAAATTAGGCAGTTCTCAGATATAGTGAGCTGGCATTACAAGTGAAGACAACCCAAACAGCAGCCTCGATACCAATGTGATGAGATGTCTTCAACATTCTATGTTAATAGAAATATTTACCTTATACTATAGACCTAATTAAGTGTTACTTGAAAGTTCTTATTGTCATGAATCTTATCCATGAGCAAATAACCCAGTTTTTAGTTATGGTGTGAAGTGCCTGGTTTTTGGCATAGAGCACCATATTGTTTTCCGTTTATAAACAGAAAACAAACATTAAAAACAAAAACGCTTCATGAATGGAACACTTTTATTTCTTGATTGTACACAGCAGTGTTCTCATTGGATGTTAATTCTGTAAAACAGAACGAAACAAACATTCAATGTACAGTACACGTATGCAACATAATAATGGACAAGAAAGCAGTAGTCCTATGCACTTAAGAAAAAGTAATGATTACAGATGTATTGTTGAGACAAAAATTTGTCTGAGTGCAATATGTGTTCTGTATAGACTGAAGACCAAGTTTATCTATTGCGATTGACAGTACTATAATTACCATTGTATCTCTTCATACTGAGGTCAAGCCATACCATTGTAAAGGTCTATTTTATGCAGTTCATCCGCACCCTAGACTGCCTGAATCTGGCATAATCTCTCTCCTTCAACAACCTTGGATTACACTGTCCCAAGCACTCCCAGTCCACACAGGTAGAGGATTCTGGGAGAAACAATCTAATCAAGTATGGCAAAAGCTCTCAGCAATTTGCGCACTGATTGCATTACACTGTGACTGAGCATGTGACATCCGCTAACTAAGCTCTCATTTTTACGTGGGAGACCGTTTTACGCTGTGCTGCACAATCCTGTGTTTTTCGCAAGAAATCAAAGGGCCATGACCTTTAAGCAAGGACTGTACTGAAGCCGCTATAACTTTCTGACATTTTCACTGTTCTGTGTCCACCGAAGCAGTGTTTCCCTTAGTACTTTTAAATGTGGGGTGACCCACCACACTACTTTCAGTGACCATCTCGCTCATTTTTGGCCAATGACTGCCACCTCGGTGTGAAGATTTGGCATACAGGAAATACTGATCGCGATACTTTCATTTTGTGGCATTTAAAATAAGCTTTTTCATTGACCTCTATGCATCAAGAACTCACAATTTGGATCTGGTGTAGATGAAATCATCGCGCATATGTGTGAGCGTTGCATTCTTGTCTGTTTACAGGCTGCGTCAATTTCACTTCAATCATCAATTTCAATTTTCACCAAAACGCTCAGTTCACCAGCCGGGGGAAACACTTTACTGCAGGTATTTTAATATTTCTGAGTTGACCTCCTTTTAACATGCTGAACATGATCAACCATCGTGTTCCCTGGACAACATATACAGAACGACCACAGGCATGATTCAGCAGTGGGAGTCCACACACAGTGAGAAGACAGCAATAAACCTTTGTCATGCTGTTCCCCATCTTTGTCATGTCCCCTGTGTGCATTACCAACAACTGAATGACAAGTCTCATTATACCAAAAAGGGGGTCAGACTATAATGCTCTCTCAGCTTCGGTTTGGAAAAACAACATAGCTGCACTGTGATAAAAGTATAAACAGAAAACAAACATAAAAACTCCCATCAACAGTTTTAGGGGGCATTTTTATTTTATTTCTGATGTTTACATTGAACAAGTTAATTGTAAACTGTAAGTCCGCAAAATATTCACTGTGTATCCACACCCTAAAATATTGCGATGGCTATCCATGAAGTTTATTCCCAACTAACCCGTAATAGCACACTAATAATGAGCACCAATGTGATGCCAGCTCCAGCATTAATTTCTCACTTCTGGTAAGTAGTGCCATGCACTTGGGCCCAGGGCCCAATTAAATATTAGCCGTTAAACAGCAAAATTTGCTTGACAAATTTATTTGCTTAGCACAGATAAGCAAAGTAGCAGTCACAAGCAATGCATCACATGACAATTAGGCCAATAACATGGCTTTGCTAAGCATGATTTCTCTGTGCTTAGCAAGCTTTGGTACATCTTTATCTACTCAGGCCCAGATCAGTTGTGGTACATTGCATTCTAACTGACAACGAGTCAACATCATCCAGTTACCCACTTGTCATGCTACCGGATGCAGCCAAGTGCCCCAGATGCTGGTACAATGATTTGGGGAGGAAGATGAGATGCACAGAGGTCTAAGATGCAGTCGTTGAAGTAATCCCCCACCGTCTGAAAAAAAAACCTCCCCAGACTTGACTCAAGTAAACCATCATCCAAGATGACGCTGGCTATCAGGATTGTGAGGATGAGACGGAGCAATCTGGCCCATGTTGATCCTGAGTTTTGATGGAGATGACTGCTCTGTATTCATTTCAATTTTTAAGACTCTTTCAACAAAGGGCTCAAGCCACACTAATGTTCTCTTTTTGCCAGATTGGCAGACGTCAATGAGGTGCATTTCATTAATGCTCCTTCTGGCAGTCATCACAAACCAACCTCCCAGACGTCTTGGTTAAGGGACTTAATAAGAAACCACAATATAAAGCAAAAACATGTTGGGTTTTTTTATGACATTTATTTTCTTAAATTTTGATAACAATTGATGAGTAAGCAAAGCCCACAGGCTTTTTTTTTCCATTCCACTTTTACTGTAAATCTGGCAGATTAATTTTTTTTTTTAATTCAAAACAATTTTGAAACTTGTCATCTGTGAATTAGATTTGACCTCGTAACTCATACTCAGACTCGACCCCAATGACTCAGGACTCGGACATCGGACATCGACTTGAGGATTGAGGACTCGGATACAAGACTAATGTATGTATAGTCTTTGTTTTCCAATTATAACAGTTAATTAGAAATGCGAGAAATCACAATACTTTATAAGAAATATGTTGTAATTGTTTCAACCCCAAATTGTTAAACAATATACAAGTGGTTTTTAAATTATACACGTTAATATTTACTACTTCAGACAGGAATTTATAATTATTTACAAAACAGCTGTAAATGTTGTTGAATAAAATACTTCAAAATTTGTTAAAAACCTGCAGCTGGAGTACATTGTAGTAATCTGATAGACCGTAATATTTATTTTTTTTAAACTGGTTGGCCTATAATTACTTTTATGCTGATCATAACAAATGCCCATGACAGGGCTGGTTGACATTACACAGATCTTTGCAAGCCACAGCGCTTCTTCGACCCCTCTTTAAATGTAAAGCCCATGCGCTAATCCGCACCCCACCGGAAATCATCTTGCCACGATGACATTAAGTACCGTTATTTGTATTTCTCCCGATCTTTATTTTCGTCCTGCCCAGGGACTCATATTGTGCAGTATCTCGATTCGGTGAGCGCCAGTTCTGATGCAAACAGATTGTGGCCATGTAGCGCTTCAATTAAGACCAGCTCGCGTCAGCACTCGGTGTTTTTTTTCCCCAGGAGTGCTTTCTCCGGGGGGTTCCAGAGCAGCGGAGCGATCAGGGCACATCCGGTAGTGAAAGCTGATGCGGGGGATAATGGGCCACAACAATTACATGGCAACTCTAAATTATATGCACGTAAATGATTGGGGAACTACATACAGGAGGCTTGATGAGTCTTGCAGGTCTTCATGTTCAAAAAAGAAAACCATTAAAATGTGCTACGATTGCTTATAATGTAGAATTTGCATACACTGTATCTCGCACACATTAGCCCTTTTCACACTACCTACATGTACCTTTGATTCGTGTAATTGGCGACCAGTGTAAAAAGTCTTCTACACGGGTTAAAACTGATCCAGAGATTCCTTTCGCACTACAATATCTAACCCAGAGAATAAGTTATCCCAGTTCCATACTAACACCGAGATTGGTGGGTTAACCCTAGTCCTGGGCAGGGTTATATTTTACCCGCATGAAGCCAGTTTAGGTTCGTTAATCCAGAAAATTTTTAGCCCTGAAAAGTGTAGTGTGATTGCTCCACTTAATCCAGAGCATCTCTGTGTTAAATTTTCCATTGAAACAGAGATTCTCCGGATTAAAGTGAAGTGGGAAAGGGGCTATTATGTACAGAAAGTACAAGACACAAATATCAAGTAATAAGCCACAAGGGAAGTTGAGCGCCAGTACGTTAATCCGGAGGTCGTTGGTTCAAGTCCCGCTCCAGTCAATTTTTCTTTGTTCAAACCCGAAAGTACAAGACATTAAAAAGCCCATGTAAAGTTTTTCCTCTGTGCTGTTCACAAATAGTCTTAGATGGGAAAGGTCTGGTACAGGGTCTGCAATATGATTCTTACCTGTTAGAAGCTAACGTAATTAGTTCATGGAATATTCATCAGGTAAAAACCACAGCATTTAACAGGCGAGATTTAAGTTATTGATGGAACATAATTTGTTGGCCCTGAAAAAGATGCCTCCAAGTCATATCAAAGATGTTTCTGTGGTGTTTATATGAAAGTGATAGTCATCCAGGACTACAAACAAACTTTCAAAGAATCTGCAGTCCTGGAATATCATTCAAGAAAGAAAAAAAAACTTCTGTTTTTCAGAGACAGGATTTTCTATTAGAAAAAAACAGATAGTAAAAGGGGCACCAAGTAAAAATGCTCAATCAACAATGTATAAAATTCAAGATCCTCTCTCACTACGAGGCTTGCAATAGAACAGAACCACCCTACATCAAAGAACTCATCACACGCAACTGAAAACTTCCTCCATACATCTCCGCTCATCATCCACACCACAACTAGCTCCTGGGCCCAGTACCCATACTCACTATGGTGAATGAGCTTTCTCCATTTGTGCCCCCAAACTTTGCAACAATCTCCCCATTGTCAAACATGATTTCCCCCGACTGTGAACACTTTCAAAAATAGATGTCAAACATACATCTATTTAATTCAACTTCATGATTGCTCTTTCTTTCGTTTTTGTAATTATTTGTAAAGCGCTTAGAAACACTGTATATGAAGCGCTATACAAATGTTTATATAAAATTATTATTTTATTAAAAGGCCAGGGCAAATGAAGCATAGGTAGCTGTGGCCTTTGACAAATTCCACCACCATCTAGAAAATTACCTTCTACATAAAGTATATCAGCACCTTCAGACCAAATGAAGATGTCAATGGTCATGACTACCTGACATTGCTTTGCCTAAAGTTTGATCCCTACTTTACGGGCTAAATTTGTGAATGTTACACAAGGAAAATCTTGCACGCTTATTGCTTTGGTCTAAATACTAAAATATTTCTCCAGAAAATTTCATAAGCTGTAAGCCCTGTTGTCTCATGGATTTTTCTTTGAAAGTTTGTATTTAAGTTTCAGCTAAATACAGTACCGAGAAAAAAGCATAAAACTGTCACAAGAACTTTGAATCCATCCAGGTTTAGTGAGGTGACAGCGGGTACCAACCGCATCTCTGGCCGCAGCATTTGCGAACGGACACCAACCCTCAGAAACCTGAGAAACGATTCATGCATACATCATTTCTCAGATTCAAATTTTTTGAGGCGAGAAGATATCCAGACCATATTACTTCAAAGGAAATCCTTTCTCAAAATAGTGTGTACTTTCAACAGCAGCAGTGCTTCTAACAAAATAAGTTTTATGGTCATTGATTTTTGGTGTAGTTACCAATCTACAGTATGACCCTACCTTTCATAATAAAAAATGTTTTTATCAGATCAATAACTTAGTAATTCAGCTCTCTGATATGAATTGTCTAAATTGTCCAAACTTTAAAGCTAGGTTTTTATGGCCATTTGTTGCTCTGGTCTGCACAGCCATTTAGTGGTCTTGTCTGCACAAGACACACCATTATACCAACTCCCCATGAACTGCAGCTCCACCTGTGTGTGGTAATCAACCTGACCTTGACCCGACTAGGAATGTGACACCGTCTGCTGCACACTGGGCACTTCCCTGGATGGGACTCAATGAACCCCATCACCTTCTCTACATGACTGAGGAACACAGCATGGGGACAGCCAGTACAATGACTGTATAAGACAAGTTCAGGTGCTGTTAAGTGTTAACAGTGTAAACTAACTCTGAAGGTATGCATGACTATTTCCTGATATTCCACGGGAGTGCTGGTGCACAAACCAATCATATCATACAATTAACATCTTTTTGGTTGATGCACTATATGTATCCAGTACATTTGCACACCCCAAATCAACAAAAAGGGTTAAGTGTCTGTAAGAGCTCCAAAATATAAAATAAATATTTAGAATAATAACATATAACCACACATAATGTACATGTAGAATATATACAAATTTATCTTAATATTTAAAACCATGATGGCCCTTTATTTCCCACATGCTTTTAATACTAGCATAACACCTACATTTTTCCTGATGTAGTACTTTTAATAAATTGTACATCCTGTTCCAATTAATCCCCAGTTCTCAACTTTCATGCACACAAAATTATCTGAAATGAGCATTAACAGTTATTTCTGCAACTGCAAAGTAGACCATATAGGAAAGGCATGACACAAAACATGAAGTACTTCAGTTTGTTGTCAAACTAAAAATATGAAAAGCAGCATTTACATACAGTATACATTGTACAAAGACTTCTTTCATAGAGCTGATTTTGGAAGCAGAAAAAAAATGCTTAACTGTTTTCTGCTAAAGTAAAAATTAGCAGGATACCAGTTACAGATGGTACATGTGTTAAGGGATTTGGGCTAGTAACCTTATTCTTTCAAGCGTAATTTTATTGTGCTTAGCTACTTTTCCTGCTTTAAAGCAGCTCTATGAAATCAGGCCTTGGTCTCGGTTACCAAGGTCCCCTTCACTGTTTTTGTTGTCGTTCTGCTTCCAAGACTTTCTGATCTCAGGGGGAAAATATTTCCTTCCCTCAAGGAAGGTTTGGGAAAAGAATGAGTGGCTTGGCATTCAAGGCTATTACAATGTATAAGCTTGCTTTGATCATCTAGAGGGTCATGGAACTTGACTTGGGTGTTCATTATTGCCGTTTTCACAGGGTGACAGGTGTGTCAAGAAACAACGTATTTGCACTTTGACTTGTGTGCTTAATTGTAATTCAAACACTGCTGTATTAAAACTTTGTTGTGCAATTTTCTCTTGTAGGAAAAAGTATGTGTATACATAATTCTTGCTAACCTTCCTAAGTTCTTCAAAATCATGGAGAATGTGGGCCATTTTGAAGGATTGTCATTCATCTATTGTCTACAGGAAGCAGTAGAATTCCTACAAAACTCCTCTCGGTTGGTTTTGAAGGACATACTGTAAGCAGTAGGGATCCAACACAAACTCCTCTTGGCTGACTTTGAATGATTGTGCAATTAACATCAAGGGAGTTAGTGATAGCAAAATGTACAATGTGAGTGGTACACTGTACACAGGCACTGCTGCGTAAGAATTCATATTTTCTTAATGTACAGTACATGCTACGCACATGTGTTTTCTGACTACGAACACGGAAAATAAGTATATGTATAAAGCATAACTCATTCAACACACCCACTCCCGAGTTTCGACTGGTAACAAATAGTGTATGAACCAAAACAAGTTGTTTAAAAAACAACTTTTATCCACGTGTCCCAGTGACAAGCAAGCAGAGCCCCCTCCCCCGCTTTCCAACCTTTTACTTGGAGGTAATGCAGGGTTTACATTAAGGGCAATCAGTTGATGAACGGCCAATTTCTGACTTCCTACAGAGGAAATGACTATGAGGATTCCTGGATTGTATATAATGTACCTGGGATGGCGATGTGTGTATGATGATTGGGTGTTGCTACTGAATGTTGCTACTGTGCACTTCATGATGTTGTTGTACAATATTCAAAAGCTGAGAGCGAGTTTAAAAAAGAAGAAGATTAAGGCGGTAATTGGGAGAAAAGACCCTTCATAACATCATGTTCAAGTTCTATGAACATTGATTGACTTGCAATCTTGCATACTATTACTAGTACATGTATATGGAGTATGTACGTGTACTTGATAATCATTTTTTCTTTGTCTTTTTTCTTTTTTTGGAAATAAACCAACATTAACCTTTTCAGAGTTGCTTCCTCTTTGAAGAGACTGACTGCAAAATCAATTCTTTTCCCTGTTTGTGTCTCTTCTTCAACCGACCTAGATTGCCCACTGTGGGGGAAGTCTGTACATATTACTATATACAGATACTATTATATTAACTATTACTATTATAATAGCTCTGTATTTATGACCTGTCAGAGTACGATCAGTGTGCCCATGAGTTCCTATGCAGTTATTATTAGAACCACAGCTGTTTCAGCTTTGATTGACAGAGTTTTCTCAGATGCAAATGTGGGGCCCCATGCACACTTTACATTTGAGATTCATCAAGAATCTTCTCTCGACTTAATTGGAATGGATTGAGGTCAATTTCAACAACTTTGAACCACCAGTTTTTTTGTTATAAGGTCATAACAAAAAACTGTACAATGTCACGAAGCTCAGCATGAGGTGTGTACTTCTGGTCATTACTATCATTACATTCTGTAAAATGTTAATATTATATGCAATATTTGTATTCATTTGATATCTTTCTGGTAATGAAACCAAGGGATCCTCAAAAAGTGACTCGCAATCCATAGACCTGAAGATACCTTTGGTATAGAATTCCAAGGGAAATTGTAGAATAAAAGTAGTCTGTGGGTATTATAATGGTTTTACATGTAAGTCCAATGATGACCAGATATGTTTGGTATTAGCCTGTAATCCTGCAACGCGTCAGCACGCTGGCATCTTCACAAAACTATGACAAAACTGTGTCAGAAACCCAACAGGGAAATTTCAAAACAATGCAATTTTTTTCTGGGCCCTTTCAACAGCTTTCTTCGGATGAATAATCTGCCCCTCCCATCCGCTCTCAGAACAACTGACAATCGTTAGGAACAAAAATTATGAATACGCAAATGCCGGATGGTGCAGCCTATGACTGTGTTAATTGGTGTATGATGCAGTTTGACAGTCAAAAAGTGGCGGCGTACCTAGTCAAACAAGTGATAGAGAGCATCTAGGCTCCACGATGATGAGAGAAAGGCATACAGTGTTACTTGCTGTGGTCAGTCGTACGCAGTGACGGTAATGTAACGGGGTAAGGCATAAAGCAGGAAGTCATTCACTTAATTACATCAGCATCCGCCACTTTATTATTGCTCTGAAGATACCGATAAACGGTGCCTCAGTACAATAGCACTGAATGGAGAGCAACAATTCTTTTACATGTGAAAATTAACAGATCAATCAACTCGAAGTCCAATTATGAGTTAAAATGTACAGTAAACTGAATAAAGAAAACTGAAAATTCATTCAGGAACATAAAGTGTGTTGATTTGTCATTATTTAGATCAGCATGCACCTCATATTACGGTTAATGCAGAAGTAAAATGTATTTACGAAGTACATGTAGTCCAAAATTAATGCAGTAACAGTTCAATAGTGTTTGGGTTGCCAATTTCATTTTCATGTTTGACATCACACTGAAAGGTGTTGTGCACCTTTATGTTAGGGGCATAACAGCAACCAGATGGGTTAGACAAGGGAGAAATTCCTCAGACATCTTCCTAACAACCACTGTACACACAGTAAACAAGAATACACTGAGCTCCATACCTAACTTGATTCTTGCTTAACAGATTTTTCCAAGTCAGGGATCACTCAATCAATTATTTGTTTTAAAGATATCGCTTCATATATAAATATAAAAAGTACAATTGCACTTTGGTCATCGACTAATGCATGATGTATTACTATCCAACAATTTTTCTTCAATAAAGCTGTAATCTTTACCAAGAAAATACTGACAAAGTAGAAAGTCTTGCTATGATTTTGTTTCAAAAAGATGAACATTGATTTTTAAAAGGTTAAGATAAAATAGAAAGATTGAACTTAACGCTTTAAGATGGTATACGAATACAATGGTGTTGACTTGATATTAGGTGTCAATGTTACATTCACACTTTCAGTGGCAGACCGTCCCGTATGGTAGACTGCCAAATTTATGTACACATCTTCAACCTATAATTGTTTCAACATTTTGAAGTATGATATCTTCTTCATCTAAAACGATAGGTAAACTGTTTTATAATGTCACTATCATATGTCACACTTTCTGACTTTGATCCTGAATCCATGGAATGACCCAAACACCAAATTGTTTGGACTTAGATAAGATTGCAATGCCTGTCCCAGTGATAACAAATTGCTAATGTACATTGGGCCTACAGCCCTCAGTCCTCCTGAATCTTATATTTTGGCAAAGAAGATAGAAGGATTTTTTATTATTTTTTTTTTTTTCGGGGGGGGGGGGGGGGGAAGGGGGTTCGGGGACCCTTACAATCTCAAATTCGTCATTCTCCACACCAAACACTAAAGTATACTATGTATACAGGCCTGTGAGTGGGTCATTGAAAAAAAAAAGCGAAAAAAATACTATCCAATGATAATGGGAATGGAGCTCCGCCATGCTGAAACTTTTTATAGATGATCTACTTAAAACTAATTTGGGTTTGAACAAAGAAAAATTGACTGGAGCGGGACTTGAACCAACGACCTCCGGATTAACGTACCGGCGCTCTACCAACTGAGCTATCCAGCCCTATGTTGGCGGTCTCCCTATTAGTCAATATCTTTGTTCGGGGGTGCCAGTCAGAAGGCATGCAACCGTTAACTGCCGTGTAGCCAGGGATCACACCCAAGTTTACGATACAACCTGGGAAGCGGCAGCCACGGGATCACCTTAAGGGGATGCGACTTTTTAATCATAAATATCAAGTAATAAACCACAAGGGAAACTGACTGGGTAACTTTTTAAATAATTTGGGTTTGAACAAAGAAAAATTGACTGGAGCGGGACTTGAACCAACGACCTCTACCAACTGAGCTATCCAGCCCTATGTTTGATACTTAAAACTAAAAAGAAATTTACATAAAATGCGGTGAAAACCACCCCACAGGGAAAAGAAAAGAAAAGAAATACAAAAACAAAACAAAAAACGAACCAAGAAAGAAGAATCTTACATTATACTGTAAATTATTCAATTTTTTCAGGCAGGGTATATGACGCACTTATGTTGCACCAAAATCTTGATTGTCGTTCGAAAAACAAGACGCGTTCAATCACAATTTTGGACCTACTGTAGGAGTACACGTGCACTACAGCATGTTAAGTGTATGTAATACATGCAATGCTAACAATCATACGACGCCCTCTATCATCAAGGAGTTTTTTAATAGCCTCATTTCAAGGCCTGCTGTATCCGCGGCATACACAGCGTTATGTTTCAGCGACTCACGAATGGCTGCAAAGACCAATACATTCTCATGAATATTTACATAATTGTCAACAGCCAATCACTGCTCATTCACGTTGCATGCTGCCCTTGTTTGTACATTATCATGGAACAAGGTACGGTAAATCCACGTAAAATATATGCACTTTGCGTGTGCTATATGATATACAACAGTGTAGCCGGCCGACCAGGAAAAGTTGTTGTGTCTTTTTTTTTCTATTGACGCTTCCGCACTAAAAGCGGGTTCACATTCTGTGATCATCAAATTTTTTTTAAGCCAAAATAAAAACTTGGCACGGTCAATGAAATACAGGTCATTGTTGATGCCACTCTGACACTCACACTTACACAGATAACATCTTGGCCACATTATGTTATTTTTCATGATACACTTCAGGTTTTTTTAAGTTCAAAATTGTGTATTTCCAACATAGAGAACGTGCGTAAGACTATATGCAAGGTTCAAAACAAGGAAAATGTAACCAAGTTCTTTAAATAGCTAGAGCTGGTTTTGAATAAACACAACATGTTATATTAAACTGCAGTGTAACCTTACATAAAACGGTGAGTCATGTAAGTCTGCACAACAAACTTGATCATGGTTATTATTTCATTTGTTCAAAAGCCCAACAAAGAATAATACCTTTTCTTTTCTGGTCTTTTTTAAAGGTGAAAACACATTTATTGTAGACTGCACGTTGTCACATTATGAATAATGATCACTGGCTGCTGCTTGTACCCAACCTGGCCAACATGGAGGGTAGGAGCTGTCATAAAATACACCACTTTGTCTAGAAAATGAGTCTAGATGGAGCAATTTAAAGTACTCAACACTATTTCTAAACAGTTTTGATTGTTAATTGGTACAGGTGTATCTGGACCCATGCAAAGATTAAGTGTTAGGGAGGTGTTTCCCTCAGTAACAACCAAATCCATTAAAATCAAGAGACCACAGAATGGATTATCAAGGATTTGAGGAGGTTACTGTAGAGTTTTATCTGCGTGGGCTTTTAATTATAGTATTAATTTAATAATCTTGTAATACCAATGGCAATAAGCCAAATTGACTACATACATGTACACATATTTTTGTCATTCACATAATTCAATTGATATAATTTATGTAAAACTGACACACCTATCAGGTGAAGGTCAATTTCACCAAGTGGACCGCAAGAAAGGTTTCAATCAAATTTATCACAAAGGTTTGCCCGCATGGTTTATCCCCTTTAGGCAAGACCAACAATAGCGTCGCACTTTCACTATGGAATGCTTGTTTCTCTTTCCATTTAATGAGGTCGCCCCCAAAAAAGAGAATGACTAACAATTCCACAGCCTAAACGTTTCAAACGATCAAATGTTTAACAATTAGTTTTCCACTGGAAGGTTCTCTTTGTTGTATTAAGCAGCGGTGAGTCCAGGGACCAGATTACAAAGCAAAATATTTCCCTCATGTACACAGCTAATAAATCCTAGGAAAAACTGTGGGAAACTATTCCAATACATGTATGTGTAAATAATATGGCATAATAATTTGTTCTACATTACATGAAGCATCTACTTAATGCTTTCAATTATTTTATTTTCTGCATAGATCATGTACGTACATGTAACTATGTATAATGGAACATTTATTCTGAGATCGGGAAATCATCTTCAAAGGAGTACATTTAGCACGGGACATGAAAATTGTTTTGGGTTGTAACAGGTCTGGAATTACAAGGAAGTCACATACTACAGTAGACAATGGTCTCCTTTGCTCTTGTCTTGTCCTTGGTGCCTCTTCAAAAGTTTACCAAAGACTTCAAGATTTTCCAATGGAAGTGCCCTTTGCAAAATGAAAACGGCTTTGTCTTCTTCATACTTCAATGTACAGTACATGAACTGAGTGCAGAAGTATTTTTTACCAACAACCCAATGTGTGATAAGCACTGCAGGGAAACTGCGAGGCTACTTGGGTGGGATTCGAACCCATGATCCCTGCATTCTAGAACACCACTGGACCACTGAGAGTGCCTGGTAATGAGAGGCCAGTTCAAATCCTTTAGTTAGCAGCAGGTACATCAAACAATGCAATAATTGCATCAGGGATAAGGAACACTACTTTTGTTTTGTTTTGGATTTGTTTTTGTTTTTTTCATCACGATTGGTGTGCATGTAAGACCAGGTAAAAATAAAGCACTGTTCTTAATCCCTGGTGCAATTGTGTAAACAATATTAACTAGTTAAAATAAGCAACTTTAACTGCGGTTACCCCTTAACATAGATATCAAAAGTAATTTTTTGCTAATGGTTTGTTGTTGTTTGTCCTAGTGCTTAGTATTAACATGAGGCAAAGCAGGTTGTTTCGTACCAAATTATTTTACCCTGGCAGACATTTTGTACCCAAGTCCTTTCGTACTACAGTCATTTTATACGCAAGTTGTTACCCCCGAATACGAAACATTTTGAGTACACAGAAGAAAACCTAAAAAATTTAAATCACCCAACTGGTTCAATAACTTCATTCACTTCCATTAATGACGTCGCTTTTGCTAAAAAATACCAGAATGTCAATAATTCCACCACTCACATGCTCATCACATCGGCGTGCCAGGTCCATTAGTAGTTGTAAAGTCAGCATACATGAGTAAACAAACATGGACATGAGTAAACAAACATGGACATGAGTAAACAAACATGGACATGAGTAAACAAACATGGACATGAGTAAACAAACATGGACATGAGTAAACAGCTTGGACATGTGTGCTTGCGTTTATGGGAGAAATTTGACCCTGTTGTACATGTATGAGAACCGGGGACTGAGCTTCCACCCAAGCGCGCCGATGATGTACACAACGTACACACAGAACACTCACACATAACACGCTGTGCTGCAGTCCATGTCGTTTCCAATAAACAGATTAATTACTAATTATTTTGCTAATTGGCACGCTACAATACAGGCAAACACCATCGAACCCTAGCCGGCGCTTTTATAACTATGCAATAGAATGAGAGCATACGCTCTTTGTTGGCGAAATTTAATAGTGCATTACGCAATAAACACAAAACACTTGTAAACGACTTGAGAACACAGACTAGTGATCTGTGCATGCTCTTTAAAAAGAATATTTCCTTGAAATGTTACGAAACCATCACTGGATTGCATGCTCCAAGGCCATGACATACCACACTGGTCATTGGTCATGTTGGTGGTTCGCACCTTGGACGGTGATGCACAGTTCATCGGAAACTTTTGTACAGAAACAATTATTTTACACTATAATTTTAAGGCTTTTGGGATTTTTTTTTGTGGGGTAAAGAAACAATTTTTTGAAATTTAATCAGGACTACTAACAAATCTGGGTGACTAGCCTTATTGGCTACCATGAAAATCTAGTTGATAAATCTGATAAAGTTTATGGTTCCATTACTGACACCGATGAGGCAGTGGGTCCTTTTTAAAGTCAACGTTCTTACAAGATCAAGAAGATCACATGTGTAGCTTTCAGATCATTTGGATCTGGATGTCTACAATGCAGGGCCTGATTGAGGCACATAAGCATCGGATGAGAGAGAATGCAGGTAGGCCTATGTTTTTTTAAAAGTGATGCGGTGCATTCTGCTGCCAACTTTCATCATCTACATGTATGCACAGAATACACACCGCACAGGATCTACAGGTACGGCTTTACGCCCCACCTGAAGGACGAAGCAATAATGGTTAAGTGTCTTGCTTAAGGACACAAATTTCAAAATTGGGACTCAGACCCACCCTCTGCTGATTAGAAACACCAGAGCTTGTCCATGACTAACTTAACAATTTCCTTGACCTGCCATGAAGATGCTATTTATTGTTTACCTTAATACAAAAACAACTGTCATTTCTAGTCACTGGTACAAACAGACAATGAGATTGCGCAATCATACAAGTTTACTTGGCTTGTGGTTGTATAAAGAGCCCTCTCTTGAAATGTTTTTGTCCCAGTTCATGGCAAAACCCAAATTTTTGTCTAAAATTAACACACACAAAAACAGTAGAAATGAGTTCATTTGACGACCCAAAAAGTATGCACTAAACAAGTAACACTGCATCTGCGATAACTTTTCAAAACATTCAAAGTTTGTCATGTTTCTTGAATTGAAGACAGTGTTGTTTGGTGACTCAACATTCATTACATCCTTTGGTAAGAATGAATGATATATGGCTGGCTGACAATAGAATACAGGCCTGCAGCTGTCTCTCCCTGGAAGCCTTGTCTACATTTGACGAGCAAGGTTACCGGTTTTGGTACTCATCTCTAACCTAATTACACAAATACTAAATAGGCCTATATTTTCTATAAAAAAAGTAATAATAAATGTCAAAATAACAAAATCATTTCTTTGCAACACAAAAACATTAAATTCGGCATAACAAAATAAGACTCTAAGAGGTGTCCTTACATTTACAACCTCAGCTCATAACCGGAATACATACCACAGAAAATCGTTGTCTTTATCCTCGTACGAATTGTGCACTCCGTTGTAATTGTAGACCGCAGGCTGCGATCTTTTCCGTCGCTGTCTTGCGGCCGTCTGTCGGTTGTTACTGCTGCCATGACTGCTACTGCTGGTGCTAGCCATTTTGACCTCCCGAACACGGCCCAGTCCGTTTTGGACAACCGTAACCAAAGTCGTTTTTCAACTCAGTTTGAGTCTCGGTGACTCTACCACTGATCCAGTAATATCCTAAAGACTCTAGTAGACATATGCAGTGCAGAATTCAGCTTACAATGATCCGAAATGGCATGTTTTGGCTCCGTTTTGAAAGGCTGTCATGATGTACAGTCACACTTCTTGACAATGCGGATGTGTAAAATGCATTAGACGTTTGTTCGTGTGGTGTGTGTACATCATGCATACACAGTGCATGAAACTAGTTGCTGTGCGCATGCGTTGCTTTTACGTGGGAGGGCATTGTGGGAATTCCAGGGATCTGAAAATGAAAGGATTCTCCTGTGAGTTGTTACAGTTTTCGGCAATTTAAGTTTTTATTCATTTTTAGTTTAGTTATTCATTTGAAGGACGGCTGTACTTGGATTCCCTTGATAATGTTCACATAGAACCATATTTGTTTGAATATAGTACTTTCTTTATTTTTTACGACAATCTAAAATAGAAACAAGTGTGCTGAAGCATGCTGTAGCGATATTCCTCCCCTAAAAGTTTTTCTCCTGCTGTGGTTTGTCCAATAGTTATGGGTTCTAAACCAATACTTCCATAATATTTTTTTTCAAATTACATCTGACTCTTTGTTATAGAACAAGGACCAGCTTTGGTTGATGAATTAGGCGAGATTGGCAGGAGGAGCAAACATCGGGTGGATTCCATGTGAAACTGACAATCACTCTCTATAACTAGCTATCCGGCCGGGCTGTCATAATCCCACTTTGGACTGAGAGCCAAGAAGGGTATGTATAACCCACCAAGATTCTTTCATCCACGATTACTCATTCATGTAAATGAGCAAGTAAACTTAGGGAATTCAATTATTCTGCCATAAAAAAAGTTATTTGGTGGTATTTGTGTGCTTATAAGTTATTGTACTATCCCTGCTTTTTAGTGCACAGGCTCCTCTGCTTAGTAGAGTCCCGGTGTACTCGAGTCAAAGTCCACTGTTACACTACAGCGCCCTCTTTCAGTCACTTTGAACAGACCTTTGAAGAAAACAGTTTTCTTGCAGAAAATTGTATGTTTGTTTAATTAATAATTGTCATAGTTCACAATTTGACTCAACTGACAAGTTTTGAACACAAGTTCTGTTGGTTCAAACTTATTTTAATTATTGATGATCACAAAACTTTGCATGACCAAACTCTGAACTGTTAATTTAAGTTCAGTTTATAGTATTGAAAGGCATTCTAAGCATAAACTTAAATGTAATTTATTTATTCTAAAGTGCTCATTAGAAACCAATCTTATAATGCATGTTCATGACAATGCACATTAAAAAGGGGGAGTTTTCCGCCGAGCAGACGACAACGCCCCAAGAACTTGTCTCAAGTTGTTTTAATTCTCTCCACGATAAAGTTGTCTGCTGCCCTCTTGCGCCAAAGGAGTAAATCCGCTGGTACCCGTTGCACAAGTTAACATTGCTTACAGTAGATTTGGTTACCACTGAGAACGGTGCAGGAAAAACCTTCGGATTTTAGCAGCAAAAGTTTATTATTGTGTTGCAGACACAGCAAACGGACTTGACAACTCAACATGGATTCGTTGGAAAATAGTGTCGAGCAACCGGTGTCATTGTCAATTTCAGACGGCCAGCAGTCAGCCACGGAGGAAGAAAGGAAAGTTGTGCAAGAATTCAGCTATCTTCTTGAAAAATCTAAACAGCTATTTAATGGGCTGAGGTAAGAAACGGTGGCAGTTTTGCTGTGGACTTAACAATTTTACATGGTTGTGTTTTGTCCTTCCCGCTCTGTGTACGTTGACATCAGTTACTGAGTTAGAATTGACTTGGTGCTAACCACAAAACATGTAAAACGACGGATTCTGCAAAACAACGAAATGATTTTAAACAATATGTATTCGCACTTTCGCTGAATAAGCTTATTGAAATTTCGTTTATATTTTCATAATGTCCAAAAGCTATCAATGACCGGCCTAATCTGGAAAAAGTGTTTGTGAAACATTGAAAAATTATTAATAATAATAATTGTATATTGAATTTGCAATTAGCATCAACAATTTAATCCTTCACTCACATTATTGTGCAAGGGTACCGCTCGCCGGCGGTGTGTAGAAATGTGCTGGATATGCACATAAACCGTAAGATATTAGAGATAGTGCAGGTCTTATTTTGTCATACATTGAAGTAAAAGTAGTTCTTGTTGACCTCAATCCTCATATACTTGGGGGATGGGCAGTGCACCCTATCATTAATTACACCACAGTCAAGCAAAGCATGCTGGGGTAAGGAGATACTTCTTAGTTCATGTGCATTTTTTTTCTGCACCCCCTGTGAAATGCATGCAATTCACATGTTCGCTAAAAAAAGAAAAGAATAAAAAAAATAATAATAATTGTCTCATGCTTTCCTGCAAATGCATTTCATGCAGATTTGAAAACACTCGCACCCTGAGCACACAAAATTCACCTAGCATAAATGTGGATATATTTTCCAAAGTTACTTCAAAATAATATCAAAAGTTGCAAGGAATATGGATGGATTTTTAGCATCCAACAGTACAAGGGGGAACAACATTTGCAATGTTGTTATTATTTTAGTGAAACTGTATACGGTCTGGATGTCGGCCAGAGTGAAATCATTGAGTTAGTTCGATGGTGAAAGTCCAACTGAGACTAGCGACGCTTGCTGATTGCTGAAGTACTTAGACATTCTATCTGTCAGTGCAGCTGACACGTTCAGACGTTCAGCATAATACAGAGCACAGTGTAGACATATTACATGTATGCGGTCTCCCTAGGATAGTACACGTTTAAATATTTATAGCCTTCGAAGTTCAATACCTGCAACTTTTAACAGATAAAAATAAATAAGCTACATGTATGTTCTAATTATAAACTTGAAGAGGGTTATCGAGGAATTTTTTCAGATCATGTTTTAATTGATTTCACAGGCTAAAGAATGACTAACTATTCAACAGGGAATGATTTTCGTCCAGCAATGTCACACAACAAAATATTGATAGACTGAACATGTTTTGTGCACCTTGAATGCTAATATTGAGGAGCAAATAATGATTTTGAGTAGCAACTGATACTCTCTTATATCATGTTGATATGCCACACAAGGGAAATCATTCACTGAATGCTCAGCACTAGTCTCACTCTATTCACGTATGTTAAGCCTGCTGAACACAAAATGCAAAATGGTGTGACAACCATGTGAGCAGTAGTTCAAATGACTATGTATTTCTTTTCATCTGAATTGAAAAACATCAAAACATCCATGTGCTGGGGGAACCACATGACTGATTCTCTGCAAGTGCAAGAGGTCAACCATGAATACTTTTTAAAAAGTAGAGCCCCTATAGTCTGAACATCATGTGAACAACACAATTTAATGCTTCTAATTTAAGTGAGTTTTAACTGAGACTCTTTACAGTTCACTTCAAGTGAATTAAGCTAGCAATAAAACATAACATTGTATCATCAACTGAACTGGATTACGTTCACCTTTCTTAAAGTCAATGCTATCCCTTTACACGTTCTGACTTTTGTTGTTGTTTTTTTGTTCAATTGATTGAAATGCTATTCTCATGTAAAATGGCCTTGTCCCTACATGAGTGAAATTGCAGACCTAATGATATGAAATTGATTGACTTTCCCTTTTCCTTGGTCATTCTTTGTTTTTGATTTTGACTGTAATCAAGAGGGCCTCTCTATTTATGTTAATTCAACATATAAACCTTTTTGACTATGACAATATTGCAGGCATATTCTTCCAACTTTTAATCTGATTTCTGAGTTTTAGGTCCTCAGAAAATTCAGCAAAATTGTCATTAAATAGCCTGAAGAAAGTCTCAAAGTTCAGCCCGTACCCTACAGAATTTACGCACTTTTTTTCAAAGGCCAAGTGTTATTTGTGATATAAGTGTTTGTTTATGACTGATTTTCCCCCATTCCAAGTATAGTCAGTTGAGTACCACATCCATCAAGCTCGTGGACAACCAGGGGACAGGGAGAAAAGTTTTATAGAGATTTTTAGTTACAGAAGTCAGTGGAAGTAATATACATAGTCTGTGGTTTTAAAACATACCCAACAAACTTGATGAATCTTCAAAAACACTAATCATTAAAAATAACCAACTATTCAATAATTTATATTATAATGTTTTCGCTTCCACAGAGATCTCCCACAATATGGACACAAGCAGTGGCAGTCATATTTTGGCCGCACTTTTGATGTGTACACAAAGCTTTGGAAGTTCCAACAACAAAATAGGTAAGCGAACAAAATATGCCATTCCTTTGCCAAGTTTAACAAAGTGGTCATACAAAAAATGGTGGCCGTGGTATTAGTGGGATGGCCATTATGTTTTGGGCAATCTGCTTCAATATTGAAAACTTTGCACCCTATTTCATCTTTCATTTAGTAAATAAGCCATTTGCGAGTTAGATTTGAATGATGTCTGGGTCCAATGCCTAGTTCGATCATACTGTAAGTGAATGCTCAATATGAGTTCCTCAGAATAAATCTAGTGTTACCGCATCTCTTGGTTTCTGCAAACCTTATGGCATTTCAATCTACAGGGGCCAAGCCTGGTACCATTGTGGTATAGGTATTATACATTTTCATTCCGAATTGTGTAGTGTATGTCCACCGTCTCTTATGTAACTGCGCAAAAGCTTGCCCAAACCATTATAGGAACTGTCTATAGTCTGTTCAAATTCCAGATATTATTCAAATCTAAGTCTAATGGCTATTTGTAATCGAATGATTTCAACACCCTGTATTTCATATTAAGGCCATATCCGAATTGGCGGCTATGGCTACAACTTTTGCTAAGGTTGATACTAGATTTTAACACATGATGATGTGGCAATCCAACTGTAGCTATAGCTGAAGTCATCAGTTTGGACCTTTGTTCCTAAGTTCTGGCTCAAACTTGTTAAGAATCAACAGATGAAGCAAACTTTGTCAATTGCTGTTCTGGGCAATATATTTTGTTGGTCATGGGTTTGAATTCCACCCGAGTGGACCTGTGGATTTTTTTCTGCTGGGCTTGGGAAAGCAGCGAGTATAAAATGTAGGGTTTCCAAATCATTTGATTACAAACAGCCATTCAGATTTGAATAATATCTGGTTACAATGACTTGCTTAGTCTCAATTGGTTCTTTTATTCGCTTCTTATGTCTACTGTGTTAGATGGGTTTATTTGAAAAGGGGGGGTATTTCATAGGGTGTTTTTAATGTGTATGAGGGTTCCTACAATACTCTGTGCATTTAAGTAATGTATCTGTATTTTTGTAATCTTTTCTACATGTACTGTACATACCCGCGTATTACAGTGTTGACATTTTATATTTTTATCTAGGTGCAACTTTTAACTCATCTTTGTTATCTCGTAATGCCACCTAATTTAGCTTTGTGCTACCAGTTGTTTTTTTCAATAGAAAAAAAAAGAAGCTTTTTGTCAGGACACACCCACTTCTTCCTTGATGAGGTTACTACATTGTAATTACATGTACATGTGCCAAAAAACTACACATGTAATGTAGTACGTTCCCCCAAATGTTTTCAGTCCTTTTATTTCAAAGGCTTGTTTGTGTACTATTTTTCACCCACTAAATTTAGCATGATGTTTTTATATGATTTACCAGTATTGTAGAGGGAGTCCCAATTGCAGAATTTCATTAGGCTCTGTTATTAACTTCTTATTCTTATCACTCATCATGTTTGTTTCATACAGGGGTCCTTACCCTTGGGGTTTGCTTACTGTATGATCTAAGTGAGCTGACGCAGGGATTATGTGCTATTAATGAAGCATATCAAGGGGCAGGGTTGTGCTAACATATTTAGGTATCACCGTCCTCCAGGGAAATTACCCTTCTTGCTAACTGAGTTAGATTATCCTCCTAGTATCAGATTCTGGTTTACCAGTGTACAGTGTGTGGAACCATTCGCACTCTCCCGGGTTATCAGAGATGAAATGAACCTTGTTAATGTGGTGATCCATCTGGCCTGTCCACGGAATGAATCGTGTTCAATCACATACTTTAGACTCCGTAAAGTTAAAGGTACACATGTTCATGGTTGGTTGATTAGAGAAGCCTCTCAAATTTTGTCAATCTGAAAGCTTACTTAAAATTTGAAAAAAGGAAATGGCTACTGCAACCTGCTTACTAACAAAAGTAGTATATACAATGTAGTATGCAAAAAGTGCTAATGACTTTCTCAAGTCTTTCTCAAAGGCTAAATCTTAATGACCCCATGCACTGATACCACATAATTGCAGACTCTCTACCATGAACTGCCATTTTGGGAGTCGAATTACTGTAAAGAGCGTACACGTACCACACATGCATTGCCTTACATGTAAGATGCGCACTGCACATTAACACATCGGGAACCTGGCTTCCAGAAGGGCACACCCAATATTTTTTATGGTGATGATGTTGGGTGAATCGAGTCAATAAATGTGATGTACCAAAGTAAAGTACCAAATGTCATTTCTATCAGAAATTATACCTTGTGCAAATAAATTGTACCCAAGCCCTCAGTGCCTTATTAACATGAACAAAACGTAAACCATTATTCAATATTTTTGTTGAAAACATTATACATTTACTAATTTTAAGACATTTTCACAGGTTGGCTGTACGCAGGTGTGTTTGAATCAAGGACTAGATGATAGGATTGCTTTAACCCTAACAATCCCTAACCCTACGAATTCAAACAGGGCAAAGTGTTTAATTTTGTTAGATTAAGTACAGTGAAGTGAGGATTGGATGTTTGATTCTGTGGGATTGTGTATCCTTGCTTTTAAGCAATGGTGTTGGAATTTGATTGAGTGTGTATGGTGGATGTGTGAAATGTGTATGTATGTCTGGCATTGCTCCTCTCTCCATGGTCTAATGGTGTGTGATTTTGTTTTTTTTGTGGGGAAGGTTGGCAGCATTAGCTTTAGGGTACATGTATGTGTGAGGGTGGTGTGTGGCTTGTAGCATAAACAAGTGATTAGGGTGACCAGGGTAGCACAAGATTTATGTGCTTGTCCTTTTTTCATGCCATAGGTCTTATGTCTACTGGATCGCCCCTCCCCACCCAAAAAAGGAAGCCCCCCCCCAAAAAAAAAAAAAAAAAAGAAGGATGAAAAATAGGGGGAAAAAAGGGCAATGATGATCTATGGAGCCAACAGTGTGAAACCCATTGTGCTTCAAATGAACTGAGTCCAAACAACATTTTGTCCCACATAAAAATGTAGTGTAAAGATAATTGTTTGATTTTGTTAGATTAGGTATTGTGTGATTTCACTGATCAAATTTTGCTAATACCAAGTGTACACACTACAACAAAATCAAACAAAAAAGGCCTGTTGGAGTTTGTTAGGTTGTGTATCCTCCCCCCTAAGCAGACTGTTTCATTTTGTTTGATTGGGTACAGTTCTCATTGCATGGTAGTATTAACTGTTGGAATATGTTAGATTAGGGATTGATTCTAGTAAAAACGCTTTGGGAGTTAGGGTTAATATTCTTCCAAAAGCCTGGAGTTAAACAAAGGCCAAAGAGGCCATGACCTCTATTGCCCTGTTCCAGGTCTCCCTTCAAAAATTTCCCAAGACTTAAAATTGTCCAATAAGTGCCCTTTGCAAAATTAAAATGGCCTTGCTCTTTCACAGATAAAATTCCAGGCCTGTATAAATACAGTATCTTCAAAGAAGACAGAGAAATTTACTTATTCCCTGCAGCTTTGGATCATGGAGGGAACCTGCGATATAAACCCTCATGCATACATTGTATGACTACTAGTATTATAATCCCCTTATTCATTCAGCAGATTTGTAAATAAATGAAACACAGCTTATTCACTGATTATGTTAATTTATTTATGTTCATTCTTTTACAAACAAAACTTTAGAGTTTGAATAATTATGGAAATTTTCCAAACTACTTTGCATATTCCACAATCCAATAAAGGAATACATAATTTGAACATACAGTAAGCATTAAATCCTCTTCACGTCTTTTTAAAAATTCTAACTCAGTTATCTAATGACTAAGTGAAGACGGATTTGATATCCTACGTACTTTTGTTAGCACGAGGCGATAGAAGAGGAGAAGATACCTGGGCCTTCGTCAAGGGTGGCACACATTCACCTGAACCTCTTCTTCGTTTTATTCAAATCACATTACAGCCAGAGGTGTAAGAATCATCCCCGCCCATCCACACTTTCTCATTATTTCACGAAAATTGACGCTTGTTGTTTTTCCTTTGCGAGAACCCTTCCGGGGAGAGAGCAGCTCGGATTCGGACCCCAAGGGTGTAAGTGGCAACACCAAATGCACGCTCGTGGCTCCTGCAGAACGCTAATGAATGTCTGAGCTAGTCTGTGTACGAGCCTAATCTATGCAATTATTTGGAAACATGATGTCTAAGTGCATTTGCAGAGGCTGATCTCGGTTTGTTTTCATCAGGTGCGGTCCGTTCAAAGTGTAAGGGCCGAAACTGTAAACGGGCCAGAGAGCGTTGCCAAGTGGACAAGGAATGCAAATTAAGATGGTTCATGAGGAAAAATCTCAATTCCTATCTGGATGTATTTTTGAGGTCCCTGAATCTAGAATCCAGTGATAAGTACCTCATTAATACCAATACTTTTTTGTAATTGCTAATTCACGATTACAAAGTAGGAGGGCATCATCCACTTGAAGAAAGAAATGGAAATGGAAATTAATGAAATTATTAGACACAGCTGCGCCCGCTGCTTATTGCCACCTTGCATGATACCTTAATGTGATCAGGAAAAAAGGAAGTATGACATGATGAAACATATTGTGTTCATCTTCCGTGTGCAGTCCACTTTTTGATACTTAATTCCTCAAAAGAAAAGGCGACAGGATCATCATCCAGGAGTTGTCGATGCAGAATCCGACGACCAGGTTTTTCACGGCCAGGAAGTTATAGCTTTCAACTGTAGTCCGCCGCCAGCTTCAAATTGAAATTGAAGTGAAAGTCTTTATGATACCGGAGAGATTTAAAATAAATTGGAAAGAATGAGAGAGAGTGGCAAAAGGCATAAATCTCCATAAGATGTATTACAGTTAATTTACGGCAGATGGATTTCCTTCCATTAAAATGTATAGTGTAATCGGTTCCATTGCAGAGCTGAGACAGATCCTGTCTTTATACGCATTAAAGTTCAAGGACTTAACTAAGAGATGATTAATTCCACTTTTGTGGACTGGGAATGCAGAAAAATGTGTTAAAGTTAAGAAAATGAAGTACTGTACACCTTGAAGAATTCTTTATGTTCACTGGACATTTTGAATTACTTTACAAGGTTTACATGGCAAAATGAATACATGTATGTTTAAAATAGACTGTGCCAATTGTGTCCAAAAGGAGAAAACAACTAAAATGAAAACTACTTTCTTTTAAGAAATCAAATCTTTTAAAATTCTATCCATACAAAATTCTTGAAAATAAAACTGTAGCATTTGTTACACAATTTCAATTTTTATATAGTTCAGATAATTTGTTGAAATTAACAGAAACTCGTTTGCCAATCATGCCCGAAATGTGACCATTACATAGGATTAATGATAACATGAGCGTCAGTTCGGCAAAATTGCTTACAAGAAACGGAAAGAGAGGTTAAGTCTTATTTTCAGGTTTTTAAATGTTTTGTTTGTGCAATCTACACATATTTTATTCTCATTTTCATTAATACATTTTTCTTTCCCAACAATATGATATAATTTGTATAGCCATAAATTCTGTAAAAACGTAAGTATTTGAAGAAACATGTGAAACTCAGTATGGTTTGGACCAACTTGGTCCCAGAAATTTGAATACTTATGAGACTTACACAGTTTATCTAAAGTGTACATGTGTAGCATTAGTTGATGTTGGAATACATTTACCTGAATACACATTGTAAATACATGTATGTCTTGTTGGTTGGTGAAATACTTGAAGAGGGTGACCATGGATTAAGAGTAGGGAAAGCATCCATTACTGTGTGTGGCTGGCCACAGTCAAGGGTACTCCTTTTGTTACATAGACATCATTATGAAACACAGAGAATGTTACGAAGCAAGGCTTTGTAGATCTTGTGTTTAAAGGCAGGGTTTACATTTTGTAATTACTCTACAAGTTATTGACCATACAAACTTACTCGTTAAAGAGTACTGAAGAGCTGTTGATACTATTAAATATTGTTCGAAATTTCTCCCTTTGAAGTAGTACACAGTAGTTTTAGAGAAAGAGGTAATTTTCACCCCAAAAATTTGAACCTAAGAAGGGCTTCATGCATCTGAAAGCACTCAATTCCATGCAACAAGGGTGTTTTTTCGTTTTTTATTGTCTTGCAACTTCGATGGCCAATTTAGCCAATATGTTCACACGCTTGTTATTTTATATTTTGGGAATACACCAAATTGAGGATACTTATCTCTGACAATTACCAAAATTGTACCCTGCCTTTTAAAAACAAACTTGAGTAATTTTTAGTTTTCATTGACCAGGTGCTGGGTAACTGATTGATAACAGGCCTATAATGTCGACATTACTTTTTACATCAGACTAAAACGAAAGTTGTTTTTTTAATGTGGTGATCATTGTAGGGACATACAAACACAAAAACAAACTCCATGTATAATGATTATAGCTGTGCACTTCAGTTTTGTTGTTGTTTTTACAAAACAATTGAAGCCTGAACAACATATTTTATAAGCAAAGATCTGCTGAAGGAAAATGATATTCACACAAACTATAATTAACTGTTGCCGTAGGGGGCTCTTTGTGGAAAGTAATCTTCTTAGGAAATATTAGCCCTTCTGTAGCAAACAAAAAATCCCTGACAATCTAAAGCTTCGCTGAATTGAACTCACTGACATTAAGTAGCTCGGAAATCTTAGATGCTTTCACCAGTCAGGGCAAAAACCAATCCAACACACTGCCTCATCAGGCTCCTTAAGTCGGCCGGCCCCGCGGACAATTTCCAAGATTAAAACTACGCAATAATCCCATGGATTCTCTCCAAAGTCCACCACATGGAAACTTAGAATGTGGTCACGTTGGAGCAACATAATGCACCCATCATTATGCATAGTCTTTTTCTTGTCTTGAAAATGATAATGACAAAATGCCATCCCTCTGTACATGTGCATCTGAGCTGCAAACTTGAAGAACTCATGCAACTTCCTGGTTGGCCACATTCCAGAACTTGAGCTTCAAGAAAATCAGCAACAACAAAAACAGATTGTCAGGAACTGTTTTCTTAAGCTGTGACTCTGCTATTGCACTGCAGATAATGAAAGCTAAATTGCATACGCCTTGGTGTTGAGATGGCCGTGTACCTTAAAGTATGTTACTTGTTTATTTTATTTCTTTGCATTATAAGTTTGTATATGTACCTCTCGGCATTAAAGCTGCAAGAAACACTTTCATGACAAAGTGATATTTTGACACCACATATGAATTGATGCCACATTTACCTATTGTCAATGATTTTGAGTTATTTTTGCTGTGTTCTATTTCACAATTCAGTATTCTAAAAATACAGGAATGAGGATTAATCATTTACAGACTCACAAACTAGAATCATATTTGTGTACTATGTATATTCAGACTTAAAGCCAACTCAAGTTGCACAAAAAAATAAAAGCCTTACACTCGTTTTGTAAAACAGTACAAAATCTTTGATAATCTTCCCATTAAAACTGATTTCCATTTGTTTTTTCACCCTCTGAAAAATCAATAAGATTATTATTAAATAGTCTGAAAAACCCTCTATAAAATCCTATACCAGGTCAGACCTTGTATTGTACTCAATATTTAATTTTGGGATGAACAGAGAAACCTGTGACCTCCAGATTAACATGTAAGTGCTCTACAACTAAGCTATTTAGCCCTAACTAACGTTGGCGGTCTCCCTATTTTGTCAATATCTTTGTCCGGGTACCAGTCATAAGCCATACAAGTTGTAACTGCCGTATCGCACCCAGAGATCACACCCAAGTCTATGATACAACCTGGGAAGCGACAGGAGAGGGATTGCCCTAAATTTACCCATTCAGTTGCCCGTGTGGTTTATTACTTGACATCAATAACATTTTCTATCCTTCATGCCTGAATAGTATTGTATACCATTGATTTGTGTTACATCTGTATGGCCTGCATCTCTATCCTAGGCGCTTATGAAAATCACTCAGCTTTTAACTAAAATGGTTTTAACCAGTTCGCTTCAGAGTCCAGTCACAATAACAGGCAAAATTCTTACACAACACACAGCGATGGACTTATAAACTGGCATTCAAGTTACTGTGCGTGTTGGCGGTAGTCATTTCAACAGGCCACGTCTAGTGAGACACTGTAGCAGATTGCGCAGACATAGGCAACTGTTTCATGGAGTCCATGGTGTCATAGTTTGATGGCCCTGGTTCAAGGCACCTAATGCATTTATGGAAGATCGTATAGCTTTCACATAATTACCAGCCAAGATTTTGTAAAGACGGATTTTGCTGCGTTGCCTTGATGCCTATTATCTCTTTCCGGGATGCCGCCTGTTTGACCAGGCGTGGGTCGGATAAAGGCTTCCCGATGGTTTGATTGTGCTTCAGAAACATGACTGAAAAACGGACAAGCATTTTAAAACATGTTTAAACGTCTATGAGAAAATGTCTTTATATGGGTGTCCAATCTGAGTTTCATTGACAGTAAAAAACAAATGATTAATGGCTAAAAAACAAGTTGCTTTTTGTCTGAAAATAATCCTGCTTGGGTAACAGGCAAAGGAATTTTTATCCCGAAGTGAAGTGATTGAGAAGGAAACAAAAAGGACAAATTTTGAATAGTTTCTCCAGACTGTTTGTTAGTGCCACTGCTATTCAGTGTAACTAGAAATGGGTATATTTTACATTGGAGTCACGTTTTAAAGTGGTATTGAAGAGCCCTTTGGTCTAGCCTTCCTGATTCTACACTTTACCCAAGACTTTCCAAGTGGTGGTTGACCCAGCAATCAGCCAGTCATTTTGGATACTTGACTCCTAGTGTCCTATACCCAAAGGACTTTATACTAAAAAGGAGCATTGAACTCTCTGAGAAGAATTGTTTTTTACTGCAGTGATGGGAAGAACATTCACTTTTGTCCATTTGTTAATCTCTTAAGGAATCATTCAAACTTGTCAACAATTTTAAGGCCGTTCAAAGAGTACTGCTTTCTAAGACCACCCCCCTCTTTCCATCACTCCCAAAAGGAGTGTTTCATCAACATCTTTTGTGAGTTTCATTATCAGTAAGCGTAACCATCTTAAGTTCTTGCTAGCTTTGTCAGTAGATTCCAAGACATGTGGTTCCTCTAGATTTGTTCTCCACCTCTTTGAGTCTTCAAATTTTTTTGAAAGAAGTAACGCAGTTATCAAATGGGGAGAGAAGTAGTCCACATTGTGTCCAAACCTGTAGCTTGGGTATTACTGGTGATGCACAGAGTCTGTAAACCTCCTGAATTGTATCATCTGGAAGGTTTTGGTCTAGCATAAGGCGCATCCCAATCCAGCGAGCCATTTGTACATAGAAGCGATTTTGGCCTTTGGCCACCTGTTTCGGTTTTAAATGTGATACTAATAAATAAACCAGAAAGATATTTCACATTCAGCTCATCTCATTATTTGTTTCCTCTGTTGAGATAGAAATAAAACAAAATTTAGTCATTTAAAAAAAAAATCAATTTGGAAGTGAATGTGATTCATTTCAGTTGCTGTCTATCAAAATTTTATTAACATTGGGTTGAGCAAAGAAAAATTAACTAAAGTGGGATTAGAATGTGCGACCTCATGATTAATTTGCTGGTGCTCTACCAACTGAACCATCTAGCCCTAATGTTGGCAGTCTCCCTATTTTGTCAGTATCTTTGTTTGGAGTGCCAACAATTAACCTAATGAACACTTTACCACCAACTATGTTTTTGAACAAACAAAAACAAAAACGGATAATATTATAAGCGGTAACATTATTATTTCACAAGACTCACATGTAAGTTCGTGGTGTGAATATATGAAAGTGTTGTGTAATATTTACTGAGGAGAACTGTGGTATCAAGTCCCATCTTTCACCTCTGTTGACCTGGTTCGAATCCTGCCTAAACACAAGAGTCGAGCATCATGATTTTGTTTTTAGTAAATGTATGTCTATATTATTCATCAGAGCCCAATTTCATGTCTCTGCTTACTGCCAAATTCTGCGCTTATGGAAAATACAACAATGTGCTTTATATAGTGCCGTAAGCGCAGGGTTTTTTGGTGGTAAGCACAGCCATGAGATTGGACCCAGTTTTTTTCTATATTTAGGTTTTTCCTCCTACATGTAATGTTTGTATTAATTAACTGAACATTTCTTCATTGTTTTCTTTTCACAGGTAAATTCAAGCCATCAGGTTACAAAACTAGTTGCTTTTTGTGATCCCCTGATTTCATTAACGGAAAAAATTAATTTAGTAAAATTTTGATGTTGTTTTGTTGTTGCTCCCTGCAGGCAGATCCTTGACACTCATTACGGCCTGAAGCGATGGCAAATCGGAGAGATAGCCTCCAAGATCGGACAGCTGTACTACCATTACTAGTAAGTATACTGCATGCATGAAGACAGGGAAGTTTAAGCGGTGTTAAACTTGCTATATTGTATCCAAAATGGCATTGGATTTCACACAGTCTCTCCCAGAAAATCAGCCAGTGGGGCACCTGCATGAAAACGATGAGACTGTCATTGTCTGTTACTCACTCGGTGAAGCTACCCCATTTTTACCGCGGGGCGCCATGCAAGAATAACATCTTGGTTGCAACCCATCCCCATTACTCACACACATTTCCCGTTGAAAACTTGTTGATGTAACCAGTTGCCCTTAGGCTATGTAATACATGTAATAACGGCATCCTCTCCTCATGGGGAACTGACTCCAAAAAGAGAAGAACAAGACGGGGAAAAAAAAAGAATCTAGTCGTCGTGGGGCTGGTTTGATTTGATTTACGTGTAACGGGTTAATGGAGTTGCTCCAGAATGCAGAACCATAATGAATTAGATTAACAGTCGGATTGTATACTCAGTCGGGTTTGACTAAATGAGCACAGTCACTTTAGTTTGTTTGGGAGTTATTGATACAGTGCATTCTTGGTTGTGAATTTAGCTGACTGTGTTAGGGGTACCCTCGGTCAACCGCGTCGAAGGTGGAGGTGACAAGAATGGTGCAACAGTAGCTTTTTCTTCAGTGCACTCATGGTTTGGGATCATGAAAAGGGGCCGAATTTTAATTTTTAAAAAAGTTATCAGACTATGACAATTTTTTCTTTCTTGCTGGAATCATTTTTCCTTGAGATCACCACTGGCACAAAGAAACCATGACTTTAAACAAAGCCAAGAGAACAGAGATTTTTCTCTTTTTTTGTCTGGAATCTCAGTCCGCTCGGACTTGCCTCTATAAGCCGAATATACAATTACATAATGTACAGCAGTGGAAGCCTCTCGATGCCAAGAAATTCTCTTCTTGCAATAAAAGAACAAAGGCCTGGTATCAGGGATGACACAATAGATGGATTGCACACAGCGTCATTCACCGCCATCTTTGATAACAAACAATGGAAACGTGCGTGCGTGTACACGCTGCGCACGACTCTCAGCCAATGATAGCCTTTCCTGTGTGCTTGTTCATCAACGATGGCAGCCAACGCAATGGTTCTATAACCCCTGCACAAAGGGAGAGTATAGCATTATTTTCAATCGGCAACTGTCAGCGTTGTGTGGGTGAAACAAAACCTTGCACAGTGAGTACATGCTTGGTGCACGCTCCGCAGTGACAAGTACTTACAAACTTTGTTCCGGTCATCCAATGTGACACAAAAATACAAACGTGACGTCTCCTAGCAAGCATTCGGGGAAAAATTGGCGTGTCAACATGACATTAGGCGTCAACTGGTAAAGCTGATTTCTTATTTTATTACTGCATCATACTTTACCTCGTGGTTGTTTGAAGTTTACAAATGTACCAATAATGCAATACTGTTGTTGCACCGAAGATAACCGACTAAATTTGTGCAGTGAAAAAAGTTGTTCATTAAATAATGATATTTATAAGCATAGAGGGAACATTTTATTGATAGTCTGAAGGCATCTAAACAATGCTCATCCTTGGTTCTGTGTGGTAAATGCACACTTTTTAAATGGTACCAGGCAATACTCTGCACATGATGGGCAAATAATCTTGAGTGCTCAATCATATGTGTCGGTGCCAATTCATGCTAATTTGGATGACTGCCATAATGTCTATGTGTTGGTAGTTAGGTAGTCAGACGCAATTTATGTCAGACTTGCGGCCCATTTTTTTCCTGCAGGGGTACCGGTGTGAATAGTAAACATAAAGGGGCAATTCAGAAACATCAATGTTTACACTTTTTTTTCTTTTTCTGAAATTACTTTGTATGTCTGTTATGTCAGTGCTGTCTATTAGTGACGACCTTGGCGTTACATCCACCTACATAAATTGTTAATCCTAACATAAGGCCTTAAGCAGGAAAATTGCTACTTTTTAACAGTAACAACAAATTTGGACAACTAAAAATGGCTAAAAAATACTGAAATGGCTGAAAATGTTTTTGTGCACACTGATTGCTATCATTTAGTAGCAAATCGAAATTTTTGAGTAGCAACTTCCAATTTTTGAGTTGCAACTAATACATTTTGTGTAGTATTTGCTCTTCTATTCAAGGAAAATCATTCGTAGTATCAGGTGTACACGCAAATATTAATTGTTGTTTAAAAAAATACCCACTTTTCCAAATCGGTTTTTCTTAGAATTTTGCACATTAGCTGCGTGAGACTTTCTGCAGGGCAAACTCTCTTTGTTGCCTCTCAGCTAAACACCCAAGGATATGCTCACTTGATATCACAGGGAAGCCACATGAATTCAATTAGTACGTTAAGTATATTACACATACTCAAATGACAATGTGTCAATTTGGTTGCAAGGATTCTTCAACGACAGTAATTAATGTGACTGAGTTACTATTCCCTTCAATTTAATCTGCACCCAAGGCTACTGACTTGTCCATTTTGGTGTAGTGCATAATTTGAGAAATTCAACATTTTTGTTTTTGTTTTTTGAGGTTTGTTTTTATTTGATGTACGTTGAAATTTGAAATTCTCAGATTCAAAACATTGAGAGAACGAGAGCTGTGATACCTCAATCTAATGAGAATAACCAGGGAATCAGCCTTGTTTACATATGGTGGACACTATAGGAGTGCACTGTTTGGTTTGGGTGTATACAGACAAATTTACCCAAACCTGATAGTGTCATATTGTGTCCCACTCGGCCATATGGCTAAATGGAATTGCCCATATTCTGTGTATAATTTTTTAATGTTTCATTTCAGTAATTAAATTGTGTTGTAAACTGTATGCAGGCCATATGCATTATCCAAATTTGTAAACTTCTTGACAGCCAGCCACTTTAGGTACATCAAGTTGCCAGTGATATTTGACAATTGTGCTGATTGTGAGTGTCAGTAAAAAGTAGGGGAATGATATTTATTTCCTTTCCTTTCCTTTCCGAGTTTCCATTCTGCCAGTAGGCACACTAAGCATGCGAAATATATGAACCAGTGTAAAAACAATATTTGAAATTATACGAAAGGGAAAAATTCTGTGATTGATTTTTCCCCCTTGAAAACCAGTGTGTCATACATCGTTGTAGCAGATATCCCAGCTCATTGACGTTTCCTCATTCTCACAAAATGCACAAGTTGTTTTTGTTCTTTTTTTCTTGGTAAAACAGCAGTTTCCATTGACTGTGATCTATCTGCTAAGTCTAGTCTAGTATGACCAACTTGCAGGGAAATATTACACGATGTCTAAGGACCCAGTGATATCATATGAACACGACAAACACTTTTGACCCTACCTACTTTGCAATCACAGTAGAGAGAGAGAGCTATTTAGCTTGTCAGTACCGATGGGTATCAGTGGCTATTCATTCATAAAAACTGACGGTAGCTTGATGTAAAATGACACAATGCTTTCAATGATGTGCAGAACTGAAGGTCTGGGAATTGAAAAGAGGGCTTTTTTTGTCAAAGGTAATTTTTTTTCCTTGTCTTTTTTATGAATTGGTAGATGTTTTTTTCAATGTCATGTTTAACGGTTGTTGGAAATGACAAGGTACATTTACATTGAGTACACTTGGACTGATGAGGTGGATGTCCAACGTATTGTTAGCTTTCTTGCACTGAAAGGCAGCATTAGTGTTTCCTTGTATGTTTAAGCTACATTGTATGAATTAAAGATGTCATTTGTCTGTGTGTGTGTGTGTGTGTGTATAGCTCCTGAGTTCATGCTGAGTAAAACTGTTTCTCCTTTGACTATTTGAAAAGTCAAGAGGATCATTTTATCACCTCAATGACACTTTAATGATAATAATCATACATTTTCCCATGTTGGACATCCTGTGCTTCTTCTGAAGATTTGTTTTTTCTAGAGTTGTGTAAGCCCTTTTTCCCCCAGCCAACTTGATTCCTCAGTCCTCATTTGACATAGCCTTTATTCTGTTGTTGGTTGGTAGGACAAACATATTGAAACCACATTCTTCTTCTTTTTTCCTGGATTGGCATAAAATATTGTCTGCATCTCAGATTGAAAAATGCTTTGGCCACTTCTTTTCAAAAAGGGAAGTCAGAAAGTTCAGAACTTGTTACCCTCCTGTTTTTTTCATCCCCTAGCTTTCTCTGTGTGCTTTCATTTCTAACATCTATTTCCACTTGACTGCTTTTGATACACCAGTAGACCTGTTCATTTTTGTAGTATTGCCATTTATCCTTCGAGAAAGACTCTGCTAGGGTTGAAACGTCAGGCCACTAACTACTTTTTTGCAGTTCAGAACTTGTTCAGAAAAGTTAAATATGCACATAAATGTACTTAAACCGTCGTGGTTCAAACTCTTGTTACATTTCTGACGTGAATATTCACGTAAATATTGACGTGAATATTTGCAAATCGGGGCAAAAAATGTGAATATTCACATTAATATTTACATGAATATTCACGATTTGTCCCTCAATCTCAAATATTGACGTGAATATTTGCGATATGTGCCCCCAATCACAAATATTTACGTAATTATTTGCGATTTGTTCCCCCAATCGCAAATATTTACGTAAATATTCACGTGAGTATTTGCGATTTGGGCCCCAATCGCAAACCCAGTCATCCGTGAATATTTGTTTTCTTTCCAGCTAGCCCCATATTGGGCCGAAATTTCTATCTGCGGATTCCGTGGCCAGCCAACCGCGTATTCAGGTCTTTTTCAGGACAATTAGAATCCATGCAGTTCAAGGCGGTAACAATTCTGTTTAGCCTTCTTTCTAGTTTGAGCGATTTAAAAACAAATTCTTTCTATAAAATCACTGAACATACTTAAAGGTAGAATAAAATTATTTGGCTGACCATTTGGTGAGTATTTAGCCGATCATCCAGACCATAATAGACAACTGTTGAAAAACTTGTGCATTCACCCGAAAGTAAATGTATACCCTCATGTTGCAGAAAAGAAAACATTTTTCATCCATAGTCTGATAAACCATATCACTTGCCACACTTGATTTTGAAGGTGGCTATTCTAATCACTAATTATTACCTAATTAGCCACAAGAACACAAGGCATTTTCTGTCAAATATTCAAACGGTTAAGACGGTAAAATAGTGACAAAAACTGACCATAGCATTCACGCCAATGTAAGTACCCTTTACCTAGCATAAAAGTAATCTAATTCTACCTTCAAGTGTGCTTAGTGAACAAATTATACCGACAAAGAAAGCTCTTTTTTTTTAAATCGTTCAAATAATTAGGGGGGGGAGACAGATATATTACCTCCTTGAACTGCATGGATTATAATTGTCCTGAATATGCGGCTGGAAATTTCGGCCCAGTGCGTGGCTAGCTGGAAAGAAACCAAATATTCACGGATGACTGGGTTTGTGACTTGGGCACAAATCGTGAATATTTACGTAAATATTTGCGAATGGGAGTACAAATCGCAAATATTTACGTAAATATTCACGATTTTGGCCTCAATCGCACATTTTTACGAGAATATATACGTAAATATTTGCGAATCGGGGCAAAAGCCGTAAATATTTACATAAATATTCACGTAAATATATATGTTTGATGTCCCTTCAGGGCCACCATAGAATTGCTTTGTTTCATACTGAGGAATCAATAAGATTGCAGTCCCCAAGACCACATTCATCATTACCTATTGAATACTATGTGTAGAAAAATGCTGGTGCTCCTTACAGCTGCTAATCTAATAGAAACAAATATCTATATATATTTGACTGTTATGGCAAGCTGGATTGGCCGCATCTCTTATAGAAAAATGCATAGGTCACTGTTTTCTATGAGAGAAGTCAGGTTGACAAAAATGCAAATGAGTCTTGGTGTCAAAATGAATTTGTTTAGCAGTTCAGTTAGGGAAACTCTTTGCCAAAAATTCATGACATCATTTGTAGTTTTCGCTCAATCTATGCACATGTACATCCAGGTTTAATAGCTGTCGTGGCTTTTAGCATTTTTTTTTTAGCCTCAAATAAAATTGTGATTAATGTATGTACATACAAGTGCTGAAATTCATGGCAGCCATAACAGATTTGTATGAATCCCAGCATCGAAGGTACCTTGACAAGGATACTCTCCATCATGTTGTCAGAGCTTTTGTCATCTCTGGAATTGGCTCTGGCAGTATTCTTTCATTGGGTGCGATGTCTTATGACAGAGTTCAAAGATTACAAAATAGTGCAGCCTGTTTGGTATGTTGCACACTCTTGAGGGAATATATTACCCCATTAGTCAGGGAACTTCATTGGCTACTGGTGAAGAACGGGTTCATTTAAAACTTTTTCTTTTTGTTTATAAATGCTTGAACGAGACTACTCCTAGATGTCTTTCCAATTGACTGTCATATTACACTCCTCCGTGTTTTTTTCCATCCACACTTAACATCACACACTTGAATGTTCCCTGTGCAAACAAAGTTCTGGGTCCAAAAGCTGTCAGTGACCAATGATTTGGAACAATCTTCCTCCTGACATTAGAGAATCTGTTAGTTTGTTTCTGTTTAAAGCTATAAAGACTCACCTCTCTTGTAAATTTCTATTATGTGTGCAATGAGCTTGATGGACTAGCGCTTTGTAAATGTTATGTTATGTTACACCAACAAAAAAGGAAAATACTTGCAAGGATTGGTGTCACTTGTTTGGCTGATCATTTTAAGGATACTCAAGGTTTAATAGATGTTAATTTTGCATCCGGAATAAAGATACAAATTAAAATCTATTAAATCATTGCTGTATCCATTGCTAAAACATAGAATTCGAACTGCCTTTAGCCGCCGGGCTAGCTCGGTGGTCTAGTGGTAAGACACCTACTCTAGCAATGCAAAGTTCATGGATTTTAATCCCACCTGAGTGATTTTCCTGTGTGTTTTTTTCACAGAACTCGGGAAAGTACTGAGTATACAGTACTTAATACAACTCAGTGTTATGGTTATGAAAAAAAAAAATTATATCAAGGTTGCTGAAAGCATTCCATGCGTGTTGTTGGAATACAAGATACAAACAGCACCTGCATGCCCATATGCTTCGCTATGAACGATGTATTGCAAAATAAAAATGATAGCAATATAGAAAATGGGGGCTGATGTACTTGAATGGGATCACTGGGTTCAATGAACGCGGGTACGAGCCCATGGTAAACAGACCACTTAAAAGCATGAAATTAATACTCACCCACTTCTACCTACACATAAATCAGTGGATCAGTGGAATTTTTGATGGAGTTAATGGATGCCATTATTTCAAAGGGGATATTCACCGATGTGAAGCATCTGTCAACACATTAACACTTGAATGAGTCCAATGTGCTTCAAAACTAATAAATATATGGATAATCAGTGAATACTGGATTAAGTTGTAGCCTAATACCTCATGGAATGATACAGAGTCACTTTGCAAGAAAACAACAAAAAATGTTACTCTTAACTGTCAGTGTTTTATAATAATAATAATTATTCAAGACATTTATATAGCGTATAATGCAGGAGATTCTATGCACAGCACAAAGCATAAAACAATGAAATAAAATATATAAATAATTATTTTTTACAAAGATATAGATTCAAACAAATGATTCTTTAAAAGTCCTTTGAAAAACAGAAGTGATTCAGCTTGGCAAGTATAAACAGGATATTCGTTCCATAACAAAGGTGAATGAAGTTGAATGCTCTTTGACCATAGAATTTTGTGGGAAAGGGAGTTTACGTTAGTAAGAATTGGCCAGCAGAACGAAGAGGACAAACAGGAATATATTTATTAAGAATATCAGATATATAGTCTGGAGGTAGGCCATGAAGAGCTATGAATGTGAAAAGATTTAAATTGTATGCGATACGCATCTTGATTGGGAGCCAGTGGAGTTCTTGCAAAATCATGTTTTTTCTGTCGAAATAGATCTCTTGTCTGTGATTGATCAACTTAAAAGTGCCCACACTTGTATTTTTTATGTACTTACAATATCAAATAGTCTGCCCGGAGCCAATGTGGCTCATCAGGCCAGTGTTTATACCCAGTTTCCTGGGCATAAACGACTGACAATATTACTTATCCCACTGGACGGGATGCCAGTCCATTGCAGGTTACTCCCAGTTCTCACCGGTACCCATGTGTACTCTTTGGTGGAGAGAAGCAATTATGTTAAACTAAGTGCCTTGCTCAAGAACACAAGTGTCGCCACTGACCAGGCTAGGATTTGAACTCACATTCTGTAAATTACAGAATGTGAGTCCACACAGATCTCTCAGCCATGACACCCCATGTGAAGTACAATTTGAAAAAAGAGAAAGAGCAATTCATAGCACTTGCTTTGTGGTGCCACGGAGGAGGGAAACTTCCTTCCTGCATGATGGTTCACAGTATATTTCAAATTTTTTTATTCAAGGCACTTACATGCTTGGTATCACATCTAAATGCATGTTAATCAGAAGTCCATCATACACACAATGTACCATGCAACTGGTACCTTGATTAAAGGTTACCAAGCTACATATTTTTGATGAGTGAGAGTGTTGGTGCAGACTTGAGTGCAATATACAGTAACATGATGTCTACGGCTGAACTGCCCTGAAACATCAGTGTAGAGTTTCAAACAAGTTGAATTTGACCTTTTCAAATCAGATCAGTCTCGGCAAAAAAACATGTGCGTTGATTTCAATTCACGGGTTCCCGCCGGCATAGTATGGGCACGTGTCATTAATCCAGATATTGATACAGATTTTGTCGGAAAGAAAATAATGCTGATGTTAGAAGTTAATGAGAATGATCAGTCACGCACAGAAGAATTCCTCTGAGTTTTGTTATTCATGAGATAAGTTGCGATGTGTAATGTTATCCAGTAGATAAATCTCCTTGATGCATGGACATGATCACCTTTCTTGGGTTTGTTTTTATTCTCTCAGTGTACTGTGGTTATGTTTACATGTATTGTCATGTGATGTGAAGAATTAATCTCCATTTCCTTCATTCCTTTCAGTCAAAGTAGCACAACATTGAGTCAGTGGTTTTGTTGTTAAAACCCTGTAGGGAGGGCCACTGTAGGCACTTGCTGACATAAGTTATTATTCTCATTGTCTTAACCACATGGTATAGACCAGTCAGCTCATATGCCATGATATCCTAGGCTGGACCATGCCACACTTTTAGAGGGGGTTTCAATCAACAGGGGTCAGTGATTTGGTTAGGAGGGGGCAGCAAAAACTTCTGCCAGCGTCCTTTGTGCACAAAATCGATATGTCAATTGTCAATGGTAGGTGAAACCAATAAAACTTAATTAATTAAGCAGACAAGTAAATTTAAATTAACCTAATATCTAGACATTCAAACAACACACTTAGATAAAAAAAATCATTGAAACGAATGCAAAATAAACCCTCCTAACTACGATAAAAGCTTGGAAGCATGTACCAGAGGCACGTTGCGCCAAAAGAAGGTGCCTCGCTAGTGGAGTTTAAGGTGAAAATTCATACATTTTTATTGTAACACTTTGTAGTATCAAAAAATTACTATTATTTATTTTGCCAGGTGTGCATCTGTTTGAAAAATCATTTCATGGAATTATTACCAATAATTTAGGCCATGTTCACTGTTGTTCATTATGTGATCTACAATGCTACTTGGAGATAAAACGTCTTGGTTGCTCATAGTAAGAAATCTGTACCTCACTGTGTCACTGTTTCTGTTCTCTTTAAACGGGAAAATAGAACTAGCTGTTGCCAACTACTAACCAACCAAAAGGACCTTTGGTGCAAAAAATTGTTAAATGGCCTAACGTTTTGACTCTAATTCTCTAGTTGTCTATCCTAGGCCCCATAGTAAGAAATCTGTACCTCACTGTGTCACTGTTTCTCTTCTCTTTAAACAGGAAAATAGAACTAGCTGTTGCAAACTGCTTACCAACCAAAAGGACCTTTGGTGCAAACAATTGTTAAATGGCCTAACGTTTTGACTCTAGTTCTCTAGTTGTCTATCCTGGGCCCAATTTTATAGAGGCTGCTTAAACACAATGTTTACCAGAATAAGGTTACCAGCCAAAATACTGTGTCACATTTACAAACTGTGACTGGTGTCCTGGTATCCTGGTGTTGTTGCTTAGCAGTAAATGGTTAAGCTGTAGCAGCTCTAATGAAATTGGGCCCAAGTTGTAAATGTAATGTAATTCTACTTTAAGCCACACCCACTTCACACACCTTGCCTACTGGCTCCACTGATTACCACAAGCCCATATTGCATTGAACTTGTTTTTCTTGATTGATTTATGCAAGAAATTTAATAACTGGACTTGGCTTTTACATGCATTCTTCAAACACAGGTCTTCTCAGAATTAAAAGTTTCTGTCATAAGAAATGCTTTTGAACGATGAAATGGATGATTTGGGGGTAAAATTACACACAAAGATGCCAGCTTTGGAGCCAGAAGTAGTGAAAACTTTGGACGTGCAGCAGATACGCACATGTGTGATGTTATTACTTACCAACAGACATATCATAATCTGCAGAGGTTGTCCTTGTCTGACAGTTTACGAACAGACATCAATATATTATGAAATCCCTTTCAATCATGAAATTTCATATGCGTTTGTATGTAAGCTATACTTTTTTATAAACAAGCGTAATATGTCGTTGCCATCAAGAGGGTTCAATCTGATCCTTTGCCAATTGGGTTACGGCATAGATCCCGAAATTGTGTTTGTAAGTTAATGATGACTCGAGTAGACTTCAACCTGTCTCATTCTGATGTACTTCTCACCGAAATGTCAATTTTTTGCTTGTCAGGGACCTGCAGCCCAAATGCTTAATTTCCCTATGGAGTCAACCCATACTCCCATTGTAGCACCATTGTAATAAGCTATCCAAGACCAGGAAACCACAGTGGCGTACCTGTTCAGAATGCACTGTGCTATACGCTCCTATGGCTGACTTGATAATGAAACACCGGTCAGACTGACAGACTCATTAGTAACAAACTCACCGGTTGGAGGGCGTTCGGATCGGGTTTCAAACCCCCTGTAGGACTTGTCACTGCTACATCTGAAGAGGAGAAGTGTAATTTAGGTTTTTTGGAGAATAAAAGGGAAGCGAGCCTGTAGGTGACCTCTTTGCGTGGATAAAATAATTCAAAATCGAAATGAGCTTAACTTTTTGCGTAAGAAGAGGGATGAAGCACTTCGGGTTGGAGTTTTTGTGAAAAGATCCAAATTGTACATGTAAAATGTATGTATGTATGTATGTCAAGGATTATTACAAGCTTCAAGGTGGAGATTGTTTAAAGGAATACAAATGCACATTACTGCACTGTAGATTGGTTGCATTGCTGTAGTAAGTTGTAGGGCTGATACTATGTTGATGTAAGGGAAAGGAAGTTTGTCCAAACCAAAGGAAGACATTTTCAATTCCTACAGGAACATTTCAAGGGGCACCAAAGGGCCCGATACATGTTTACTTGTTGTGGTTCTTGTGAGAGTAAGGTAATTTTTTTCTATTTTGAAGGGCACTCTAGGAAGGAAATTGCCTCTGTTGCCTCTGTGAAGTATCAGGGCCAAGTTGAAATGTATGATCGTAGAGCCTGGACTTCTCTATGGTGTGATACATGTACATGGTATACATATACTCAGATACTCAGAGCTGCTAACTCTCCCTGATTCTGCAGAAAGTTCCAATCCAATCTTTCCATGTTCTGATGAACAAATTTGAAAATTTCCATATCATTTTGAATGTAATTCTAAACCCCGATTGTTGTACAAAATCTCCCTCATTATACAAGATGCAAATGTTGGCAGCTCTAGATACATGTACTCAGGTGAACAGGAATTGTCTATTTCTTATAGCTGTTTTGAAATATTCTCCCCATGTGTTACACGTACAGTTGGACATGTACCTTTCTGCGTCAGCCCACTCATATTACAAAGTTGCTCACGACTATAATCAGATCATGGCTTTTTAATCTCTTTGCATCAATCTACAAACCAGTTAGCGTCCTGTCTCGTATAGAAAACGGTAGTAATCTCTATACACTGTGGATACTAATTGTACACTAGAGCCCATCCATGCTCATCAGTTAGTCACGATGATCTGAACTACTATCTCCTTTGTGGTAATGTCTATGAATTTACAACCAGTGTATTTTACCATTCTCCCATTTTCTTGTTGATTTATATTTGGTTAGGCTGATTGATCTTAATTGGTTTTGCAGCAGATCTTTAAAAAAATAAAGACAACTTTTTAAAAAACCAGTTGGGAATCCTGTAATTTAATAAAATAATCATTTGTCTTCATCAAGTCAGCTACATAAAAAGCGTTGTGACATAGCTGCTGATTTGAATAATTATCATATAATATAAAATAATCTAGTTATTCATTCATGGAGATTTTTTAAAATTATGATAATGTTTTTGTGAAAATGTTAAATTTAGGGGTCATGTTTGAGTGAAAATGAAAATCAGTTATTTTTGCTGGGACTTTTTGCATTTTCATGAGTCTGCCTACTTTGAACTATGACTGGTGCAGTAAAAACTACATAATTTTGTTGCACATGTGATTAATGGTGAAATGGGTAATGAATTTTTGCTATACAAGTTCGTCCCAAACGAGGCTAAAATCCACTCTTGGTAAAGGGCTACGAGAAGGAAACAATGCAAGATGAAAACAACTCAGGGAAGGTAAAGGTAGGAATTAATATTCCTCTTAAAACAGTCTGCATTGTAGGACGGAGGGAAACATGCACACATCTGATGATTTTTCTACAGAGTGCTTATCATATAAACATAATTGAAATAAATAACTTTTTTGCAATCACTCATTACAAAAAGGGAGTTAGCACTAGCTTGTATAATATCAAGCTACATTGGACTCAAGCTCTGGTGTTTTTGACCAGCAGAGTATGGGTTCGAGTCCGTTCTTGACACATGTGTCCTTGAGCAAGATACTTAACCATTATTGCTTGGTTCTTCAGATGGGGCGCAAAGCCGGTGGTCCTGTGTGTTGTGTAATGCACGTAATAGAACCCAGTACACTTATCATTAAGAGAAGGGGTTCACCCCGGTGTTTCTGGCATGGTTGGCTGCAGACTGCAGTAAGCCGTTACATGGTGCTATGTAAATACATGGGTCTTATATTTTGAATATATCTCAGCAAACCTTGTAGACAAAATAATGAGCACTTTGAGACGCCCTTGGGTGTGATAAAGTGCTATATAAGAACTCTGTATTGCGTATTACACACACATACAGAGCACTGTACTGCAAACTCTGTAGAAATATCCAGAGGACACTTGAGGAGGATTTGAACCATTGACCTCATGAGTTCAAGTGTGGATGCTCCAACCACTTGACCATCAAGATTGTCTTATGACAACATTGGAGCTTGAGTCCTACAACAATAATGAATGCCCAAATCCACGTACTTGTGAAACTGATGCATTACATTTATATAAATGGGTACATTGATATTCTTAGTACAATGTAAAGGTGGGTGGATGAGCTAATTGTAAATGTGTAATATGACAGCTGATGTTATTGTAACAGATTGAATCCATTATTTGATAACCAATGTTTCATCCATTAATCATTTAGATTGACAAATTACCACGCCATTCCAATAAAAGATGCATCTCCCCAATTTCCTACTGAGATAAAATATTTATACTGTTAATCTCTAAACATAATATGACAAATGGTTTTGTTGGTAAATAAATATAATGACAACGCTTTTTGAGGTAAGAAATTGACTGAAAAATAAGAAAGTGATCATAAAAAAAACCACTTGAACTTGACTGAGTTGGCAACATAAACTCATATATTTTCGAAATTGTAACACAGTAATTTACAAACGTGTGTACAACACTAAATTGTTTTTACAAATAAATTGTTGAGTCGTTGTGTAAAATATCGTTTAGGGCCCATAATTTTACCATACACTGATGTCTGATGTAAAAAAGAGAAGAATATCTAGTCTTTATCCTTTATCCACAATACAAATTATTACAGCTATTTAAAAAAGGTTTTTATTTATGTCTAAAACCTTTTGCATTGATGTCATCCTACCACCATCTTAGAGGTAAAACGATGATGAAACAATTGTAACACACATCCATGTATGAACAAAACACAGAATGGGTCAATGAGCAACCTTCTTTTGACCTCTAGTGGAGGGCGTCCTATTGTCTAAGTACATATTTTTATCTGTAGAAATTGTCGTAATTCGGCTTCTTGCTGCGATGACATTTTTTATTTATAAACCATTTCATTCAATCAATCAATCAAAAATGGCGTCATGTGGGGTCTACTTAACCCAAAAAGAAATATCAATTTGTTTACAATCAAAAAGGTCCAAAAAAGGGTCTAAAAATGTATACTCTATCCCGGGAAAAGATAAAACAAAAACCAAGCAAGTGTAAAAGACTTGTTCCTGCATGAAGATGTAGATGGCATTAATTTAAACTCCCTGCTCCCCCAATGCTATACTTGTACAGGTGTGATAACAAGTCAGATCTGGAGTGACCCCCAAGGTCAGTAATCAATGCTTCAGCGAAGAAAAAAATCGGGTAGTACGCAACATGGATGGACCGGGACAGAAAAATAACACACCTTGAACTTTCATAGGGTTGTGAGGTCTGAAATTTGAAAATGTGTTCGCTCTGAATATCTGAAGACTTCATGTCGGGTGGAAGCATCAGCTGTTGATAAATCTTGACTTCATTTTGTGGTTCAGTGGTCTCTGTGCACTAGTAGTTGCATTTATACATGTGTGCTAAGCATGGAATTGTAAGCTGATTGCCCTCCATATGAACCGAAGTGTGAAAGATTATATTTGATTGATTTTGATCTAAACAAAAACATTTTAATGAAAGTTTGAATTTAACACAAACTGCTGTGCTGAAGTGAATTAGAACATCTGTACCATGCCCAATATAAGGCAGAGGGTGTCTCTCCACCCCCCTGTTCCCATATGTTAACACATTTTTCTCTTGTACAAAAGTACCCCCCCCCTCCCTAAAAGTACACAAGGAGAACACAATAGGGGGTTACACCATGCCCCGTATCTAGCACCAAATGAGAACATCCACCCAAAAGAAAGAAGAAAAAAACTCTCATTAAGCAACTTTAAGTTTCTTATTTTACTGATTTAGTTAATTGCATAATGAATGAGAATTTAGTCCAAATACATCTTGGAGGCAACAGAGGCAATTGCCTCCATGCCCCTAGTCATTGCCTGGGTGCCCTGTGAAAATTTTCAGCAGGAATTTCCTGCACAGAGGTGCCCTCTACTGAGGAAAAACTACATACTGGATTATACAATACTTATCCTGCAGTGTGTGGGAATTTTACTAAAGTTGTCTTTTAACATTTTCAATAATTTGTCATACTGTCAAACGGTACGAATCACAATCATATGACGCTGACATTTCAAAAGTTTATGAGACTCATTGTGGCTGTTCACTTAGCCACAGAAACCAAAACAAGCTTCCACTTCAATTCATCATCAGATAATTTCCCATTTAAAAGTGATGTCCACCCCAGGAATGTTCATACCAAGAAATGATTAGAAATGAGCCCTTCATAATGAATCTACCTCCAGAGGGAAAGATGCGTAACGAGCTGTGGAACTCACATAGGAAATTTAAATTAAGCAAGGCTTGAAAGTTGCTCTATTTGCTTGATGGAAGCCATTAAGCCTAGATTTGGCCAGTAATTTCCGGGCAGAGACAAATATTTAACGGTCAATTAGATGAATTTTTCATGAGAGATGAGTTTACAAAGGGATATCTGACATGTGAGTCAATTTGCTTGATGTTTGTAATTGTGTTTACTCACCTTTGGTTTCACCATCGGTACCGTCTTGATAAGAGCAGTGGGTTCAAAGCATACACAATATTCTTACCTCTGAATTAATTGTTTTTAATTTAACAATTCTAAACAGCTATGCTAATTTGCCTGTGCATAACCCGCACATTGTGCATCGTCATCTGTAAGAATTTTTTTAATTAAAAAAAAAAAAAGAATACACATAATAACTGTATCAGGAACAAAGAATATTATTTGGTTTTGTTTACCTTCACACTGATGTGTGATATTCAGTACTGTTTACTCAGTACTTTCCGAGCCCTGTAGGGGTAAAAATCCTACGGCTACTAAGATGGGATTCTAACCCATGACCCTTGTATTCTAGAGCAGATGTCGTCACCACTAGAGTACCTGGTGTCAAGAGGCTAGTTTAAATCCTTTGGTACCCGCTGCTAAATATAGGAATCAAACTGGCCTGTCTCAGCTGGGCAACCTCAGTGGTCTAGCAGACATAAGACATAAGCTCTATAAACATTGTATAGGTTAAAACCACTGTGAAAAGTGGAGCGTTGAAACACCTTTTGAGTTTCAAAAACAAGTTTAAAAATTAATACATAGAGCTTCTTATGCAGCAGATATTGCTTATTAGTTTTCTGCTGAGCAAAAATGAGCAGGATACCATTTACAAATAGTATATATTACATGGTATTTTGGCTGGTAACCTTACTATAGTAAGCTTAATTTTGTTGTGCTTAGCTATTTTTTTTGTATTTATGCAGCTCTATGAAATTGGGCCTAAGTATTGACTCGGTGTTGTTGCGTCTTGCGCAGGGAGCATTATAGACAACGTACAATTGGCTACACGCATACCTTTATATATACTTGCAATTTGACACCCAAAATAGTAGACCATGGGCAGACAGTAGGCCGCTTGTGACGTCAGTACAAGGAGATAATAGTACAGTTTACACATGTGAAAGCTATTTATTTTTGAAAACATGTACACGGTTTGTATATTGAACGGAAATTGTCAAGCCTAGTATCTATTACTCAGTGCAGGAAGTGATGGATCAGGCTCGTCTTTAAGTGTTGTCTTTATAAAGGCCGGTTCACACTCACGGAGGGAGTTGTCAAAAACAGAGATCCGAGTGATAGTTCTTCAAAAAGTATCACATTTCTACTTGTATGCAGCCATGAATTTGTGATTTCATCAACTGCTCCGAGTATTCTTTTCACACAACTTTAGAATCAGCCTCAGGGTTGTACATGTAGGTAAATGATAAATATTCAATATTAATAACAGCTTAACTAAAATTCAAGTATAAATGTAACCTATTTACAGCCTACTCGTCCCCATTTTGTCATTAAAAACTTGCACATTTGGGATATAATTCTTAGAGTAATTGAAGCCTTAATATTAAGTGAAATCAATCAGGAAACCCAGTGATGGCAGAACAAACTTCTGCATTTATGTCACTCTCAATGGGGCAACAAGAAGTCTTTTTTACAATTTGTTCTCTACATGAATTTTGACAGATGATACTGTTTCAGCATTAAATTTAGCATATGCCACGAACAATGCACAAAACGTATCATGCAAAATTGTTTGCATGGAAGATAGAGGTGAGATAATGTCGGGTCCCGACAACAAGTCATTTTAATTAACTACCATGTATCATTGGCAGAATTTTTTAAGCACTACCTTAAATGAAAGCTTATCGTGAATTTATAAAAATTGCCATTTAAAACTTAGATCTAAATGTTTGGGGTCTAATCGCCAACAAATGGACCTAGAGTTTTAAGGCAGAAAATGGTGCTCAGGAAATGTTTCTACTATACAAAAATTAGCAGGGAACCAGTCACAAACAACATGGTATTTTAGCTGTTCTGTGCTAAGCTTTTTTTGTGCTTTGAAACCATGGCTTGGGCTTGGGCTTAGGCTCTGGCCAGGCTTCGTCAGTTATTTTGAAAGTGTGTGCTTTTGGTACAGGGCTTCAAACAGATGGACAGAGCTTAAGCCGGAATGGAAGCTTAAGCATTGGTATTAAAAATGGCCATACTAAAATATGGAACATTATCAGAACCTTCAGTCTCCCAGGATACCAGTGGTTGATATCAACATCCCTTTTCACCCCAATCCATCTACTTGTATAACACTCGAGTCCTACACGTACATGTCCATTTGCCTGATGAGAATGTGTGCAGTCATACGTACATAATTACAAACATGCTCATAAGCTCTTGACATCCCTCCGGAGTTTACGATCATACCAGATTTCTTTGGATTGAGGATACAACCACGTACATTAGAAAAAGGTACAAAGCACTCTGAGGCAGGAATTTACTCCTGCCATAGAAGTTGGACCTGGAGAACAATGAGAGCTTAATTATCCTCACGATTCCCTTGTGAGGGAAATCATGCATGCAGCCGTTCTTTTAGTTTGTCAAATTTCGGCTTTCACCCTTCCCCCTTGGGCGGGCATATTTTTGGTGGCTCCCGTTCGACCAGAAACAAGTTTCTGACATAAAGTTCATCGACCAAAAACGTTGTAAAATTGAGTGGCTAAGCAGACACAGTTTGAGATGCAGATCCCTTAAATGTTCTCAAAATATACGGCCTTCAATTTATTTTCAAGTAATTGAAATAAGTTTTTATAATTTTATCAACATTATTGGATTGGTACGCTTCAAGGTTTTTCATTTTCAAGAAACCAAGTCGATGCAGCATTTCGCTTATGGTTTGGTTGGAACGGCTCCATGCTGTGATTGAACCGAACACATGAAATTCTTAACCCTTAATCTCAACCAATATTCTGGTCGGGTCGCCAAGCTGCACCCCAGTACGGTGGCAATGTGCTGTAAACGCAAGTCACGTGGTATCATTTTGCCATGCTGAGGTCATGTAGTACTTACAAAACACACCCCCAGCACGATAAGCTTTCATCAGGTTTTGTTTCTACAGCTTTACTTTATCTGGACAAAGTTTCTACCCATTTGGAACCACAAAGTGAACTGCAGGGAAGTTCCCTTCACTAATCTGGGTCTTTGTTTTGTTGTTCCCTGTCAAACCTCTCACTGACTAGTCACTGACTAATCACGGACAGTTTGTGTACAATAGACCTGTATCATGTTGCGGCCATTTTATTTTTCTTCCATTTCCCAGAGGCTTGAAAGAAAATGGTCAGGTCTCTGTTTGGCATCATGAAAATCAGTAGTCGTGGTTGATAGTGTTGACATGGGACAATACAAAGATGGTGGCAACAAGATAAAAGATGCATTGCCTTCAGAGTTTCTTGCATATGTTGGTGTTTTTGAGCAGCAACCTAAAAGAAATCAGTAACTCTGAGATGCTGTGAATCTTGATACCTTTGCAAGTAACATTAAAGCTCAAAATGTATTAAGTTGATAGAGGAACAGATATATTGACAAAATAGGAAAACTGCCAACATAGGGCTAGATAGCTCAGTTGGTAGAGCGCTGGCACGTTAATTTGGAGGTCGTTGGTTCAAATCCCCCACTAGTCAATTTTTCATGTGGTTTATTATTTGAAAGTTGATTGAGGAGTCAGTAAACTTAATGCCAATTCGTTTCAATTGTTCAAACATCTTAGAGACATACCTCTCCTATCTACTCTTTAACAACACAACCTTTAGAGCACTTTCAAATCCACTGGACCCAGTGTTGAGTAGACAAACGCTCATTTAGAAATCCACACTAGAATTTCTGTCTCGTTATTTCGTTATACTAAATTTAGTTTGACACTGTTCACTGTACTTTTGCATAAAATTATATATTTCTTAAAGGTCTTAGGTTTTAATACTTGGCTATGTTCCGCACTGTTTCCTTCACTTTTTGCTTATAACATGTAGATTTCTGTGGTTTTGATTTTAAATTGAGTTTCCACGTTGTTCACTGTCCTGTTGCTGAAAATAATACATTTCTTCATCTTAGGGTTTGATACTCACTTAAGTTCTGCATTGTTAACTGCACTTTTGTGCTAAAAGATCTCCATGGTTTGGATTTCATTGAGTTTCCACATTGTTCACTGTACTATTGATGAAAACGATACATTTCTTAATCTTAGATATTGATACTTAAGTTCTGCCTTGGTTCGCTGCACTTTTTGCGTCCAGATTTCCGTGGTTGTGATATTCAATCGAGTTTTTCCTCGTTGCTCAATGTACTTTTTTGCCTAATGTAGTAAAAGCATACTGTATCCGATAAGCATAGGTTAATCATAGTCCCTTACACATTGTGCAATCTCCGTCAGTGGTCTTGACTGTTCACACATCCCATCTTCAGCTAGTAAATAAACCCCTGCTGAGCAAACATGCTACACTGGCTCCTGCTCGTCTTCTGACAGCAACAGGACTGTTGGTCGCTTACAAGTCTACGGTGTGCCTTGGGTTGGAGATAAATTGAAGCAGTTGGCTCATTAGTTAACAGCAACTCAATACCCTTTCCAGGTCTTGTGCATATTCGAATGTTGGGACCTGCTAAAGTGCGCAGTTTTGTTGCCTTCAACTGTGAAGTTATTTGAAAGCAATGTACACGTGGGGGAACGCACGTTTCCAACAATGTTTGAATGTACACAGGGGAATAGCACAGGCTGTAGCCAGTACATGTACAAACTTCCTTCAATCAAATATATAACAGTGAAAATGTCAACTTATGCAGTAAGAAATTCACACACATTTAATCTGGCACTTGAATTAAAAAGCACATTGTTTTGCTGGCTATTCTTTAATACATGTAGATTGGATAAAATTAGATTTAATATTACTGTTGAATATTGGATACAGTATTTACATGTAGTATTTCAGATAAATTAATCAATACTTATAGAGCTTACCACAGTGCAAAAATCTGTGGCTGTCTGTAAATCGTATTAAGGACTGTACATTTTTGTCATACTTACAGTACATGTAAACATGTACATTGTACAGTGTATAAATGTACATGTAGTAGTGTGTGCAATTTATGTGTAAATGAAGTTCTACGTAATGTACATGGATGTTGGTGGATAGCATCATCCTTCCTAAACATCCATTGCCTGGTAGTCAGTGGAGTTTGGTCCAGTAGTTAGATGAATTTGATAAACTGATGGAACTTGATGGAATAAGAAAGGGAATTTACTCCTGTATAGTTAAAGTTTTGATTGTGTGCAGAATTGACATTGATAACAACAAGGCTTCACAGCTGCATTGCTCCTTTTAGGTTTAAGCAAACTTGATTATAGTTAAAAGTCCTAGATGGACCGCTGATCAAGTGAAACCTCAAGGGCCTGATACCATAGAGCTGCTTAAAGGGAGGTGCCTTGGACTATAAAAGCATTTGTTATGAATTGAATGTGGATGGAAAGATCTTTTAAAAGTAGAATATAAGGATCCACACAAATAATTAAACCTCAAATTGTGTGGATTCCCTTTTACTTGGCCGCCATTTTGTTGAACCAAATTTTTGGCGCCACAAAATGACGGCCCGTATTCATTTTATAGCCCAAAGCACTCACTTTAATTACTTTGGGTCGGTGTTCCAAAAAATTGTCTGTGCCTCTCTGTGCAATATTATTTTTAAGAACATTTTGGAGTTTCAAGAGTAATCGCTTTTCTTTGAAAATATAATTGTCACAATGAAACCCTGACAAAGGAAAGACAACAAAGGAATTCTCATAATAAACACAGGGATTTGTTTCTTCTGTGGAGATAAGGTTGGCTCAATGGGAGTTACCCCTGCCTTTCACCTCTGTGGACCCCAGTTCGAATTGCACCACAGACCAGAACTCGTATAGTAGATTGGGTTTTCAGTCCCTACCTGATTGCGTGGGTTTTCAGTCCCTAGCTGAGTGCCTGGATTTCCCCCATTGGGGTTTTCCTCCCACATCTAAAACTGACCATTCTTGTTTCTTATTCATCCTGTTATTAGCGCTAATTGTGCTGTTGGATTTGTAATGAATAAATAAATCAAATAAATAAATTTACAAACATAAGTATGCATTCACTATGAATCGCAAAACCTTGGCTGTAAGCCAAAAAAGAAGGCTGATAATCTGCAATGGTGTGCTGAAATCTCGTAGCACTCAGATTTACCTCCGATTGAGCCAAATACAATGAAAAACAATGGTGGCAGCCTGTCCATTCTGGTATGCCACATTTATATAATAATACTACAATGGGCTGGAATCAGGGATTACACAATATAACCCCTGGTAAACGAACGATTACGAGCATAAATTCCAGTACCTTCTGTCTCTCTTTGTGTGGGGAAAATGAAGCGTAGCAGGGTAGGTGCATGCCTGTGCTCACTACACTATTGAATGGCCAGTGGATATACACATCAGCCGTCTGACTGGCTGCAAAAAATCCAGGGCGCTTAAAAAAAAAAACCTTCCTGCCTGAGCCAGTTTAGAAGAATTTGGCAGATTTACAAATCATCCGACGTGAAGTGATCGAGCACAGAAAGTAGCTAAGCACAGCAAAAGTTATGTATGTGTACCGGAACATCGTTTTTAGTATGCTTTTATTTATGGCATTTTTAGATTCTGTACAATACATGGAACTGCAAGTCTGTAAATACACCTGTATACTTATAACCTCAATAAAAACATGTAAATGCTTCTCTTTCCAAGTGCCTGTGGAAATCTCCCCACTGCAAATTACTGGCTCACTCTGTCATTATTACCCTCATGGGGGTCAGTAGTTCTTGTCATTACGACGAGACCATGCTATACGCTTTCACACTTCAACCCGCCGAGTGTCTCCTGAAAATATGGAGTGACAGAAATCTTCAGAAGAAGCCTCCTCGCTGGGGGGAAAAAAAGTAAAACTATCGGTGACGCATATAGGGGAGGAATGGGCTGAGTCACTGATCAGAAATGAGAAATGTGCTGGCCGCTGAATAAATGCATAGTACTTGTCACCTGCGCGCGTTGTAGCTCGCAGTAGAGTGATATTGGCGTTGCTTTATTTAGCGTGGGTAATTTCCATGTGGGATATGTACACGCATCTGTGTGTTTGGTTTTTACGCTTATTGGAGGCTCAGATTATATGGAATTGGCACACTGATTTATACATGTGGACTGTATCATGGGCTATCTATTATATTGAGTTATTGAATTGGTCGTTACGTCAATCATCAAACCAATGATGAGGTATTATACAGGCAGATAGTTACAGATTCCTAAAAGAAACCCCTCGCTGGCTGTAACTTCTGTGTCTCTCCCTCTGAGCTTGCTCTATTTCACCAGTTTCAACATAGTATAAAATCGGTAATTGTAAAAAAAAAAATTGAACAAGTTTAAATCTGAAGCCTCACTGATTATTAGGTTCATACGTTAGCTAACTAGTACCAATCCTCCAGACAAATATTTCTGTCGTAAAAATGAGAAACACTGACAAGAAAATATTTTAGCTGCTTTAAATCTGTCAGAAAAGTCCAAGGGATCCTCAACTTTGGAGTATCCCACACACATTCTTTTAACATGTGAAGGAAACAAAAATGCGCATTTTAATAACAGTTCCTGTTGTTCAAATACCCGCTCGTTGGACTTGCACAACCTATCGGCACCTGGTCTTTTTGCCTAAACAGAGTGAATTTATTAAGAGATTTCTGAAGAGATGGTCTTTCACATTGGTCATGAATGTATCAGAAACCTTTTATCGATTTTTTTAGTTTGTTTTTTTCCCTCTTGTACCAAACCCATGGATGAAACTGAGACTGACACAAAAATGGCTCCGTTTTCTGTACTGAACTGAGGAAGCAAGTCATTGATTGCTCACTGCATGATGAAAGTCCTACAGGAAAAATGGGACAAGAAACGAGGGCATTCCAAAAACAAGGGCATTCCGTCTATATTACAGTACATCCTACGCACCTGGACTCGCAACCTGTTTCATAAAATTCACTTGTTCTCTTGTGAATTGTACAGCAACTGCCCTCCTGTTTAACTGTCTTACTCTATACCTTAATCAGGGAAAACAACAGAGGTGGCAGTAACTTGATAAAATCCTACAGGGAAGAAGGGGGCATCCCAAAGGAGGTCATATCTTGTTTTATTACCATACATTGAACGCGGTATAGATTATGTCAGATATTTTACTTCTCTCAAGCGAGCAGCAAGTCAGCTGACCCACTTCTTCTTTTTAATTTTCCATACTCAAGGGGGCACAATGTTTGTCGGAGTCTAGCACCAAATATTGAAGCTGCTGCATTTCAATTGATGGAAAGCATTTTTTTTTTTCCTTCTAAAGCTTGAATTATAGATCGTGGGCAATGACTGACATAATATGAATGCTAGCTTGGTTGTGCACCTCTCGTTCTGAGGGAGACTGTCCCTAATGTAGTCTATTTATACATACTGGGATGCACAAGGGATCAATCACATATCTCTCTATCTGACAGGAGTTTTTACCATGACCCCGAGATGAAAAAAAATGGTCATGTGTGAGGGGGAATAAAAATACCACAAGGTGTATTTTGTCACACCTCATACAATATACACAACTGATAATGAAATGCGTAAAACACTGACGGCTTATTCCTGTAATTAGAACGTTGTCTTTCACACACAAACAAGGATTCTGTTTGATATCACTTCAGTAATTAACAAGGCAACCAGGGACAAAATTGAATTTGGTGAAACCATTGGGCTGCTCGGTCATGTTAGGAATTCCAGGGTGGAATAGGGAAGGCAATGAAGATTTAAAGTTAACTTTAATCTGAAAATCTCAATAGCAAGAACATCATTTTTGTCATCAAATGTGTTCACTATTAACATAATATCCTTTGTTACCTTTTCTGTTAAAGGGAATGTATACCTTTGGTTTTTGGAACTGTTTGATTGTTTTTATCCTATATAAATGTACATACAATTAAACTAACCTGTGAAAATTTAATTTCAAAAGGTGGTAGCGTTTTTTGAGATTTCGCCAAAAATCTGGAGGAAGAATAATCCCTAATTGGAATACACAATCTGAGAAACGTATCTGACAGTAACGTTTCTCAGATTCAAACTGATATCTTTTTCCTTAATCACATTACTTCAAAGTGAAATGATTCTCAAAATGCTTCATACTTTTGAAAGCTACTTTACTTCAAATCAAAAGTTTTTATTGCCATTAATTTTAAGAGTGATTACCAAACGTACACCTTCCCTTTGGTATGAAAGCTCTATAAATTAGTTAATTTTCAAGAGTTAGTTTTACTGTTTTAGTTAATTAAAGGTAGGGTCATACTTTGGTAATGACCTTAAAAAAAATGTGTAAATTTAATCCGAAAGCCTACTTGTTGTAGAGATGGTAATGGTGGTAAGCATCCTGCGAAATTATTTCGCCTGAAGTACCCTCGTTGATTAGACATCAATAAAAGTATGTCAACAAATTTGAATCCCCAAAGATCACCTTAAGGACTGTTTACCTGAGACCCAGATAACAGAACTTTTCATGAACCTGCAGTGTGTTAAACAGTTGCACCTCATTTGTCGCAGGTAATACTAAATTAATTCAATCGCTTAAATTCCTACCCAATCTTGTCATTAAACTCTAATCAAATTAATCCACTATCAGGTGACTTTGATTACGGTTAAAAACCGTGCTGTCTCATCCGTCCATTAGTCAAAGGTGAATCCATATGCAGCCAGCTAATTCTTCGCCAAGTACCTGCTGATGATGGGTATTAGCGCTAACTGAATAAAACACACACTGGTTTAATGAACTGAGTGATCGCATTCATTTACGTACACACATAATCAAATTGGGCCAGTCTGTATTGGTTTATCAAGCCATTCGAAGGACACCAAAGCGTCAGGCGCTCATTGCTCAAATTTATTAAGTGCATTAAAATCACCCTGTGGACTACGCCAAATAAATCAAGCATTATGTTGGGAGTTCTGCACACATAGGGATAATCATACTAGACTTGGCTCAAAGAAAGAGAGAAAAAAAAAAAAAAACCCAAATCAGCTCACTAAAATCTTCTTTAGTTTTTTTTCCTCTTCTCTCCAGAGCTGAAAGCCTGGTGATAAGGATCTTTGTTTGCCAAGAAAACCCTTGATGCATGCCACAGCCACAGCGAGCAAATTTACCGTCTCGAGTCTTTTCCCCTGGGTATCATACCATACACGTTCTCCACCCTCCCCCCTCCAAAAAAAGAAAAGAAAAAAATATATATATATGTAAAAAGTAGGAGGAGAAATTTTTTTAAATTAAGAGCAATGACCGTTCAAGTTAATTTTATCAGCATGAGTACGCTTGACCATGCATGGTTTAAGGGGTCAACTTGCTTGTTATGCTTGTTTGGGCTACAATCATGAATAGAGGGTATCATTTATTAAATAGGAGCTTAATAAGTATCATATTATTTTATTGGATTTCCTTGCTTATTCAAGGCTGAAAACAGTCCAATAAAGAGGACAGTGACCATTGGCACGGTGAAGTGCCTTCATTCTATACCCTTCATGTAATTGAAAAATAAAACAGGCAAATTTGTACAAAGTTTGAATCATCACGTCGGAGACAATATCTCATTTTACTTTTTGAACATTAATGTACACATTTTTACAAAGATAATAAATTCTTTGATTTAACCCAAAGATCTTTTACAAAACACCTGGGTTTGAAGCTGCAATCAGTGTCCACTCTCGCTAAAGCTATCCCAGGTTCATTACACACAAACAGATCTGACAGATGAGTCTATTTCCTCTTGTTACAACATTTTTTACACAAAGTCTCTCTTGTGTTACTATAAAAGCAACATTTTTTGCTGTCTCTCATGTTATGATAAAATCCAGTTACAACATTTTAATATTGATTCTCTCTTGTGTTATCCAAGTAAATAACCTTTTCAGACACAGTCTCTCCATTGTTATAACAAAACCTATTTCCTTTTTTTGTGCACAGAGATGCTCTAGTTTTATAATAAAACTAAGTTACAAAATTTTGTGTACAGAGTATCTCTAGTTTTACAATGAAACCAAGTTACGTCATTATGCAGCCTCTCTAGTGTTATGATGAAAACAAAGTTCCAACATTTTTTACTTGGAGTCTCTGTATAGTGTTATTATAAAACCAAGTTACATCAAGTTACAGCCCAGTGTAAGATACAGTGTTGTAATAAAACAGAGTTCTACACTGATGCGAAAATGCAGCTTGACAAATAAGCATTCCTTTGGCGAACTCTGACTTCATTTATTAATGTGCACTGATACACAGCAACATGTCAAATGAATCTGTGGATATTCCTGAATGGCTGGGTTCCATTAGTACTCTAGGTTTTCAATCGTAATTACCTGCATCCATGTTGAAATCATGTTTCCGGCTACTTCTCCGAGGTCATCATTCATTGTGAAACTTTGTCCTTTCAGTAGATAGAGGAAAGCCTTCACGGAGGCGTACCCCAATCCAGAGCTCAAGATATGGTTACCAAAATGCTTTTAGTACTCGGAAGCAGTCTCTAGAGCCGGATGAGAGTTGCTTGTCATTGAATAAACTAAAAAACATTTACACATATTTCACAGAAAGCAATCACTGTTTAAAAACCCCAAAACTTTATGTTATTTCTGCTCTTTTCTCTAGCTTAAGAACAAGTGAAACCAATTATCTGAATGAGGCGTTCTCCTTCTACTCGGCAATCCGCTCCAGAGCATATTATTCCAAAGTGAATCGAGAAAAAGGGTAAGTGTACATACTCCCTAGGTACTCTCTGCAGGAAGCAGCCTCATACCTCTATTTTCCATGGTCAACCAGTATGAGTTGATGTAGGATTCCTACTTCCCAATCCTGCAAAATCAACCAGTATGAACCTGCATGAGTTTACGTTTGATCCCTATTGCCTCAATCCTTCAAAATCAACCAATATGAGTTTACGTAGGATCCCTACTGCCTCAATCCTCCAAAATCAACCAATATGAGTTGATGTAGGATTCCGCCTGCTGCCTCAATCCTCCCAAACCAACCAGTATGAGTTTGTGTAGGATCCGTTCTTCCTCAATCCTCCAAAATCAACCAATATGGGTTATGTACAGGTAGGATCCAAAATGCCTCTCACAAGCAAATTCAAAATGAATCTCAATCCTTAGAAACCATCAAAATTTTCTGGATGATTTGATTGACACAGGAAAGGAAAGCTATGATGCTATGACACAGTTGACAATCTGGACTTTGATTTATAATGTCAGTAATTAAAGCTCAAATGAAAAGAAAATATTGTACAAGTAGGCCTATTCAAATAATTGTGAGAATTGATGACCACCTATACATTGATGATCCTTATTAAAAGGTTCCATATCGGTATACAAAATTGTTGTTATGTATTTGTGATAAAATATCACAAGAACATTATACAAGGCAAACAACAAACCATAAAAAGGAAAATGGTACTGATGAAAAAGGGGTCATAATTAGTTATTTCCCAAATGTGCATGTTTTTCTTTATTTAATAGTTCATTAAAAAATACCCGATAAACACTGTACAATGCAGTTTCATAACACAATAGCAGTAGGTTTAATATTTTATAATGTTCCCCAAAGAGTAAATCGGGCACTAATTTTAAACACATTTAAGCTTTGAAACATTACCTTTTCCATACCCATTTAAACTAATTGGTTCACAAAAGCTTTGGCTGTCCTTGTAGCCTTGAATAAACTACTGTTGGGTGAATTTTAATTAAAAGCAAGTGTTTGAGCTCACTGCAAATAGAACACAGTAAACCTATCTTGTAATGAATTAAACTGAAGAAAAAAGACCTAGCAAGGCACTGCGTCAAACAACTGTGATCAAATGAAGCATATGGTTGATTATTGGCTGGTCTAATTTGTACCAGTTAGAAGGGAAACTGGTTTGAATAGTCACTCAAAATAGATCGGCACCTTTGAAGTGGACAAGGGAGCAAATGCTGAAGGGTGGAAACAAAGGAAAAGAAAACACCAGCGCAATTTCACTTTGATTATGAATGGAAGACAAAGCTATCTCTTTTTCTTTGGCGAGGTCTGGGATAAACAATGCTTTGAATAATGTAGTAATGCTAGGTTCCCACAGTCGTGCGATCCGTTATGATCGCCACGATTGGCCATTCATAGCTGATCGTGGAATTTTTGTTTCCTTTTCTGAAATTCCACATTTGGATACGAGTTGATATGAGTCAATACGTTCTGGTACGATTTGGTGCACTTTTTGGATTGGTCAATTTCAGATTGAGTCCACACTTTGGTCCCGATCTGACACGATCATCACGATTGGGGTCCCCGATTTGGGACGATCTGGTACGTGCATATACATTCGGATACGTTCTGATCGATCATCAAGAACCGATGCGCTCTGTTGCAATCTGATACGATTGTGGTCGCGATGTCTTTCACGATCGGGATCTAGAGTGATCACGATTTGAGCACGATTGGACCCTGATGGGTATATATACAGCCCGACTGACCATGGACTTCATTGTTTCTTGAACTTCTACAGAGCGTGGTGTTTGTCTTGTCCAAGGTTGATCCCGATCACCACGATTTAGAAGTACGATTAGATGCGATCTGTCGCGCTTTGTTATGATCCATTACGATCTGATGCGATGATCACAATTGAAAATTAATCGTGTTGATCGTAGAAAATGTTTGAACCATCCAAAAATTGTCTACGATCAACACGATTGCCACGACTTACCTCAAGATCTGATAAGATCTGATAGGATCACCACGATTACTTCATGTTTAAGATTACTCCACGATTTCAATCATGGCGCAAATCGTGATAGTGGGAACCTAGCATTAAGAACATACATGTAATTACATTAAATAAACATGATTAAAGGATAATAAAGAAACAGGAAACAAACAAAAAGCATTGGCATACATCAAGACACAAATACTGACCAACAAACACTCAGACAGCTTTTGGAGGAAAGGCCAAGATAGAGCTTCAAAAACTTGAAATAGAATTTGGGTAAAAGAGTATTGTTTTTTTATCAGAAGAAGACTTTTCTGTTTACTACCATTTATCAGTTTAGCTTTCCGAAAATAAGCTTTACTGTCTGAATACTACAACGCACACAAAGTTAATGGAGAAGGTTTGCCATTTGTTTGTGTCTTGTTCTTGACTAGCATGTATACACATCCAAGGCAATGAAGGATCTTGTGAAGAAATTATATCTGCTTCGATTTACATGGAGACCTGGTAGACCATGGAGCCTGTTGCCCTGGTCTTGGCCTTGGTTCGACCCTTTCAAAAGTTTCCCAAAGACTTTGACACTTTCCAATGCAAATGCCCTTTGCTAAATAAAAATGGCCTTGCCCTCTCAGTGACGTAACTCCCAGGCCTGAGACAACTGCATGAAGTCAGGTCTAGTCTGTATTAGTGTGGTTTACCTTCCCTCATTCATCATTTGCGGATGTCAGCCTTGAGTTTTTCACTTTGCCCTAGCAAGGTAATTATTCGATGTGTATAGAACATTCCATTAGTAAATCAAACTGTCTGCGGGAGTTTTTTCAGTGGGCACAATAGTGCAGACTTACGGGGTGCATTTTCCTCCATTATGGCTCTGTGGAGAAAGTTCAAGGTCTAAAGATGAGGATCTTGTTTAATAGATGCGTGTTGTATCCATCTTGTGGAAATCTTGAAGCATATTGCATGGCGAAAGTTCCACTTACAGTTAAAAAGGTTTTTCTTTCCTACATCCTGTGAATAATCTTTTCCTGTTTGGGAGTGCCACGTGAAAGGGATTTGTGGGTGTTTTCCTCGTGGGTTCTACGGTTAAAAATCTTCAATTCCAACTGCATTTACATTACTAATACTTTCTGAAGATAACAAAGTGGCAATCGTGCAAAAAGTGATTACTACTAGCAGGGTCTGAAGTTTACACTGATCAGGAACACCGGAGCTTGAGTTCGGTGCTCTTATCCGCTCGGCCACGACACGAGTATTGAAGAATAGTTACCCATATTACAAATGAGATATCAATCTTCTCTTAGTGCTCATTCAAATTAAAAGAGTTCAAATGCTAAACTCTGTAGGTATATTTTTTCTCTCTCAATTCTGGTCTTCAAAAAAGTAGTCTGGTCCAGTAAACATTTTGAGCAAGCCCAGAGGTCTTGTGTGATTTTTTTCCCCGCAAATTCTGGCCCTGCTAATAGACTGCAAGTCTCGTGCGTGTTGACTTCCGGGACCAAGTTGGTCCCAACCATATTGAGTTTCATGTGTGCGCGATTCTATTTCTTCAAATACTTTAGTTTACGTAGTTTTCGGCTACAACAAATTATATCATATTGTTTGGAATATAAAATTTTGCCATGAAATATATAAAAACATTTTTTTTTTAATCAAAGTCAACAAGGAAAATTTGAGAAAAAGTTTTACCTCTGTTTCCGGTTACTTGTAAACAATTAAGAGTTTTGCCCAACAGACGTTCATATTATCATTAAACCTATACACACATATGTAGTAGTCGCACAAATTCGGGTTGATTGGCAAATGGGGTTTCTAAAAAATAAGCATCCTCGTCCCAAGTTTAAATTTTGTTTCAATATTAGTTTTAACAAATTATTTGTATATAAAAATTGAAATTGCTGTGGGTATTTTTATTTTCAAGAATTTTGCATATATAGAATATAAAAAAAAGGGTTTTATTTAAAAAAAAAAGAAGTCTTCGTTCGAGTTGATTTTTCGTTCTTAACACGTTGACTGTCGGTCATAGATTCGTAGGGCATTCCCATTTTCCAAGTGTGGTGCGCATGCGCGCATACCAAATAGGTACTTTTTTGGTGTCTACATGTTGTAATACAAATTCTAAGGATGTATGTCCTCACCACTGCCAGAAGCGTATTTGTTGCATTCTCAGTGGTGCAAGTGTACTTAATTAACAATACAAAAACCTTTCATTCTCTACGAGTATACTCGTAGTGGCAGAATCCGTTACACCTGTTACTACAAATATACTCGTAGGCGGCAGTCAACGTGTTAAACACGCCCAAGACTTTCACAGTATATTTCACCAGAGTTTAAAACTTATTTACATGTCAGACTAGACCCATATAATGGAAATCTTCCTGCCCTCAAAAATCTAAAAATCACAATCTGTCTTAAAGAACACATCAAATACGAGATCTGCTTTTCTACAAACCTACAAATGGTCCTCAAGGCATTAGCCTTTGATGGCAGGTCTAGCGCCCTTATACACAAAAGGTCGCGCCATTTTTAAGTGCTCTAATCTTAAGCTCCAGAGTTATCATTTGATTTGCTGCTCTAAATAAAAATTGTAAAAGCCTGACAAAAGCAGTGGACATATATTGATATGGCTAGTGCTATCATCTAATAATTTTCTCTACATAAAGTGCCAGGGAAGAGCCTCCTTTACATCAAAGCAAACGGGCAAAACTCATAACCTACAAATCAATGAACACATGAATAAACGTGGGTCAGAGATATGAGGCTGCCTAGCCTACCCGGTTTTTTTGTTTTTTTGTGACAGAGTGTGTGGGTAAGGGGGAAACCCGACACCACGTTTGCATTACAGCGCCAATCTTGAAAAACCATCTGTTCCAGAAACCTAGATCCGTCGCAAGCCATTATCGCGATGAGAGGATTGTACATGGCGTAATCTTTGCTGCCTTATTCTACCCCCGATCGTACTGGATTTGTGTTGGACACACAGAGACACGTACCTGTCATGCCTGCCTCGGTGTGTGGTCAATCAAAGTCATTATTTTTAACAATTTAGTCTCACATGTCCCCAAAACAGTTTTTTTTATTTATGATGCTCTTTTCTCATCAATTCATCCTGGGACTTTCCGTACCGTTTGTAAGATAGATGATGGACTGTTCCAAAGTTTTGACAGCTGATAAATGAAAGCTTACTGGGTGCTTAACCTACATGTAATATTTATTTGGTTTGTAAGTTGACCTAAATACATGTGCAGTGTACATGTAATGAAAGTTATGATAACAGTTACTCTGTTTGCTTTATAAGGTTGAAGTTTGTGCACAAATTGACCCTTCCTATAATGTCATATCCCTGTTTCTAAAATTCCAGCCCTGTATAAAACAGCTCGTTTCAGCCCAGGTGGCAATTTAGGCCATTTGCGATAGTAATATTCGGTCTAAAAGCATTACACAACCACCAAGTATCTTCCTAACACAGGGGGGGGGGGGGGAATGTAAAAAGTCACGCCCTAAAGGTGAAATAATGATTGTTATGTACAAATTTGATTGGTGGAACACGCGTCATGTCATCCGTTATTTTGCAATGTGTATTGACATCACACTCCAAAATTTTATATTGGAGTCCAATGTGGATAATTATTGGGCGCATTACAGCCCTTCAAAAATAATCATTCCCCGCCCTTTTATCCAAACAAGGCAAAGTCGTGTCACGGACAAAGTTGGTGTCTACATGGAGTCAGCCACATTGAATAAAAGTGTTTGGTGGAATTTCATTGTGGAATGGACATGTTTCCACGTCTATTTTGTGTTTATGGTGAAAGCATTTCAAATGACAAGGATCTATGTGTGAGTCAATATAAAAAAAAATATTGAAAGCATTTCATTCTTGCATTGTCTCAGAATATAATCACTCGGTGAAATCTGGCTTTTCCATTTCAGCTGTGCCTCTTGAAATGAAATAGTTCAGCTTTCACCTTGATTATATTATGTGACAATGCACTCATATGCATCAATTGTGGAATGATAAAAATATTGGACATTTCTAGAGCAACATGCCTGTCAAAATCTAAAACTCCTGGTCCAAATTTCATAGAAAATATTGCTTAACAACTTTCTAGTGAGCAAAAATGAGCAGGATACAGTTCACAAATGGTACACATGACATGGTGTTTTGGCTGGTATCCTCAATCTGGTAAACATAATTGTTTTTTGTGCTGAGCCACTTTTTGTGCTCAAGCTGCTCCATGAAATTAGGTCAGGGTGTGTACTGCATACTACTGTCCATCTTTCCATACAGTTTGTTAAACTGTATGAAATCTAATCTAGGATGGTTAGATAAACAAAATGTGCTCTAGCTTGTGGACATCTACAGTGTACATGTACTTTAGAAAAGAAAAGAAAAAACCTCAAACAGCAGTTCTTTTAAGTTTTGTACCCTCTCACGAATAACTTGGGGCAGATTGTAATGAAACAACTGTGATTTTGCCCCCATTCCACTACTAAATCAATAGTCAAAATGGATACCAACTTGTAAAGTGGACCCTGAGGCCATGCATTTGTGTTATCGTATCTACTCCACGTCCACAGCATAACCATTCCATCTTTTCGTAAAATCCACTTTGTCAAACTTCTTACAGTCGACAACAGAAGGTGTTTCTTTCTTCTACTATCCGTCTCCCTGCCATGAATCAGAGGCATAGTTACAAATGTAGATGACAACCTTCCTTGGAGCCCAACGGGTACATAATCAGAGATTTCCCGCACAATTTAAGGTGCCAAAGAGTGGGAATTTCCTCTTGGAGGCGCTGAGCTGTTGACAGTTCTCTTCAGATGAAAAGTTGTGGATCCATTACTTGTCAGAGGCAGCGCTCTACCTCCCGGCGTTTTCTCCAATCAGTCTCTCAGAATAGTGGGAGGTGTGTGCGGGCACACGCTTTCTCATTCATGTACAAGTACATGTATGTCTTATTAAACTTCTTTACAAGTATTGACACATGAGAGCGGTGTCGTAAAGCCGTTAAATCAGAAAAATATTTCCTACAACAGTTTGATTTGCTAAGCATGAGCCCGTCAAAAGCAATACATGACATTCTGTTTTGGCTAATAACCCATTTCTGCTGAGCAATTCCATTCTGCGCTTAGTGTTCTGCTTACCAGGTGTATGAAATGGAGGCATGGTTTGCACTGTGAATAGTGTAGGAACAGTGGCTAGTGCACAATACAGTTTCCACATCTTCTACATGCACCACAGGCTCTAACCATTAACGCTCTTAATAGAGAAGTTATAATCTGTTCACTCTAGTACGTAGGTACTGCACGAATGCGTGCCCTCATGTGCGAGCAAAACAATTTCCGATACAGAGCTACCACAATAACTGCAGGGGTCAATGTCATGTGGGAGTCAATTCAGCTCATTACTTGACTCACTCCATCGGACGTGAATCTGAGTGGCTTGAGAGACCGGCCTGGTTGAATAACATGTACGTGATTAATGAAGAAATCTTCATTTCTTATGTCCTAGTCTCTGAAGACATGTTGTCATGTACAGTGTAATTCCCCCGGTCCATTCAAACGTTAGGGGGCCCACCTTGCTACTTTTAGTGACCACCTCGCTCATTTTTGTCTTGCTAATATCACCGCATCACTCTGAAGATTTGCAACTAAACTAATAAAAAAAAATTACATTTTGGGTCATTTATGATCCTTTTTTCCTTCACCTCTATGTATGAAGAAATTACATTTTGGGTTTGTACTGTAGATGGAATCATTGTGCATTTGTGTGAGTACTGATTTCTTGTGAGTTTGCAGGCTGTGACCATTTTGCTTCAATCATGAACTTGAATTTGTATCACCTTGCTGAGTTCATTTTAGCTAGGGGAGACTGGTCCTGTGTATTACAAATGCATCATTTAGGATATTTTATGCAATAGATGCTTCCATTCATTGAGAGAGGATAAATTGATGCTTGTAAACGCGTATGTATTCTAATGACTCTTTCGGTGCAATGTATATTCAGTTTACGGTATCACCATGTGTATGTGTACTTTGCTGTGTAGATTTGTTCTTTGAGATTTTGTCTTGCTATTTATTCTACTGCTGTGGGTAGATTTTGTAATTCGGGAGACTGCTTAGTTCTGAAAATAACTGTACTGCTTATTAACTACTACCTGGGCGAAAGGTAGGAAATCGGCCGGAACTACTACTACTTTCATTGCATTTATGTGCACTAATAATAATAATAATAATAATCAGAGATTTGTACTGCGTGATTTCCATAGAAATAGGGACTGTTGATGTGATTGATTAGCAACCTGTGCGCCAATTCAGTCACCGATGCTGCATACTCCTAAAGAGCTGAGATGGTTTTAGGAATGCTTAGGGCCCAATGAACAGTAAGAATACTGTAAGGCACTTAGAGGGGCTTCTTGGCTTGAAAAGCGCATAATAAGTACACACTGTTGTTATAATGTTTGCTTTTGCAATTTGAGTGAAGTATGGCGAATGCTTGATACTTCTGGGCCATGTTTTAAAAAACCTATGGCTGGCTTATGAATTATAGTACATGCAGGGTCATTGGAACCAACCAGAATGTTATGGCTTTAAGGCAAATGCATTTCTATTCTGATCGATTGGAGGCCGGGGCCCAATTGAATTGCTCTGCTAACCATTAGCTAAAATGTCGCTTACAGAAATTAGGAAAAAAAATGATGTTGAATGTAAGCACATTTCACAGGTTAGCAATGAGTTTGCTAGTGTGTGTGTGTGTGTGTGTGTGTGTACTTCATATTAAGAAGCATGCTTCGCTTACACAGCTAACGCAAAAATCTGGCGCTAAACCCTGTGACCGTAAGTGCAGAGCCATTAGCCTTGTTGAGTTATGGTGGACACTATAGGAGTGCACTGTGTGGTTTGGGTGTATACAGACAAATTTACCCAAACCTGATAGTGTCATAGTATTGTGTCCGCCATATCTCAAAATGGCTTATGGAAGTGGGCCAAAGTTGCTCATTAGAGTTCCTTAGTAAGCACCAACATTCAAGTATGTAATTTGCCATGACGGCGCGGGTGCCACTACACGAACGTCGCTTTAGCGTCTTGTTTCTCCATCCCCATGCTCAATCATGTTATAGAGGTCAGATCATCTGGCCAGAAATTGTCGCAGTGATGACACACTGAGTCTCTCCAACTGTGACAATTGCATGCCTGGCAGATAATATGGATAATGCTCATGTGCGGAAAGGTGTTCTGCTCAAGCGTTTCATCTCCCTGCGTTGGGAATGGGAGGGGGGTGGGGGCCTTTTCCCAGTTTTTAAAAAAGTAGTTTGTGATTTGGGAATCATAGGGGTAAAAAAAGGGGGGGTTGGAGGAAGGAAACCTTGACTGATTGGATGATTTGATCGCGGATGATGTTGCACTGCTATAAAGCAAGACACTAGGATAATTAAAGTCTGTCTGAGAGATTAGTGATGGATCTCCTAAACAATCTTGAATGAGTGCAGAGTCGAACCATGGTCAAACAAGCTTAAATGAAAAGAGTCATCTTATATGGATGGGAAACCATGGAGACTGTGCATTACATGTGTGTGCCTTCACATTATAGAATGGCAGGCTCAACTTTGCTCTTGAGTAATATATTATAAATCTTTGAAATTACACATTATGTGGAAAAGGTGAGTGAAGGACCATTTAGCCTTGAAAATTAACATAATCACTGAACATAGGCTGTGCTAGTGTACCATCACACTGCTATTAAAAATGCGTATGATTGATATTGTTGAAGGAAAGATACCATTATATTGCCAAGGTCTATGGTCAATGATATTGCTGTAGCAAGAACATCTGACATGTACAATGCCAAGCTGTTGTATTGATCACCCTGTACCTGATTACAGAGAAGATTCTAGTTAGATCTAACGCTGGCAAAGCTTTGTGCACAAAATGTACAATGTAGCAATCAAAATGGTGCTTGATGTGGGAGTTTTATTGAAGGAGTCGTGTATAAAACCACTATATCTCTCAGAAGAACTTCAACCATCATTCCTACTCTGAGATCAAATAATGAACATCTTTAAAGGAAATCCTGGACCAAAACATCCTGGGGTTATTAAAAGATCGTTTACTTCTTTATAAGAGAAGGTCCAACTTTGTTCAACCAGTTTGATTCCTGTAATTAGTTACAGAGCTGCCAACCTTCCCTGATTCTACAGAAAGTTTCCGGAAAATAAACGAACCTGTCCATGTTCTGATCAACAGATTTGACAATCTCCCTGATTATGGAAACTCTGTCCCTATTATGTTGGATGCAATTCTAAATACCTCCCTGACTGGTGTACAAAACCTCCCTGATTGCAAGTTACAAATGTTGGCAGCTCTGCAGTTACTGTTAACAAAAATTACACCCAGTGCAAATTGGATCAAGCACCAATCATTCTTACAGTTATTCTGCCTGGAAATGCTTTCTTCTTGCAGATGGGTGAAAAAAGATTGTTAGGAAACAGCTGTGATTTAGCAAGAGTCAGGTTTTACGAGGTGATAAAAAACTAGGCCAAATACAATGTGTCTGCCCAATTGGCAAAAGAAGTAATATGTGCAAGAGGATAGAAACACAAGCCTGTCTATCAAATATGACTTTTAACGGGCAGCTGCTGCTCAAACTGATTTTCCATTTTAACATAAATGCAAACGATTCGTGTCATCTGCAATACAAGAGTTTCCTTCGATCTGCTGTGATGGGAAAATTGTGCTGAGATTCATCTTGCACATGATATATTAGAGGATTTTGAAGAGCTTGCCATGGTATGAGAGAGTGAGTGAGATCGCTGGCGCAATCTCACTCGCTCAATCCATTCATCAATATTCTCTCAGCCGTATACCTGCGTTATTACATACAGCCTCAATTTAAGGGAGCGTTTCCAGACCCGCAAACGGGAAATTGTCATGGGAACTTGCCAGTTCTATTTACGATAATAAGCCATTAGTAAATTAGATTTTAATAAAAAAAAGTCTGCCGTGAAATCCCGAGAGAACTCTCACCGGAATTTAATTCCTCAGACTTTAGAAAGTGTTGCTAAAACACTTGACTTGATTTGGGGCAAACTTTTTATTTTTTAACAGCTATGAGATAGTGAGCACCTACCTAATTTGGACTCCTAATGAATGTGTATGACAAAAAAGGGTGCCAGACTCTGCTTAGGTTCAGGTTGCTATGAAAGAGCTTGCCTGAACCACTTGGGGCCTTGTCCAAGCCTAGGCTTAGACTCCAGCTCCCGCTTGGACCACATCATCAATTTTAGAGGAAATCATTTTGCAAGGTACTTCATCATCAAACAGAGCCTGGGCTCGATATCTCAAAGATTCATCTTAGGATGAGTTGCCAATATCACCATAGTGATTTCTATTGTGACATCACACTTTGCTTAGCAAATAAGATTGATACACAGTTAAGAACAATCTTAGTTCTTTGTGAAATCGGTCCCTGAAGCCAGAGCCTGAGATGAGCGTTAGAAAAAGCCCCTGATTAGAAACACTAATCTTTAGTCTGAGGAATTAGATGTGGCAATTGGTTGTACCAGGCACTATTCAAATTTAACTCACAAGTCACTTTATTGCCGAAGTATAAAATCATCAAAAGTCGTCCATCAAACAACCACTTAATGCCGGAGGCCGTGTTAAGATTTGTACACGAATTGGTGAAGCATGTGTGCGTGGAGCGGTTGATGTTGCAACCCACTCAGAACGTTCTGTATGGGATGAGTTCAACTGCGGATGACTTTTTAACTCGCTCATAGGGCTCATTGTGTAGCGTTCACCATGCATGCACTCTAGGTGTTACGCTTCTCTGGCCTGGTACAAACAGGAACAAAAGGTGCTGGAATCGATGATAAATTTCACTCTTTACCTAGGATGTTTATGTAATCCTCATTTGCAGATCTTTGTTCCTTTGTCTGACATAGAATGCTTTCAATAAACTAAATGGCTGCTACGATCTTTAACATTGTTCTTGGTACTGAGGTAAGTGCAAGATTCCAGGGGCAATTTCCGGAAGTCGCTTAGGGCCTTGAGACGGCCGAGTCATGCTGAACAAAGAGGGCTTCCGTGCAGGTTTTTCCAAAAGAGAAGCTGTTCACCCCAGTGCCAAACACTACCATGTTTGTTGTCTTTACTGCGCTTTAAAGAGGGACTCCAAGGTCAAATTCGGTTTTGTGCTTCACTCATTTTCCTATAGATAAAGTCCTTATGAAAATGAAAACAATTTATAAGTCTCTAAACCTCACGTTAAAATGGCGTAAAAAGTAATTTTATTTGATACTGTTTCAGAGCAAAATTTGAAACATGACGTCATTGACACCAAAAACAAATAGGTTTGTACATTCCAAAGAGGTATTGCTGCGCCGGTCACAAGCTCATATTCATTGGTATTTTGATTGAATAATCATCCGAATTCAGGAGTGAACTGAATGTTCTCTTTACAAAAATGTACAGACCTTATATTTAAAATGTGACATCATCGAACGTTTTTGGTTTTGACAAAAATTACACATGAAGGGTGTAAAACACAGTAGAATTTTACACCGTTTCAACATGACATTAGAGACTTGTAACTTTCCCCCTAGTTTCAGAGGAATTAAACTAAAAGGAAACTAAATTTGACCTTAAAGCCCTCTTTAAGTGTGGCACTACCGATGTGAAAAGTGGCAGATTGTTGAAAAGCATAGCTGTCAGTAAACTGTACTAATGACAAATGAAAAGATAATAAGAGTTGAATCTGATGTTACATCAGGGAACTAATATAAATGGAGATCATGTAACATGAACCCAGTGACTGGAAACATACGATGATTTACATTCACTGATTAATATCGCCATAGGCTGTAGTTGTTAAAACTGTCCAAGTGTCAAACTTTCATTTCTTCGAGCAGTAAACAGATTGATCTAAATGCATGTGCGTTTATAGTTCCTCTGGCAACATATACTACTGGTGTTCAATCAAATGAGCAATAGTTTGAAAACCAATGAATGGAAAGTGTTTACTTCTAAATTAAATTATCTCGCTTTTTGTCAGCATGGAATAAAACATGCTTAAACTTGTCAAACACGATCTACAAAGTGTTCTGTATGTAGCCATTGCTTATAATGGTGTCTTTGTAATAAATGGAGTACTTGTTATTTTAGCCATTTGCCTCATAGTGTGTCATGGCTGAGGGGTCTAGCCTAGTGGACCACAGTTCTGGTGTCTGAGTCATTGGAGTATGGGTTCGAACCCTGGTTATTGGCCCACAGTTCTTGTGTCTGAGAAACAGAGTGTGGGTTCGATACACCTCATAGTGTATCATTGCAGAGTGTTCTAGCGCAGTGGACTAAAGTTCTTGTGTCTGAGAAGCAGACTGTGGGTTCGATACACCTCATAGTGTATCACTGCTGAGTGCTCTAGCACAGTGGACTACAGTTCTTGTGTCTGAGAAGCAGACTGTGGGTTTGATACACCTCATAGTGTATCATTGCGGAGTGTTCTAGCACAGTGGCCCACAGTTCTGGTGTCTGAGAAACAGAGTGTTGGTTCAATACACCTCATAGTGTATCACTGCTGAGTGCTCTAGCACAGTGGACTACAGTTCTTGTGTCTGAGAAGCAGACTGGGTTTGATACAGCTCATAGTGTATCATTGCAGAGTGTTCTAGCACAGTGGCCCACAGTTCTGGTGTCTGAGAAACAGAGTGTTGGTTCAATACACCTCATAGTGTATCACTGCTGAGTGCTCTAGCACATTGGACTACAGTTTTAGTGTCTGAGAAACAGACTGTGGGTTTGAATCCTGGTTATTTGTGCCATTCACATCAAAGTGTGTCATGGCCGTGTGGATTCAAGTTCTGGTTTCTGAGTTATTGGAGTGTGAATTGGAGACTTTAAACATTTGGTTGCTGGTGCTGCATACTCACAAGGAGTTGAGGTGGCTTCAGGAAAGCTAAGGCCTGATGAAACGGGGCAGCATGTGTTGGTTTAAAAGCACTTAATTAATCCCACTATTGTTCTTATTATGTGAGCATGGTAAGAGCTTCAGCTTACCAATTATTAAGGTGTTAGGGTTTTGTTTGTTTGTTTGTCTTTTCCTTAAGAAGCTGTATCTAATGACCATTCAGATTCAGCAAATATTTTATTGTCACCAAAAAGTCCAATGGACATTATGCATTGATGTCATCACGCTGCCATCTTAGAGGTCAAACAATGATGAAACACTGGAAAGGATGGGCCAGTGAGCAACTTTCTTTTGACCTATAGCCGAGGGCGCTCTCCTAAATGATGTCATTTGCACAAGGTTTATTGTCCAATAAAACAAACCTCTTGTGTTCTGGTGCAAGTAATGCAATCATTTGCATATATAAGCAGTCTCATTATACATGCCAGTTTGGTTTCATATTTGTACATATGCAAATGCCCCAAACTATTTTTAGCATCAATTTGCACATCTGAGAAATATATTAATCTGTACGTAATCTTCCGAGTGTAATTATTATGCATAATGCAGATTTATGGTCGTCAAACTCTAACCCCCCCCCCCCCATTTTAATCCACCCGTTGCCCAATTTTCTTCAACTGGCAATCTCCCTGTGCACCACGGATGTTTCTTAGTGCATCACCATGGTAACTGATGAATCGTAGCATAAATGATCTGTGAAATTTGGTGTCTTTAAATACAGAATGACGTCTCTCGGGAGGAGAATTGTTAATTGTAGACAATTTTGTTTGCTGTGTATATTGCCAAGAAATGATTGATATGCTTTCAATGTATGAAGTTTATCCCCAGGGCACGGTTTTTATTGGAGGTGGGGTGTATGGTAAGGCATTGATTGTTAGAGTGAATTTATTCCCAGGTTCTAGTTTTCAACAGCACCATTCAACCAGTCTGTGAACTGATCCTGTGGTCACATTGGAGTGAACACAATAAAAAAACAGTCTTTGTTTTGTCAGATACTATGAGTCTGGGATTATTATCGGGGGTTTCGGCCATCAGCCGAAACCACCTTTGTTTTTGTCGAGATTTTTATTTTTTTTTCACTATTATTATTCTTCTTTCCGAAAAAGTCTCATAGCATTTACACATGAAATTTGTTAGCGTTCGATCTCAGGAACTACAGTCTTAAAAGACACAAACAATACATCAAATGAAAGCCTGTGCTCTAACTTAGATCAAGCAGTAGTTCGATCAAGGATTTTTTAATCCTTTGATGACGATATTAACGATTTAAAAACACGTAGCGTCAACAAAGCATGATCGTCGTGTGTGTGTACATTGCACGTAATTTACGCTGTACATCGCATACGGCCATCACTCCACACAGCCATTGCTTCTCACGCTAGGCATCGTAACACGCTGCACACGGCCAGACCCACACAGCCCATAGTCCACGCGCATGGCATCGTTCGACCTTTGTACCGTTCATTTTGGTTCGCTGCTTCGCTTCTACAGTTAACGGTGCACCTGTATAGCGCCCTCTTGTTTGTGGAGAGTCCTCGAACCTTATACGGAAGTGTTTTGGGATATTAGTAGCGGTTTGTTCTCGCACAATTTCATTGCATTCTCCCACCACAATTTATTTCAAGGTCTGTGCGGTATAGCTTATTAGTTACTTTATCATTGGTATGGTAGTTTATTATTTACAATTATTTAAAACTTTATATCGTCTGAACCATAAAGTAAAAGAGTTATAATTTGTGTACCGTCTTGTTGCTTTTAACACAGTTCGTACGAAAAACGTGTTTTCATCATCGTGATGTCATCAGGTGTCAAATTAATTGTTACATTAATTCAACATTGACAACAAAGCCGAAACCCCTGTGTTTGTTCGTTACAAACCGGTTTCTAGTTTTGATTGCTGTTGAAGTAAGTGACACAAATTTGGAGGAAATTGGAATGATTTTTGTCCCAACATTTGTCGACAAAAATGTTTCTCTGGAGGGTTGGTATACTGGTATGAATATCATCAGTGAGCTTATAACGTTGACGCATCAAAATAACCAATGGTGAATTTGTGTCTTAATGTGCTATTTCTCTGGAGGATTGGTACTGGTATGAACTTTATCATCACTGAGCTTTCGGATCGAAGCTATTAATTTCGGGGGGTAATCATAGATTATGTACTTTATATAAACTTTTGTGTGAAGAAAAAAAGTGTTTGTTTTTTTACTTTGTCTACACACTGAAATCGAGGACTTTAACAATAGTGAGGACCTCCTTGCTTTGCTTTTTTGTACAAAACCAAGTGGGACATCGAAGAGGAGAACAAAGAGACACTCTTGATTACGGGTCATCAAATGAGTGTACATGTTCATGATGTCTGATTGTTTATATAACGCCGATGGGTAAATCTTCATTTTCATGCAGAGTGTTGTGCATGCCGTAGGCACAGTGCTCAGATTAATGTGGTATAATTTGATTGTGATCAACTCGCAGACATGGGTGTGTGCATTCAAGCACATTAATGTAGGCATTGTGAAGGTAATTTCAGCGTCTGGGTACGTGGCCATTGTGCGTCACTTTTCACACAAAGCCTAACAGACCAGTATTTTGTACCTGTGCTAATGATTAACGCATGTCTCCAGGCTTCAGCCAATCACCTGCCCCCACCTCACGGTGCACTACAATTGTGTATCGCAGATAAGAATTATACGTGGTAGAATTTAGGACCGTTAATTCCCAAAGAAGAAAAAGAAGGCATACAAATATGATAGTTTATACCAGTGTTAATTCTCCAGAGAAACATTTCAGTCTGAAATACTGTCAAAGTCTAGAAAAATCACATTTGAAATTGCCGTTCAAAAAAAAAAAAAAAAAAAAAAGCTCATTTCAATCTCACAAATCTCACAAAGTCATGAGAAAAACCTAACCTGTTTTGGAGTTGTTTTCAATGGATTTATTCTTCCCAAAACCAATGGTGTACTATCCATTTTAAATACATCCCACTGGTTCGAGTGCCCAGGGTCGCAGCCGGCTGTCATTTCTTGAAACGCGCTCCATACTTGAAACTCAAGAGTGCTCAGAGACACTGGGTCCACATCCTGTTGTTTTGAAGGGACCACTGCTGTTGTTGCAAACTAGATTTTTCTGTTCAATATTGGTTACTACCCCCAAATTATACTGGCCAAATTATCATCTAATGAAGTTAATGTGTTTTGCGCTTGAAGTAAAGAATGATGATGTTTTAAACACTATCTGCAGAAAGGAACACTCTGTGGAACAGTGATGATCCTGCTGAAGACCCTCGAGATTAAGGCTTCGGGACGTAGACAGACTCAAGGAGCTACCGGCACAAAAGAAAATAAGATCATTCTTTTGCAGACTGTGACATCGCAAAATAATAATAACAATAATAAAAGTAAAAGGCGTTAAATAACATGTAGGTGCTTTTAAAGCATGGGTCACAGTGGTGCACACAATTTATAGTACCCCTGCTCATTGGGTCTTAACCATTCCTGAAACCATCTCAGCTCCTGAGGAGTATGCAGCACCGACAACCGAATGGGCGTACAGGTTGCTGATTATTCACATCAACAATCTCTACCCTCGTAGGTATCTATTTGCAAGCACTCCTGGGTGATGGGAAGGATTTACAGTTGAGTGGCTTCCTCAAGACCACAACTGCCATGACCGGGATTCGAACCTACCCTCCAATGATTCGGTCATCAGAATTGAGTCCGATGCACTAGACCGCACGACCATTACATACTATTAGTGCCCACTGAATTGCAGGTCCAAATCTAGGGATCTCTCTATTGATCTAAGTAATCATAACGATCAGTCTGTTCCTAGCTGAATCATTCTCTTAAGGCGTAACCGTCTGCCCCTTCCATTTGACCTGAAGCTTTTATTCTCGTAAGATACAGAGAGTGGGACTGCCCCCCCCCCCATCCACAGAACCAATAATTTGTACTTCAACTAGTTTTCAATTTCCTGGATACTACACAACTGATGCAGAAATAAACCAATCACCTCTTTTAGCTCTTCTTCTGAATTATTATTTTTAATCTTTTAACTGTGTTTTGAACCTGTGTTTAATTTTTCTTTGTAAATGTGGGGTCCTTTTTATTACAAACCCAAGGGTACCATCACACTACATGTACATGTACTAAGCTCACAAACACATAACAAGTCACATGTCAAAATGTTGTATTTCATATTTGTATTCTTTTTTATTCATTTTTTTATTTTATTAAGATTTACCCTAGCCAGACAATTTTTGCCATGGGGCAACTTTCAGTTATAGACTTGTATGTATACAAGTTAAATATAGCGTGAGTAAACGAATTACTGCATTTGTACTGAAACGCTCGTGGCACTCCCAAATGTTGACGATCAGAACCTTCAATTCCTATCTTTTTCTGGTCGTGATTCCGAGACTTTTCCTTGTTATTTTAATTGTCATTGTTACACAGTTCTTTTGTGGGGGTACAGCACACACACAATGACCGATGGCAAAACAAGATGTGTGTGCCTACTTCCTACATGTACATGTGACGGGACTCACAAATATCTATGGTTCAATTTATGGTTTGTTCAACGGTACACATACATTAGGTATGAAAAATTATTATATAGTCACGTACGGTGTACAAGTACACTGTATCGTTCGGATTCATGTTCATCTTAATCCATAGCTACTAAACATTGAGTCTATTTACAGTAAAAAAAAATTATTTACATTATTTTATTGCTTTTCAAAATCGAAGCCAAAGGCTGATTGACATGAACATTTGCGATGAAACAAAAACACAAGACAGTCATTATTTGAGAATTGGAGATGAATGGAAAATTTTATTTGTGTATATGGGTACATCTTTTTTGTGGCACATCAGCAGTTTATATATGAAATGACTTTGCATTGTTGTAATTCATTGTGTGTTTGATTTATTAGCATCATTTTGGGGGCGAAGTTTTTGTTATTAGAATATTAAGAGCCAGTTAGCTAGCCCCTAGATGCTTCCCTGTTGGAAACAGCCTCAATCCTCAATCCTCCAAAATCAACCAATATGAGCTGGAAATCTGGCTTTAACCAGTTGGAAAAATGGCAAAGTTGGCAACGACATTTTCTACCAGTGAGTATCTTGAGCATGTGACTTATGTGCAAATTAGGTCGCCAATGTTTACGGAGCATTGTAAACACAGGCCTCAATGCTTTTTTTGAAGGGGCAAGGGCACCAAGGCATTTTCTTCTCAGTAAAGGGCACCATTATGAGGAAATTGTAAATGTTTACTGGAACATTTTAAGGGGCACCAAGGCAATGACCAGGGGCAACGGAGGCAATTGCTTCCATTGCCACCATGAAGTATCAGCCTGTAAACATGTGAAGATGTTCATGTCAATGACTACAAAACACAAAGAGCATCATGGAGCTAATACTGTTCCAGCTTCTTGACTTTGAGCATTGTAAAACAATCCGCAGCACTTACACAGCCTGCAGAGTCCAGCTTTTTCCTGAAGGCATCACAGTCTACTAATCGAAACATTGGGTTGTTACACAACTTGTTCTTTTCAGAACCACTGCATCTCATAGAGAGATTATTGTCATGGCCGAGTGGTAAAGAGCACCGGACTCAAGCTCTGGTATTTCTAATCAGCAGAGTGTGGGTTCGAGTCCCGGTCTTGACACTTATGTCCTGAAGCATTTGTTTTGTCCTTCGGATGGGACATAAAGCTGTAGGTCCCATATGTAGTTTAGTGCACGGAAAAGAACCCAGTTACACTCATTGCTATTAAGATAGAAGGAGTTTGCCCCTGTGTTTCTGGCAGTGGCTGCTGAATGCGCCGCAGCACCTCGTAAACTCTTATTAATTGCTACATAAATTGGTCTCATATTTCAAAGAATTTCAAAAACCTGTCTTAAAATGTTTCGGTTTGTTCAAGCACCCTGAGTACCTTTTTGGTAGATATGTGTGCTATGTGAGACTATACATGTATATTATATTGTATATACATGGTCTTACCATAAACCTACACTAGATTGTGTTTCCACCATGCAAAGTTTCAAATCCTGCTGACAGTTATACAAGTGTTCTTTGACACATATGGGCTGTTGTGAAATGACCATGGCGAACCAAACAAATGTACGTAATTATTCCAATGTCCTTCTACATGTAGTTGTCCATGGCTATTCATGGAAGTGTACACCTTACAGTGCATGGGAGAGAAAACAACAGCAGCAGCTGTGGCAACCGGATGTAATTTGACTCCCGCCACTGCGACCTGACCACTGCGGCTTACTCCTGTCCGAAACACAAAAACCTGTACATGTATGGGCAGTACTGCCATATGTACGCAATCTGAAAGTACTTGTTGTTAAATCTTTCATGGGATTAAATTGGGTTTTTTTATTTTAAAAAATTTACTTGCGAAATCGGTAAGAAAACTTTGTGGTTGTTCCCTGACTGTATGGTCAAATAAACCACGGGGATATTGCCTGTCACCAGACTATGTTAGGATGCATATATTTGCGTGTGCATGCATTAACCATTATTGCTTTGTCCTTCGGGACAGGGACATCTACATGTATAAGCCGTTGGTCCCGTGTGGTGTGTAATGCACGTAAAAGAACCCAGTTACACTTATCGCTTAGAGAAAGAGTTTGCCTTGAAATGAAATGCAACGCATGAAATGTATTTGTGAAGTAGTCCATGACTGTTTTCTTGTTCTGCACCATAGCAATGACATAAAAATAAACAGGTGTTTAAAATATTACAACAGCACAATACAGTACAAAGAGCACAACAAATCCCTAGAAACACTACGTGATGATTGAAAATTATCTTGTAAAAATTGGTTTAAACAATCAAAAAAAAAAAATAATAACTACAGGAAATTTGGTAAAAATGAAAGGTGTTTGTGGTTTTTGTCAGACTTGAAATAATATATTCTACCAGGCCTGTTACAGGGCTCGAATTTTGGGTAAAACTTCACAAGATCGGAGGGCTTGTAGCTTGAAATGTTTACCTGACCAGAAACTATTTTACAAGACCAGAATCTAAATGAGAAAGAACTTTCTACAAAGAGATTTATCTCATTAGTCTTATGGGTAAGTTTTACGAGACTCAATCACACTCAAAGGCAACATTTGAACATAATTTTTTTTAAATTAAAGATATTACACATTATTATTCAAGAAATAAACCACAAGGGAAACTGACTGACAGTCAGTTTCCCTTGTGGTTTATTACTTGATATTTGTAATTAAAAAGTCGCATCCCCTTAAGGTGATCCCGTGGCTGCTGCTTCCCAGGTTGTATCGTAAACTTGGGTGTGATCCCTGGCTACACGGCAGCTAACGGTTGAATGGCTTCTGACTGGAGTGGCACCCCAAACAAAGATATTGACCAATAGGGAGACCGCCAACATAGGGCTGGATAGCTCAGTTGGTAGAGCGCCTCTACGTTAATCCGGAGGTTGTTGGTTCAAATCCCGCTCCAGTCAATTTGTCTTTGTTCAAACCCAAACATTATTATTTAATTAAACACAAAAGACAGTCGGTCTTGTTCACTCTTGAGTTTACTGGCCTGATGCTAAAATCCCTGGCCTCGGGCCTGCAGTCTAGTGTAAAATTTGAGCCCTGCCTGTTGGAAACTAGACAGTTTTGAAGTAGATGAGTTTTGTCTAGTTCAGTGGCTTTAATTAAAGGCGGGCTCATAAATAGATTTGATGCTTTTAACATTAACATGTATGATCTTACTAGCAGACTTAGTGACCATATATGTGCAGTCACATGATTTGATGGATTTCTACGGAGAGAAAGTAGAAATTTTAACCACTAAAAATGAAGCTTGTGTCACGACCCAATTCATCTGATGCCATTATCACAATAAATTTAGATGCAGCATTTTGGGAGTCAATGTCCTTATGTTTTCAGTGAAGTGTGCATTTTAGGCCATGCAGCGTTAACATTCTCACCATATTTTTTACGTGCAGTTTTGACTCCCAAAGTGGCAAGTACTGCAGACTATAGCTAAGTGTGATATTGGTGGAAGGGGTCTATAGGGAGACAACAAAATAGTTGTAGGTTTATTTAAGGATAGGTATGCGCTCTTTTCTATGCAGGGGCTAGTGTGAAGAAAGACACATCTTTGGTGAGTTTGCACAGTACAGATCCATTCAGTACGTGTAGGTCGTATCGCCTCACATATTGGATGAATGAGTACCAAGATTGCAAAACCAGATGGTTTGGTCTGATCCGCAAAAAAAGTAATAATACCCAACCAGGGATCAGAGAATTACAGAGACAAATATCCTTGAGTAAAAGATGCCATCTTAGACGGCACCAAGGATGTAGAGGGGATGATGATGGAATCAAGAGGAAGGTCTGGTGAACAGGTGCAAGGGAAGGTAGGAGCTGTCACCGGGAGCACTACGTTAACCTCCAGCAATCGGGAATTAATCATTCCACAACACAGCTTTAAATTATTCAGAACAACAGCACCTGCTCCTACCGAGTTTTTGCATGATGGGGCTCCTGGATTGTTTTGAACTTGATTAATATTTCTGTTGATCTGGTGGGTTTTATGAGTAGGCCTCTGTCATTTCCGATGTGATTCTGCTTGATTTTTTCAATAAGGAGGAAAGTACGGATGAAGGTGTGTGCACTTTAGTGCAATTCACCATTAATGACATGAGAACTGGGAACTGGGAACTGGGAGAGTAGACAGTAGTGAGAGGAAATGGAGGTCATAGTTCAAGAACCCCAGGAAAGTTGTCCTACATAAACGGTCTTGTGAAAATAAGATAACAAGCAAACACTGGATGGGAAGCAACATGAAGGTCTCTCTCCCCAGTATTAGGACAGTATTCATGCAGAATATACCACTTGAAATATATCGCACAAGGCACCTAACTCACTTGAATTATGCATTAAACTGTCTCACATGTACAGCAACACAGAGCAGACAGTGCATTTGCTTATTTATTACCGCTTGGTTTGTTCAAGTTTACATTCAGTAATCGATGTCCCCCCATTTTTCAAAAGGTTATACTTTGACGTTGTCACATCCTGGAATTGACTGCCGCTATTCATCTCCCTCCCTTGACAAATAATTACTTGAGTCCACAGTGTGCCCGAGATTCTCATCAAACGCTCCTGCACTGCCCCTTGAATCGTATGAAAATACAGAATCTATAAAATTCTGATGAAAATAGAAACTCTTCGGGTAAAGATAAAGAAGTTCATTCGACTCATATTTCCAAGAGTCAATAGTTTATGCGATCAAATTTGCACGAGTCTCGTGGGTCCGGGCTCCAGCCAGGGAGATGTGTGTCCTCGCGTTTCACTGTCAGACCCTCTCTAGTTTCCCAGCCGGTCACAACCACGTACTCACACAGACACTGGCTGCCCCGTACATGAGTCCCAGATCTTAGCTAATGGGTATGGATTTTATAGGGCAGTCTCTTTTGCGGTAATGCGTGAAATCAAATTTTGTAAAGAGGTCCTAGTGTCGGGAATACGTAACGGGACTTGGGGGAACGTGATAAACGCTTAGAAGGAAGACTTTGGGAGTATGAATATCTGAAAAGATTGGTGAATAGGGGTAGGGGAGGAGCGTTTGGTATGACAAGGGAGGTGCACATGGAAGAGAGCTGAGCATGACTTACTAATGCAACTTTTTATCTAGTCTGGAATGCAATCGCTTCTGTAGATAATCATAATGTTAGTACATGCAGGTCCATGTACATCTACATTCCGTTAACAAAACTCCAGTGCAGCTGAAGTAACTGTGCAAGTTTGTTTTGGATACAAATCTTATTACTATTGTTCTATTATTGTTTATCTTGTATTTTTTGCACATCACAGTCAAACCTAAGACAACCATATCAAACTAGAAGCATTGTTCTTCATTTGGCGCTTCCAGTAAAGTACAATATAATAAGTTTGATTCCCTTCGTTCAAATTCTTCAGATTCTGAGTGTAGTCTAGGTTGTGATGCTTGATATTATTGAAATTTAGCACATCTTTCCCATTTTACAGTATAGCAACTTGAATGCATGATACATAATTGGTGTTTGGATATATAGGAGGCTGCCAACTCTCCCTGATTCTGCAGAAAGTTCCCTGAAAGTAAACCAATCTTTCCATGTTCTGATCAACAAATTTGAAAATCTCCCTGATTATGGAAACTTTTCCCTATTATGTTGAATGTAATTTTGAATATCTCCCTGATTGTTGTACAAAATCTCCCTGGTTGCAAGATGGAAATGTTGTCAGTCCAATCCTTAAGTTCTCGACAAACGCATTAATCAATCAACCTGTGAAGATTTCACCCAATAAAGTGGTCGCGTTTTCTGAGAAAATAGTGAATAAGTTTTGTACGGGATTGTGTGCACATTCGTATGTAATGTATGTGTTTATTTTAATTCAAACTAAAACCCAAGTTAGAAGGATACTATTCTTACATGTGGTGTTATTACAGATGGAAATGTTTTTTTCATGACACCTGTAATAATATCAAGGTTCATCAAACACAAGCTTTCTGATTAAAAAATCCTTCACGTGTTTTTTCCAATCAATGCCAAATACTTTTTAAACCGTATAATCTTTCTCTTCGTGTGATAATTTCCGGAAGAATCTTGTTGTCAACAAAATACTGTTCAAGTCTTCCCTTTAATAACGCAGCCAAAGTCAGTTCACCAATACACTGAATACGTCTAACTATTTTAATCCATTTCGCTAATCGTTCACAAGTGCAACAGACTGGGCTATTCAGATTTCCAAACTAAAACCACCTGGAACCTTAACCATGGGAAGATCCTCGATCCAATATTGACCGCTGGCGCCGGAAAAGCAGCTCAAGCAAGCCACCCGCCTTGGGGGACATGAGAATATTGGGGGAGTGTCCCGTTACCCTTCAGGACAAAACATCATAAATAAAGGAAATACATCTTTGTGGGTGTTTTACCCGCTCAAAAAGTAATATCGGTAGACTTTGTTTAGGCATGTTTAAGTAAATGTTGTTGGAGTAAAGCGGTTATCCACAGATTGTTATTGTTCAGTCCCGGTGTGAACATTTTGACGCGATGAACATTCCTGTGACAGATTGTGAGACGTCGTTTTTTATTTTATTTTGCCACTTCTGTCAAGGGAAATGAAACTCAAACTATATATGCAGTGAATTTAAATGAAGACTTTGAAAACAAGACATTTGTTGGAAATAAAATTGGCCTGTAAACACAGAAGGCATGGTCCATTTTTTGAAGAGCTTCGAAGGGGTACTTTTGCAGATAACTGGGATACACTTGAGGCATACTCACATCGGATGCTTTGTTGATGCGGACATAAACCAATGTTTATTTATGTACCGTTGCGGTAATTTGCAACCGAGTGTTTGCTCGTCAAATTGCTGTAACTTGACAGAGACACATTAATGTGATGATTGACATGCTTTAAAGTGAGTCAGGTGCAAATATCCTTCAGTTCACAGTGGGCCTTTTCCTTTGTAAAGTTAACAATGTTAAGTTATTATTATTTTTATTATTAATATTAATGGTTTTAAATATTAAAAACTGCAATACAGCGGCTAAGAGCCGAAATATACAGTTTACAAAAAACAGTCATTAAAAATCTAATAAAAGCACCAGCAGTACGTTACATAAAAAGAATGAAATTTCAAAAAATAATTAAGAAAAATATAAACACACATGCAACAAATTTGTGACAGAATAATACACAAAAAGCCCAAAATGCTTGATTAGATTAAAATTCACCAACTGCTGATTATCCAAAGGGCCTGTCCACAAGATAAAAGTATTGAAGTAGGACAGAAAGCATCATTTACGCCAAAATAGTCACTATTTTTTGAAGTGAGGTCGCTCATGCAACAATACAAAATTATTCTTATTACCTGGGCATTTGAAGATCATTGCACCAACATTCACATATTGGTTGCATGTGCAGAGTCTTAACAACTTGGAATTACTCCCCACCCACCAACAGGATTGCATGCGCTTAAAACCTTTGTATTAAGGGAGTAAGACTTTAAGATTGCGTACTCATGAATAGGCTCAAGGCTTGAATTTCAAGAAAAACTTCAGGCAAGGAAAAATGTTGCTGTCGAGTCCCGAGTAAAAAACATCTGATGTTCCCCATACCTGATTTTGGTGACATCCCAAGATAGCTTACAAATTCTCACATCTGCCCTCGACCTTCTCATGGAATCACTTTCAGGTTATATGTGTCTCTATCAACTAGCAGAAATCTACGTTCACTGTGCAGATTTCTCAGATAAGTCTAAAGTAGACAGGCTTCATCAAAAGCAGAGTTTTACTCACTCTCTTTGTTGACTTGGACTGTCACGGCTTACTGTGATCTACAGTTTTATAGACAGGGCAGAAAGAGTAAGCCACTTCAGTCCAAATGGCAATGGCAAAAATTGAAATGCCATGGCATGCTCCCCGATGCATGTAGTCTGTAGATAGTCATCTTTCGTGCAAGAAAGTCAAGGTGGTGCGGGAGTTTAAGTGCAAGATTTGTTAATATCTTACAAAAACATCGATCTATGGGTGTGCCATTCTGACTTTATCGGATTTGATCTGGAAATGTTGAGCTGGTTTGATGAATGGTGCTTTTAGAGCTATGACATTAGGGATTGTTGCAATATGTTTCATTCCAAATTGATGTGTTGCTAAATCAAATGTGAAACTGCCTTGAGCCAGGTTTATGAGAAATTGAATTGGATTATTTACAAGGTAGCATGGGTCTGTGTCATCTGTCCACCATTATTTTGTGTCTAGCTCCCCGTGTGCAATTGCAGTGATGAGTACTGATTCACATTACACCAAAAAGGGATTGGACTATTTTGCGCTTTCTGTCGTGGTTTGGTTTACGTTGATTTGAGTTAGAGAAGAATATGGTGAAGGTTCGGTTGCATAAAGTGAATTGCCATCTGGATCCCAGTCTGGCGTCAGCAAGTAGAATGGTCTTGTTATGTTTGTAAATGATCCGTGATCAAAATGAGTTTTAGAACTTGATCAATTAAAGGTACACATTGTCGTGTCAGTGCAAAAACATTGTGAGAATGTCCGAATCCAACATAGAGAACACTTGTTTTTTTAATAATTTATTTCTACCCTTACACCAATGTGTATTAAGCACTGTATACTCAGTGCTTTCCCAAGTTCTGTGAAAAAAAATATCCACAGGCAAATCACTCGGGTGGGATTCAAACCCATGACCTTTGCATTGCTAGAGCAGATGTCTTGCCCCTAGACCACCGAGCTAGCCCGGCATGATTTGCCAGCGGATTTTTTTTCACAGAACTCGGGGAAAGTTTTGAGTATATAGCGCTTAAAACACATCGGTGTATAAAGGGTGAAAACAATTTATATTCTTTAACCACAATGCAAAATCAACATCTATTAAACTTGTTTTTTCCCTATTTTTACCTAATGCAGGCCAGAGTTGATGGTGAAGAAGTTACGCTACTATGCCAGGCTGATTGTGGTCTGCTTACTACTGAGGAAACTTGACCATGTTAAAGAGTTAACCAAGGTGAGAGTTTTCATCCTTTTTGTCTGGATTTTTTTCGAGACTCAACCCATGGAGGATTAAACAGGAGACTGAGCCATTAAGCTCCACCCTGCCAAAGCAACTGTCTGTGAATGATTCTCATGTGGGTAATGTCTATCACACATGTGTCTCACTCTGCCAAGCAAAGCACATACCGTCCAACTGATGTAATGGGACTCCTCTTGATTATGGACCCCTTGCATTGGCCGCCGTCGTTGAGGTCAAACAATGGAAACGTGCACTCGCCACGCACAACTCTCAGCCAATGATAGGTCTTTCTTTGACCTCAGTGAGGGCGCTGTTTGGGCTTGTGACGTCATATGCAAGGGGTCTTTTAGTTCAAACAAAACCCTAAGATAAATTATTGAAATGAAAGTTCTATTTCAAAATGGGCCCAGATGTTGTACCATATTAATATCGGCGTAATAATTTATGCATAATGAATGGTCCGTGTGCGAACTTGACCCGAATGGGAGAGCGGCCGGGGTTTGCGGGTGGGTTGCGGTCCAGGTTTTGGTGCTGCACGTGATTCGTGCCGCACGTCAACATTGTTTTCATTGCGCATTCGTAAATCATCAGCCGCGCTTTCATACCTTGCGTTCGTTCATCCTCTTTCCAAAAAAAAGTGAAATCAATCAAATTTTGAAATACAAAAAAAATAAAAATAAAAAATCATACCCCCTTAGTATGATCACCGGACCAATAAAAGGCCGTACGAAAATTTGCAGCCCGATCTATACAGGCACCTGGGAGTTTTTCTTACACAAACAGACACGTTACTTGCATTAGTATATGGATGGTGGCAGCTTGTTTTAATTCATTCAGTGATGTGATTTCAATGAGTCCTATTTTTTGTCAGACTTTTGGATGCACACTGATGGTTGTGATTGGTCGATGCATTGAAGGCGGAGCTTAATGGCTCGGTAGATTTAGGCGCCTTTAGGATTACAGTTATTCAGTATAATTATACTAAATACCCTCCGAAATAAGTATGGCCTAATTTAGTTTTCAATTGCTGGTAATAAACAATAACATGGTTGAATGTCACATAACGGGATGAGCTTTCAAAAAGCGCTGCAGTGTATGCATTTGGAGACCACTTAAGACCAACGTCTACCCAAACTACAAAGCAATATGTAATAGATAGGCCTAGTTGAAGTCAACGACCGCATGACACCTACACTTATTACAAACTGCAGGTTTATTAAAGGAACCACAGAAAACGTGTAAACACAAAATCTTTGCAACATTTTAAGCTACAAAAGCCAACAAAGTTGAAAGTGTAATATCACAGATTATCATTTTCAGAAAAGAGACCCTAGGTCATGACTGAAGTCAGTCATACAAGTTGAATTCTGGCAATTAAGCTTGAAATCTGGCTTCCAAAAAAGACGAATATCATGAGGCCATTTTCTATCAGTGCAGGTAAACTTTTGCAACACTGGCACATGATCTAGTTAATGTAAACTAGGTCTCTGGTATTTACTGACCCCTGTGTGTATAAAGCCGCATTCGCATTGGACTTAAAATGGTTAACTTACCGCCGCAAATTGTTAACTTACCGATATTAAGTCAAAGTGCGAACAGCCGGTAACTTACCGGGGTGGTAAATTACCGCCACAGCGCTGTTAACTTAACAGGCCGATTCGAGTCGCGGGTAACTTAACAATGTTAACTTAACAGGGACAAGAAGTCCAATGCGAACGCACCAGCCAGTAACTTAACAGTCAGGGAGGGCGCCCTCTTGAGATCTAATTTGTCAACCTACGCGGCGTCCCTGGTAAGTTACCGGACACAAGTTAATCCAAGTGCGAACAGCTGTTAACTTATCGGGCCGTTACCGGCCCGGTAAGTTACCAGACCCAAAAGTCCAATGCGAACGCGGCTTTAGTCTTTGCAACACAACAAGCAAACACATTACAGACAACAAGGCCTGAAATAACCCCAGGCAGGGTCCATTAATTGTCAACTTTGGGCCAGTAACCTGACAACTTAGCCCAGTGCTTCACTGTTTTTTGCTTTATTCCCACACTCTTTTATTATTTACTCATTTAGACAAAAGCTTTTCAACTCCACTCTTCCTTGTAAAAGTTCAGCAAATGCAAGGAAAGAAATAATTACGGTCGCGCAAAAAAGATTTGGCGAAATTTTGTAGCTTCAAGACTTTCCGTCCGTTGGGATTTGACCCCTGGGTGCATTTGCTGATGGCTTTTGGAGGTAATGAACTTAGATGAGCTTCTCAGATTGATTACTGTATACTGCTACATAAAAGCCATTTTACAATTCAGGTACCCCTGCTGTAAAATAAGCTTTTAGGCTGAACGTCTACAGCCAGAGGATGCATCAAGTGCAAATGAATGCATCTATCTGTTGCGTTCCACATTCACCTCACATGTAATTCACAATTTAGAAAGCGAGTCACAGAAGTAAGGAATAAAAGTTGTCTCGGGTTTCACGGAGTGACCGTAAAAAGCTCTAATTTTAAAAATTTGAACCGCATGGGAGAGTTAAGTGCCCATTCTCGGACCAGACAGTGTCAACTCACGCTTATTTTTATTGGCTTTTTTTTCCCTCTTCATCCTAGAGTAATTGTGCAGCTGTCCTTTGCAGTAATTGGAATGGATGGTGATTTGTGTCCCGTCATTATACAAGGAAAGGTGTATAGGGTTGAAGGAAATACTTCAGAACTCTCCTCTGAGACTTGTACAATATGTTAGTTCCGAGAATGATCAAATGACATTTCAAAGTATGATTTGATTGGCATTTATAGAAAGATGAACCTTTTCTATAAACTCTAGGCACTTCTAAGAGCTTGCATGAGCAAATAATCAACCAATATTTTGTATCTAGACCTTCATATGACATTACTGGAGTAGGGAGCCTTCATGCGGAGGTCGCTTACCCAGTACACTGGGCTTGCGTTTCTGTTGTTTCATCAGGGTCCGATTCATGGCTCTGCTTACTGAGGTATTTTGCGTTTACAGCTTAATAGAATTACAAGCTTTACAGGGCATTGTAAGCGCAGAATTCCACGTTAAGCTGCACCATAAAATTGTACCCAGTGCTGTACCTCTATGATGAGGATGGGATGACGTTAATGCATATAAGGCCAATTTCACTTTGTACATGTCTCATTTAAGCCATGTCCGAAATAGTGGCTGCGGCTGTAGCTTGATCAACACATAAACAAACATAGGATGCCCATAACAACAGCCTTAGTAACAGCCATAGCTGCAGCTGCCAATTTGGACATGGCCTTACAAACAGGACTACTGTATGTTTGTTTTTTCCCCATTAAAAAAAATTGAGATTGAACAAAGAAAATGACTAGAGCTGGATTTGAACCAATTACCTCCGGATTAAGGTACCAACTGAGTTGGGGGTTCAACCCCGAATAGTTTTTGTTTTTCCCTGAAACTTTGTTTTTCTATTTTGTTTTTGTGTACAGGAATTGAGCAAGAATGTGGATGAATACAAAGGACACTATGACTCTGAGGATCAGATGGAATGGGCGTTGGTTCTGGGGGAAATCGAAGCATTCACTGAGGTAAGAATCAAAGCAGAGTTCCAAACACAATGCCAGGATGAAGGGCCATTTGTCAGAAACCCTATAATCCAATTTGGTTGTGATCATGTAAGTCCATTCTTGCTTATTTCGTGTCGCGACTTCAAAAATACAAAGTACTAAGAAGAGTCACTCCTTAGGAGTGGGAAGTCAACCCAACTACAAATCAGACAGCTCTGTGCAAAGTTTCACTCTTGGATGCCACGGAGTATGTATGAGGACTGTCTCGCTGCATAAATTGCCTTGGAAGTCCCTGTCAGCACGAATGCCTGCACACACATGTTCCTTACTTAGAATAGCTCAGACTCATAGAGCAGAGAGTAATGTACTATAAATCTGGCCACTGGCATTTACTGAACGTGTAACGCACATAATTCTCGCAATAGCCGATAATCCAAATTCTGGTCTTTCAATTCATCACCCCCCCCCCCTCCCCGACCATCTACATAACCTTTTCATGAACTGTGAGTTAAAACTCTTGTTGAGAATAAGAAACATTGCTGGCGGTTGAATGAAGGGAAGGGAATATTGTACGATTGCACCTACAGAAGACTGATTTTAAGATTTGTCTTGTATATGTCACTGGTCTCCAGATAGGAATCTACTCCCTCCTCCCCCCCCCCTCTCTCGTCTTACTTACTTCAGTCTGTCAACAGTGCTTTGACTTAATCAGCAGTACCATTCTCTTGGAATCTGTAGTGTCTGCTGAATGTTGTAAGAGTTTGGGGGAATGAGAGATATTTGGCGCTGTCTGGCCGTCTGCCCTAATGGGATTGGCTCACCTAATTAGTGGATTCACAAAGAGATGTAGCCAAGCTGGGAAGGAGAAGATTGTTGGGGAGGGGTGGACCAATCTGATTATATCTGTCCGAATCAATACTGCAATAAAAGCACACCGTGGTTAATGTCTTTTGCAGCTGATGTGTGTATGATTTATGTGGAGACTATCAGCTCTCTTAAGTATTAGGATCTGACATGTGCGTTACGAGGAGATGTTTGAAATATAAGGACTTGGCTGTTGCAATCTGCTTTCCAACCAAAATGACCTATGGATAAATGGAGAAAAACAAATTGGGGTTAATGGCCTGATGTTTCGACCCTAGCAGTCTTTCTCCCACATATAAGCAGTTATAGGTTGGCTTAGTGGTTTCATTCCCTGCCTTTCACCCATGTGGACTTGGTTTGAATCCCACCTCAGACCGGAGCCTTGCATGTGGATTGGTTTTTCAGCTCCTACCTGATTGCATAGGTTTTCTTAAACTGAACAGTTCTTCTCATTTCCTATTCATCCTGTCGTTGGCACTAATGGTGCTGTTGGATGTGTAATCAAATAAATAAATAAATACATAAATAAATAGATGAATAAGTAAATAAATAAATAAATAACAGGAGTGAACAGGAAAGAGCAGAAAGCAGTCAGAATAGCAGATGATGAACAAACAAAAGTAATCTTAATTACTTTGCAATATTTGCAAAAAGAAATTTAACAAGATCCAAAGATGATGACCTTTCTTTTGCGAAATCACAGCCCATACTTTTAGTGGTTGGCTAAAGTATAGCGGCCCTCACTGCAAAAAATACAACAATGTTTCACTTAATACAATAATGCTATCAAAATACCCATATCAATAATAAATCATTTGTGCCACCCAAAACACATATTCATCAAACAGAAAAGATTTTAATTTAAAAATTTTCATTAAAAGAGCAAACTTGTGCCAACCCAGTGATAAATAAGTGATACGGAAGGTCACTCATTCAAAATGTCGTTGTTTGTGAACAAACGAAAGGTCTACACCACGTTTTCGTGTGAACTGAAGACTCCAGAAAATCTCCTCCATTGCTAACTGTCACACCATGAAGCGAGTTAATTTTGATTTATTAATTAAACAAGGTGATCCATTGGCTGCCGCTTCCCAGGTTGTATTTTAAACTTGGGTGTGATCCTTGGCTATGCGGCAGTTACAGGTTGAATGGCTTCTGACTGGCACCCCTCAGCAAAGATATTGACAAAGTAGGCATACCGCCAACCTAGGGCTAGATAGCTCAGTTGGTAGAGTGCCGGTGTTTTAATCCGGAGGTCGCAGGTTCAAGTCCCGCTCTAGTCAATATTTCTTTGTTCAACCCCCAAAAATCTAATAATTTTCAAATTTCTTCATGAATAAAGGGTTGTACAAACATTATGACCAAATATTTGCATACCATCCCTTTAGTACCATCCCCTTATCTACCAACATTGTACCTTCTTCTAAAATCTGCAGATATTAATTTTGTTATATTAAAAATCCCCTCAATACAAAATTTATAAATAATCCTGAATGGACAGCAATAACATACAGTGCCACACCGATTGTCCGAAGACTAAGAAAAATGATGATGGAGTTTACGCCCGTGGCACAGACACTGCGATTACTTAGACCTGCCGGCAAATCACCTGGACTAAGTTTCAAACTCTTGTTTAAAACATCAGCTCATTAAAGGTATCTGAATTACATTGCTGAAAGGCCTGGCTGGCATGCAGCCCCCTGTACAGATGTGCCCTCAATCCACGTCTATCCAATCCACAAAAGTTACGGCGGGTGCACCAAACCAACCAATGCTGAATGCTAAATATTCAGACATACCCCCAAAATTATTGAAAAGTCTCTCAGCCTCTTGAAATCAAACTAAATAATGTTTAGCTGACAATCGAACATGCTTTGTCTTTTCAAGTTTTAGTTGGTTAGCTGTTCAACTTTTGAGCTATGCCCCTCTAAAATTAAAACACCCCTGAATGGGTCAACTGGCCAGACACCAGCTTGGAAAAAGGCATAATATTGGACCATTTTCCACCAACAATCCTTGAAAGTCTTGACCGTCAATTCTCTGATTGGCAGAAAAAGTTGTGGGTTTACATTTTATTCATGAGGCTTGGAGCATGATTTTCTCGCTGGTTAGTACAGTGCACATGATTGGTATCTTTACTGAAGACATAAAACAAAACTTCTCCTTCTTCATTCTCAACCCCCTCCTCATGTTCCATTTTAAAAACCCTCACTGTTCAAGAGACAGTATTTGGCATGTTGAAATGTGTTTCGTTGACTGACTGGTAGTGTCCATGTAATTTTATTAGCTGTACTCAAATAGTCAATATTGCACTCACAGAATCAATATATCCTCATTAACTGCCCTCTTAGTTGCGTTTAGCTCGCTTAAAAAGTCAATACTTATTCTGTAGATGCAGCTATGTACTACAAGCCAATATGTAATGTACTGATCCAACACTGTATATTATTTCATGTTGTGTGTAACCAACATTTAAAGGTGTGTGTTTATTACATCATTTAGTTTTTGTAAAAATTACATCAAAAATGATTAGGTGCCCCCATTTTGATGAAGACAACATTTTATTCTTTGCCAGGGATTTGTGCTTGTTTAAACATGCGTATTCAGAAAGTTCAGTTTAGGCAATCGAAATAAGCAGCAGTGATGGGGGGGGGGGGGGGTTCAAATGCAATTTTTTTGCAGAAGCAGTATGTAAAGGTATTATACAGGTTTGGTAAGGGTAAAGAGTATCATTGTTAATTTTAGTCTGAAAGCTTACTGATTATAAAGTTCATACAAATTTTTCTGTGAAATATTTCCCTCTGAAATTAAGTCATATCGGAGAAAAATATCTGAAAACCTAACAAAAACACAACTGATTTTTTTGTTACAACCATAGGCAATGTGTTTTACATGCTGAAAACTGTGCATGGTTTTTCACTATTTTCTCCTGATTCACACAACGGATTAAGCTCAAATTTTTACAGGTTTTTTTATATGGTTTATCACACAAAGTATGAACGCTGTCTGCGACTCATTTGTCATTTCTACTAATCCTGTATAATACCCTTAAACAGTATTTTAGATTTCAAAATTTCTTGGGACCATTGATTATGATATAAACTTTCTAATCAGTGAGTTTTTAGATTGAAACTTTCCTCTAGTTATCACCAAACCGGTAGTTTACCTTTAATATTCAGAAAGTGTGGAGCCCAAATTGACTGTTTGCGTGCACACAACTATCTTATAATACTCCGTCTCACAATGTAAGTGCATTGAGTGTTTATGCATGGCTGTACAATGAGGTTATTTCCTCATCCAATTTACATTCATTTCAGTCAAAATATTTTGATGGATAGAGTGGAAACACACTATTATGGAGACACCTGTCAGTGGCGGATGACAAAAAAAGTCATGACATTTTCTCTGAATTCTACTCTTAAAGGGATGTTACATCTGTGGTTTGTGGAAGAGTAAATTCATAACAAGAAAAAACGCACAATATGAAAAATTCATAAAGTTAGGTTATCTTGTTTTAGTGAAAAAATAAAATAAACCTTCTATATTTTGTCAAGGAGTCTTTTACATGTTATTTTTGTGCTTATTTCGATTGCAGAAATCAAAATAAGCATTTGTGATTTTTGGGTAGCCCTAATTCTAACCCTATCCCTAATCCTAATATTAATCTTAATCCTAACCCTGACCCTAACCGGAATCCCAACCCTTTACCCTAAACCTAAACCTATTACCCTAATCCTGATCCCAACCCCAACCCCAACCCCAACCCCAACCCCAACCCCAACCCTAACCATTACCCTTACCCTTATCCACAATGTTAACCTAACCGTAACCATATTTCCTCAACTTAAACAGCATTCAGACAGATTTATTTCTCTGGAGTATTGGTACTGGTATGCGTAAACAATGCGTTACACTTTGAGCATTTTTTTACAAAGGCCAATAATCCAAGTGGAAAACATTTTACTACAAATAAAATTATGCTTAAATGAGTTAAGGTTTTGTTCAGCTTTTCTTTGCAAACACCATGTTCATTATGATTTTAATTTACTTCTGAAAATGCTGTTTTATTATGTTTTGTATTTTACATTAAAAAAACAAACCACTTTGTACTTTGCTGGTACCAGCCGATCTGTCTGGAATGCTTTCTCAACTTTCAGCAAATGAGTCATGTAAAGGTCACTTTTTAAGATGCAATAAACAATTTTTTTTAATTTTATGGGGGATAAAGAATGTTGTTTTAGCATTCCCCCTTACACCGATGTCTGTTTAAAACTGTACACTCAGTGCTTTGTGGGGAAAAAATGCCCAGGCTACTTGGATGGGATTTGAACCCTCGACCCTCGTATTCCAGAGCAGATGTCTAAACCACTCTTTTGAAATAATTGCATCGGGAATGAAGAATACTTTTTTCAAATTCACCCCTACACCGATGTGTGATAAGGATTGTATACTTAGCGCTCTCTTAGTCAAGATGGAATTGGTTGAATTTGAACCCACCCCACCCCCATTCTTAGGGCAGATGTCTTAACCACTCTATGAAAAGTTTCACTGAAATACGCTGGATTTTCAAAAGTATGAGCATAGATTCTGATAAAACTTTTACAGCTTGATTTAGCTGTTTCCTGAGGATTAGGTTGAAAGATTGAAATGCTTCCACTAACCATTGTTGGACACTAGAAATAGACCGTGCAAGTTTTGGGGGAACTTTGAGTTCCTGTGTATATTGTTTAAACATTTTAAAGGAAAAACAAAATCATGCACTTCAAATGAGCCCCAAGGCCTGAATATATGCGAAACATGCACCTTTATCATACTACCACTTTCTTTGGCATGTTCCCCCTGACTGCAGTAGGAATAACTAGTACTGATTCTTACTTTGCCAAAAAGGGCACAGACTATTTTTGTACACCCAGCCTCAGTTTGGTTTACGTTGATTTGAATGGGACAAAATGGCAGCATCGTGGTGAAAGTTATACAGTTAATCCCCGTCTTAAGATGTATTTTTTGATAAGATCCTTTCCATCCATTCAAAGCAACGACGTGTCAGACTTGGGTGTCAGACTTAGGTTCTGGACCAAGCCATGTGTAAGTGTTGCAAACTATGTATTTATGCAGTGCTAGATTTAAGATTGCCATTCGGTGGCTAGAGAAGGACTTAATTAGTTAAAGAGCTGATACACTTACACTTCAGTGGTTTATTTAAAAACTACACACGTTTGTCAACCAGGACTTCTCTTTGACCTCTCATTGTTTGGAACTTGAAGTATTTTTTTTTTTAGCGAGATCCCCATTGGTTTTGTTCATGAAAGCAAACCTAGGACGTCTTTGCTCTGTTAAAATACCCGGTAACCTGTTGTTAATTAGTCCTTGATTTCAACTGGTAAATACCCCCACACATCTGTGTAATAAAGGGAGAGTATACTTTTGATAATTGTCAAAGACCAGTACTCTCACTTTGTGTATCCCACCATATTGCTTAGAATAACTAACCTGTGAAAATGTGGGATCAATTGATCATCAAAAATGCAAGAAAATGATGGGGGGGGGAACACGAAACCCCCCTTCCCCAAACAAACCTTGTTGCATAGAACTCTGTGCTTTCAGATGCCTGAGAAAGGCTTCATGCCTGAAGCCTTTCTCAGATTCAAATTTTGGGGTAAAAATTTTCTCTTTCTCTAAAACTACAGTACTTCAAAGGGGATCATTTCTAGCGATGTTTTATAATATCAACATCTCTCCGGTGCTCTTTACCAATCACACATGTAGGGTTTTATGGTCACTAACTTGTGGAGTAATTACCAAAAGTACTCTGCCTGTAAGCAAATTACAAAAAGTAGAAGCATGGAGAATATGTCAAGTTAAAAGTATCATTACAAATTGTAACTAAAGAGGCAGCGCCAGAAGTATTGTATGGTTACAAGCTATACAGTTGTAGTATTCCTTCATGGTTTACACATAGATTGTGGACAGATACTTTCATCCTTCACTTCCAATCTACTTCCAAAGTAGGCTTGATTTATCTGAGCAATAAAAGTGTTCTGACCAAATTAGATTGGAATACAAATACAATGTAAGGGGCCATTCAAAATTTTCAATGTTTTAAAATTTAGACTTTTTTTCCAAAGTTTTTTGACCCACCCACCCACCCCTAATTTCGATTATAAAACATTGATTTGTTATGCAGTATTAAAATAAAACTACATGTGGTTTGCATTGTGCATGTACTTGCATATAGTACTTTTACTTGTGTGCGCTGCATGGATGTTAATAATGCACATTCAGGCCTCGCACCGGACCGCAGGCCCAGTTATTTTAGCCCTGGGCTAAAACTTTCATCAACTTTTGTTGTGACCAAAACCCATGAAGATTGATGAAGTTCAGAGGCCAGCTATGCGATAGATTTTTCAACCCCCTAAAAAATATTTTGTTTTACTCCGAAATTAACAGAATCGCCGCCCAAAAAAAAACTTGCTCCGGGGAAGAAAGAAAAAAATAGGCTATTTTATACAAAATTGTACAGATTTTTTTTTTGTGGAGGATTTTTTTTTCAAAATGCAAGAAAAACCTCTCCAGTATACTTCAAACTCACATAAGGTACACAGGAGATGTTGCTGGTTAATGTGGAGGTACGATTGTGTCAGATTATTTCCCCCAAGAAAATTAATTTCCGGCTAAAATGATGTGCAAAATCCTCCGCTCATGACTTCTACCTGTTGTGTTGAGTCTATGACGTGGGGCGCATTCAACAAATTTGCAAATCGGATTGGGACAAACTTGTGCGCAATTCGCGTTTTGCGCTCTGCTGAATTGCCGAATTGTCAGCTGAATCTGGTGAGAGAGCAAAGGCGTGCGCAATCTGCAAATTCGCGCTCTGTTTGTATGCCAGCCCAAGTTGATAATTCTGAAAAACTGCGTGCAATCTGAAGATTGTGCATTATTATATATTATTTTGTTTTCCCTGTCTGGCCCAAAGCGTGAGAAAATGGTTGCGGTGCGTGAAAGCGTGAGACTTGCTTGGTCTGCGGTCGCTACCTCCAAGAAAAATCACACTCGCATTTGACATGTTTATCGTGGTTGGAAAGTTATGGATTCCAGTCAACTCGACCACCGCTAGCCAACTCGTTTCCGACCAACTCGACCGTTTACCAACTCGATCAGTGTACTAACTCGACCGTTGTAACTCGTCTGTTGTCCAACACGTTCTTTGTTCAACTCGACCGCTGCAAGTAAACTCAACTCGTCCATTGTGCCGAATCGCCGTACCCCTAATGGTGTTTCACATAATGGGCCACGCACTTGGTGTTTCACATAATAGTGAGTCACACTGTACAGTTTATAATGTACTTGTACACATTGTACCTCGGGTCATCATGCGCATATAGGAACGCTGGTACGCAGGTCAAACGATCTAGCTTTTTTCCGTTTTTTTTTTTTTTTTTTATTATGAAAAGTGAATTTCGATTAATAATTATTTGAAAAAGAGGCTTTTGACCCACCCACCCACTAATTCGAGAAAAAAAAATCGAAATTTTAAAACATTGAAAATTTTGAATGGCCCCTAAAGTAATGCAGAGTTTGAGAAGCTACCTTTAATTTCTATTTAGTATGACTAATTAGTCGCGCAAAAAATACGTTGGTAGAGCGCCGGCAACATTAATCCGGAGGTTAAAATCCCACTCTATTCAATTCTTCTTTGTTCAAACCCAAATGCAAAATTATTTCATTGTACATAATGAGTGTACATACATGTGTAACAGTGAAGAATATCAGGTACATTTTTAGAGGGGGCACCAGTTGTTTTCTTTTATTTCTATGGGGGCACTTCTGGCCAGTTAAAGCTTTTGTTTGCATTTTCATTTGTCTTAAACATTACCATCATAATCTATGCAGTGACTAGTATGCCCTTTTTCAATGCTCTTGGTTAGGTTTTTACTTTTTGGGTAAGATAATCTGACGTGGAGCTAAAAACATAACTTAAGGGTAATAGAAAAATAGTTTTAAACATTGTGCAAGACTACATTGGTCTAGAAGCTTACAAAAGAAAACATTTTATTCTGGTCTTTTTAATCCTTCACACGGGGGTTGAGGGACACGTAGAAAAATTACAGGGCTTTAATTTTAATTTCTTTTTACTTAAAAAAATACATAAATTTTCCTTAAAAAACTTGGATTAGTTTCAGTATGAAAGTCTACTGATTAATTTGCTTTATTGTTTTATTCCAAAACAAGCATTACCCTGACAAAGGGATACAACAATATTTAAAATAATACAACAAGGTTTTACTTCATGATGGAAAAGTTAGCAAATTAAGCAAGATAACGTTCTTCATCTTGCCCATGCCAACACTCCTGAGAAGTATTCCCATCTGAAAAGCTGAGTAAATAGCACTTAAAGAACCACATTACTTATTTCCATTACTGCAATCAAAATAAGCAATTATAACTATGCACAGAGTCCCTGACGAAACCTAAACCAATTTTGTTTTCACTACAAAATAACCACTTCATGAAACTTTCATAGGTTGGTTGGATGGTGCATTTAGTGAAAACTATAGGATGGGAGTTTATTTACTCTTCCACAAGCCAATGATAGTGTAATGTACCTTTAATTTTAAAGTGTGATGTGAAGTTTCATTAGACTTGATGAGTATCTCTGATGATATTTCAGAGGTGTCGAGTACCGGGTGAAGCTGGTTGAGAAGGGGGAAAGGGTGACGGAGCAGGAATGTTATCACGGCCACCGGTCGACTGATGTTATTAGCAATTAAAATTACTTTTGATCGTTGAGTATTAAAAATAATTCTCAAAATCATATGTAAATTGAGTTGGCTGTTTTTTCTCTGTCTACATAGGGGTAGGCATAAAATAAGCCTAGTTATTAAAAAAAAACAGTGTAGTTAGATTGCTTTAATCAAGCAACAAACCACAAGGGAAATTGACTGGGCAAGTTTGAATGAATTTTGCGTTGAACAAAGACAAATTGACTAGAGCAGGATTTAAACCTGCGACCTCCTGATTAATATGTGCCTGCACTCTACCAACTGAGCTATCTAGCCCTAATGTTAGCGGGCTCCCTATTTGGTTTATTTCTTGTTCGTGGTGCCAGTCAGAAGCCATTCAACCTGTAAATGCCTTATAGCCGGGGATCACACCCAAGTTTATGATACAACCTGGGAAGCGGCAGCAAAGGGATCACCTTAAGGGGATGCAACTTTTTATTTCAATTATCAAGTAATAATCCACAAGGAAAACTGACTCTTTGAAATAAAAAACAAGTAAAAGAAATGGAAGAAGGGGAAACATTGCTACTGTAACTGGGTGTTTTTGCTTAAATTTGTATGTCCCATCTCAATTAACTTTTGAATGTGGTTAAAATGGTTGATATTTCGGGCACAAGTGTTGTAGTTGATATGTGACTGTTTATTTATTTGGTTGTGTTTCCTGGTCTTTATACATTTTATTTGTTTGATTTTCGAATATTTTACTGTTTATTGAGAAATTACACAGCTCCCCTTTAGGTAAATCTGTTACACTTGTTTCCAATCCTCAAAACCAATTTATTGATTAGGATGTTAGTCTCATGTACAAGTACAACTCCCCAAATTGTCAGGAGTTCTTATCTGGGACTTGGATCCACCCAAACAACAAAACAAACGCTCACTTTATCCAGCTTCTCAGCTCGTTCTTTTTTCTTCTTGTGTGTCGAAATCTGTTGGGCAGAGATCCCAAGTGATTAAACGAGTGGCTTGAACATTGCTAAGGTGACAGGTTTGCAAGACCGGCGGCTAGCGGTTCCCTTTCCACTCCAGCTCTAAGAGTGCAGCGAGGAAGTCGCGTATTGATCCGTCGTGTCCCCGCATCCCAAAGACAGAGACGAAGACTCGATGAAGCCGAGCCTGAAAATGGCCTTCATTGCAAAGAAGCAGGCCTGGAAAACCTATTGATTGGATCGGTGTAGAGAGAGAGAGAGAGAGAGAGAGAGAGAGAGTAGGAGATTGAGAGAAAAAGCCAAGGAGGAATTGAGACTAGCTTTCGTAGTTACTGTGACAGCTACCGTCTGTTGTTCTGGCTCGTCCGGCCACGTAGCTGTCATGTCGTGATAACTTCCACAGATGTTGCACTAGCAGCTCTTTCTGATAGAATGGATGGTTTGATTTCCAGTGCAAGGGCAAGCACAACCATTTCGGGGCCGGAAATCGAAAGACAAAAATCCTCTCACGGTTGAGCTGTTTTCAATGTGTTTATCTTTTAAGACGTTCTGATTGTCAACTCATCCATGTTCAGGGCTCGAATTGTGGGGAAAAATCCACAAGACTGCAGGGCTTGTAGCTCAAAACTTTTACTGGACCAGAAAATTTGTTACAAGACCGGAATCAAAATGAGAAGAACACTAGGTACAGTTTCACATTTTGAGCTGTTTTTGTATCAAGCACTAAGAGAAGATTTATCACGTTTTTCTTATGGGTAATACTTCAATACTCAAAGGAATTGACAAATATTTGTATTTTTCAGTTTAAATTAAAAATGCAGTGAGGTGTTACTTTTCAAAAACACAAGACCGCTAGACTTGTATGGTTGAAAGTTTACTGGCCCGACTCAAAAGTCACTGGCCTCGGGCCTGGGGTCCAGCGTTAATTTCGAGCCCTGATGGTTAAGACTGTGGTGTTAGAAGACCTCCATCGTGGTGTAGCTGTAGTGTTTTTCAGCAGTGCAATTCAGTAGAACCATACTGAGGCTGGAAGGACAATAATAGTCTGATCCCCTTTTGGTGTAAGGAGAATCAGTATTCCTTATTGCTATTGCACATGGGAAACATGACGGGTCTTGACCTAATGACCAGGAATAATCTTGTAATCTTGAAGAGCATTGAATATGGAATAATAGAATCAAAGATAATTTTGACAAGGTGATATCTTCCCTTACCTTTCTCATTCGCGGACTAAAAGATTTCATAGCAGTTCTTTCCATTATTGGACAGTTCCTTCCACAGCAGGCAAATTCTTGATCTCCCTTCTCACCATCTCCCCACAGGTTTCCTGAGGCTCAAGTGTTATCATGCCAGACACCCTTAAATATCCCTTGGTTTTATGACCATAAATAAATAACCATAGATTTGACATTTTATATAGACTGTTTTATAAATATGTAACGCCCACTGCGAGACGCTTCTTGGACATAACGAAATGGCATTTAGAAAGTGAAGACAATCGAAACATCAGCCATGATATTAATGTGATGTTATATCTTAAAGGTAGGGTCACAGATTGGTGAATACTCCAAAAATTAATGACCATAAAAACTTACTTGGTGAGAAGCACTGCAGCTGTTGATGGTATAAACCATTTTGAGAAAGGATTCCCTTTGAAGTGACATGGTTTTGAAAAATTTTGCACCCAAAAACATTTGAGTCCGAGAAACAATTCATGCATGAATCGTTTTTCAGATTTCTGAGGGTTGGTGTCCGTTTGGGAATGCTGCGGCCAGTGATGCGGTTGATAGACTTGATGTTCTTGTCAAAATACAGTAATAGTTTTTTCTCAGCAAGTGGACACTGTTTTTAGCTGAAACTTTCACATGTGACTTTGATTGTATCTTTCTTGATAATTTTGCCTATATATCAGCATTATGTTGACAGAAACCAATCTAATGACCCTACATTTAGACATTCTATGTGCCTGGTTTTGGCATGGAGTGTAACATACTACTGTCTAAAACATCAGCCCACTTGCCACAGCAATTGAAGAAGAGAGAAAATCACAAGACAATGTGATTAATTCTGAGCAGAAAGCCTTCAAGTGACTGCCCACCTGTCATTTGAGCTGATAAACAGCAATTTTCAAGACAGGATGATGACCATGAGATGCGGTTAGTGCTGAAATGCCAAATGTAAACACTTGATAATTTGCATGCTTTGGTTCTTCAGAACTAAACCCTCGGTTGATCCATCGTACACAAAGGCGTACAGTGACTTAAAAAAATTAATAGCAATCATTTTTTCCCATGAATTCAGATTATTAGGTAAGCTTTTTTCCTCTCCTGAAGGTGATCGGAGCATACTGATCATAACAATTAGCTGTTCCAAACCATAAAAACATGTTAGAAAGATTGTTTTAGTAGTGTACCTTGACTTTTTTTATTGCTTTCCCTAGCTATGCACAGTTACCTATCATACCGACCAGTATTTCCCCTGCCCATTCAAGTACCAGGAGCCCCCAACCCTACTTTCAATGTCCACTATGCTAATTTGTTTACCAATAATACCACCTTGCTGGGAATATTTGTCATAATGGAAACACTCATCAAAGAATGCTCTTTTGTGTCGTTAATGATCTCTATGTATCAAGGACTCACAATTGGGATCTGGTGCAGATGAAATCATTGCGCATTGGCGTGAGCGCTGAATTGTTGTACGTTTGCAGACTGCGTCAATTTTGCCTGAATCACCAAGACACTTTAATCAAATTTACAAATGTCATAAAATAAAACCATTTAATAGCACTTCAGATTGCACAGTGTGGCTTCTAAAAGCAAGTAAACAAAATCATTCCGAGGACCTTGTTTTAATGGTGCTCGCATTTTGGCCAAACGTGCACATTTTTTTGAAAACACCTGGGGAGAACCCTGGTGCAGGTCACCTCTCCCATCCTTTAAAAAAATATATATATATTAAATCCTCTTTCATTTGTGGTCTTACAGTATGCAAGCTGTTTATATTACGTTGGTTTTTAACGACACTTAAATAAATGTGTGGGATTACTGCCCTTGTGTATTGTGGAACTATGTTTTCTCTGGGTAAGCATTGAAAATGCTATATAAATACTTTTGTATTATCATTATTATAGACTGGGGAATTCTTGTGTGTGTTTAAACATTAGAACATGTAAAAGTGCAGAATTGTGTTTGCTTTTTAAAACATGAAAGCAATGCACACAGGACCTAGAAAATGTTCAAATATGCTTAATACTTGTGTGGTCTGTTGTTTAAGTCTATCAGTGTCAGTGAACCAAATTACCAAAGACATAGTCAACATGGAATCAAATCTACTTTAAAGACCAACTTGAACGAAAACGGCAACAAGTGATTGTTGCTGAAATTCAGTTAAAATGTGTTCAATCAACAAGGAAATTGAGTCCACACGAGAGTAAACAGATTTTAATTGTAAAAAAAATCAATCCTTTTTTCATAGACTTCATCGGTGCTTTTCAGAATGATTTGTGAAAAGCCCTGTTACGTCATCACTCATGTTACATCAGTTGTGGGAGCTCCATTTTGTATAGCCACTCAGTTGCAATAACAAAGCAACAGCCCACAGATTACATCAAAGTATAGTGTCATTTTGAGGCACGCCTTCAACGGCAGAAGTGTTTTTCACAGAACTCGGGGAAAGTACTGAGTATACAGTGCTAACACACATCGGTGTAAGGGTAAAACCAAAAATTAATAGGCAGAAGTGTTCATAGGTTTTCAAAACCTTATGGTTGGGGTCTAACTTGTTGATTGATAATTACAAAAAACTCAGAAAATGTCAAAATATCAAATTGACAATTAAATAATAAATGAACGTATAAAAAAAACAGTTTTAACAGCATTCTCATTAACAGTTCTTTAGTGCAAGCATCTGTTTAAAAGTAGCTGTTATTATTTAAAGTTCTTCCCTTTTTTCCCAGCAAAGTTAACTTCTTTCTCCAATGAATTGGTTTCCTCATGCGATGTGTGATTGGAACAACACTATTTCAATCATGGTCTGATAGTGACAAATCTATGTCCTTCTGAGGATGGTCTATATTTATCTGCTAAAAAGTCATGCGGGAGAATCCCAGCTGCACCTGGTTTATATCAAAATTGATCCACGAGGAATGGAGGTATTTTGTTCCCGAATTAGAAACGGGATTCCAACTTTGCAAACAGGAAACCCTCTGAAATCAATAATCTGGCATTTAGATTGATGATTGATTATTAAAAAGTAATGTTGTATTTTTTATTTTTTATTATTAAAAAGTAATGTTATATTTTTAATTTTTTTTATTGATATAAATTTGTTATAATAAAGATAAGCATTGAATTGTGAGGGAGTACATTTAGTAGCAAGTTTCAATCTGAAAGTTCATACCAGTACCAATCCTCAAGAGAAATATTTCCATCTGAAATACTTTAAAAGTTGAATAGCATTTGCAGTCTCAAAGGTTGTCCATTGCTTATTTGTCGCAAGCCAAATAAGCCTAATATGATTGTGCATGAAATCCCTGATAAAGTGTAAACTTGTTATTGTTTTCACTTATAACATGACAAAAGTATTCACTGACATTTTCACAGGATGATTGAGTGGTGTGTTCGTTGAAAATTAGAGGGTGAAAATGATTAAACTTTTCAAAAAAACAAAACAATAAAATGCTTTCCATTTAATATATTTTACCTGTACAGCACTTCCACTATTTGGTTACTCCCAAAGTTTGACACCAAATATATCGCTAAAAGAATTACTCACAAACTTCAGCAACGGCTGAAAGTGTAACTCTGGGCTATAAGTTGTCTCCAGGGCACATGAGGAATTATTCAATTCTGTCCAATTTGCTTGAACATTTGTATAACTTTCGTAATAAACCAACCTAGAATATCTTTTAAAATATAAAGTTTCAGGCTTCCTGAATTAAATACATATGATACTTGGTAAACCTGGTTTCCATTTCATGAAGCCTGTTGGCAGACGTTTGGTGTTAACAGAGTCACCCTCCAGTGGAATGTTTATTTCATAACTACTGCTTTGCTGCAAGCTTCATAAAAGGCACACTTACTCGCTTGTAGTTAACATTGACAAAAGAATGTAGCAGTAAATCCAGATTCATTCTAAACACAAATACACATACCACTAAACAATTCTTGTTTGTTTATGAAATGCATTTATGCTTAAACACAATTGTTTCCCTTGTTATTGTAAGCTAAAAGTTGCTTACCATTAATATTATTTAGGAAAGGGCTACTTAGTTGCAAATATTACCTTACAAGTTTAATTGGCCAAGAAGACTTTACTTGGGAACCAGTCACTGCTTACATGTATATCATTGTATTTTTAGCTGGTAACCAGGAATAAATATGAATAAAGCTAATGGCAGATAATGACTACTAACCAACTGTATGGTGTGGATACTAAAATCACAAACAGTACACGGCAGGCCGTGTTAAAAGGACGAAACCTCTGACTCTGATTAGCAAAAATTTGCAGGAAATCTGTCACATACAGTTAAGGACTGGTATATTGTCTGGTAACCTTATTCTAGTAAGCAAAATGATTTTGTTCTTAGCAACTTTTTGTGCTTTTAAAGCAATATGACATTGGGTCCCGATTCTTGCATGTCAAGGAAGACCGTTGTCAGTCAGTAAATTGCACAGGGTGTCTTTTACTTCCCCATTATTTCCAGCTTGCTGGGGTTTTTATGTTCAATCCATTGGGTTTATTCTGCCTGATTTATTGGAGCACGCAGGCGTCAATCCTGCACAGTCCACATTTGATTAAAAGCAATATGTAGTCCTGTGGTGTTGAATTGACTTTCCTCACAAACAGTATATTCAATCAAATAAATCCGTCTCCATAAAATAAATAGCCCAGCGTCGCACCGGCCTAAGGTAAAATCTCCGAAAGTGGATTCTGACATTCCGTTTGGAAAGAAATAAATGATTCTGCTCTTCAATACCTCCCAAATATTGAATTATCCATTACTAATACAGAAATGAAATTGACTATCATATCAATTTCATTTCCCTTGAGGATGTTTTCTTTTGGGCTCGTAGAGAAGGGGAGAAAAATGGGGCAGTATTAATTTATCGGTTTGCGACCTACTTTGTAGTTCTCACTGCTGGCGTGGGGAAGAAACTTAATTGTTTGGTCTTTTGGCAATCTCTGCTTCTCGTGGCGTTCTTAAACGCGCTCAGAGAAAGTTACAAGTTACACTGGAAAGAGATAAAACTGGTCAGGAAGCTTGAGTACGTCCCCCGCCTCTGCAATCAGAAAGTTTGTATGCAAGTGAATTGCGTACTCTCAGCAAACATTTTGGTTTATAGACTTTACCTTTGTGGGCCCCCCCCCCATGCAACTTTCCCAGTGTCCATCCAGTAAAAGTTATCCGTAGTTTACATCTGATACTTTATCATTAATGTTTGATAAGTCTAATAACTTAAAGTCATTGTTTGAACCACTAATGTGATGTGCACACCATGCAAACAGATTAAGTTTGTAGACGGTTATATGGTAGCTAAAGGGCTCTCTCTGTCTCCCAATAATTCTGAGCAGTGGAGGTCTGTTTTATTATTTGGGGAAGAAATATTTACTTTTATGGAAACCCTCTTCAATGGCGTTTTTGTGTGTGTTTTTTTCTTGACTGCTGGTTTATTTTACTTCCAAAAATTTGTGTGGAACAAAATCAAGGGCTAGAGATCTATTTGCTACATCTTGTAACCATCTTGTTTTAGTATGGCTGATCATACCTCCTTTCTACACCTTTAATCAGCTTGGAACAGATCACTTCAAATGGTAGACCAAGTAACTTTGACCACGTGAGGATCGTACCTCCTCATGAGCTGGTTAACCACTTCAACTAGGGATTTCTTCAAACTTTTCTGAGCCTACCGACATGATTAACTTGGGGGATTAGACAATAATCCATGTGAAAGGGAGATTTTAAACGGGAATTCCAGTACCCTTTGTCCCTGTTTGTACTGGGCAAACAAAGTGCAACACTAGAGTGCATGTTCTGTGCATGTTTCACCAGGGATTGTCCAGCCGGGTTTACCACACCATCCACTGTTTACTTTGTAGCACAACAAATTGTACAGTGACTCGCATCACATTGACCACATGTATTTCTAAAAACTTTGTTGTCTTTTCCCAACGGTTTTTGCTACTTGATAAAATTAGAATTTGTTATTATGATCAATCAAAAATGTTGGCGTCTCAAGATGTAAAAGATTCAGCAAACAGGAATTCTGATAACTCTTTAATAGATGGATTGCACATGACGTCAGTGGCCGCCATCTTTGATGACAAACAATGGAAAAGTGCAGGCGTGTACGCTCTGCGCGCGACTCTCAGCCAATGATAGCCTTGCACGCGTGCACGTTTCATCAACGATGGCGGCCAATGAAAGGGGTCTATATAACACGGAGAAGCCTGATAGTTTGTTCTTATAAGGGCAAGGCAGTTTTTTTTATAAAGGACACCTCTATGACAGAATATAAATTTCAACTGGAACATTTCAAGGGGCACCAAGGCAATGACCTGGGGCGTTTTTTCCTACCGTTGCCTCCATGAGGTATCAATCCTGTGTGAATAACCGAGGAATTGCCCTTCAAAATAAGCTAGGAAGAGAGAGGCTTATTACCGTCAGTGCATGAACATGATTTATGCTCATTACATTACACCGTGAACATTTGCCCCATCAGTACAGCCGTCCCCCACAACAGGCAGCAGCTGCGGCTACAATTTCACAGAATTAAGCATTCCTCATGAATCACTTTCTTCAAAATCTTGCCGTTTTGTTTTTTCGTAAACCCACCAGGCGGATAACATCATCACAGTGCTGGACAGCAACTCGCGAGCAGTGACGCTAACCTATCGGTTGGCTTCAGGCGTCTTACCTGCATTGGATACTGGCTCCCCGGTCTACCTGACACTGCAGGAAGCCCTGATTGTAGGCAACTGCCAGCAACAGGTGAGGAGAAATCAATTATAAAACACCCTTAATCTGACTTCAGCCATCTTTGTTTGGTACCCTATGTGCTGCTCATTAGGATTTGAATATAAAAGGGGTCAGTCTGTTCCCCAATTGCAAAGTCAACTGGGGGTATGAGGCTGTGTACAAATTGGCAGCTGAGGCTACAACTATTGCTAAGGTCAGCCTATGCTTCAATGCATGTTAATGTGGCAATCAAGCAGCCACCAATTAAATGTGTTTCATGTCTCGCGTGTATCAACAACGAGAAAATAACTGAGACTATATTTTTCTAAGTCAAATCTTCTTTGTAAATTATATTTATGCAAAATTCTTGAAAATAAGAACACCCAGAGCAATTTGTTTTAAAAACAATTTCAAATTTTATACAGTACAAATATTTATAAATTTACATTGAAAAAAGAAAAAAAAAACAGAACTTGGGACGAGGATGCTTATATTTAGACACTCCATTTGCCAATCATGCTCGCATTGGGCTACTATTACATAGGTTTAATGATAGCATGAACGTCAGTTGGGCAACATTCTTAATTGTGTACAAGTAACCAGAAATGGAGTTCAAGTCTTATTCTAAGGTTTTTCTTTGTTTATTAGTTACATTTACTTCATAGCTAAATTTTACTTTCCCAGTATTATGATTTTAATTTTTATGGCTATAATCTATGTTAAACTTAGTATTGAAGAAACAATTGTAAAACTCAATCTGGTTGAGACCACCTTGAGCCCAATTTCATAGAGCTGCTTAATGATAAGTCTTTTTTCGTGCTAGCTGTAGCAGAAAAATTTGCTTATGCGTAAGTGTATTTGACAGGTTAGCAATAAAATTAAGCGACCAGCTTGCACCTTCACCATGTATTTGCATTGTTACAACATTCATTTTCATGCAATAAGCACCGGAAGGTTAGCATGCCTTTTCATGTGCTTACGGTTAGCAGCGCAAATGAAACTTGTGCAGTAAGCACAAAATCAGCCGTTATAAGCAGTTCTATGAAACTAAGGTCTAGGTCCCAAAAATATGAATACGCGCGAGACTTGCACAGTCTGTTTGGTCATGGCCTAAGCTAGATGCATAATGTCACAACATTGAAAATCTCCGCTCCCGCATGAGAACAAATACGAAATGCATGCACTAGCTTGACAACTAATTACATTTTAATTAAGACAAGCAGGACAGAACGTGTACTTAAAAACTCAACATTTCAGTTTTGATTGATGTAGAAGTATTCTGTCAGGTCTAGTGAATATTATTTTTATAACGGTACGTGGCACTTAGAGGTATTGACACTGTTGGAGTATTTATATTTTTAAAACCTGGAATTGAAATTGTGACAGTGAATCAGTTAGAAACTAATTAATGAATCAACTTTGGCCGTCCATAGTTTTTGTGGATCTACAATGTATTAGTGCGTTACGGCACCATTTGTGAAGGTTTAATGTACACAATGTTTTGGCGACCAGGGCCCAATTTCATCGCTCTGCTTACGATAAGCACAGAATCTGCGCTTACTGAAGCAGGGAATTGAAGCGTATTTCACAGGTTAGCAGGGAATTTTTGCTTGTAAGCGTGCATTCTTCACGTATACAGCTAGCGCAGAAATTTGGCGTTTGCCGTATAAGCGAGGATGGTGATCTGGGCGGAGAATTCAGCCGGGAAGCAGAGCTATGAAATCAGGCCCTGATTTTACCTTCCTAATCTTTTGGAGCGTTCTTTATTACTTTTTAAGTTCACACTGACAGCTTTTCAAGACTAACTGTCCCTGACATCAGAACGCCAAGTGCATGTAATCCTACAAACACAACATTTGTAGTCAGCAATTTGTGACATTTCATGAATGCACAATATGCGCTTAACTAATCAAATTGTTTTCCTGCAATCAATAAAGTACCACATGTTTGTGTAAATTGATTGTATCAATTTGTCATTCAGTTTTCCCATTTGGCATTACATTTACATTTACATTGCTGTTTGATTGCCACTCCGATCAGTACCTTCCCTATATGGTCTCTTACATTGCAAAAATACCTTGCATATTTGTTGACCAAAGACAAATTCAAGTTGCTTCATTATTTCCGTTTGCAAAAAAAGTTTTCAGTTACCCCACAGGGGAAAGGACACATTATTGAATTCACTGTTTTCATTCACTAAGTTGTGTTGGTTGTCATTCTTTTAAACATTTAACTTTGTACAATTGAGTGTTTTTACAGGCAAGCTAATTTATTCCCTTGGGTACTGTGTACTTTTTGTACATGGCTTTTACATTAAAGCATACTATATCATTACATTTAGTACGTGGATGTTCTATTGTGTATTGGTTTAGTGCATTCAGAGTCAACTGTCTGCCATAACAAGTTCATCACAATGCTGAATATCAATTAATAATTCATATATCAAACTACAGTAGAAGAACAATAAGGTTGAAATACCTTTGGCATACTAGAAGGCTCACTGAAACCAGTGGACAATATCTCATATTCGTTTTTAGAATTAAAAAGGTTTCATGGTGCTGACCTTCAGCTTAAAGGATTATCAATCTGTCTGTTTGAGGGGTTTTTTTTTCTACAGTTAGAATATAGCTTATTCTTTAAAAATGTTTACTTTAGAAGATACTGTCATTTAAATAACCATAACCAAAAAATAATTGACTGTCATTGTGTTGTGCAAAACAAATTTGCATTGAAGGTAAAATTTGTAGTAACAATGTGGGCATTAGACCTTAAATGCATTGACGTCATCCAGCCGCCATCTTAGAGGTAAAACGATGACAGAACAATCTAAACCCCAGCATGTTTGTTTGTAGTGTGCATGCTGTCAGCAGAAAGATTTCACAGTGTACCGTCACATATGTAATGATACATAATGTGCTTAGAAATCACACAGTGTGAAAATGATAACAAACATTTCTCAGCATTTATCTTTTACTTTCATTTGAACTTTCCATTCAAACTTTTTTTTAAAGTAAACTTATTGCTTCATTTGTCCGTTCTACTTAAATCCCTCCCAGGTGAAATTCAGCGAGTTGACTCTAGACATGTATAGAACACTACAGACGTTGGAGAGGGAACCTACATCATCTGATCACATCACTGCACCACCACACCATAATGTAAGCTTCACAAAATGATCATCATGCTAACCTAAGCCTTATAGTGGAAGAATAGAAACAAAGTCATTAGTGATCTTTAAGCCAGTCTTTAAGTGTGTCAAATTTAATAGCTTTTGCAGTGGTTGGAACACCGGAAAGCCACATTCTTCAATATGTTGTAGCAGGTAACAGCCATAACTGTAGCCGAAGTCACTTGATTTCTTGATTGGCTCCAGGGTTACTGAGGAAGCTGCTCATTAAGTACTAAGGCCATGTTGGGATTAGTGGCTACAGCTGCGGCTGTTGCCAAGTGTGTTGCTAAGGGCATCTTATGCTTCAACACATGTTACCGTAGTGATCCAGCCACAGCCGCCAATGGGGACACAGCCTAAGTACAATATTCCAAGTGCAGATAATAATTATGGAAGCATCAAGAGAACTTCCACTCTTCCAGTTTCCTAAATTACATCATCTCAGACAGGCATAGGACCTAGGTAATTAAGATGTCATTCTGAGGTCTCATACCAGAAAAAGCTGCTTTCTGATTTGCTGTAACTGGTTTCAATGATATGTGGTTGGGGTCATGGAGCCCAGACTTAGAAAATCGGACAGATGTCTTTATATCAGGTTTAAGAACTCTGAAATACATCAGCAGTTATCTAAATTTTACATTGTTTTTGAGTAACTTTAGTTTTGAAATGTAGAAACATGGATGGTTACTTTTATAGAGGGGCTCCAAGGTCAAATTGAGTTTTATGATGAACTCTTTTCCCCATCAATAGAGTCCTCATTTTATAGAGCGATATTTGAAACATGACGTCATCCATCCTACAGCAAAAACAAGGTGGTTTGTACATTCCAAAGAGGAATTTCTGGGCCCAGTCATCAGCTCAAATTCAATCAATGCTGTTTTGATTGATCATAAGAATTCAGGTGTACAAAAAACGTCGAGACCATTTATTTGAAATGTGATGTCACTGAACGTTTTTTGGATTTTGAGAAAAATTGCGCTTCAAGGGTATCAAACACAGTGGCAGTTTACACCAATTTAACATGAAGTTAGAGACTTGTAATTTTTTCCCCATATTCGTAAGGACTGTATCTATTGGAAAATGAGTGAAGCACAAAACTTAATTTGACTTTGGAGCCCCTCTTTTAATGAATAACCATGAAACGATGTATCTTTATTTACACAGATTTACTTATTCTCCCACAGGATAACAACAGTAAACCACTGAAGAGAGACAACCCTCACAAGTATTTACTCTACAAACCTACGTTCAGCCAGTTCTATACATTCTTGTCAGCCGGTTTCAAGGTGAGTGTCATTAGAGTTCCCATCAAGAGTATTCTGATTGCAATTTGAGCAGTGAAGTTCATGCATTAGTGAGACTGGATAAATTACATATGAGTTTGCCCGACTTCGAATAATTCAAGTGTGGTAAACTGTGACAGCGGAAATGATATGATTTGAAATTATTAATTTCTACGTTTGTCATTCACTGAACTTAGCTTATTCGACCAGAGGTTAAGTTATTCTAAACACCTTGTATAAGAATTGTTTCATACACTTCCGGCTCGTTATTTTTCAGTTCTTAAAAATTTGCCAAGTCAGTTTCCTTGTTGTTTATTACTTGATATTTGAAATAAAAAAGTCACATCTCCTTAAGGTGATCCCTTGACTGGCACTTTTCCAGGTTGTATCGCAAACTTGGCTTCACAGCAGTTAAGGATACATGGTTTCTGACTGGCACCCCCGAACAAACATATTGACAAAATAGGGAGACTGCCAACATATGGCTAGAAAGCTCAGTTGGTAGAGCACCGGCATGTTAATCCAGAGGTCGATGGTTCAAATCCCGCTCCAGTCAAATTTTCTTTGTTCAACCCCAATTATGCCAGAATTATTGCAAGACCTATGTAGATATGCAAAGTTTACTTTCACTAGTGGTTTGATTAGGGGTTGTCCAACACTGTTGACAATTTCAAGGTCATACAAATTGTAAGACAGGGATGGGGGGGGGGGATCAGAGGCTGTGTACGAATTTTGAAGGTGCTAAAAAATGTTGGTATTTCTACAGTAAAATCAACAGAAACAAATCTTGCAATCAATCACGTTGATTTTGCAAAGTTGGGGAATGTTACTATAAATTTTATATTAAAGGAACATTGATACTGAAACACTCAACACATTTTTATTGGCTCTACTTTGGTTGGAGGGAAAGGGGGTCTTAAAAAGTAGAACTCTCTGAACGACCTTAAAATATTCAAAAGCTTGGATGATCCCCTTACACATTATATGTTTCAGATCAATTTCAGTTTTTTTATTTGAGGGTATTCCCCCCTAAAACAATCAGAGCAGTGTCTCTTTTTCCTCTCAATCAGTACTCCACACAATTGCTGATGAATTCTTAGGGTTACCTTAGTCTCTGTGTTTGTTCAGGTATATTCCCAAAACACTCTCAAATTCAATCAGAAATATTCCGCCGCTTCTTTTACTTCCCCACACAGTGACCTTAAACGCCTTTCCTCCATCGCAGGATTTTCGCGAGTAGAGTTCCTTTCCTTCTCCCGTTCGAAACTTAATTGTGGGTTTTTTTGCAAGGCAAATTCAGTAGTGGACCAGTTAGGCAGTGTTACCTGAGGGGATTCAGGTGGATGTTGTCTTCCCCGCTGATATAAGTCCGCCAGTCGATGATATTTAAGGAAATTTGTACCATTTTCCAAGGGGACAGGAGAATGACACGAGAGAAGAAGCGAAAAAAAATACACCAATTTGTGAAAGGGTTTTCTGATGAGGTTGTGTTTTCATTAATATGGTTCTCACTTTTGGCCCATTTGCTGGAAACAATTCTAGCTTCTCTTCGATTAGCCCAACTCGCCTGACGTCATCACTCATGATAAATCATTCTTGTGCCATTTTGGGAGTGCAGATTGCCAGTGTGTTACTGTGCAGTGCGCATTTTAGGCAATGCGCACGCGGTTAGACGCACACCATATCTTAACATGAAATTTGACTCCTAAACTGACAGACCATGGGCAGACAGTGTGACGTCTTTGCAAGCGGTCATAGCCCTTTATCATATACAACAATGTCAGTTTTCTTTCATTCAAATCAGTGTAACCAAATTAAGGCGGGAAGGACAAATTAGTGTGGCTTCTTTATTGACAAATCAAGAATTAGTATTCATTGTCACTGTTGCACGTAGGGAACATGACAGAGATTATGGTAATTTAAAGTGACTTTCTAAACAAATTCATCAAAGTGAACCTGAACTAGAAAATGGTCTGATTCCTTCTTACGCCATAAGAATTAATACTGAGACTCTCAGTGGGTACACAGGGAATGTGACCAAGATTATACAATTCAATTTAGTTTACCGAACCAATGGCTCAGTTAGACATTCTGACCTCATTATGTTTTTACTATAAATGAAGCTGTTTTACTGGATTGGTTGGGTCACCATTCCTATAAAACACTCAAGGTCTGTCATCAAATCCTCATTTTAGGGCAACCATTGTGGTTCATTTCAATTCAAAATCAATATAACAAAATGAGACTAGGAGAGAATTAGATTGGCTTCTTATTGTGTGATGAGATATAGCACTGTTATTGTCATTAGGTATACGGGTAGCCTGACGGAGATGGATGCCATTTTAATCGTATAGCCTCATCACAGGTGTGTATCAGTGCTAACGAGTACCTGGTCAGTCACCTTCCATTTAAGCACCCAAGCATCCGTTGTCCTCCAGCACTAGACCTCATGTAAATTTACGTGCTCTGTTTAGCGTGGCCTCATTCTCGGGGCATTAAACCCTGGGCGATGTATCACCAGATATTCACTGAATCTCTCCGAAGATGAATTCATTTGAGACAGCGTGCATCTCGCTGTAATGAAATTAGAAGAAAAATCGGCTCCGGGGGGATCAAAGCCAGTGAGTGGAAACTCTAACGATTTGGCTAAATAATTTCAGGGGGGATCACGCGTTGATGATTGGTACGGGCTAGCCTGTTGAATATTTGTCTGGAACTGTTGGGAGCCTATTCAATTAAAAAACTGTTTGTTTTAGTTGCAAACCTTGTCAGATTTGATGTTTTCAGGAAACCTGTTAGGTGTGGTAAGCACAGGAGATTTTAGCTTAGCACAGTCCGGTTTCCATTCATGTGTATGTTTCCTGAGCACTGTTGTCTGCTTACCAGCAATATCATGGACCTAATTTCATTAAGCTGATTATTACTTTTAGAAAGAAAAGATACAAAGCATAATTGCATGGCGGAGTGTCGATATGAATTTGAGTTTGCAGTCACACCATGTGTTATCTACTTTGTATCAGTAGAATGAGTTATGATAAGATGTCCTGCAAATTGATCTATGACTGCTGATAAGACTGGTGGATCAGGGAGGTTTTCTCCTAATTATTATGACTATCCTTTGAGTGCGATAAGTTTTGTCTCAACATTTTGACTAGCCGGCTGTAGTCATCATCAGGAGACTCCACAAGGTCTACTTCCAGGCAGTAGATAAGAATGAGAAGGACAAGCTCTTTCAGAACTAACTTATCTCATTCAGGAATAGTTAAGATAATAATAATACTTGGTTCTCATATAGAGCTTTATCACACCCCAAGGGTGTATCAAAGTGCTCTTTATTTGTTTTTTTCAACCGGATAAGCAGAGGTATGTTTTCAACTATGAGACCCTTTTTATGTAACACCTTCTAATGGCTTGCAAGGTGTTGCAGTGCATTCAGCAGCCACTGCCAGAAACACCACGGCAAACTCCTTCACTTAGCAATCAGTGTACCTGGGTTCTTTTACGTGCACAACACACGGGACCTACGGTTTTACGTCCCATCCAAAGGACGAAGTAATAATGGTTAAGCGTCTTGCCTATGGACACAAGTGTCAGAACCCGGACTCAAACCCACATGCTGCTGATTAGAAACACCAGAGCTTGAGTCTAGTGCGCTAGACCACTTGGCCACAACACGCCTCGACAAGTTAATCAACTAATGTATTCTATGACAATAGATAATTTGCTAGACAAGCTGTTGTCAGAAGTATAAATTAATAATATTCTTTAATCAAATGCAATTTTTTACACCTACTTAGCATTTATAATTGACCTTACGATCATGGTGCAGCCATCTTGCTTTTCTTTTATTCGACCCAATGTAACCAAACCGAGGATAGAAAAGATAGTCTGGTTCCTTTCATGATGTGAGAACTAGAACTGCCACTGTCACTGTTACTTGCAGGGTACCTGACGCAAATGACCACAGCATGATAAAGGTCTATCGTCTACATTTTAGGCTCCTTTAGTATCGCATTACAACTATTATTTTATAAGACTTGTTTAATTTTGGAACACTAAATTGATGATTATGGATTCTGTTTTGTCACCAGGAGCTTCCAGTTAATGCAGCATTATTACTCTACCTCTCAGCGGATGGATCTGTCAGCATCGGAAAGGGGGAAGATGGGTCATTTGATGCAGGGGGTGTGGCCACCAATAATAAACGAGAGGGCAATGAACCCCAGGTCACCAAGAGGTCAAATATGCTCAAAGAGATGCACTGGTATGTTCAGAATAATTTGTGTGCTAAATGTACCCCAAAATTATTCCATAATGTATGGCCTAGCGTTGATGGATTTAGTTTTTCAAATTCAAACCTTATCAATCCTCCATAATCCTTGTCCTGTTTTTGCCCATCTTGACTGGTTCACTACAGCACATCTAAGCAGCCATGCTTGGTTAAGGATCACATGTCAATGGTATCAATGTTTAAAGATTTAAGGATTTTCAGCAGGCCTCTTTTATGATATGAAGAAAATCTGGGCCTCCAACCTTTTTGGAGGACTCGGAAAGAGAAATTTCCTAACAGCAATTGTGGCAATACTCCTTTACTTTGACCCTCACTAAGTCTACTGCCAAGTTCCTGGATAGCTGCTATACTCGGATGCTCTGAATGGCCTTCACTGTCAACTGGATGCAGACAGCGACCAATAAACCATTTATGAGGTCGTTCAGACACAGTACTAAAGTCGGTTTAAGGCAGTTTTAACTCGTTCTGGTTTAACTTTGTGTGTCTGAACGCTCTTAAAACTTAACTGAATCGGGTTGAACTCGAATGAGTGAAATCGGTCGGTGAGGGTGATTTAACGCTAAACCACTTCGGGTTTATCTTTTAGCACGGTGTGTGGACAGAATAAAAATGACAACATTCGGTTTAACTCACAACAGATGACCGCTGACATGTGTAAGGTCGCTAAGTAAATAGGCCTACGTTTGCCTCAACGTGCGCCTCAACAGGGCCGTGCGCATGCTTTTGTGAATAACCAGATGTTGTTGTGTTAGGTCATGGCGCTGTTTGACCTCTTAAAACTGAAGATAAACCGTATCGGGTTTAACTTCGAGCTGTCTGATTGCAAGGTAGTTTTATTTTTATGACCGCCCCCTGCTGCTCGTAAATTTTAACTGGTTCGGGTCTAACTTTAGTACACTGTCTGAACATGGCCTATGGTGACCTTCTCAAGTTGACCAACGAGATAGCAGGAACACAGCTGCAACTTGGCAGGCACTCTCTGTGACTTCCAGAGCTGCCCGCCAGCAAAGTCATCATCTGGGAACCAGCCCAAGACAAGATGAACTATGAACGTTCTTCCAAAACCATGGTCAAGATCCTGATAGAGGACTCGAGACACTGATGATGGAACAGGACATGTGGCAAATCGGTCATCATACCCAACACAAGCACAATCTGTAGTCAATCAATGATGATGATTTGTCAGAATTGTCGCTGAGTTCAGGTTTTTCTTCTAGGATCTTCCCTTGCCTTAGAACTTTCTTGAAGATGTGAACTTGTATCCAAGCTACACTAAAATAGGCTACACTCAAAGTGACTGCTTCTTCATTCTGTGACTTTCAGAGATGAGTAAATTTAAAAAAAAATTCTGAATTCAAATTTTGTCTTATGTATGCCTGGTGACAAAATGAGCGGTTATTTTCTTCAGATTTGTATTGCTGAGGATACTGTTCCCAAAAGCTCCTTAAAATCTACAACTCCAGGAGTTACTTGAAGGTGGAAATGTTATCATTATCCAAGTTTCAGACATTTTTATCAGCATGGACTCTCACCCAGGGACTTTTTGAAAACCACCTGGAAGTATAAGTGGCATTAATCAAGACCACCTTTGCTCTCGGTAACATCTATGGAGTCTGTAATGAAACCCCAAACTCCTTACATTGCATGGCGCCAAACTGGTTCCGTGCTCAACATTGTTGCCCAGAGCACCTCCCTTCATTATTACTGCTAGCGGATACCAGACGAAAGGAATAAATCAGTTGTCATTCACTCCCAGGTGTTACAAGAGCCGAGATTGGGTTTGCATTTTACAACAAATCGAGCGAAGGGAATCGGGCTGGCTCTCACTGGTCCCTCTCTTGCTTCCCTGGTGAACGGGATTGATTATGGCTGGAGGGTGTATCGGGACGGTTGTACCTTTGGATTGGAGCCGTTCATCAAAACACCCTCATCTTAAGATGATTTCAGCCTGGAAGAAAGTTCCCTGTGTAATTATCTTGCCTGATTCCTTAAAACCTTACAGAATTACCTACAAGCGCATTCAGAGATCATTCAAGAAACTACCTCATCTTAACGTAGCCTCTTTGGATTAGTCGGCACTTGCTTTAAAGTGTTGTAGGTTTTTTTTTTTTAAAGGACATTAAAAATACTAATACTGCATTTGTAAGGCACACTTTCCTATAAAAACAATCAAAGGCACCAGTTGGGAGGAAAAAATGCTTGGTTGGAAACACGAGTGGGAACAAGTGTGATTTCAGTTTATGCTGTATATACTTACAAAGCCTGTACTTTGTCTGAGAAGTAAAACTAGAACAAAAACGTGACACAGAAACACACAGGAACTCTCAAAATGGCGCAACTAAGATTAATCGGTCGAATTGGGATCTTCTTCAGAGCTATTACAACATTTAGAAGGTATTAGCATGGTGCCGCTAAAACTTGTCCAAACTGTATTTTCACCCGATATTCTACTCAGAATGCTTGATGACCAGATATATATTTAATATGCACTCCTTTCAATCTTTCAGTATACATCCTGGGGATCTGTATCCATTCACAAGGAAGCCTCTGTTCCTGGTTGTGGACAGTCCAAACAGTCATGCATTTAAGGTAATTATCAACTGGATCTTTACTTCACTCTCCCCCATTCCCAGAACCTATGAACCCCCCTCCCCCTTTCAGGAAATTCATGTCTGCACAATTTTAGGAATATATCATAAGGTATTTGTCAACTTGGTGTTTTTTTCCTCTCTCCCATTCCCAGATCTAACACCCCCCCCTTCTAACTAACATTTTCTTGTGTATGTTTTTTGATGAGGGGGGGGGGGGGGGGTCCTGAAAAAGTATACTCTTTGTACGATTGTGAAAATGTTGATAGCTGTGAAAGGCCCCTAAGGATTTTCACTTTGTTTGTTGCCAGGTATTGTTCAATTTCAACACCCATTTCTAGATGGCTAACTATGATAACCATCCAAGAGATTACAGTGTAACACGAATGCATCAGAGCTGCCAACTCTCCCTGATTCTGCAGAAAGTTCCCTGAAAATTAAACCAATCTTTCCATGTTCCATGAATTTGGAAATCTCCCTGATTGTGGAAACTTCTTCTACATTATACTGAATTTAATTCTAAAAATCTCCCTGATTGCAAGATGCAAATGTTGGTAGCTCTGATGCATGTGTAGTTGTGTGGCGATTTTCCCCTGCCACCGGACCAGATGCTGACTTGACCCTTCACTGGTATTTCTCTGTGAATGCTCTACTGGCCAGTCGTCCAAAATTCCTTTGAGAAATACTGTGAAAAGATTTACCAAACATGAGTTCTCATGAGTTTTGTTTAAATGGTTAGCAAATTAAATGTAGATGCACAAACTAATTTTGCATTACAAAATATAATATATACTTAACGTTTTTATATATAAATTTGATTGATAGAACTTCCCCAACTTATTCGGCCAGCCGGTAGTCTGTCTCATGTCCCCGGAGTCCTTCCCAGTCACCATTCAGGAGCAGACGACACACAAGGGCAACCTGTTCACCATGTTCCTCCACTCGCCCCTGGTGGCGTTCTGCTATATCTGTGACATCGCTGACGTGCCCATTGCTCTATGGGAGAACTGCCAGGCCATGGTCAATAAGATCCTAGCTGAAGTTGCTGCTGGGATAAGCAAATCCAAGACAATAGGTCAGTATTGTAGATCTGTTGTCTGAACGCTAGGCCCTCCCATCATTGTGTCTATGTATGGATATAGTATCATATCTCACTAAAAAAAAGGCTCCATCCAAAAGTGTTGTATCCTCGTAGCTATTTGGTTTGCGTGTACATTCTAGAAACTAATTGCAAGATATAATGTTTGAACTGTTTCAAATACATGTTTGTGTAAAGGTACATTTTTGTTCTGACATGGGCCCAATTTCATAAAGCTGTTTACTGGTAAGCAAAGTTATTGCTTACTACAGCAAAGGTGTATTTCATAAACAATCGAGAAGATTTTGATAGCGTGTGTGCGTGTTCACAATGGATTAGCATTATAGCATCATTCATCTGCTTACAAGAACCTCCAGCCAGCTAGTGTGCCTTTTGCGTTGCTTTCGGTTAGCTGTGTTTATGAAATAGACATGCTAATAGACCCCTTGCATTGGCCGCCATCTTCGATGACAGACAATAGAAGTATGGCTGTACTCGCTGTGCAGGACTTTCAGCCAATGAAAGCTCTTCATTGACCTCAGTGCGGGGACTGTGTGGGCTTTTGACGTTATATGCAAGGGGTCTATAGCCGCTCCATAAGCAGAAAGTATCTGCTTACAGGCTTTATCAAATTGGGCTGTGATCTTGAAGCTCTGTCAGACAAGTCTAGAGTAATACTACACAGTGTGAACAAAGGTACAATATGATGGTGTACGATTATTACGCCCAAAAGGGTTAATTTGTGGATTTTTTTTTTTAAATGTTGATTCAGATTTGGATGAAATTTTCAAACTTTTGATGTAAGGAGCTCTGCTTAGTGATTTTCCTGCTGAGCAATTTTCCTGCTGAGCAATTTAAAACTTGGCAGGGAACCAGTCAGTCATAAGGGCAAGGGGCTCAACCCCCACCTCCTCCCCCCCCCCACTCCCTCTCTGATTATGTCAGTGGAGATACTTGAGTGACATTATTTTTGTCTGTGTTTGTTTACCTGTTGTTGTTGTACAGACCATGCATTCATGCAATTCTACGGTGATGAGTTCCTGAGATTGCTAATCCTACGCCATGTTTTCTGCTTTGCTGCTTTGAGATACCATCGGGGATTCAAGGTACAGCAACTTGTTTATTTATCTTGGCTTTTTTCTCTCTTGCATTGAAGCTATTAGCCGTGTTGAGTTATGGTGGACACTATAGGAGTGCACTGTGTGGTTTGGGTGTACACAGACAATTTTACCCAAGCCTAATAGTGTCATAGTATTGTGTCCGCCATATCTCAAAATGGCTTGTACAGCTTCATTGATTCAACAGCAGTAACTCCAACAATGAAACGTCAATTTCATATTAATTAAAAGTACACAACAAATACTGCTATTATATAGTAATTACAATGAGAAACAGGAATGAATAGCCAACCCTGTACTATAAATAATTGTCTGGGCCGCATCAGGGCGTAAGCATGGAATTCCATGGTGAGCAGTGCCATGAACTCGGGCCCTGGATGTGAATGTGCACAAAATCCTTGACAAAACATAAAATCATAAGCACCTAACTTGAGAACATTTTCACAGGTTGGTGGTATGGTGTGCTTATTGAAAACTACAGGATGGAAATAATGTACTCGTCCCAAACCACTGTGGTATTTTTCCTTGTGTGCTAACAGAACTAATTGTTAATCAATTCCATGTTCATATCTGTAGGATGACAGCTACTATCCCCAGAGCCACCCTGATCTCCGCGGCCATGAAATCCTGGAGAGTAAATCCCTCCATAAACACATCCTGGAGCTGGCCTCCATGCTCGATGTTAGACCACTATTCCTCGACATCGGTGAAACGGACTAGACACGAAAAAAAAAACAAGACTAAAACCACAAACAGGCGGTTTTTATTTCTGAAGGGAAGTCAATGCAGGCATTGAGAAGTGGTGATTTTGTTCTCAACAGCGAGCATGAGTGTGTCATCAGTCAACACATGCTCTGCATTAAAGAAACACGACGTGATGTGCGTTTGGGATGTGCGTGAAAGAAACACGCCGTGGTGTGCGTTAAAGGAAAAGCATTTGGGAAGTGTGTCAAAGCAACATGCCATGTGTGTGTTTTTGGATGTGCATTTAAGAAACGCACCATGGTGTGCAATATGGAAGTGCATGTGGGAAGTGCGTTAAAGAAACACGCCATGATGTGCATTTGCGATATGCGTTTGGAATGTGCATTCAGAATGTGCTGGCAGGGTGCATTTGATGCGTTCTGGTATGTGAGGCAAGTGCTCAAATAAAGCGCATCTTTTCTTCAGAGATATCGATACACCAAGAACGACCATAATGTGAGTGGCGCATTGCAGAATCGGAACAGTTTGGGATCAAAGCGACTGAGCTTCCTTGTTGAAACCAACCATGTCAAAGGTCGCAGGAGAGCGTATGTCAGAGGTCACGTTCAACCAAGTGTCAACCAGGTTTGCTACAGAAATGTAAAGGCAAAGATTGTGACCCAATGACCTCACATTTTTTGTAAAATCATTTTCAATAGACTGGTTCCAGTCATTGTTATTGTTGTGTGCATCATCTACAGAAAGTAGACTTGCTCCTAATTGTATCATCTTCAGACATTTTGACAGGGAATGTAAGCTGTTGTATGCTAATATTGCAGCAGATCTGAACTGGATTGTGCTTTTACAACTTCACCACCTGACACTAGACCTCAGCCAACTTGCGTCCTGATCGAGATTTCATTCTCAAAGTCAAACTGACAGAGTAGGTTTGTCTTTCAAGGAACACTGCATCTGCCGTCACAATGGACACTGTTTGTTGTATCCAAAGGAAGACACCTTGACATTCTCTCAATTCTCTCGCTAGCCGGTGATGTGCAAATCAATGTGGAGGATTTTTTACCAATGTGTTCTGGAAAAAATCTGGAATTTAAAAGACCGATCCATGAAGTCCTGACCTCCAAAGCACTTTCATAACACTACAGTGATCACATGGGTCAAACATGTGTGACCCATGCCTCTTCACTCTGCGAAAAGATCCACAACGCAAAGCATCAATAAAATACAATACAATCCAAATAACAGCAGCTTGCTAGTATTTTGTTATGGGATTTCAACGAGTTGGACTTTGGGGATTGCATTCACTGTTAGGATTAGACAGTGCATGAAAGGGCAGGGCTTAATCGATCGGTCTTTTTTTTTCTTCAAATTGCGATTCTTTAAGCATCAGATCAAATTAATTTTTGTACTAGCTAAAGGAAGAAAAACAAAAACTAAATGGAAATGGTATGGTAGGTTAGCAGTGCAGTCAAGATCTCTCAATGGGCAAATGTGGGACACTAGGAGGCAACTTTCCATAGTTCCGGGTATTTTTACTTGCATATTTGTGTAAACAGTGGATTAACGTTAAGCCTGATACTTCACTCTTGTAATGGGAAGGCAGATTTCGCTTTTAGTAGGGAAATTTAATTATCTTCTGGGACGTTTCAAGGGGCACCGGGGCAATGACCAGGTGCATTCAGGCAAATGCCTCTGCATGCGTGGTAAGTCTGCTGCCACCTAGTGTTCCAAAGTCTGAACTTCGTCTTGGTTTTTTTAAAGGTCTGCCAACATGGCCTCGTAGTTCGCATATGACCGAACAAGGCACTGTATCAGATATCATTTAAATCTAACCCTCAGATGGCTCATTGGGCCCATTTCTCATCCATGTACACTGCCATCGCCTATAAATGACACATTTCAGATTGGTTTCTAAATCACATCCATGCCCAAGTCATGTTAGTACAACCATCAGAGAAAAAAAAATGGTTTTATTGTTAAGAGAGTCCATGTGTGAAGATTTGGAACAGTTGTTGCAAAGGAATCGTCAATGACTAAGAGAAAGAAGAGAAACAAATTGTTCGACCCAGAATTTTAAATCAACATGAACATAATATCAATTTTTGAAGGCTTTCCTTGTGTTATTGAACATTTTTACTCCAATCGTCAGAAAGACTGACCTACTGTATTTTATTGTATGATACGTCCATGTTTGATTGTAAATACATTTATTGACTCTTTAAGCTGGGAGTGGTTGAGAATGATTCAGCATGCTTTTTAAAAAACCTATTGAAATTACTGGAACCTGTTGGCCTCAACCAGGATTTACAAGAGGTGAGCAATGTAAAAAAAAATAGATTTGTAAATCTTATATAATGATTTAAGTGTGGAGGGAGAGTTTGAAGAACGGCAAGGGTGGAATAAATAAACGAGTCATTAATGAGTCATTAAGTCATTGTAAGTAAGGTTTGAATATTGGCCCTTTTTCAAAGCTTAGGCTTGGGCTCTGTTGGTTATTTTGAAAATGTACACTTTCGGTACAGGACTTCAAAACAAGCGGACGGAGCCTAAATCGGAGCCCAAGCCTAAGCCGTGGTTTTGAAAATTGCCATTGTCTCATGCAGGGACTTTTTTAGTCAAAGTGATTGCTCAATTTAAATTCCTCAGACACTAACATGTCTTAGCAGTGCAGAGTAGCGCAAGTCATCAGAGTGTGGTTCGAGTCCCTGTCGTGACACTTGTGTCCTTGAGCAAGAAGACAATTTGTTGCTTCTCATCACCCAGGAGTAAAATAGGTGCCCACGAGGGTAGAGATTGTTGATGTGAATGACTCCTTAGGAGTTGAGATAGTTTCACAAATGCTCAGGGTCCTGGTGATCAGGGGTTGCTTTGAGGGACCTACTTGGCTTGAAAAGCACATTAATAAAAATGATGAACAATATTACAACAGTGTTGTTACATGAATGGTTCGGGTAAGCTTTTGTATAGCAACCTCCAAATCAGCCAAGACTGGTATCCTTTGTGCAATACACAGCCATTGAAGACTGTTTCTTATTAGGCATGATACTTGGCCTTTGAATAAAAAGTGGGAAAATGTTATCAAGTACAAGGGGTGACCCCCCCCCCAAAAAAAAAAAAAAAAAAAAAATGGAAATCAGTTTAAGTAGTAAGATTATCATGCCTGTATTAAGTGACTATGCAAAAGCTTACCCCAAACTATGTGACACAGCAACACTGGACCGAGTCCCTGGATTTCAAAGTGAGCATTCAATAAGATCATCGTACCCGACATTCAAATCTAACTCGCAAAAGGAAAAATACATTTATCAATCCTTTTACATTACTTTTCAGAAAAATGTTGGTGTGAATTGTAAAGAAATGTCTTAAAGCGGGATTTGGATCTTGAATTTCTAGGAAAAGGGAAGCTGGACAAGGTATTTAAAGAAAGTTCAAGCCACATAATTCAGATATTTTATTTTAAAAACAGGAGTTTTATTTTCTTTGCATCGTAAATGGATCAAGTTTGACAATCACAGACTGAAACTTACAACTTTTATGAATGCATAAGTTTTTATTTTTTATAAACATTCATTTTCCTTGTAAATTTTACACTCATGGAAATGTGTCTTCTTTATTTGTTTGTTACAAAATTCTCATTTTATGTTTAATTTGTCAACATTACGAACTCAACTTACCCCATGTTATAGGAGGAAACAAGTACAAAATGATCCAATGTGAACCAAAAATTGAGAAAAATTAAGTCATTTTGTAATATACAGACCTGACTCCTATTTTTGTCGCCTCATTCACATTTTACAAAACAAGTGTTTAACATTCTTAAATATATACAAAAACTAGTTACATTCATTTATAAAATGGTCCAGATTCTCTATGACTGTTGTATTCCATGCCTTTTGATGATACAATGATATGGCTGAATTCTACATAGCTAATAAGTTTACCTTTTTTAATCTTTAAACCAAGTAAGCAACTTTTGGGGTTGTTTTTAGAAAATCGAGGTTGCTTGCTGTCTGGAAGGGTGTTTGCACAACATTGGTAAGATTGAAAAGAAATTGATTCACAGATTTACATATAAAAAGGTGGTTTGCAGATAGTCATGGTGGAAAACTTTCCTGGAAATACTTTTTGCCTAAATCCAACAGTTTTTGAGAAATGAGTAAAACAATTAGTTTTCATTTCTTGAGCACAAAACCCGATGTTAGAAAACAGTGGAGAAAAATATTGGAGTTTTACACTATTTTCTTAGAACTCAGAAGACCGATTGAGCTTAAACTTTCACAGGTTTGTTATTTCATGTCTAATGTTAGGTCATTTATTGTGTGGATACTGGTCTGTGACAATAACCATTGTTGTCCCCTTGCTTTCAGGGAAAGCAGAACATTGGTGTAAAAAATGTGTCAAGTTTCCAGACAATAGCAAATAAATCTAACATGTAATTGTGTTAATACAGTTTTCTATTCATGTTTACTACAAAAAACACCACAAAACCGTTCGCTGTTTCTGTGTGATTGCTTCTAGTTTCCTGAAAGATTTGTCAGTTGACAGAAATCCTCATGAGAGTTGGTTTTGAAGGAGGGGAGGAGATTCACAATACAGTTGCAACACCAAGAGTAAGAGAGGCCATTGACAAATAAGAGGGCCCTTCTGCACAAATGAAAATGCACGGTAAAGTTCAAATTTTGTGCTGAGGAAAACATTTCGAAACCATACCTAAAAATACTATATTTCTCCCTGCCCAGGACAGCAACCACCTGTTTAAGTCTTAAGCTTGTTTTTTCAAAGACGGCCTGGGCTTAATTTCATAGAACTGCTTTAAAGCACAAAAAGTAGCTAATCATAACATTTGTGCTTACCAGAATAAGGTTACCAGCTGAAATGCCATGTCACAAGTACTATATGTTGCTGGTATCTTGTTCATTTGTGCAGCAAAATTAATCTTAAGCAGAGCTAACAATGTATGCTATAAAGCAAACCATTAGGAGGGAACCAGTCATAAACAATATACACTTCATGGTGTGTTGGCTGGTAACCTATTTCTACTAAGCAATGGTTTAGCAAATCTCTTGGTGGTGCAGTCTCATGTTAATTGCTTGCTTTAGTTCAACTAACATATCAAGGAAGCATTCAGATGATTGTTGTGTAGCTTTGTTATCAATGTTGTTCATCCCCTCCAACTCTCCTGTTGACTGATCATTCAAATGGTTTGGCTAATGATGTGCGAAGCCCCAATGTTAAAATCAGGCACTTCTCTGAAATAGTAAAATGGCATGACATCAATGTTTTGAGTTTTGTCATGAAGTGCCTGGTATTGGCATGGAGTGTGTTGTATGCTAAATACATACACAAAACACTGTTACAGTGTGATTTTGAAGGATCAATCAACTTGGAATGTTGTTACATTTACTAACCACACTGTGGTGTTTGGACGGGAAGTTTAGTACAAAGTATTCAAAGCCTGCATTTGTAACTCATAATTAAATTGTCATTTTTACGTCTTGATTACTTGTTCAAATAACAAAGAGCTTTTCTTTCTCTTAATTCCTTGTGGTGCTTTCCTAGAATGGGCTTTCATTAAATTCATCACTTATTGTGATGCGTGCCAAGTTCAAAACAAAATTCTTTTAAAACTAATAAAAGCCAACCAATCCCTTCATCTGAAACCCTACATCCCTTCAAGGAAAATGGATTAATCCAGTAAGCCCAGCCCGAGGTGTGCGCAGAGACTTACACATGCGCATGCTCTGCCCCTTGCCCATCAAGCCAGCACACCGCCTCACACACAAAAAGCACTCCACACTAATGCTAACAATAAAAGCTAGGATCTAAGGCAAACACGTCAAATTTCACTAACATATGCGCGCGTACATGTCCAAGTTTTATGTTAACTCGCATGCACTACACTACTAGTGCAGTTTGGCACACTGATGATGCAGTGATCGCACAAGTGTTGAAATGTTTGTCTGACAGCCGAGTACTATCAGGCAATGCAGCTTTGGAAATGGCAGAGGCAGTTAACATTGTTGTTACGTGTCAAGCATCAGCAGACTTTTTGGGTGTGCATTCATGGTTCTGACTGTTCAATGCAAGGTCAGGGCTAGACTGGTTCCCTGTCTTCATCCTTGCGGATGAAGACAGGCACTGGTCTTAACAAACCCAATGGTTTTATTGGATCAGGATAGACATGCAAATGAAATGTGTCCATCATGCGTTGTGTGCAATGCATAGTGATGAGTTAGTTTGTGCGCAAGGTCAAAGGTACATCTGGAAGGATCCTGCCAGGTGCTCATGGCCGATATCTTGCTAGGTCAGGGCTAAATGGATTGTTCCATTTCCAATTAAATCTCACACCATATATACTTGCATAAAACAAATTAAATATAAAATTACCCTCTCATTGGCTGTAAATGTATTTTGTTCATTCCATTTATTTTGTATGTTTTTTTTATTCTTTGCCAAACGTTTTTCATGCTGCTTGTTCAAATGATTATTTATTTTTGTTGTTGCAGCTTTCATTTTATTATGATGTAAATACGGTGTTTGGACAATGGCTTCATCTGGTCATAAAAGATGCTTCCCTCTGTTGGCCATTGACAGTCCAAGAAGTGTTCTTATATTTATCTGTGTACAGTTGCTTAATAATCTTATTCATTAAAAAAAATATATAAGAAAAGGCAGGAATAAGCTAAAAATGCAAAACGCTTATTTGAAATTTTGTATTTATCCCACATCCTGCAGTTGTTGCCATTTTGTATTTTGCATGAGTGTTACATAATGGAGTGTGCCATTATGCCAAGACAAAGTTTGTATGTTTGCTCTTCAGATGCGCTGATCATATCCATTGCCAGATAACAAAATATGCCTGACCGCCAAGTTATAACGAACTTGATGTTCCTTTTTATATGCCAGAAATGGGAGTTGTTCGTCTTGGTCTAGTTTACTGGCAAAGTCTTCATCAATGCAGTGTTTTGTGTATGAAGTCTTTTCATGTACAAGTGAAGGATAGACCCATGGCCCAATTTCATAGAGCTGCTTGTTTATGTAAGCACAAAACAAATGTGCTTACCAGAAAAAAAGTTATCAGCCAAAATGCCTGTACACCGCTTGGTTTCCTGCTTATTTTTGCTCAGCAGAAAATTGTTAAGGCACTAATTGTCTGTTTAAGCAGCTTCTATGAAATTGTGCCCTGGGTCAAATTCACATCTTGAGTTGTTTAAAAAATAAGTATCATTGCCTGTCAAAATGGCCGACTTTACAATGTGTGAGGTCAAATGGGAACTTTTCTCTTACACAGCTGGCACACTTCATATACACAATAAATTTCTGCTCCTGTCCGTCTTGTCTTAAATTTTTATCTCAAACAGCTGAAAATGTGTGCAATGTAACCTTCTATTTCATACAGTAGACATCTAAACATAAAAAAAAGTGTAAAAAACTATTCTTTACTTAGTATAATTTCCCAAAGATTGACAAACTTGGCTGAAGACTACGGGTGGGCGTTGAACGTTCTCGTCAAAACAAGTTTTCTTACATTTTCATCCAGTCTAGAAGGCTTGGAACAAAGTATGTGATGATGATATCGGCACCTATTATAAATATATAAATAACAGATGAAAACGAGAAAAGTAATAAATACATTAATTCATCATTTTCGATCAAAGAATTGTGTTGGCTAATTGTGTTTGAATGAAAGTTGTTAGAGTTTTGTGATTTGTTGTTGGAGGAAATATATTTGCCATGTTAGGAAGTGCACAATCATTTCACTCCTGTACAGAGCAACTGTGAAAGTTTCACCACAATAAGTGCACCTTGCCTGTGTTTGGAGTTGAGTTCAATGCACAAGGAGTTGTTTTTTTAGACCCATGGATGTATTCATTAACCCTAGCACTCTAGTTCCATTGGTTAGAGACCCTACCACATCCTCCAAAATACTCCACTCCATATAAAACTCAACATCCAACATGTTTGGACTTGGACAAGATTGGTTTGCCTGTTCCAATGACAAGCAGTATCACTCTGCACTAATGAAGCTCTGTACCTACATTGGCTTCGTATCTGTCAAAGAATCATCTTCAAAATGATGACAATTTCAACAATGTCCACCCCCTTCTTACCAGCTCTTCTCATTCCAGTGAGTGATTCCATGACAGCCTTCTTTAGATCCAGGGCCCCAGCTTGGCTAGCATGATACAGCATGGCGTACTCCCCTGATACGTGATACACGGCCAATGGCAAGTCTGGAAACTGAATCCAAAAACAGTCCACAGATTTTCAAGATTAGTCTTTATTTTTATTATTATTACATGTTTAATTAAGGGAATAAAAGAGTGGTGAAGAGGTTTTAAACGATTAAAAACTGAGCCGAATGCGAGGTCCTTCATTACATGGCTTTGCAAGGTTTTAAACTGCTGTTTAAGACCGAGTCATCACTCTTTTATTGGGCCATTCATAAATACCGCTCAGTTGAAAACATCCAAAAACCTTTGAAAGTTAAGAGCATATCTGACCGGTGTCCTTCCTCCCCAAGATTGCCAGTTACAGAAGAACCAAATTGAGCTCTTTGTGACAACTTCATAGACCGTTCATTACTGTATAATCATTAACATTTGCCCAGACATGTTTTAATTTGTGAATTTAAAAAAAAAACCAATTTCTTGTAAAAGCGTCTGGAAAAAAATGTATGAAACAAAGATTTGGCTTTGATGTAGAAACAGAGATATAATGTTCACACTGAACACATTGGAAAATGTCAACTCAGGTCATGACCTTTACTTTGACCTTTTTGGCCGAGTGGAAGTAGGTCAGATCTTGCAGCCATTTGTGGCCACTATGGGCTTTTTGGTACAAGCCGTTTCCGGCCGCTATGGTCTCTGAAGGGTTATATGTATCAAGTAACATTTGGAAGTGTTAAGGAGTTTGAAATTTGTCCTACCTTATCTTTTGTCTGCTTCACAATGTCTAGGTACGGCATCCCTGGCTTTACCATCAATATATCAGCTCCTTCAGCAACGTCTCGTTCCTAACAGTCCATGAAGAGAACAAGAATCAAATGAGGAATGAATTCTGGAAAGTAATGTACAGTAATGGTATTGGCAATGATGCTGCTATTGATGTTTACTCTCTTGCATCAAGATAAGGCACAGAACTGGTAATATTGGCAATACTGCTGCTACCAATAATTTTACACACTTGAATTAAGATAAGGTACAGTTTTGGTTATATTGGCAATACTGCTGCTACTGATATTTTTACTCTCTTGAATCAAGATAAGGTACAGCACGTCAAGGGGAATACACAGAGAATGAAGCCCCCACCAAAGCTGTACCTCACTGTTTATTACAAAGGTATGTTCGGAGCTTGGTACCCACCACAGCTCTGCTAGCCAGTCCCTTGGCACCAGGAGGAAGCTGGTAACACTTGCGGTCCCCAAAGGACGGGGCAGACTTGGCGGCACTCCTAAACGGCCCATAGAAACTGGATGCAAACTTAGCGCTGTAACTCATGACGGAAACCTGAGGGAAAAATTTTACATGGTTTCGATGAACTGAAAACCTAGAAAAGCGAAGTAGATGCCAGAGCGTCTGAGTCTGTCATATGTTTATTATACCCTTCATAAAAAAAAAGCCTGAATAATTTTAATAACTTCAGCCTACTCAGTTAAAACACATTTTAAATGTGAAAGCAACCTAAAAAAATACTTGTTTTTATAATGTGTAAAAAGCTGAAAGCATGCCAGCCAGATGGAGTACTTGTGTAGGAGCATTTGATAGTTCCACACAATAACATGGTTAGTACTGATTTTTGTTTTAAAATAAATGCCAAATTGTTTTCATACAACTTTTAGCCACACATAAAAGAAAGCCAAAATCATATGTCTTGTACCTTGCCTTCAAAACCATTTGCAACAAAGGCAGTCTTGATGGCACCAATCCGGCCGTCCATCATGTCTGAAGGTGCCACCACTTGACATCCTATGGAAAAAAGAAAAACCGCTGAACTTTAAGAGCCGTTTGTTTCCAAAGGTAGGAGAGAAGAGAAGAATTAGCAATTAATAAAATACAAACATCTTGAGGTTCCGATTTAATCAGAGACTTTTGGGGACACTGGGTAGCAGCAGACTTACCAGGTCAATCCATTGTTCTTGGAAATGTGCGTATGCCCAGAACTACGAGAACAATGGAAATCTACCAGGTATGTCTGCTGCCACCTAGTGTTCTAAAGTCTCTCATTGCCCCAACCCCCATACCAATATCCTTCACTCATCTTTACCTGCTTTAGCATACGCTACAGCCACATCAGCTAATCGTTGAATACTTGCACTATTGTCAATACTTCCATCTTCATTAAGTAGTCCTGAACAAATAAATAGGCACAATCAACCAGTTAAGAACAATTCATCAACATGTAAGTTGTTTACAATTTCATTCCAAGATGCTTTTTGGTACATAAGAAACGGCCGCAAGATTCAACTTGCATAGAAACGTCGAGAGTGTGATTGAGTGGGTTCGGTGAAATCAGGCTTTCTCATTTCACTCAGCTTCGCTTCATGAAATGGAACAATCTAGATTTCACCTCTTGATTATATTTTTCGACAATGCACTCGCATGTATCCAATTTAGGTGATCCCTTGGCTGCCGCTTCCCAGGTTGTATCATAAACTTGGGTGTGATCCCTGGCTACACGGCAGCTTACGGTTGTATGGCTTCTGACTGGCACCCCCAAACAAAGATATAGACTAATAGGGAGACCGCCAACATAGGGCTGGATAGCTCAGTTGGTAGAGCGCCGGTACATTAATCCGGAGGCCGTTGGTTTAAGTCCCGCTCCAGTCAATTTTTCTTTGTTCAAACCCCAATTATTTAAAATTTACCCAGGCAGTTTCCTGTGTGGTTTATTACCTGATATTTATGATTACTTATATTCTACTTGTACTCTTACCGCAGTGTCCATGGTCAGTGTATGCACACAGGCAGACATCACAGCACACCAAGAGACTTGGGAAGCTATCTCGAATCTTTTTGATGGCTAAAATCACCGGGGATGAATCATGATCGGCATGGGAACCAATGCCATCCTTCAGATGTAAACAAACAATTCAGAAATCAAATTTTCTTGAAAACGTTCAACAAGTACAAACTTGTTTTTAGATAGTTAACACCCTCTAACTTGTGTTCAAACTCAAACAACAAACTCAACACTGATGGTGTTCTGATACTAGGATTTAAAACTGGTGGGAAAGCAATCTAATTCCTTGTATTCTAAAGTTTTGTGTCCTTGCTCTCTCAAATGTCGATGCTTGTTGGTGATTTAAAAGAAAGAGCAGCATCTAGTTCTTCGTTCTTCGTTCTTCGTTCTTTATGTCCTTTTTCCTCAAGCATGAAGCAGGTCAGCTATGAGTGTTTGTTTGTTTTTACAGCATCAAATAAATTGAGTAAATGAATAGTTAACCGATGTAATTTTTGCATTGGGGAAATTGTTCCGAGTGTTAGTCATTTAAATGACTGTAATAATTGCACCAGGAATAGAGAATGTCATTTTAGTTTCACCTGTACACCAATGTGTAAAGCACTGTATACTCAGTGCTTTCTAAGTCTCACAGGGAAAATATCCACAGGCTACAAAGGTGGGATTTGAACCTGGTGCATACTCCAAGAGTCCCCAAAATCTCCCATGCTAGTCACATAACAGTGAAGTAGCCCATGCCACACTTTCCTGTCGTTGTATTTGTATGTATGGTCAATCAGTGCCACAGATTGCCACTGCAGAAATTGACCAAGGTTGAGAACCTTATCTCTTCCAACAGTGGCCCAAACTCTATTGCAATTGAGCACAGCTGGTAGCTTCTCCAGTTTGCCACTCTCCATTGAAGCACTTTGGGCAGTGGCTCTACTCTCTACATAAGCTTGTGTGTGCCTCAAAATGCCACTGCTGTGGCATACTGAGGTATGGGTTGGTTGTCTCGAGAAACACACTAACAGTAGGAGGGTTAAACATTCCATACATCTAAAAACTGTCAAATTTGATGCAAACTTTCCTCCCCTCTCTACCCACTGAAGGAAAGTAAATTTTCCCCAAGAATAGTAACTTTGTCCCACCTTTGGTAGATGACTTGGGACTCCAAACAGCAAAACTGACCTCAGCCCTTTCTTGACCAGTGGCTCTAGGACTTTATTCAGTTGGTTCACTCCATAGCGGGACTGGCCAGGCAGACTGTCTATCGGTTCAACATCATTTGGATTGTCCCTGTCAGTGAGCAATGTTTTAAAACCTTCAACACGTTGAAAAAAACCCAACAATGGACATTTGTGTTGTAGGCCCAATTCCACTGGTCTGCTTACCGCAGAATTCTGCTGCTAAGGTCACCATTCTCTGCTTACAGGGTAAGCACAACTTTCCCTAAGCAAAGAATGTTGCTTAGTATTGCCATGGTAACATTAAAGGGACACATTGCCTTCTGATTGGGCGCTTTGGGCTATAAAAGCGTTTATTAGGATATGAATATGGTTGGAAAGATTTTTCAAACGATTCACACAAAAATCCCTCGAAATTGTGTGGTTTTCCTTTTACTTCAGGAACTAACACGGTCGGCCATTTTTTGGAGTCAAAAATCTGTTTACTATAAAATGGCGGACCGTGATAGTTCATTAAAAAAAAGGAGGGATATTTTGGGGGATCATTATATTCTACTTTTAAAAGATCTTTCCATCCACATTCATTTCAGAACAAATGCTTTTATAGCCCGAAGCGCCCCATCGGATTGCAACGTTCTCCTTGATGACATCTTAGTGGCACAACTTACGTGATAAACAATGGATAGATGAGGTTAGAAGCGTCAATGTGTACATTGCCAGCTTGCCATGAACGCAGAACATCGTGATGGATCCCGCTGTGAAAGATGTGGTTCTTGGCCGGAGAAAACATACTCTTCAAGAAAAATGCCAGAGAAAAGAAAATGTAGGTAAGCAACAAATACAAATCATGAACACAAGTGCATGAATTTAAACATGAACACCTCTGGTGACTTAATAGATGTCAATTTTTGCATCAGGGATAAATAATAAAATTTTGTTTTTACCCTTACACCGATGTGTATTATTAAGCACTGTATACTCAGTAATTTCCCCGAGTTCTGTGAACAAAATCCACAGGCAAATCACTCGGGTGAACTTCCTGCGATATCATCTTGTATTTCAGGAATACTGACACTTATTGTCTGTGCATCTCAACAAAGAAACATGTATAAGAAGTAACTATAACTAGTAAACTTGCAGGTACAACCAAGTGTAAATCTCTTTTGGGAGGAGTGTTGGCTCTGAAAAGAGGAGACCACACTCCTCCAAAATGAGAGATTTATACAAGGTGGTACCTGCAAGTTTCCTAGTTATAGTTACTTGTTATTTTTCCACACCATGCAAAGGTTCAAACATCACTTCAAGTAACACATGTCTCAGTGGAGCATGTCGTCTTGTTCACAACTAGAGTGACTTTGTGCAATCCGGGGCACTTCCTGGCAGGCAAGATACTATCATGTTGATATCTAGGAAGTTTAACATTTTGTATCGTAATATCAACAGAACTTAAAGAACTGTACACAAAAAACATTTGACATAGCTTCAAGATGCGGGACACAACCAAATACCAAGCCAGTTAATTCCTTTTAAAGAAGACATTTATAGTATTATTCAAACAAGAATGGTGTGTTGATAAACACAAAATCCCTCCTGAGATTAAACTCATTCTTTGATAGTCATTGCACGCCAGAGAAATACAGACCAGTGCAAGTAAAGAATGTACAAATTGGAGTTGATATGCCAACCAAGTCCTTTTTGAATTATCGCTTATACAACATTTCTTTTGTTTTAGCCATAATGACCTTGACATTTGACCTAGGTGGGGTCCAAAACCAATAGCCATCTAGGGGAACCCAATCCACACACCAAGTTTAGAGTTGATACATGTCAACTTCTTTTTGAGTGATCATTCCAACAACGATTACACGCATGCACACACGCGCAAGCATATAATGACCTCAAATCATGGACCCTCCTCTGTTCAACTCTTTCTCCAGACAAACGTGGACCCCCATTGGTTTCCCTTGTGATAGCAATCGTGGACCTATTGTCCCTATTGTTGTAATTCCTTGGTTTAAATGTCACTACAAACTCACACATCCCACTGACATACGGAAGGACAAGGCAAACACTACATGTATATGCCCCTTGGGCTTCGCAAGCGGGGCATAAAAATTCATGAAGAATAAATCCACCAATAGATGGATACAATGCACAGTGTACATGTTGTAGCTCTAGAACACTTCTCTTGAACACTTCCAAGTTGTGTGAGAAGAAATTGTGCACATTGACTATTACTGTGTAAATTATCTCAAGTAATTCTGGATGCCTACTTGCACTTCTAATAGCTTCCAGCTGGGATCATCCCTCCATCCAGCCCTGGCTTCCCCTCTTGACTCGCTCCATGGCTCACCCCTGGCTCCACTCCGGGGCTCGCCCCTGGCTCCACTCCGGGGCATGCCCCTGAGTTTGCTCCAGGGATCACCCCTAGCTCCACTCCTTAGCTCTTGTTGGTCCCAAGATGAGAAACTGCCAAAGTCCTGGTCCTCGTATTCCTCATAATCTGGTGCCTCACTCTTCAAGTTGGAAGTTATTCCAACAGGGTGAGGATGAGATGCATTAAGGTCTGAAATCCCTTCAACATCGTGCTCTTCAGTAGAATAATTCTGCATTGAGTCTTCGTGAAAACCATCCGATGACCCCTCATCATCCACTTCATCATCCCTTCTGAACTTCCCCAGCATATTCCAGACGTCCATCTCTACTTTGTTCAGTTTGTATGCATTCGAGGGGTCGGACCCATGGCTGTCTTTCTTAGCCCACCATATCTTCCGTTTGGTTCTACACTTCAGGTCGTACCATTTCTTTTGCAGCTCCGTGAGGGTTCGTGGGATAGTGGAGTATAAATTCACACTGGCCCGAATATTTTCCCAGGCTTCATTCTTTCTCATCTGTGGTTTATCGCAGGTTTGTCTGGTAGCAGAAATGCCATCAATGTTGGCCTTGATTGCTGCCATAAAAGCGGACATTGCTCTGCAGTTGTACTGTCCCTTCCGCTGTATGCAAGCATGGTCTTGACGCTTTGATGCAGATAACTTTGGCCTCCTCTTTCCTTCTTTCTGGAATGGCATCTTTCTGGTATGGCTGGAAAGAGGGGTAAAAGAAAAACAATTTGGACATTTTTCTCAGTTTACCAACAACAATTGGACAACGACACCAAACAAAAGAGCTAAAGGAAAACTGTTTCTACAAGTCCTCCTGCACTCCTAGCTCTCAGATTATGTCTTGAACTTTGAGGGTATTGCTTCAAGATCCAAAGGCACTTCTTTCCATTTCGTCACATTAATGATGAAGCCATAAATGAAGTTATTACGTGTACAAACATCTTGTGAGGAAATCCCTAGATGCCTCATACCATCATGCATAGCGCTTTTTCCTCCAGGAAATCTTCAGTCACATATTTTCAAGCACAATGCACAATGGATGGAGTGCAGCTTTGAGTAGTAGCTTATTAACGTGACTACAAGAAGAGGCCCCAAAAGTAATGGCCTACGTGTTTGAAAACTGCTTTTTACCTGATTTTGTCCAAACTACAGATGAAATCAAATTGGTAATAAAGATCCACAGAACTCCGACAAACATAGACAAACAAACAACAGGCAATTTAAAGCCTCCGAACAATTTCTCCTTGTCCTTTATAAACATGTCCAAAAAGATGTTTGAGTGAACTCCAAATGCTGATGAGGTGCTAGTAGTGAAACATGACTTGCTCAGACTCTACTGAGTTCACCAACATGGAAACCAATGAATTCAAAGTCGGCCAGCTTGGTGTTTTCCTAGCTCTCTGAATCACTCCACATTAGTTCCTATGTACTCCATATGATACTTCGCTTTGTAAGGATGAACTTTTCTACCCATGTAATGTATAAATGTACTCCGTCGTTAAATACATTGATCAAAGTGGCAAACTGGAATAATAGGTAATGATTTTGTAACAGATGTGTCGCAAACTGGAATAATAGGTAATGTTTTTGTAACAGGTGTGTCGTGGCCAGACAGTCTGGTGCATTGGACTCGAGTTCAGATTGCTGAATCATCAAAGTGTGAGTTTGATTCCCCATCATGAAACATGCGTCCTTGAGCAAAGCATTTAAACATAATTGCTTCTCTTAACCCAGATGTAGAAATGGGAACTTTAGGAGGCTGAGACAGTATTGTGTTGGATTAACCCCTTAGCAATAAATTTATAAGCAGCTTTGGGTTCTTATGTATGTTCCCCAATGAGTTGAGTGGTCTGAGTATGCCTGATGAACAGGGATAATAATGTTGTGAAGTGCCTTGATCTAGCTACTTTTCAGGGGTGGGGGTTGGGGATAGGGGTAGGGGATATTGCAAGATGGAGGTTTATGTCAACACCATGTACATTGTATCATGTGATGTATCATGCATGATCTCTATTGTGAGTACAAGTTTGTGTGTGGTTGCAGCTTCCAGCCAGGTTTCATGCTTCAATGCTCCCACACTGCATCCAGTTTCAATTGATCTTGTCCCTACTCCAGCCTACTTAATTAAGCCTCACTCCAAGTTGGCATTCTGCATTCTCCTGATGACAATTAGAGCTTACTGTTTGAAACTGCAGTAAACCTCTTGCTCAAAGATCATTTCAGTGGAGATTCAAAGGTTCCCACCACCACCAGCAATCAGCACCCACCACCTTGGCATTATGCTCTTTCCTCTTTGTATTTTATTGGTTCAAAGAAACGAAGTAAACCAGTTTAGGAGCGGCAGTTTTGACTAGCCTACGACAGGCCTTATTTTCAGTGCTGTTTATAGCTGCAACCAATAGTAGCCATGACCATGATTGAACTAAACAGTGTGTTAAAAAAAACCCACTTTTTTAAAAGTAAATGCTGCAAAAGTGTACTCCCGCTGCCGCTGGTCATGTCATGGCGCCGACGATGTTTAGACGAGTGACTGTCAGCTCGTAGATTCTTCGTAAATTACACCAAAACGAGCATGCACAAATTTTTTTAAATGTAGACCCAGTAACTGGGGCACTGTACTCCTCTTCGGTCGTACTAGCTAGTACAGTACGACCAAAGATGTCAATTTTTAGAGTAGGCCTAGAGCGCCCCAGTTACTGGGTCTAATTTTAATGTACTCTCACTCTCACTCCACAATTAGGCAATGGTAAGTGAGAAATGGGGGAAAATTTTCGGCGAAAAAAGGCGAGTTTCTATTTGAAAGATCATCACACTTCCTGTGCTATTTAGGGCTTGGGCCAAGAAGCAGCGCGGACGGAACCTAGCGTAGCGACGAGCATATTCATTGGCAAAATATGGGGCTAATCATTCATTCATTAATCATTATGCCTTTTATTACTAATTTAATTAGTAATAAAAGGCACAATAATGAGTAATTAGGCTTTTGTGGAGAGGAATAAAAAATTAGCTCCAGCATCCAGAGGAAGGTATGGCTTGAGATGCAGTGACTCATGCTTATGTCTGCATTGCCAGTATTTAATATTAGGGTCAACAATCGAAGCCCAAGGAGGGAGACAAGATCATAGTTTTGGGGTCTCACTCGATCATGTAATGTAAGAAATCGCTTATGTCATGAACACGTGAAAAAATGTGGTATCCCTAACGTTACTTTTTGTGTACTTAAACTTACCACCAATAATGTGCAGTGATGTGTCGAATCGATGAGTGTAGCGAAGTTAGTTACCAAAGAATTTGTCACTGAAACAGGTCATCAAAGCTAAAATAATTGCAACCCGCAGGAAAGCCTGAACTGGATGATAATAAAACTGGTGATAAATAAATCGAAAACTGGCCAGGGTAACAAAAAGTGGTTGCGCCCTCTCTACACATCTAAAAAATATTATTTTTCCTTGCTTCTGATCCCCGGGCTTTTTATTATTTTTTTTAAATAGCGCCATCATGTGTCCACACTGCATAATGTAAACATGAACTACATGTTGTGTACATGACACACCAAGTACAGGCGAACACATCCGCACAGCACTGGTTCAGCTGTAAACACACAATAACATGGCGACTGTCTAAGTAGGATGTGTGGCTGTTGTCATGTTTCTACACGGAGCAACACACATTTTGGGAACAAGTTATTTATACAAGCAACTGGTTTACTAAAGCCTATGTCTGTGTAGGAACTTTATTCAGCCTTTCTGCCATGGGGAAGAACTCCAGTAAGCTGAGCACTACGGAAATAAAGGTTTTGCAAGAATGCACTTATTGTAAGAACTTTTTTCTTTCTTGACTTTGTGATGATTTTTAGTACCGCATGGGATGTGCGACTGCGAGTGTCGTGTGTGTGCACCCGTTGGGCCTTCTAAGTTCTATTCTATTCTTATTTATTGTTGGAAGTGTCGGAGGGAGGCTGAATTATATTTCTAAAGGGGAATGCTACTTGTAATGTGTTAAAGAGTTTATTTTGCCATCATATACTATAGAAATTTTACCAATTAATGGCAGTGGATATATTACATTGGCGGTAATGGTAAAAATTCTGAAATGCTGTTTTACCAGGGGTGCTTTAAGTGTAGTAGTAGTAGTACTCCGTCTTTTCGAAATTTTGACATCTGGGTCAGGGACAACAAAAGTAAACTGTAGTAAAAAGTAGACTGTTGCTCGGAAGCATGCTGCCCCACATTCATTGTTCTATGTAATTATAGAATATCATTTAATGACAGAAATGCAGCTATGTTGTGTTTTGTTGATGATGCCTCTGTTCTGCCCCAACTTGACAATCGTGCCGAATAACGTCCGTCGATATATTGATATTACTCAAATATTTGATACTATTTTGACATCGATATCGCCGATGTCACATTTTTAATCATATCGAAATATCAAAAATTTTGATATATGGAAAATTTTTATGTATCAAAAATGTCGATGTTCCTAAGTGACATTGAAAACACCGAAAGAGTGTCAGATTATCCAGACAATCTCAGGGTTTTAGTTTTAGAAAAGTATACTCGATATTGAATTTCCGATGTATCGGTTATTGGAAAAACTGACTTCGATGGACGTTACGTCCCAACTATAGCTTGTTAGTATGTACTAAGTTTGTAGGTCTATTTTAATTGGCTGTTATTTGAAAGCCCTTAAACATCTATCTGATGAGTAAATAAACCCGGTTTTGAGTTTTGGCAGGAAGTGCCTGACTTTGGCATGGAGCAGCACTATATGTTCTGAGAAAAATATAGAGTTTTGATAGAAAGTTAATTCTTATATATTTGTAATAATAATCTCAAATGGAACCAATGAGCAAAGCATTTTGCCATTTTCAATTGCCTATCAATGTTTCATTTCAGCAAATATTTAGGACAATAATTTCCTCGTAATCTCTAAGTGTCTTATGAGAAGTTGTTGGGACATTGATTTTCCTAAAAATATTTGCAATACACAATATCAATCTTCCAGCAACAACTCAAGTCAAAATACACAAATTTGATTCTTGCAGTCCCAATTACATAGCAACTGATTTGTCTTAATAATAATAATAATAATAATAATAACAGTGCACATTTATAATGCACCATATCTGTCATAAATGACTCTCCTGACGCCCAAAATTTCTAATTTGGTGGAGCTTGTTAAGAATGATTTTATGAGACCATAATGCAATACCTTGCAAGGTATACAAGGTGAGGTGGCGCATATTGCTGCCAGACCAGCCAGAAACACTGGGCAAACCCCTTCTCTTTTACAATTTAAGTGTAACTGGATTCTTTTGTATGCATTACACAACACTCAGTGCCAACGGTTTTACGTCCCATCTGAAAGATGAAGCAGTAATGGTTAAGTGCCTAGCTTAAGGACACAAGTGTCAAGACCCGGACTCAAACCCACACTCTGCTAATCAGAAACACCAGAGCTTGAGTCTGGTGCACTTGACCGCTCGGCCACGACACAGTCTTGACTGGTGCCTTTGAACGTTCTACAGTAAAATTATACAGTTAAACTCTTTTAAAATGTATTCTAATCTCATTGCCTGAAAACACTTGGAGTTACAATGTCTATCTTCCAGCAGCAACACATGTCAATATTTACATGTATACAAGTTGTAACGTGCATTTTGATTGGCTAATTCCTCACACTGTGTAACGTATTAGCTAATCAAATAGACGTCAAACAAACCTGCTTCGGCTGTCAATCTGTTTTTCCAAAAGTCATTTTGCAGCATAAACTGCATGACCTGGCTTGAAGTTGAAATACAGAAGATTTTGACTCTGACATGAAAGAAAGTGACTCACAATGTAAAAGTGATAGTGACAAAGACTTTGTGGATAGAATATACATGTAGGAAGATCTGACAAATAAAGACAGAGGATTAAAGTGGAATGATAAGAAAGTTGATGATACTTTTAGACTGATATTGATGGGACATGTTGAAATTTAGTGAAATTGTCCTTTAAATGGCTTGCCTGTGGACAGTGGTGGATACGGAAATTACTAAAACCAGGCCTGGTACTCTCCTGGAGTTAAACAAAGAAAATATAAAGCCCTGATATCCGCTTAGACAGGTGCTAATGGTGCTTGGGGAAGAAACAAATCTCAGAGTTTGGATTGTCTGAGTACTGAGTAAGCTTGGTTGTGTAGCATTGTGGCCTTGGAGTCAAGTGTATCATACTCAAGTTATGTTGTTCATATAGTGTTCAATCCGGGCTTGGCTGGTCATGATGCTTGTGTCTTTGAGCAAGATGCTTTACCATAATTTGTTTGTCCTTCAGATAGGACCTCAAGCCATACATAGGTCCTGTGTACTAGGATCGAGGTACATGTAGTGCACATAAAAGAACCCAGAACTCTTATTGTGGAAGAGTAGGAGTTTACCTCAGTGTTTAATGGCTCATTGCAAGCATCCTTGTCTACATGTTTCCTCAGGCTTTCGTGTTACAGTGATTAAAATCACTGTTGGGCATCCTAGGCTTCATGACCACTAGAAATAAAAACTGGTGAGATTGGATGATTGTTTTGAATGTAGTGATAGATTGAGATTATTTGACAATCAGTGGGAGTTGGCTCCACACTTGGACTGACACAGCAGTGAAGGATCTGAGTAGACTAGAGGTCCTGGGTTCATGAAGCATTGCGAGCCCCATAGAGGGGAGTATGGAAGGATGAGGTTGGAGACTGGGTGCACAGTTATAATTAATTAGTAATTGATAATTAATGTCTTAATAATCATTTACAACATATGTACACGGTCCTGGCTTTGAAAAGACCTTGATATTATTTGAGTTTGCAGTATTGACTGCCACTTCATTACAGTACGTCTAATATACCAGGTCTTTAATTATTTACAATGTACCTGTACACAGTCCTAGCTTTACTAAAGACCTTACTTAGTTTGCAGTATTGACTGCCACTTCATTACAGTAGGTCTAATACACCAGGTCTTTAATTATTTACAATGTACCTGTACACAGTCCTAGCTTTACTAAAGACCTTACTTAGTTTGCAGTATTGACTATTCTCTCCCCATGACCTATCAAATCAATGTCATGTAAACAAGGTCTTGTTGTCTCAGAGAGTCATCCAAACCAGGAGTCAGCATAGAGGACTTCCTTCCTCCTTGGTCTAAGTATGTGTACACATGTATTGTGCACCGCTGATGAGGGTGGTTGTTGAACATGCATCTATGCCATGTGAATCTTAGGGTCACGTCAATACAAGGCAATTTACAGGCAACAAGTTCTGGGCGATTGCCATGAAGAAGATTAGGGATTCACGTCTGAGTTCTTACATAATTTTCTTGGGGTTAACCGTTCAGTGAGACACTGATTGAAAAATTGTTCCTGTGCAAATAAAGTGTTACTGTTGCCTGTAAAAGTCGTTCCATTTGCAATAAAAATTACAATTACTCAAACTATATTTAAAAATATTACTTGCAAATAAAAATATAGAAATAGAGAGATTTAAATGTTTTAAAAAATGTATAAAAAACCAAGCTAATGAGTGGCAAGGACAAACAGGTGACCAGCACCTCTACAAGGTTGTCCTACAACAAAGAGTAGCAAACTAAATACCCTGCCCCTTAAGAAAAAGAGAACAGCCGCGCAATAACGGGGTCAACAGCAATGAAACACACATCTGCTACGAAACCAGAGAAAATTTGTCTCTATATAAAATTGTACATGTTGTACTACATGTATGTGTACATGTGATCTAATGGAAACCTGTTCACCTGAAGACAGTGTGCTTTTTGAAATAGCAAGACCCACAATAAATATATCTCAACCGCAGTTTTTCTTAGGCCGTATCCGAATTGGTGACTATGGCTATGGCTACGACTGTTGCTAGGGATGTTGCCATGGATGTCCTATACCTCAACGCATGATGATGCAGGGATCCAGCTGTAGCCAGAGCTGGGCCCAATTTCATTGCTTTGCTTACTGCCGAATTCTGCGCTTACAATCACCATTCTAGGCTTACTGTGCAAGCGCTGAATTTCTACGCTAACTGTGTAAGTAAGCGAAGAATGCCTAGTAGCGTTAAGTACGCACGCACACAAGTCAAACATTCCCTGCTAACCCGTGAAATACGTTTGACGTAAGCGCAGAATTCCCTGCTTCCATAAGCGCGGAATTCTTTTTATGGTAAGCAGAGCCATGAAATTGGGCCCTGTAGCTGCCAATTCAGATACAGCCTTAGATTCAGCCCATTTCCTAAACCTTTTAAGAGATGAAGCAATAATGGTTAAGTGTCTTGCTTAAGGACACAAGTGTCAAGAGCGGGACTCAAACCCTCTGCTGATCAGAAACACCAGAGCTTGAGTCCGGTGCCCTTAACCACTCGGCCACAACACGCCAAATACAAATGTCCACATACTGTCAGTTGCATAGATGAAACCCTTCTTTATCACTAAAGTCACTCATAACGGTTTAATTCAGTTAATTCTTGCTCCTACCAGTTGCAAAGATCTTTTATATCGTGATGCCATTTTTCTACCAGTGCATAACACTGGCTTGCAATCATTATGCAAATTAGGACACCGATGTTTACCAAGCGCTGTTTTAGTGGGCTATTGTTAACTCCGTTTCTTCAGACAGACAGGTAAATGAAAATTACCAAATGACATTTTTCTTGCTTTCAATTTCTAACTTGGAAGAGTCCTTTATAATATAAAGGGTGTGCGTAACATTGGTAAGAGTAAAAATAAAAATGTTCACACATTCACACATAATTATCTTACACATGATATAAAGATACATGTAGTCATGGTAGGAAACTCCCTTTGAAATACTATAGTTTTTTAGAAAAGAGAGAAATAATTATCTGATCTTCCGAGTCAAAAATCCAATGTTTGAAAGCAGTAAAAACATTAAAGTTTTTTTTGCACTTTTTATTCATGAATCCAAAGACCGATTCAACTTAAACTTTCACAGGTTTGTTATTAAATGTACATGTATCTGTATTGTTGGGTCACATCAAGTGTGGCAAGGTTCTGCCCAGGATGTTTTCAGTGGCGGAAAAAAATGGATGGGCTGGCGGGAGTGGGGTAGAGGCAGCAAAAAGCAGGGTCAAAGGTCACTCACAAATATAAGATGAGGTCACAGCTGTTGCAATACCTAGCCTACTAGTAGTTTGATGCAAAATATTTGGTTGTACACTGGACACTTTATCAACAAAATCTCCCATGATTGATACTTATTTATCTAAACACTCGAAGAAGCTTACAATTGTCGAAGCTTTAAAAAAAATAGGAAAAAACAATTTAAAAACAGAAGTTCGCAAACTTGCATTTTTGAACGATCTTATCCCCTAATTTCTGCCCTTAATAATACTGTTTTCACCAACAACCATTTCCATGGATTCGTGAATAAAGGATCGCTTGTTTAAAATCGCTTCTTTTGCAATAAATTTTCAATTGAACGATCGGTCGAAAATGCACATTGGGGAAAATTGTGCGGCGAGAGCGATGTATTTATGAGTACAGTTTTGTATAATATATTACAGAAAGGAGGTTGCGATTAGACTCCACCGCATGTCTTCTAACCCCTGGAAAATCGAGTTGTGTGTTTTCCTACTCGCCTACGTATTGTAGTAAGGGACATGGAGGAGAGAGCCAGACTAACAACGTGCATGCATGTTTTAATGTTCGTATACTGAAATGAACGATCGCAGCTAGTAAAATACAAAGACTAGGGACTTTCTCGACAGAAAACGAGCTGGATATCTTGAATTTACCGGTAGATTTTCTTTTAAAAACCTACATATTAAGTTAAATAACTAATAATTTGGCAATTAAGTTAATTCACAAAATTTGAAAATTTGTGGTGGGCGGAAAAAGAGAAAATCCCGTCAGTGGTGGGCGGGGAATCATGAGTGTCGGGCGGGTTTTCCGGCACCGACCACCGTGGGCAGAACCCTGGTGTGGATACTGGTCTTTGACAATTACCAATGTGACACATGTGCTTTAAACGTCTCTTGTCAAGTCTATTGTGTTTGACTGCTTTACTGTCGCTGATTTTCCCCTGTTTTGGGCTAATTCAATTATTTCCAAGCGGAAATCAAGAAATTTAGTGATGTTACTGTAATTTGATATAGAAGTCATTAGACCGAGTTATAAACCATGAGGCAATGAGAATGGTAGACTACTCCGGCAGAATGCATGCATTTAGCTTCTGTTCACCAAATGCCAGGCTAAAAAATGTAATTGTTCCAAAACTGATGTGGTATGATCAGTTGCTGATGCATCATGCAAACAGTACAGGGTCTGGAGAATGCTGAGTGAGCCATCGTGTCTTGTCTTGATGGGTACTGCACCAACACCCCTTCTCATGGGTCACACTGGTGGGTTCGGTTGTGCGCATGGAATTGATTTTTGGCTGTTCAGTTGGTCGACTCAGGAGGAAGAAAATAATTTACTTCTGGGATTTGTCTTTCTTGGGTTTGTGTTGACAGCAGATGAAACTTTCACTAGTTTTTGAATCGTTGTGATTTCTGTATAGGTGTGATATAGTAGTGAGTTCTAGTCCAATGTGCTTGGGAGGAATGACTGCTCGTAGCAGTTATTATTTTGAAATTATTTATGGTAGGTGAGGTTTGTCTGGTGGACCTTTGGAATGGATGCAGAATGTTTTTGTGAGACTCAGTTGTGAAACCATTGCAAAATGATATCACATGATAAGAGACTACATCTGGTTTTGGTTACCGGTATTTGTTTCAAGATAATTATAATTTTAAATTTCTCTGGACGTAATCTGGACTTTCAAGTTTAAAATTTACCAGAGTAAAATGTTACATTTTATAAGCTTTAATATGATAATTTCAATGCTTTTAAAACTATTTTTCCATTTTTTTTTTCTATTCCAGTGATGAAAATAGTACATGGAATAACAGGAACACTAACAAGGGGCTTGTTTAAGAAAAAAGCAAACAAAAACTACAGTTTTAATTTGCCAGTAATGCCCCTAGTAAAAAATGGTGCACCCCTTGTGCCGCACTAATTTTACCTTAGTTTTGGCACTGATTGTGATAAGTATGGAGCTTTAGTGTGGAAGCACAAGGGGACTGTTTCTTTGTCTTGCTGACGAAATGCAGTGTTACCATAAACATCTACGTAGATGTGAAAAACATCTTAAATGTAAGGTCAAAGATTTGTAAATAATGTTAACAAATAATTACCATAAAAACTCGGTGGGAAGCACTGCAGCTTTTATAAACTATTTTGAGAAAGGATTCCCTTCGAAGTAATATTGTCGGACAATTTTTCACCCAAAAACACATTTGAATCTGAGAAATGATTCATGCACCAATTTCTGAGGGTTGGTGTCGCAAATGTTGCGGCCAGAGATGCAGTTGGTACCCGCTGTCACCTCACTACACATGGATGGATTCGACGTTCTTGTGAAAATACCGTGACAGTTTGTTGCTGTTTTCTCAGCAAATAGACACTGTATTCATCTGAAAATTTCACAGGTGACTTTTATTGTATCTTTCTGTATAATTTTGCCTATAAATAAACATTACGTTGACAAATACCAATCTGTCTTTAAAGATGAGCGCACTTTGATTGGAAATATTTCTTATGGATGACAAATTGGGACCGACTCCAGGCTTGGGGTGGAATTCTTGTTGGAACAAATCCATCTCGTCTTCAGAAATAGGATCTACCAGCAATTCTGTGTGACATTTTAAAAGAGCCAGGCCAGGGCAACATTGGTTATAGTTTCTGTGGTCCGTGTGTAATTCAGGGCCACATTTTGAAGCAAAGATTCATTGCATAGTGGAGCTGAATTATGCTAGAATTTGTTAAATTATTCTTCCAGTGCAATGGAAAATACGTCATCCTCTCTGCACAAGGATTTTCCATTAATTAAGATGCTTCAGTTCGGAACAAGAGAGGTGTAACAAACTCAAATAGCCACCTGCACCACTGGATCTGTTGGGAATTTTTAAAAATAATAAACCGGAAGGTTCATTGAAGGCCACCTTCTGTGTTAATTGATACATTAGCTATGTCTTAGGGGACAGACAAGAGGTGAAGTGAGAGGCTTCATTTGGATATATTGATTAGCTCGTTCCTCAATAAGATAGGATGATATATTTTTTTCACCAGTTAAAAATTTCCTACTGAAGTGTACGGGTTATACTATAGAGAACTATGGTTATATAATATTTGGTTGTGCACATTTTCATCGGGTTAATTTGTATTTCGGTTGTGGCAATAATAATAAGCAGGGGTCTTTAAACCCCATTTTTCTCAACTATGAAAAGTATTTGAGATGGGAATAGTTTTCTGGAGGACTGGTACTGGTATGAACTTTATAATCATCAAGCTTTTAGATTGATCGAAAGTAATACTCCTCCAGTATTAAATATCTTTAAGTGTGTGAACTCCTATAGCTGTGATACATATGCATATGAAATAGCCAAATCAAATGCGTCTTTCTGATAAGTTCAGATATCAGAAGACACATGTTTAATAGGGAAAAAACAATTCAAAGATTTTGTAGATCAGGTTGGTTCTGTGGTTTCTTTCCTGCCGTCAGGGATGTGATTTCTCTATTTTTTTATTTTTTTATTTTTTATTTTAAAATTAAGACCACAAAAAACATGAAATTAAAACCAAATACAATGCCCCGGAGTGCAGATTTGGGCTTTAAAAACAAAAGATTAATATATGTAAGTAGGCTTCGAGCTCGCAAGTTTTCGCCCCTCGCAAGCTTTCGCGCTTTGCACTCACAGTTCTGGGGGTTTTTTTTCGATAGCCTATCACATCCATGTGCCTTTCACCTCTGGACCCCGGTTGGAAATCCCACCTTAGACTAAGCTTGGGCGGTTCCTTCGGTTACCCAGTTCTACCCGGTTCTAAATTGAGAACCGGACGTGTGGGTCCACTCTTCTGTAGAACCGAATACCCACTTGCGTCGGTTCTGATTTCAAAAGACCGAGTCCCAATTATAAACAGCTCTCTGCTTTAGTGCCTTCCATGTGGGGTTTACCTCCAACATCTAAAACTGAACATTTCTTCATCATCCTCTATATTCATCTTGTAATGGTGCTGGCATTGTTGGATGTAAAATAAAATAGAGAATAACTTGACATTCAGTGTGAAGTATACCTACAAGTATTAGCCATTGAATTGAGTGAAGTGCACTGCGGAACCAGTAAGTGAATTGATGAATATTACAAAACGTAGACTTTAGACTAACACTGTTTTAAGTGAAGTCCAGTGAATGCACTTCATGTTTTATGGCAAGAGATAACCCAGACATTTCTTAAGTACAAGTCATCAGTCAGCATTCAGCGCAGGACAATCGCCTATATTAACCTTCCAGCAATCATTGTATACTAGATCTGTGATACGGCACGTAGGAGCCATACCAGAAATAATGTAATTTGCATCGCACTCAGCGTGCTCCCCACCAGATCTTTGTGGGATGCTATTGGTTAATTATGCAAGGAGTTCAGGTACAACACCAAGATGGTAACAGGTTATAGACATTTACAAAAGGCCAGTCACTTTCAGGTTCAGTTTAAAGGGTCACATTGCAAGAGTAAAGATATTAATGCTCTTTAAGATGATCATGGTGGAAAACCTCCCTTGAAATATTGTTGCTTTACCCTAACCATGCTAAATGCAACAATATGCACCAAATGGTAATAGTTGTTGTAATCTGTTGCATTTGGCAGTCAACTCAGATGTCAATCTTTGACTGAATTTGTTGCATTTAGCAGTGAAGTGACTTCATATAGGTTTGGGTGCTTCTATTGTATCTGAACAACTTATAATGGGTATTTCAAAATATTTTTTATGGGAAAAGTATTGAGAAGTACATGTATGATGTAATATTAGGTAAAAATCATAATTCAAATCATATTTATAAAAAAACGTATAACAACAGTTAACAGTTACAAGTCACCACTACACATGTGCATACTGTTGCATTTAGCAGGACAAACACGCTTGCTCAGTCCTTTCACAAACAGCATGCCTGCACATTGCAACAATATCCCTTGTTGCATTTTGTTGCATTTGGCATGGTTCTCATTTCAACTGTGTTGCATTCTGTTGTATTTGGCAGGCTTTGTAGAGAGACCCTAATGGGGGTTAGGGTTAAATGTTCTAGTTTTTGATAAAATTAGTAAAACAATTAGTTTTGATCTCGCAAGTCAAAAACCAGATGTTTGAAAACGTATGTTTTTTTAACCCAGTGTTTCATGCTGGGTCATATAAAGTGAAAATACTGATCTGTGACAACTACAAATATTGTCTACATGCTCTATGGGGGAGGTACAGTACATTAGGGAATAATTTCGTTCAGCAATTTTGCAATAACAGTATGTTTAGACTGACCATGTTTTGGGCACACTGGAAGCTAATTTTGAGTCGCAGATGATGCATTTTGTGTAGCAATTGACTGGTACACTTAATGTGGCTTTTTGCTTACATGCTATTCAAGGAAAATTGCTTCCTATATGATGTATGTGAGTATTGTTATGATTAATTTGTTTACAGCTAGGCTGTTTCTTGCATCTGGCCAGGCAGCTTCAGATAAAATCTGATATAAATTTAAAAGCGTCTCAAATATTAAATTATTTCAGGGCCCAATTTCATGGAGCTGCTTAAGCACAAAAACTAGCTAAGCATAACAAATTTATGCTTACCAGAAATGGCTACGAGCTAAAATACCATTTTCCCTACAGTATATGTGACTGGTAACCTGCTTGTTGTTGCTTAGCAGAAATTTGCCAAGCAGTATTTTCTGCTTAAGCACCTGTATGAAATTTGGCCCAGGTGGTGTATTTCTGAATGCCAAGAACCCTTGCTAACTATACATTTTATTAAGTTAGAGATGAATCATCCATTTGTACACACAAATGTACATTTATGGCTAATACTATGACATGTCTTAATAATGGGGGATTAAGGATCATTTCGATTATCAAACTGTAAAATTAGTTTTTTGAGTGCCAATTTGTGTTTGGTTCAATTTGAACTCTGTTCCTCTTTAGGGACTGTTAATTCCTGTAGACTGTGGCTAATATTGAACTTTTACTTTTATTGACACAATTTTTCCAATAAAAATGTCAAAAAAAACATATATAGGTAATAGGAGTTTGGTATTATTTTAGAGTATTTTAATGTAGTACATGTATGTTAACACAGGCAACATTTGAAAAACTCAATTCAGGACATAACCTTTACTTTGACCTCTTTGAGTGGAGTTGAGTAAAAAGGAGGTCAAATCTTGGGCTGTTTGTGGCCGTTTTTGGCACTATCCTCTCTTCAGGATTAAGGACTCAAATTTAGACCATGTCCAAAGTGGTGGCTACGGCTACATATATGTCTCTGCAAGTGTATGCTAGAAAGAAAACAATCCAGGTTGGAAGCCAGTTTGTCAACTTGTAACTTGCTGACTACCAATTTTGTCCTCTACTTCAAGAATGATCAGCAGGCCCAGCATTGAACACCAGTATTCAACAGTGTCAATGCAACAACCTTATTTCAGTCAGCTTTCAGATATTCTTATGTATATTCTTTTTAATCATGTACTTTTTTTCACTCTACTTTTGCAGTTGACAAGAAAGAATTACAGCAATGGTAAGCACAAAAGTAGCTTGTTTATCAATAAGCCATTTGCAAATTGGATTTAAATAATGTCTGTTACAATGACTTGCTCAGTCACAATTAACTGCTTAAATTTGAATTCTTCTAGTGACAGTTGCTACGTTACATGATTTGGGCAAGCTTTTGCATCAGGGATTAAGAGATGGTGAACACTAACACAATTCTGAATGAATGTATGGCACAATGGTACCAGGCTTTGTCCATCTGGAGGTTGCTATACAAAAGCTTGCCCCTATACAAAAGCTTTCCCTGAACCAAGCAACACTGTCTTTGGTCTGGGAATCCAATTTGAGTTTTGCACTTGTGACCAAAAGTCATTGCACCAGACATTATTCAAAATCTAACTCCCAAATGGGTAATTGAATTATCCCTTGCGATGTTTAGATGTTAACAGTTTTTATATTCTAAATAACTTTAAACTAAGTTTATAGAGTTTAGACACACACAAATATTTCCAAGCTCAGAACAGTTTTTGCTCACCAGAAACAGGTAACCAACCAAAATGCTATAGAATTCATGCCATTTATGACTGGTTCCCCGCTAATCTCTGCTTAAACATTGTCAAGCATTATTTTGTACCTAGAAGCACTTTGAAATTGTATTAAGAATTTGATGTTGTGCAAGAGGTGTCTGCCCTTGAGCTGTGTTTTATCATAATGCCATTGTGTGAAGTACCCTCACATTGCTTGGTAACCATCCAAAAGTGTATGCAGCAGCCAGCCTGTTGTCTTAACAATGCATGACCAAATACCTATCACTATGGTTTCATTAAGGTCATGTCTTTTATTTATTGAAAAAACAAGAAGCCCTTAACCGCAAGAATGCGAAGAGAAATAAAAAGGAAGTGTTAGATCAGGTGGATTGGGTAGTGCACCGTTCATTATTATTCATTTAGAATGATTAATTCTGGATAAAAGAACTGTAATTTTTATAATAATGGGCCACCTTCAGGCCATCTGAAAAGAAAACCTTGTTCAGAGGGCTCTTATTTCAAGTTAATTTTAGAGAAAGTGAAGTTTCATATGGGCTCAGGGAACGATTTGGTCCCAAATTTTTGCATAGCAAAACTGCTATGCAATTTTTTTTTTTGCATAGCAATCTCAAAATATTGCATAGCAGTCTATAAATTTTGTATAGCAAATTTTAAAATGCCTAAATATTGTTGAAAATTTAACCCTGTGACACAGGTTTATTTGTGTTTTTTAAGGCTTAATTTCAGGCTAAGGCTACTTTCAGAATGTCTATAATTAAAGAATAAGACGCTCCAAAACTTAATATGAAAAAGGCCTATTTCCTTAACTTTTTTTTCACTAGAGACAACTTAAATTTTGGGTTGCCCGCAAGTTTTTCCACTAGCCTACGTGTATTATAAAATGCACACAATTTTCGTAGCGTCAAAAAAAAAAAAAAAAACTTTACGAATTTTTTTTTTTTTTTAACGATCTTATCCCCTATTTTCTGCCCTAAATAGTACTTGTTTTCATCAACAACCATTTTCATGGATTTGTTATTTGAGAATCGGTTTTATAGAACTTCTTTTGCAATGAAATGTTAACGATCGATCAACGACGCACATTGAGAAAAAATTCAATGAACTTTGCCCTGCAACGCCCTCTATCGGCAAAAGTTGTCGATGCTTGAATAGCCTGAACCCAACGCTGTGTATAGTACAGAAGCCACGGGCGTGCGCCGCGTTGTGCAGCAATTCTTTACTCGACTCGTGAACGTGTATGAAGTTGGAGGCTAGCCAAGCTTCCTTATGAATATTAATTTTTTTAACGGGCCAATCACAGCGTGTGAAATGTTGTTTAGGATGGACTTTGGACTTGCTGTTGTACTGTACAATACACCATGTGCTGTGTGCATGTGTGGACTACCGGCGAGCGAGCAAACATTGTGGGTGCATTGTGGGATGGATACTCACTGCCATGTGGTTATGTGCGTGCGTGCGTGCGTGCGTGCGTGTTTTACTTATGAACGATCGTGATCGCGATCGTGATCATTAAATCTAGCAATGTCAAGACTTGCCAAACCATTTTACGAACTTATAAATAATCTCTCTTTGGGATTTTAACACAGTTGTGTACCCCTCATTTATTGTGAAAAGGACAAATTATTTTACTCGCCCGGCGGGCTAGTAAAGGAAGGGTTTTGACTCGCCCGCCGCTGTTTTCACTCGCATTTAGCGACCGGGCGACCGTTAATTTCGAACCCTGCGGTCAAATGCAAACTTTGCTCTTCCTCCCAAAATATGTTCTGATTTTGCCTTTTTAAAACTGAGAATCTGTAATGCGGAAGGGCTTAGATTTTACACTGAACCAGAGGCCCAAGGCCAGTGGTTTTAGTGTCGGGCCTGTAAACTTTTAGTCCCGCGGTCTTGTGTTTTTTCAATTGAAGAACAATACATGTACCTCACTGTACTGTGTTAATATCTTGAACAGAAACAAATATGTTCAAATGTTAACTTTGAGTCTGATAAATACCTTTCAATTCTATTGAGTAATGAAGTATACCTAATACATTAAAAGACAGGTGAGATCAATCTTCTCTTACACTGTACATGTTTTTAGTGCTAAACTGTTCAAATAAGAGCAGTTAAACGCATGTTGTTGGGGCTCAGCAAATTTTTTCTCGTTTTGATTCTGGTCTTGTACAAAAATTTCTGGCTCAGCAAACATTTTGAGCTACAAGCCCTGCGACAAGCCTTGCGGTCTCTTGTGGATTTTCTGCCCTGTGCAGACCTGATACTATGCTCTTGTAAGGGCAAGGCAGATCTTCCTTGGTAGGATACCTGTAAGCTCTGAGAGGAAATGTAAATGTGTACTGGCACATTTCAAAGGGCACCAGGGCAAATGACAAGGGGCATGGAGGCAATTGCCTCAGTGAAGTACAGATCTGGCCTGCTATTGTATCAACCTATTGACTTGTACATGTAGTTCTGGATGTGTGTACTCGATGCTGATGATATCATTTTCAGCGTATGATTTTTATGGATTTTTTTCTTCTTCCACAGGCACCGAGACTTCATGAAAGACTGCCCTAGTGGAGCCCTCAGAAAAGAAGTAAGTATGATCATAAAGAAATCGGTCAAGAAAACACTGAGATAGTTTTGTACGTTTGTCGTCTGAGAATGAAGCCAGAAACATAGCCTTTGGGAAACTTTGATGACCAAGTGATTAAAAGTCTACATGTTAAAGTGGTGTACATGTAGAGATTGTGAATGGGATGGGATGTGTTGGAACTTTCATGGTATGTGTTCCTTCGTTGTGCCTTCTGTACGCACCTTCACTCTTAGCACTCACTTTGCCACATCTTCTCACCTCTTCACTTTGCATACTGTTCCAAAAGCTAATACTGTGAGATATTTCGATAGCCTTTTCCCCGTACTGCTGCACTTTAGAACTCTCTACCTATTCTTGTTTTCTACGATCTTGCAATCTATCCCATTTTAAGAGGAATGTGAACAACACCTTCTCTCTCTCTTTAAGTTGTCTTTTTTTCTCTCTTGTAGCCTTCACCTTAGAGTGGCCCTTTCGCCTTATGTTGAGCAACTTTTCATAAAAATAAAGATTTTTAAAAACTTTTAAAATTACACATTACTGTTAGTGTCATTTGAGCAATATGTTCACTCAGTCACTCAGTCCTGTCAAAATCTGTGGTCAGTGTCATTATGAAATGTCCATATCAAGTTTGTTATATTTTGTTATGGCAAAATGTTTAATGTTTTACTGTCATGTTTATGAGCTTGCCACTTTTCCTAGAAACTGTGGTTGTACATTGTACACACTCCCAGACGTTCTTAATGGAAAGCAAACATTTCAACAACAACAACAAATCCACTTGATAATGTAATATTATGCCATTTCTGGCATTTTATTAGTCATCATTTATCTGGCATATTTACATAATACTTAATAAGAAATTTTGGTAGGGTTGCACTTTGTAAATTCAATTTCATGATTAAACATCCTCCAGAGTTAATAACTCTGCATTTGTACATGGTAAAGGTGGCTATTATAAGCAGGTTGACTGTGTCCAAATTGATATAACTAATTTTGTAACCTTTCACAATTTCTTTTAAAACTGATGTCTTGCTTAAAGTTGAAGTTGACAGAAATGATGTATCAAATATATTTCAAGAACCCGTCTGCTCAGAACTATAAGGTCATTAGTGTAATTTGTATGGGTTTTTATAAAAATGCTTATTGCATATTTTTGAGCACCTGGTAAATGGGGTTTATAGATCAAGAGTGGTCTTCAAAGTATTTGTTTGGCAAAAAGAAACATTCATTTTTGAAGTGAAACATTCATTTGATGAGCTTGAACATTTTTCAAATGAATACACATTTTTTATTTAATGACCTTTTGATTATTATGAGTATGAAATTGCAACTAATGATCTTATAGTTCTAAGCAGAGGAACTGTTCTAGAGCCTTGCAGGAGATCAAAAAGTGATTGATTAATGTCGTCATGCTCATTATAGTTGCAAGAGTTGCATCAATTCTATTTAACCCAACTAGTGTAAGTGGGAAGTATATTATAGATTACCTTAAAACAGAATTTGTTATATTTATTAATGGGAATTGGAAATATCTTAAACTTCCAGAACCTTTTCCAGACAAAGTCGTGTGGTAATTTTAGTGTACTTTCCCGGTATGTTTCACCTCTAGCAACCGGTTGTTTTATCTTCAAAGGAATTGTAAACTGTCTTCAGTGTTCAGCTTGTTAAGTTCGGTTGTTTTGCTGAAAATCGCTGTCTAGCTCGTAAAGCACTTTCACCATCAGCAACACCTTCCTAGCACAATGGATATCAGTAACACCATTGAATTATTAGTTTTTTAATGGCTTCAATCCGTCCAGCCGTGCCAGTAGAATCTAGCCTCAAGTGGACTGAAGCTCCTTTTCCCCATAATTTGGCAACGGAGGAAATACAAAAAGTGGAGAGGACGATGGTTTTGAGAGGATGATGGGCCGAGGCTGGCATCTTCCTCGGAGCACTGAAGAGCCCCGCATCTTGATTATCGTGACTATAGCCTGCAGCACTTCTCAATCCCTGAAAGAAATAAAAGCTGCATTTGTCTAGATATTCTGAGCGGTTTCCATGGCGACGATGCAAACAGGAAGCAGCTTATGACAGCCTGTTTGGCTTTGGGCTAAAGTTGTCAGTGTTTTGGGCGAATTTGATCGGCTAAAGAGCGTCTTAAATGCCAAGCTTGATGGAAATAGTTCAAGTATCCCCGTTCATTTTATAAAGCACTTGCCTGCCACATGTGTAATGCACAATAAAAGGGTGGCCTACACATTGATTTTTTGTGAAGTGCTATTTTGAAGACCAACTTGTTTTCTAAATAACTGTCTTACCTTTTTTACACAGCCTTATACTTTCTTCATGGAGAGGGGTGGGGTCGCGCTTTTTTTCTGTTCAGGTTTTTATACTGCTTATTTGTCTTCTTTTGTTAAATTGTTTTGCTTCTGCTACCGACTGGTCCAGGTTTTTGGGGATGTTTTAAAGACTTTTAAGTTATTTTTACATTTTTATCATTGTTTTAGAACTCTAAGATTACTTAGGAATTTATTTTGTTAATTCTGTTTGGGTTCCTGGGATAAAACAATTACATTTGAATGTGCCTAGAATTGTTTGGTCACTCCTTTTCTGTATATTGGTATTTTTATAAATTGTGTTTGGCAGCAGCTTTTTAAATTGTACCTCTGTGAAGTGCCTTGAGCGTCATTTGATGCGGACTTTAGCATATCAGTTTACGTTATTATTATAACTATTACTCAACTCTTCCTGTCCAACAGTTCCACCCCCAAAAAAGTAAAAAGGCATTCTTTTAGAGAGAGGGAACATAAACTTAAAATTACTTCCAAATACAACTTTCTCTGTTTGTACAGTGGGCTCTGGAGTAGTACAAATGACTGTGCAGTACATTGGATTAGGAAGCTTGTAATTCCACTGGTTTTGTCTCAAAGTAACCTCAAGTTGCCCATCTCAAGATTTGAGTCAGAGCTGTTTGTTTGTTTTTTTGGTGAATGTTTACTTGGTGGGAAATTGGCAAGCTCCTGACAACACCAAAAACCCTGTGGTTTATGTATTTGAACTGTTTAAATGGTTCAATTTTTGTTCATTAACTACCGTAGATAGCCTTGGCTGTTAATTAATCTCACCACTCAATAGTTTGGCAGAAAATAATAGCAACTAAATACATCATAGAAAAAGTAAAACTTTATGCGGAAAACATAATCTCCATGCTACATTACATTTTGTAGGCAATTACCATCATGCCTATGGGTCATAAACCACAAGGGAAACTGGCTGGGTGAATTTTAAATAATTTAGGGTGGTTTTCATCGAAGCCAGCCCTGTTAATCATGTCGCCAAGGGACTGGGCCCTAGATGCTTAATCACAAAAATTAGCTTAGCACAACAAAATTATGCTTATCAAGTTAAGGTTGACAGCCAAAATATCATGTCACATGCACCATTTCTGCCTGGTATCCTGCAGATTTTCGCTCAGCACAAAAATTGTAAGCATAATTGGCAGCTCTTTGAAATTGGACCATGGTGTGTGGTGCTTCCAACAGTGGACACGATGTGCTTCATGTACAAGTGCTATTTGGATTGGTGCAAGTAAAATTGGTGTTAATTTGTATTGATGGCACCTTTGAGCTGCTCTACAGTGTTCTGCTTGGTGGTTTTCTGAGGACGTGCATCTCAGACTCTCACATGACAGTGTTCTGCTTGTCATTTGCAAACAATTTTCATCATTCAGCCAGCTGTCGGCTGCTGGCCACCAACATTTGCACTATGTATACATTGATATGGTTCGTCATATAGCAACTTCCCATCAGCTTTCCTGAGTTTTCTCCTTTTTTTTGGTTGCTTTTGTTGCAGCCGTGTACCTTGAGCGGCTCTTGGTCTTGTTCAGGGTAAATTTGCTGAATAAAAACAATTGTAAACAGAAATTTGATGACAATATTCCAGACCAGGGTTCTCCCCACGTTTTTTCAAAACTGGGGGGCATTCTGGACCCCAATTTTTTTATGTTTGGCCAAAGCACGCTAAATTGAAACGTTTTCGGAAAGTTTTCTACTTGGTGTTTTTCTTGGTTTAAAAAGAGCTACTGTCCAATTTGGAGCATAACTTATGGTTTTCTCTCAATTTTTTTGAGAAATTATTATTATTATTATTATTTATTTTAAATTTGTTTCCGAATCAGCCGATATTTGCGTGTATTGGCACGCAATTTGCGCGTATCAGCCCAATACGCTAGCTTGTGCATTGGGAGAACCCTGCAGACATCATAAACAATCAGCGGTTAGTTTTGGAAGTGAACCCACAACCAAATAATTTCAGAACCACCAGCTTAAACAATTAGCCTCAATTTCGCACTGCAATCTTATAAAGTCCTTCTGTACCGACACTTGGATACTTTTACATAATAATGTATAGCTGGCTTGATACATGGCCAAGGCAAGGGAGGCAACAACTATTGGTGCCCCCTTGAAATGTCCAAAAATGATTTTCCCTCTTTGAGGTGCTTTTTACTGAGAAGAAATACCTTGCTCTGACAAGAATGAAGTATCGGGCTTGGTATGGAAACCCTAACTGTGTGATGCCAAGCTTGAATTAAATCAACAGTGTATCTAATTAATTCACAATATTGCTGGTGACACATGTCGTAAAAATAGAATCAATCAATTTATTGCCAACGCTTCAAAACAACTTCTTTGAATCTTGCTTCTGGAGTGGACGGAAACCTGTGCTCATCTCAGCCTAACCCCTATGGCAACAACACTCCCCTCTCCCTCAGCCAGCATCAATAAGTCAGATTGTTGATTAAGAAAGTCCCGAGTGGGAGGAATGAGAAAATGGAAGGGAAAAGATAAAGCAAGCTTTATCTAGGAAATCAATAACAAATATAAAGCGGTCTGAGAGATGGGGTAGGGGTTGCGTTCAAACATTCAGACTTATCCTCAAGCTACCTCTGGCCTGTTTTCCTGATATTATTTACTCATGCGGTACCTGATTGTCAACTCGGTGTGAAAACAGTCTCCCCTCACCACCTCCCCTCCCTTCCCCCCGACGTAACCTGGGGGCATACGAAAGCCAAACGCTACCAGTCGTGTTATTCTGTTTTACGAGGATTCATATCGCCCCAATGTTAATTTCATTGATTCCCCGCAATCAAATGGCTGCTTGTCTCCAATGCCTTGACTGAAATAGTTCATGAGGACATAACAAGTCGCTTAAGCCGTTGAAGCAGGTGGACCCTTAAGGAGGGGGGGTTCCTGATGGCCGCTTAGAAGCTGCCAAGCACTTGTGTTTATCTGACATGGGCGAGACTAGATGTAATAGGGTCAGGAGAAATGAGAGTAAGGTTGATTGGTGTCATCGTTGGTGCCGTCGTCTTGTATTGAAGGCTGGCTGCAATGGATTTCTGTCTGTCTCCATCTGGTACCTAGCCTCTGTAAATCTTGAATTGATGTGATGATTGCATCAGGGATAACAAAATAGATTGATTGTTTTTTTTACCCATACACTGATGTGTGATAAACAGAGTACTCGGTGCTGGCCAAACCCTGCAGGAAAAAAAATCCACAGGCTACTTAGGAGGGATTCGAACCCACGACCCCTGGGATTCAAAACCACTTAGCCACTTGACCACGGAGTCTACTCAATGACAAGAACCCAGTTCCATCCTTCCTGTAATTAGCCCTTCCCATGAAATACAGTGTATGCTAATTACATTCACTCGTGCATAGAGACACTATTGGTTGGCAAACGCCATAGAGATGTGTATTAAGCAGATGCACAAACGCGTATGCATCACACCACCATCAGCCCCTTACAAAAAAGGCGCGATGTTCCATCCTATTGCCAACCAATAATGTTAGTGCGCACACGCGATGTGCAATTTACAAAATACAGTTCATGGGAAGGGTCTATCAGCAAAGGTGTTAGCTATTGACTAAAGTGATGTAATAATAATTCCGGGGGGATAAAGAATATAATTATTTTTACCTGTGGACATCTTATGAAAGCTTGTCTTGCCAAATGCTGAAAGAATCAACCTAAAACTGCGCAACTCAATGATTCAACAACTTAAAGATGGACGGTATCCAGTTTCATTTTCACTCCTTGATCTGTTATGAACTGAAGATAATTATTCTTTAAGTGTCAGCCTTTTGTTACCTGTAACGCTCAACTGTGTAGTGGTTAAGACATCTGCTCTAGCATGGAACAGGTTGCAGGTTCCAATCCCTCCAGAGTAATATGCCTTTGGACTCGGGGGGGGGGGGGGGAGCATTGAGCATACAGTGTTTAACACAAGTCAGTAGTGTCAGGTAAAACCTAATTATTTTTCTTTATCCCAGATGCATTTATTACATAAGATCTATTAAAATATAATGTAGGTTGATTAAAACATCTGGAATAACACAATAGTTGGTTGTCGTTTCTCTTATTGAGAAATTCTTCTCAAATCCGTTCTTAAATCATGTGCACCACCTATTTCTTTTTATCTGACATACAGGAATTCCAGACGATATACCAACAATTCTTCCCCAATGGGGACCCTTCCAAGTTTGCCAGTTTTGTCTTCAATGTATTTGATGCAGATAAGGTAAGAATAAGTCACATTTATTTATTTATTTATTTTTTTTTTTTTATGAGAAATCGCCCAACTCACAAGGCACTTCAAGGTGAGGGCTACACTTAACTGATTTGGGCTGTCGACCCAGATCAACTGTCACCAGGGGCTCGTTGCCACCTTACTCCTGGGGCTGAAACAGGGTTACCCCCTTTACAGTCAATGTAGGCAAGGGTATCATCCACTAGGAGCCTGGTTGGCAGAGCAGAGTGCACTATCTTTCCAACTTTTTACGGAGGAATTATGGTTAAGTGCCTTGCTCAAGGACACAAGTGTCATGACCGGGATTCGAACCCACACTCTGCTGCTGACAACACCAGAGCTTGGGTCCGATGAACTAAACCGCTCGGCCACGACACGCTACGATATTGTTGGATTAAAATTATTATGAGCTCCCTTGCACCAAAAATGCTTGCATAGAAAATAGCAAATACAGCAGATAGGTTAAGTGTCCTTCTGGCCACCTGATCTGTGACCATCCCCTGGAGAGCAATAATGAGTGACTGTGAGGAGTGGTCAGAAGGTACCCCAGTGATAATTACTGAAAAGGAGTCGATGATTCTTCAGAAGCAAAATCACCTTTGATATTTCCCATAAATATGAGAAACGCAAGATGGCGGCACCATGATACCGGTCAATGGACCTTTTTCATGCTGTCTCTGTTACATTCCCGAAGTGTGATAATGCTAATAAATACCGATCTCCATCTTACCAAAAGGGACCAGACTATTTGGCCCCTCTTAGCCTCAGTTTGGTTGCATTGATTGATCATCTAATAGAACAAATCAAGATGGCTGCTCTGTTAGGTCTATGGGTTCACCCCACTAAAGTAAACTCCCATAGCATACAGTGCAAAATGCTAAATGTTCAAAAAGTCTCACAGCTTTTTACAGCAAAAGGAAAATTATCCATTGACTTTTAAACTGTTATCCTCTGCTGAATTTGACATGGGGTGTCCCAAGGCCTGTTGAGTTATTCTCCATCCAAATAAAAACACCCCTACACCTGTGTAAATTTCCAAAAGTCAGAGCATTGGTCTGGAAAAAAATTCCCTATACCTTTCGGCAAATAGGACAAATTTTGTCAGGGCCGAGGTCATTCAAAATACTTCAAGTTGGAGTCAACAACCCCCAGGTCACAGTTGGGAAAAACTTTTACTCTGTACCCCTTTTATTTGGCTCTCAAATCTGTCTAGTACAGAATATTCTGAGTGCCTAGAAAATATTCATGAGGCCATTGCTCTGTTTTCTGCCTATTTAGTGGGGTGAGTGGAGTGCACCCATGTGGCCCTTTTTAAAACCACATTTAGGCTCGGGTTTGGACACTTTCGGTAAACAAGTTAAAACAGGCAGACTGTGCCCATGCCAGAGCGGAAACCTTAGCTGTCATTTCCAATATGGCCACAATCGGCCAGCCTCCATCATTTTGTTCACAGTGGTCTCGTCATTCCACGGCTGTCAATATAAAACCCTAGTTTTACATAGCTTCCTAGTCGCTATTTATCAGATAGTGATGTAGTCCCGGTATGGCCCTAATAGAAAATATTGAGCGTATCAGAGAATCTATGGATTTAACCACAACCCGAAGGTTATTGCAGAGGTAGACCAAGCTGTAGACCAAGCTCTCAACCAAGGTCAGATACAATATTCTTACTGTATGAAGGATTCAACGTAATAAATTCTTTATTCGGTTATTAATTTTATTTATTTGTTTGCTTGGGAATGGAGGAAGGATTGTGACATCATACTTCTTTTTCTGTTGAAGTGAAGACACAATTTTTGTCAGTGTAAGCCATTAAGACACGCCAAGTGTGCCCGTTTGCAATAGTTGCATCATTGTCATTGGTCGGGAGATGCCTGTGATGCATTTAGACAAATTGATGCTAGGCACAATGTTTGGAATAATGCCTACCCACTAATGGTGCCACATGATTGTTGCTTTGATTTGCGTACAATCCTGGCCACATGTAGTTGGGCCCTAGCCCCCGGCCCCCTGTCAATGTCTCATTGCGCGGTCTGTGCTCCAGCTAGGGTTAACAACATTGAGTGGGGGAGCGGGGGAGGGTATGTTCATTGTCACGTGGCCCAAGCATTTTGGCTGGGATTGTAGATACATGTTATTGTCCGTCTGATATTCTCGACTGTTTGCCTTGTTTTTCTTGTCAAAGTACATTTGTGCCTTATACATTTTTCTATAAAAATAACTGGCTAAATTATTACTTACTTGGAGATCTTTATTAGATAGAGTGCAGAAGCGTATTGTTAATCTTTTTGGTGAAGTTTTGGGACCAACGTTACAACCTCTTTCCCACCATAGGTCTGTAGCCAGCCTGTTGTCTTTTCTACAGATATTTTCATGGTAAATGTGCCACCAGTGTGACCAACCTTTTTCCTCCTATCAGGATGTTTGAGCATGAAACCAGGCTTTCTGCCTCTAGCCCATACACTCAGGACACAAGTGTCATGAGTGGGAATCGAACCCACACTCTGATGATTTAACCACCAAAACTTGAGTCTGATGCAGTAAAACCATAAAAATGACATCATTTATGATAAAAGTTGTTACCCCTGATGCTAACCCAGTGAGACTCTTCTGAAGTATCAGAACACACATCACAGTTTTCAAAAGGATTAAGGCCCCCAAAATAACCATCCAAGACAGATTTTTTTATTTGTGGTGGACATTCCTAAGGCAACTTAATTGCCTCTGACAACTCTCTGGAAACAACCACAACAGACCAACATAAGAACGAAAGTACATGTGTGTGACACCTTTTTAACGCCGAACATTCCATTGCTGCATGGGGGTGGAGCCAGTCCCAACGAGGGGCCTATTACGCTAGGGATGTATTTAATCACCCATGCTCCGCTGTGCACAGCATTTCTCATTTTCCCGCACAATAGACGCAGCTATTGTTTTTGTATCGTTTTCATCATTTCATTTTTGAGTGTATCTCAAATTAGCTGCGTGTCTGTCATTCCAATGTTGTTTGGACTCATAAAAAAGTTAGAAACTACCCTCTTGCTGCCGTAGTGGATACAGTTGTTATTTCGGGTTGGCGTAGAAATGGCAAAGTATGAGTCTGGTGATGCTATCGAACGATGTCTTCAAGGTATATTCCGTACTAGAAAGGAATCAATATACGCTGTACCTGTATTGATATTCTTAGTCTATGTGTTAGATGCCATATGGTCGGCCCAGCGCTACTTCCCAGCTTTTGACAGCGTTGGCATAAGGCGGTTAATTAAATTAGCCCTCGATACAAAAACCGTGCGGCTTGATTTTTGCAAACCTGTTTGAGGGTTTGCCACTCTTGATTAGGAAATAAATTGAAATTTGGGCGACATAAATCAGGAGTTGTTTAAAATTCAGTTTTCTATGTACACGTACTCAAATTGATGTGCGTATCTTTTGAAAAACAATATGACAGACATCAGGTGTAACTACTCTGTTTTATAAGCTAAGAGCTTTTGTGTTTCTTTTATTCTTCATTGGATTATTGTAACCTTTAGACATAACATGAGTAAGTAAATTAAGGCTCTATTTGGTCAGGCAAAATTATGTTCTTCTTCAAGCATGTCAGTACGTTGAACCTGAGGATTTTAACAAAAGGGATCCCTGTGTTTTGACAGAGCCAGCATGTCCTCACTTCGCGTTCCTGTTGAAGATAAAAAGAAAATCCTTGATTTTAACTGGGTTATGTATGTGTCCTTTAAAAAAATTTAAATCAAAAGTGATTTTTTGTATTTAGTTTTTTTGCTAACAAGATTTATTTTAAAGTGTTTTTTTGCATGACTATTGAAATGAATTTGTTTGTGTGTTATTTGAGAGCAGCTAAAACTCAAAGTCTGGTACATGTACGTGCTTCATTCCCAAATTGAAGTAGAGAGCTATTGTTATACTGCTTATATAGATTGATGAATTACGACATCAAACTCTCTATCTCTGAAAGGAAAAATTGCTAGAAAAGCACTCTAAATATTTCAACGGTCGAACACGTGTCTTTTTTAGTATCATAATCACTTCAGAAGGTATAATATCTTGATGAATTTCTCAACAATGAATGCGTAACTAGACTTTTTCAGGAGACGTCAAATTTAATGCTGAATCTCACTGTTGTAGTTTACCTGTATTTAGGTTCGTTAGTTTCTGCCTAAACTAAGCTTGTTTGTGTCAGGCACTTTCCGGTTTAAAGCGTGTGACCAACATTGGTGATTCTTACAGACCAGTATCTGCACTTTGGACCCAACATACATGAAATAACAAATCAGTGAAAGTTTAAGCTCAACTGGTCATCAGAGTCATTAAATATTTGCACATAAATATTTGCACAGTTTTCAAACATCAGATATCAGACTGGCGAGATCAACACTAATTGTTTTACCCATTTTTCAAAAACTACAGCATTTCAGGCGGAAAAATTTCAAGGGTAGTTTTCCCTCCATGACCATCTTTCCACCATAAAAAGTTACACGCATTGTGTAAGTCTGTGAACATTAATATTTTCAATCTGACCAATGTTGCTCAAACCCTTCAATGGAGAGGGAAGATTATTTCCACAAATAAAGTGTTTGTAAGATTACATAGTAGGAAATCTCTCTTCCAAAAAAATCATAATGAAACATAAAATGTCAAACCAATTTAGACAGTTAGGTCAGTAGAAGAGCTAGTGGTTAAACTGATGTGAAGCACATTGACCGTGGTCAGTCATTGGATGGGAGACGCCAGTCCATGTACTGTCATGGTTGGTAACTTGTCTGGGACAGGATAGGGCTCCTTAACCTGAAGCTGCGTCCTTAGGCGAGACGTAAAACTGTAGGTCCTGTGTATTGTGCAAAAATGCACATAAAACATCCAGGACACTCAATGTGAAAGAGAAGGGGTTTGCCTCAGTGTTCCTAGATTGGCTGCATAATGCGCCCTCTCTGAGCGTATTTTAAGTGTAGTTTATGTGATGCGCATTTGAACATTCTCAAATGGCATTGACCTAAACGACTAAATTTATTTTATTTACTTATTCACCTGACGTCATCACCAACGATACATTTTTTTAGTCATATTTCATATGTCATATGTGTTATAAAGAAGTGCGAATTTTTGGCGACGCGTGCAACTACACATGCACCAAATCTTTACATGCAATTTGACTCCCGAATGAGCAGCCCATTTGCAAAGTGTACCCCTGTGTGGCATTAGTGCAAGGGGTCAGTCCTAACAGTACTTCCTCTTCAGGCTTTTCAAAACACGCTTGATTTTTGAATGACATGCAGTTTAAACTGCTGTGCCCTCAAAAGCAACACCTGGTGAATAAATAAACTTAGTTGAATTAAAAATTACACAGCAGTGAAAGTAAGATCAAAGTTTAGGGGGACACAAGGGGGCATCATTGTTTCTATGGTGGCTATTTTGGCCGATTAGAACTGTAGTCTACTTTTACAAAATCTGAATCTACGTAATGACTGCACTCTTGTTATGCCATTTACTATTCTTTGGAAGATAATAGAACACGAAGTTAATAACAAATACTTTGTCTGCATGTAAATTTTAAAAAATATAGTTTGAAACATAGTACTTCATAAAGGCTTTTCAAATGTAACATGTTAGTCCGGTCATTTTAAATCTAAAAACTCTACATGTAAAAGGGGGTGATGGGCACAGACATCAATGGGGGGAGGCATGTACTCCCCCCCCCCCCCCCCCCCCCCCCCCACTGAAGTTACAGACACAAATTTGTAACACTTCATATTTTGATTGAGGCCGTTCAGGTATTTCAAAATTAGAAAAAACCTACGAACTAAGTCCCACTAAGTCTTAATAGCATCACCATTATCGCATGAAATAATGCTTAATTTGTTCCCTGTTATTACATGCAGGAGCAGACGCTGTTTGCACTCAATAAAAATGCAATTACAAAGACAGCGTGGTGCAATTTATTAAGCCATAATCAAATTTTATCTACTTCAGTACCCGCCAATCAATCATCCAGATTTGGCTTTGGCATCTGAAGTGTGATTTCATAAATGCTTTTTTTTTTCAGATTTTAATTTGGTCTTTTTTTGTCTTTTCTCTTTTGAGATGCTTGTCTGGTTTGTTGATATAGTGGAAATATTAACAATATAGAGCTAAAAAATTAATCATTATTTGCAATATAAATTAAGCATTACATAAACAATTTTTGTTCTTAGTATTTGTAGCTTTTGATTTTACTTTGCAGCCTTTCATCCCTTCTGTTTTTTGTGGGTTTTTTTACTGTGGCAAATAAACCAGCTGAATAATCTGTATTTCTTTAACTTACACATAGATTGTGTCATTTGATTGGTGGAACACGCATCATGTGTCATCCTTAATTTCGTTCCGGCTCTTTGGTCCAAAGAAGACATGGTCTGACAGGACAAGGTGTCTTTATGGAGTTGTACACATTTTTTCTCTCTTTTTTTGAGTTTTCAGAGTGCGGGATGAACAGGTTTCTGTGTCTATTTTGTGTTTGTTGTTAAAAACTTTCAAGTCATTAAAAAATTTCAAATGACAAGGATCTATGTGTGAGTTATATAAAACAAATATTAAATGCATTTTGTTTGGGCATTGTTGCAGAATGTACTCGTTGAAATCTGTCTTTTTCCATTTCGCCAGATTTCACATCTTGATAATATTCTGCAACACTCATATGCATTCAATATTTATACCACATGTAATGCTCCAACCAAAACCAGGCACTTCTTGCCTAAACATAAAACCAGTTTATTTGCTCATGAAATAGATGAGAGAAAGAGCTTTCAAATAACACCTAATTCATCACATTGATATCATTGATATCAAGGGGGTTGTCTCAGTTGTCCTTGCCTTTCATGCTATTTGACTATTTCCCAGAAGTGGTGTGGGACCGTCACATAGAACACCTAACACCTGTTACAAAGCTTTCAGAAGTTTTTTTGTGACACAGTTCTTGTAGAGGAGTTCTTGTAGAGGACTATCCAAAATTCAATATCGTATGGTCGCTTTCACAGAAACCTGTGAAAGTTGCACCTTTGTGTTATTAACAAGGAAATGGTAGTGACAGTTGCAACCTCCTATCAACCAAAAGGACTTTACAAATACAATAAATGAACCGTGACACATGGTCAGATGGGATATACATGAAAAATACACACCTGACAAAGGCAGAATCAATAGATGTGCCCTTAATGCACAGTGGTTGAAGTGCTTATGGTGTACTTCCCCCCTCCCCCCCTCCCTGAGTACCCCCCCCCCCATTTGAAATCTGGACTTTTACATTGGAAATTTCCAGAGTAAAATTTTACAATTTATATGCTTAAATGTGATAGTTTTGATGTTTGTAAAATAATTTGTCCATTTACATGCGGGCAATGTATTTGTTTTTCCCTAGAAAAAAAATGGTGCACCCCCTTGTGCCCCCCCCAAAAAAAAAAAAATGTTACCCTAGTGACAGCACTGGTCTGGGTTTCTTTTGGACTCAGTGCTTAATCTGTCATTGATACAACTATTGGAACTGAAAAACTTGGGTGTCCTGTTCTTGGACTCTCATCAAATTTTGGAGGACTTATTTGAAGATCTTGATTGTCCCCTTGCCCACCATCAATTTTCCTCTACCTCACCCAACTAACACCCATTTTCAGAGTACTTCTTCCTCTAAATTAAGAGGCACTAATGCCCACCACCCAATTTCTTAAAGTGTAACACCTAGGTTCAGAGGGCTTCATCCCGTAAACTAAAGGAGACTAATGCCTACTTGTCCAGAGTGTAACACCCTGGTTGTTGGGTAGGCTTTATCCTCTAGACTTGGAACAGACCATGCCCGCAGACCACGCCCACACACCCATTTTCATGAAGTGAACACCTATATTCAGAGTGCTTCATCCTCTAGATTTAGAGGCACTAATGCCCACTACCCATTTTCTCACGTGTAACACCCAGGTTCAAGGGGCTTAAGGCCAGAAATCCATGTGACCATCATGTGCATAATGCATAGTACGCAATGTGTAGAAATGAAAGTAAACGCCAAGCAATGCAAATAGCGTTATCCATAAATGTGAGTTGCTTGGCAAGTGTTTTTTCATTGTAGGTGTTTCACTACACATTACACACAATACATGGTAGACACATGGATTTCCTGCCTCCCCCTTTATACTAAGAAGAAATTAATGCCCACGCACCCATTTTTATGAGGTTAAAACTGGTTACCTGTAAATTGCTTCGCTTGACTTGCTCCTTACACCTCCAGGTTTTGATGAGAACCAAGGCCCACTTACTGACATTTCAAGATTTGATTCTTTACTATACTCACTTTCGTTATATCATGTAAAAAGGTAGGGTCATAGATTGGGCTTTCTTAAAGTAAGGCTGATTTATAGGTCAAATTATCAAGAAAGTTTCAGTTGAATACAGTGTCTACTTGTTGAGAAAACAGCAAAACTGTCACAGTATTTTCATCATGAACGTCAAGTCCATCCATATTTAGCCAGGTCACAGTGGGTACCAACTGCATTTCTGGTCACAGTTTTCACAAACAGACACCATGGAAATTTGAAGGACAACTTTGGAGATTCAAATTAGTTGACATACTTTTATTGATTTCTAATCAACGTGGGCACTTGAAATGAAATGATTTTGCAGGATGCTTACTACCATAACCATCTTCACAACAAGCAGGGTTTTTTAGAAAATTTTGTCTTCTTTTTTTCAGGGTCATTACCAAAGTACCCACCCTACTTTTAAACTCCTAGTGTACATGGTTTTGGACCTTTTTACCCCAAGAATTCCTCGGTCTAGTTCCCAAGATCTCCTATCTCATTTCTCCATTAAGAACAAAGAAATGTTTAGCAAGCATTCTGGTGCCCCACTCCTGTGCTCTGGAACAAACTTTCTCAAAGAATGTGCTACAGGCTACAGCAGAACTCATTTTATGACCTTGCTGGAAACTTTCTTGTTTCTTAACAACTTGTAATTCTCTTACCTTAATTTTAATTGGTTTGTTTGGTTATTGGGCATATTCTGTATTGAGCTAAAATATACTTTCTATTAATCTTTCTTTCATTTTCATTTTCCATGCGAACTGATTGTAATACTGCCCAGTATCTATTATTATTAGTAGTAGTATTTTTGGTTTTGTTGTTTTAATACTGTTACACAACAAGTACGAGGTACTCATTTCGAAATTCAATTCAATTCAAATTGGTTTATTGTACAATAAAAAAATACTTCGGGACTACAATCTGAAGACTAAAAAAAGTCAACTTCACAAAGACAAAAGAGATACTGTTAAAACAACAAGGGCCTAGTTTCATAGTGCAGAAAATAACCTAAGCACATCAAAATTATGCTCACCAGAATAAGAGTACCAGCCAAAATACCATGTCACACGTACCATCTGTCACTGGTATCCTGCCCATTTGTGCTCAGCAGAAAATCATTTACGCACTATTTTCTGCTTTAAGCATGGCAATGAAACTTGGCCCTGGTTAAGAAGCCATTGAATTACATGATACACAAAAACTAATAAAAGATTATATAAACATATTATTAAAAAAAATTCTGTTAATGACAACATTAATGCACACCAAAGATTGGTGATTTGAGTTCAACAGTTACCCAAGGTTCGGAATAGTGGATTGTTTGTATTTTTGAGGCCAGTTTCAAGTGGTCTGATAGAATGTAATAAACAACATCATCAAAGACCAAAAGCAATTGTTGGCTCTTTCACCAAAAGTTTTCACCTCCTATAAAGCATCAGTTATTAGGCCTGATCAAAATGATCAGAAAAAAATACCCAACGCTGCGACCATCAAATGAATTGAAGACGTAATTGAATTGTCCCAGCGAGGTGGTGGGAGATGATCAAATTAAGATTGACTCATTAGTCGTCTAACGCTATTCCCTAGGCTTTCATTGCGGGAAGACTGGCTTTTTAAAATACATTACAGAGCTTAATTTGAGGCCACTCAACTCCTTCTCAGTGATTACCCCGACTTGAAAGAGAAATTGCGTGGCACATCTTAAAATGTTGACTTTGTTATTTGGAGATGATGCGGTTTAAATACCTTAATCCGAAAAAAGTATCACACTATCAACTGAGAAATTCTACGTTTACTCATATCAATCTTTCAATGAAATTTATTATTTTGGGTCATGAAGTGACTGCTGGATTCATCACCATTATATTACCACTTAACCTTATATGGTCAAAACTGCATTAAAAAATTTAACATTAACATTGTGTGAGTACAACGACGTCGTACCTTTTAAAATGGCATTTACGATACGCATGAGTTTGAAAGTTTCCGGCTAAAAACACCCTTGATGTACACACAAAACCAAAAGGCGCTGAGATACGATGTTGTTGCACGAGCGTTTCTCATGGGAGATACGGCCGCTGTTACAATATCAAGATCTGACGTTGGTGCACTGACACTGACACAACGGTGTGTCATTATGTGCACATGGCAAGGGAAATATAGCCAGTTTGTTACTTATGTAACGTTTGTCACACCCGTACAATGAAGAAATGTGATAGTGATTTAACCTACTGAGGGTCTTAGTGTACTCGAAATTGATGTATCAATACAAAAGCATTGTATCTCCTAAAATAGCACTTCATTATGCGCAAGTTTTGAAACTTTCAAATTATTGTATCTCACTTAGAATAGCCCTGCTATACACACAAAACATGTATACACTGAGATTTTGTATGAGACATTTTCATTCAAGATATATTTTTGCAAAATCAAGTTACGTTTTTGCACCGTTTTTGCATCAAAATATGTCTATTTATGTAGTGGTTCTTAAATGAACCAGTGGTACAGACCATTGTCATGCTGCCACCATCTTGGTCATGTTCCTTGTATCCAGTACCAGTAGTGAATGCTAATATGCAATGTACAAAAAGGAACCAGACTATTTCTCTTTCCAGCCTTGGTTTGGTTGCATTGATTTGAATGGGAGAAAATCAAGATGGCCGCACCCTGATAAAGATTTGCAGTGTATTAAGACTGCATCAGTCTTGAGATGATTGAATATCAAGAATCATTGAGACTTGGGAAAACCTGTTGTTCAGGTAATCACATCATTTGATTTGGGAAGAGTTAGTAGACCAGCACACACAGTGCTGGGTAAACATCGGAAATCTAGTATGCATAACCTGTTTGAACTACTGCAGTCATGAAATATGGTTTAATCTCTGAAATTGATATTCTGTGGAAATAAATTGTTGTATGTAAACAAGTTGCTGTTGTTTACATACATGTTATTTGTTATTGTAGAAATTTATTTATGTATCAAGTAATAAACCACAAGGGAACCTGTAATGGGTAAATTTAACCTAGTCATTTTCCCTCATGGTTTATGGGTGTGATCCCTGGCTACACGGCAGCTAGCGGTTGTATGGCTTCTGACTGGCACCCCAAACAAAGATACTGACTAATAGGGAGACCGCCAGCATAGGGCTGGATAGCTCAGTTGGTAGAGCGCCGGTACGTTAATCTGGAGGTTGTTAAGTTCAAGTCCCGCCTCAGTCAATTTTGCTTTGTTCAAACCCAAATTAAATTTATTTATGTTTTCCTAAATGTACATACCAGGATTCATTCACCCGTTACTTTCTTGTATATACACCTGAACTTGGCTTGTCCCCTTCATTGCATCTGATGAAGTAGTTGTTGCTACAGAAGCTCATGCAGTTTTTTATGTAATTAGTTAATCTTTAAGTGCTACCACTACCTTCCTTGTTATACCAGGCCTGTAATTACCGGTACACAGACCAGGGAGGTCATTGCCTCCATTGCACCTGCTCTTGTCCTTGGTGCCCCTTCAAAAGTTTCCCATAGATTTTATAATGGAAGTGCCCTTTGCAAAATGAGAATGGTCTTGCCCTCTCAAAGAAGAAATTCCAGGCAGTGCTGATATGCAGTGCTCTGCTGTAGAAATTGTCTGCAGATTTAAAAAAAAAAAAAATTGTTTATTTGTTTGGTTTGGGTTTTTTTCTTTATTTTTTCTTTATTAAATTTGGACGGTGAATGTGGTTCGTGTCTTGGGTTGTCATCCTCTTGTGCTATTATTAACTTACCATTCCCTGCGCTAAATGTCAATTGTCCATCACATGACATTCACTGTACGATGCATTATTCGACATCCACCGGGATATAAATGTCTTCCTTTTGTAGTCAGCTTCAAGCACTCACTCTCCAGGATGCGAAGCTGTCCTTCACAGCATCCTTTGTGGGAAATATTAACACCTGAGATTAGGAGTTGACGGTGTGGTCTTAATTCTTCATATATGAATGGTAGCCCTAATTTTGAAGAGGAATTTACTTCTAACTTTATTAGTTGGTCAGAAATACCTTGGAGACTTTATGCTTTCTGATTGGCAGAAATGTGATCACGTGGTAGTGTTTCATCGGTCTCAAATCACCAATGAAGATAGAGTAGGAGTTGCTAAGACCGGTTGGGTGATGAGCGTTCAGCTCGTAAAGCCATACGCTTTTTGGAGAGCAAGCTTATGCAGGTGCTTTTTAGTGTGTGCACATGTGCACAGCCATTGAACACAGGAATTGAAGGTTTTTACAAAACAAACACGTTCAAATATCCCAGTCTTTCCTGTTAATACATTTTCAGCAAAAATGCTAGTGACTCGGTCTGAAACTGGTGCTTAAGACCTTGCAGGGTGGTGGCCTTTGGCTCGGTCCTTTATCACATGGCCCTGTGGGTCTTAAACGGCCATTTAAGACCTCTTCACCACACTTTTATTCCATTAATTATAACTATCTATTCCAATTTCCATTTTTGTTGTCTCATAATTTTAAGTAAACATTATTTTTAATGTTGAAAGTAGTAAGCTCAGCTGTTATACTCTTGAAAACAGAATCAATTTATTTTTTACTTTTTTAATTTTAATTTTTGTATAAAGGTATTCAAGCAATATTTTCTGTTTTGCATACTGAAACATCGCCATCTGTCAAAATTAGTTCAGAAAAATTGTGCTGAATTTTCTGGTCTTCTGGCAAAAACTGTGTGATGCAACTTTAATAAGAAAATATGTCTTAAAATGAAGGAATACAAACTGACGAGCACAAATAGGCCTTTACGTTCATTTCAATGCCAATTTGTTGTAACTTGACCCAAAATGTTTCATACATAAAAACATTGACATTTAATATGGACATTCCTGCATGTAGACAAAGTGTCCTCCGATTTATCCCAGACATGATATTATATCACTGAAATATTTTATGCGCCGGAAATGCAAAACAAATTCAAGGATAAATTGTTTTGTTTTTTCTAGGTTAACAAACATGGATTGATCGTAGGTGGTATCGTTGTATACCACCGTCCAAGCCACAAACATTGATTAAACTATGTGCAGGCCTAGTTTTGCAGGCTGCAAAATTAAAATCCGTAATTAAATTTGGGGAGTTTCCCATGCAAGGCAGTGGAGGATGGTTGGAATGTCAGAGTGAAATAACGAGGGAAAAACCCTGCGGGCAATTGGGATGGGATCAAACCAACTGACCTCTGGTTAGGAGCGGATGTTTAAAACACTCGGCCACTGAGCTTGCCTCAGAGCAAGCGGCTAGATAAACCCCCTCTTCAGATCGTCACTCTGAAATGCTAGCAATATCATTCAGGCCTGTACGCCTTCGGTATATCAAAATATCTGCAGACAGGTGAGTCCGTGAGTAACATGCGTTATGTCATATTTCACTCGTTGTAAACCTCTCGGGTGTTGACGGAAATGATCCAGCGTTAAATCTTTGCATCAATCAGGTGCCAGACTAAGTCCATGTACTGGGTTTACATGGTCCAAATAAATTTACCGGATGGCTGCTAGCTTTAAGGAAATCCCCACCATTGAGATATGATTGGTTTGGAACATTCTAAATCATATATTTTACTCAGGAGTTATTGTTAATTTAAGGACAAGGTAACTTTTTTTTGGGGGGGGGGTAAAATTTCTTTAAAAATTGGGCGAGACTGACTGGATTTGAATTTATTCGGATAAAATACAGCAAGAACATGACAAAAATAATACTCAGTAACAGGATGATAAAAATGAAAATAAAAAAATGAAAGGAGGAAACAAGAACAAACAATTTCAAAGGGAACCCCAAAAAGCCAAAAACTAAGAAATAATATTCTTAAGTTCTTTCATGTCATGTGAGGATTTTTGCTAAATTATAAAACATCCACAAAATTGTCCATTGGGGTCCATTACAGACAAACGGCAAAAACATGAGAACAAAACTGAAATACAAAAAACAAACAGACCTAGAGAGTTTAAGAAAGGATGGATATACAAATTTATAAAAAGTCAAAGAAATGTAAGTTAACTAGTTAATCATAATTAAGACAAATAAGACTGAAAATAAGAGGGTTTTTTTCAAATCCAATACTGCACATTTCAGACTTTTAAAATTGTTACAAGCTTTAAAAAACATGGAAACAATACAAGTCCTTATTCCCATGGCCTTTTTGCCTATAGGAGACCTCAATCCTTCAATATGGTACATGTCCACACCGAATTGTGTGGACTCAGATTGGTATGCCTAAACCAGTGATAAGCAGTTGATGTTTGGGCCTACTGGACCCCGTTTACACTAGATCCAGAAAGGTGGATCAGACCTGGGTCTGATCCTGTAATCTGGATTAACAGCTAGTGTAAACGCAAAAAAGCAAGAACAGACCCGGTTCAAGATCCGGCAATTTTAATCCACCTTTTGAGGAGGGTTGAACCCTGCAATTGGTGGATCAGATCCCGCAAAGTGGATTCCAGAAACAAGTGTAAACGCAAAGGTGGATCAGACACTGCAATTCAATGTGGTCATTTCAGGTTTTGCTAGGAATGGCTGGTTTTTTGCTTGTGTTTTTGTGTGACTGCTGTGATCAAAAGTTGGATCAGAGCTGGATCAAGCACTGGTGTAAACGCGACACAAGACCTTGATCTGTGGTCGTGATAAAAAATGCTGGATCTCAATCCACCTTTCTGGATCCCAGTGGCTCCCAGTCCTTCTGAATCATTCATTTTGGCAAAGAGATGTTTGGATTTGGGAGGGTTGGGCTTAAGGAATAAAGAAATAATATTCTGTAGTTCTTTCATGGCATGTGAGGACGTTTTTTCTAAACTATATAACAGCCTGGACAATATTTCAAAAATGAGATAATTTGTTTAGTTCTTGATAATTACATAACGTATTTACATCTCCAAAATTTAGTAACTCACCCTTTGGCTCTTAGGATATATATTCGTGACCAAAAGATAACCCGAATTTGTTAATTTCTTAATAAGTGAAATAGGGAAGTAAACATTGTTTTATTAAATTCAACAGCAGATGATGAAATTCATTACAATCTAAACATCAATTTCAAAACCACATTTACATTACAGCATTGTAGACAACAATGCACAAACACTGGCATTGTGTGTATCATCATCAAGCTTTTTACGGATGACACTTAAAGACATCAAGACTACATTATGTACAGCTAGACCCCCTTCCCCCCCCCTCGCCCCCACCAGCGTATTGTATCTCCAGTTACTTAAGCTAATTAAATCACGCCATGTTCACCGTGCCTTCTCAATCCATGTCCCGTCTTGCAGATCTGACGTACCCGCCTATCTCTTTAGAACATTTCCACTGCAGCGCGATCGATCAACAGGGATTGAATGAGTTATGACACGTACCATGTCCCGCGCTTGTAGTACGTTCACCCACTTAACACACGTCACTCCCCATCCATTTTCCAATTTTTCCTCAATTTATCTTGCCCCGGTTTCATTCCTCCAGATGTTTGGTCAAATTGAGAAGGCTTTTCTCGCTGGTAATTGAAGCGGAGGACTTTTCTGCAGAGGTGAAATATTTAAATCAAATGTCGCCTTTTGAGGCTATATCTTATACTGCTGAAGTGGGTTTGTTGTTTTAATGTCATTATTTCTGAAGAATTGTGAAAAGGGTTGGTCTCTCTACTCATTTACTTTGACTGCAGTTGAAACATTTCTTGAAGTCCCTTGTCAAAGATTAGATTTCTAATATCAAGTAATATGCCACACGGGAAACTGACTGGGTAAATTTTAAATAATTTGGGGTTAAACAAAGAAAAACTGACTAGAGCGGGATTTCAACCATTCAGCGACCACTGCTAAAATCACTGGGGCGAACCCCTTCTCTTAGCGATGAGTGTAACTGGGTTCTTTTACGTACATTACACCACACACACGGGACTAACAGCTTTTATGTCCCATGGGAAGGACAAAGCAATAATGGTTAAGTGTCTTGCTTAAGGACACAAGTGTCAAGACCGGGACTCTGCTAATCAGAAACACAAGAGCTTGAGTCCGGTGTGTTTGACCGCTCGGCCATGACATGCCACAACCGACCTGAGGTGCTTTTTCCAAAGGACCTCAACTGTACCCTGACGTCGTCACATGATAAACATTGCTTGGGCCATTTTGGGAGTCACATTCTCTGTGTGTTACTGTGCACCGCGCATTCAAGGCCAAGCGGGTGCAGTTAGACCCGCAATGTAGCTATACATGTATTTTGACTTTCAGAACTGACAGGCCATGAATAGACTGTAACCACAAGTGATGTATGTGCAAGAGGTTTATACTGTGCTTCATCTGTTCACATTAGTGTAGGGCATAAATAACATTAAATGTTACTTGATAAAAATAGAGATTGAGGCATCTTTCCCAACCAAATGACAGCATTTATTTTTTTAATAAAGCTTGTCTTGTTTGCACTGTCTCTTACCACACAGATGCGTTTATAATGTTAAGATGGATTAAGCTGATGGCTGTTCAGGGCTTGTCAACCTTTACCGGTCTAACATGTCTAATGACTCCATACTATGACAAGCTGCATTTACTGTATTCTCTTATTAAAAGAATGCAATGAGAATGTAAACTGCATCAAAACAAATGGTCTACATTCTTATTAAAGCAGTCTTCAAAATAAAACAAACAAAAAGCCACTCACAGAGAATGATTTACCTGACACCATTGTACTGACGTCACACATGGCTACTGTCTGCCCATTGTCTGCATGTTAACATAAGATGCACGCACGTAGTCTAAACTGCACACTGCCAAGTAACTCACAGGGAACTGGACTCCCAAAATAGCACAACCAACATTTGTTGTGTGACATTTTGTTTAGAGCATCCAATTCAAGTTCTGGTGGTTAATTCATCAGGGTGTGGGTTCGAATGCCAGTCATGACACTTGTGTCCTTGAGCAAGATGCTTTACTATAATTGCTTCTCTTCACCCAGGGGTCACTATAAATGGGTACCTGCGAGGGTAGAGGTTGATTTTGTGTTTGAAAAAGCCTTCGGAGCGCCACGGCAGCCCGAGGCTGTATACTCCCCTGGGAGCTGAGAAAGATTAGAGGAATGCTATTGGCCCAATGAACAGAGCATTAATGTAAAGCGCATTGATGCGTTATTGTAAAATGCGCTATATAAGAATGAGTTATTATAATCATTATTATTGTTATTGTTATTATTATTAAAAGCATGTGAGAAAATGTATCAGCTGCTACTCGAAAGTCACCATTTGCTACTCAATATTAGCATCCAGAGTGCACAAACACGTTAATGAAAGTGTACCCTGCCTCATTGTCTCGCCAGTTTTACAATAATTTGATTTGGGTTTGCACAAAGAAAAATTGACTGGAGCGGGACTTGAACCAACGACCTCCGGATTAACGTACCGGCGCTCTACCAACTGAGCTATCCAGCCCTATGTAGGAGGTCTCCCTATTTGTCAATATCTTTGTTCAGTTTTACAATAAGAACCTCTTGTTCCATTGGTCTCACAAATATGCTTTTCAAAATCAAACTCCACCAGAGTAAAAGTTTTACTGTATTTTGTCTGAGATCCAAAAAGCTTTTTAATTTAGCAGGTAAAAAAAGGAGTGGAATTCACTTGGGAGGTTGGAATGTATGTCTTGACATTTGAGCTACGAAGGCCATTAAAAAGAAACCCTATTGAATATTAGTTTTTCTCTCTAAATATAGTTTTGCTGAAGAAACTTGACCGTTTGAAATGCTTTACCCGTAGATAGGTGTCATAAATAGTCCCAATACTTGTTGGCCCTACTGCATACAGTGAATATGTGGTGCCGATCATCCAAGTCAATCATAAAACAGCCGTCTGAAACAAACAAACAAACAGTTTGCTAAATTAAACCAATTGTATGCGCATCAGAAAACGAAATGGCTTCTGAACATGTAAATAACACGGATGTTGATGGCTGTAATCCCCCAAAATAGTACCACTACTCCGAGTCTTAGCCCTGCACCGTGCAAACATGGGGACGATCCTCTGAGTCTGTCATAAAACAACCGTGTAAAACAAAAGTTTTGCTTTGTCATACCAGAGGCATGGGCATCACAAAACAAAATAACTTCTATACAAAGGCAGATAAATGCATCAGGAGTTGACTACAAATTCTCAACAAGATCATCTGAGTCACTTCTATGTTTTGTTCATAATTAAAACTTGAGTACTAAAGTTAGCATACAGGTGAAATTTAGACATAAAAATTGTCATATTTACGTGATGTAGTTCTGGATGTCCTTTTGTCTTATATAGTAGGGCTAAGAATCGGAGGGAGTCCAGAGTACTGGCGCTAATTATGGGGCTAGATGGCAGTGTATATGCGTCTGAGAGGTTTTATAATATGGAGATGTTATCTATAAAACAGACATGACTCAAGATAAAAACATCACCCAGCTGAACATGTTGAATACCATCAGAATGTTACTCTCACCGCTGTGAACAATATCAGTTGAGGCCCAACTTAACGCCATTCATGCAGTCAAGATTAGGCAGCTTTTAGCTACTGTAAAGCTCATTTTGACCACAGCGACATTACGCATGTGAATCTCTTGCAACAGCAGTCATACGATACGTGTATAATTTAATTTAGGAACCACCGTGGATGATTCTAATCTGGGGATGGTGAGGGACAGTAAAAACATAGAAGATGGAAAGGGACTGAAACTCGACACTTGCTGTGAGAACAACATTTTCTGGTTACAGTAAATGCTGGCTTTGCAATATCATGATTTTTTTTTAAAGTAGGGACATAGTTCTTTATTGTTAAAACGTATTAATGCTTTTCATAGAATTGTTAGTCTGGATTTAATATATAAATACGTGTAGTACGCCTTGTACTGGGCATGTTTTATTGATTTTTGGTGGGTGAGGGATCTATACAGAGGTGCGCAGTATGCACCGTATATTGTACAGTTTAATGGGCATGATTTCTTAACTAAATTACATGTACATGTAAACAAGAGTATCCATGGATTTTTTTGCTTTTCAAAGTATAGTTTGCTTGGATGAAATTATAATTTTTTGCGTGCTAAAGTGGGTAATTTTATTTATTACGATCTGTTTAAATTATTTACTAATGTTTAATTTGTGAAACTTCAAGGACATTTAATATCCTAATGCCAGTGTAGCTCTAAAATACGTATATTGGAATTTGGTCGACGCAACTTGGCCAGACGCGGCAGCTTACAAAACCCTTTTTCTATTTCCAGTTTATTCCGGAATCTATCTCGTCGCCGAGAGTAACTCAATCCCACCCTGACCCAAGAAGAAAACACCTCACAGGCAGTGCTTGAATAAGATTCAAACGGGAGACGGTAAAACGATACCATACCTCTGAAAAGGCCCATCTATTTTTGCAAATCCCATTCAATCTCAAGACGAGGGAGGAACTACTGTCTCTCCTCTCTCTCTCTGACTTCTACCCTCGATGAGAAGTCTAGAGAAAGGGAACAGAAATTAAGTGCCAGACGGATCCATGTCATGATTTGTTAGAATTTTGTGGTCCGACCTCGGTTGTGGGGAAGACGTCTTGACAATTTTTCTGTTATGATCTGCCGGCAGAACAGCCTGTCGAGACAAACAAATCTAACATGATAGTGAGCAATAGCATTACAAAACACAAGGGCTTTGTACTTTGAGAGCGTAGGCGTGCTTTGTAAACATGTGCGATACATTGAGTGCTGATAGTGATGATTAGTCTTGGGGAAAGATGTGTCAGGAATGCTTTCATGTCTTTACATGGTTATTTTTCTTAACAGTGGCGAGAAGATTACATTGAATGTACTCCCCTAAGGGTTGGTGAAACATTTTCCAGCTAACCATCAACATATTAATCAGACTGAAGAATCATACATTGCTTATTTAACTGCTCACAATCCCCGTTGTGAGGATGTTGATGTACCCCTTAAACCAATGTTAGAAGGGCTATTACCCCCCCCCCCCAACCCACTAAAAGAGGGGAATCCTCCAAAATCCTTCCCTTAATCTTGCCTGAATGTGGTAGACTTCTTATCTTCTCAGGTAGGTTATTCATACTAAGCATCAGGATAATAATAATAATAATAATAATAATAATCATAATAATAATAATAATAATAATAACCAGTTTTTATGTAGCGCTTTTCACACCCGAGGGGCGTCTCAAAGCGCTTCCAACATTATTACCCCTGGTCACTGGGCCTTAATTCATTCCTTAAACCATCTCAGCTCCCTGGGGAGTATACGGCCTGTGCAACAAATAATGCGCTACTCGGCTAAATCAATCACAAGAACCATCTCTGCCCTCACAGGTACCCATATTTACCCCTGGGTGGAGAGAAGCAATTATAGTTAAGTGTCTTGCTCAGGGACACAAGTGTCACGACCGGGATTGGAACCCACACTCTGCTGAACAGAAGCACCAGAGCTTGTGTTCGGTGCTCTTATCCACTAGGCCACGACACCCTACGGATGCCAGCCAAGGGGCCTATAATCCCTTCTCACACTACAGAACCGCTACCTAAACCCCAGGAATATCCATAGGTATTCTAACCCCACCTCCGTCTCGTGTTTGTTTCACAGTTGCTACAATTTCCCCAGGGAATTCACACCCTCCTTGTTGTCTACCTATTACATTTCCCTGGAGTTTGTCAGAATTATTGGAGTGTGAAATGACCTACCGAATTTCCCAGGAATTTTGGCTGTCAAATTTGTCTAGTGTGAAAGGGCTAGACACCCTGGTTTGAATTTGACTGCAATATTTCATCTTTCTTGGCCAATGAAACGTATTAAGTTTACAATTTACATGACATTTTCCATATTCGTTAAGACTGAGAAACCATAACATTGGGTGACACCTAGACTGGTCCCCTGTCGTTATCAGCAAGGATAAAGACAGGCACCAGTGTTACAAACCCAATGGTTTTATTGGTCCAGAATAGACACGCAAATAATGCGTACGGCCGGAATATGTCCACCATGTGTTGTGTGTAATGCGTGAAATGCACAATGCATAAAAATGAAGGTTTAAATAATTCCTTTAGTGTACTGCAGTATCCATACAAATTGTGGTACACACTACGCACACATTAGCCTGATAGTTAAAATGCACACAACAAGTGATGAGTGTATTATGTACGCGAGGTCAAAGGTTCATCTGGCAGGATCCTGCCAGGCAATCAAGGCCAGTATTTGGCGTTTTTCATGAGCCTCGAAGTGTGGCGTCAGTTGTTCAGGCTAGATGACTCAATCAGGCACTATCCCATACATTGCGCATTGAAATGCATCACAGGCATCTCTGACCAATGATGTTGATGCATTAAAAACTCTACAAAACGCAAGCGTGATGCGAGTAAAAGCCTGTTGCACTACGCTTACGCAAGCGCGTCCTTGTAATGGGGGAAAAAGCAGTGACCAAGAAACATTAAGAAAACAACTTAACAGAGATTGGTGTTTAGATATTGAAATACATGCTGAGGAATTCTAATGGATGTGAAACAGTTCATAAAACTTCTTAGCCCAATTGCCTTAGGGTGGGGGGTAAATGGTGTATAGCAATGCTGCATATTGCATGTACTGCCAGCCATAGAAGCTAAATCCAATGACATATTATACACTTGAAGACCGTATCAATCTCACCACCTGTAGGTACTGTGAGCATCGATATCATGCTGAGCCGGTACATGATTGAGTAGAAAGTTGAAAAAACGTGCACAGAATGTTTTCAACTTAATTGCAAAAATTTCCCGTCTCAGAAATGTGATCAATATATACCGACAAGTGCGGATTTAGAATGGCCAGATGGTGATCGGGAATATACGGTGTGATCTTAAGATTGCTGAGGTGAATATATTTTATCTTTTGTAAAAATGGAAATGACAAAATGTGGGCAAACTAAAGGAACCAATTGTTTTTACTACTTTCCACGCTGAAAGCTGTCAGTGCAATCATTGATATTATCAAGCATATTCAGACAGATTTTTACAATAAACAATTCTATGAAAGGGGAGGGGGAATGGTCTTGTAAATACCATAATTTTATTTGGATCAAAGAAAAACTCTCCATCTTTATATTAACTTTTTTGAGCTATAAGTGTCAGATGTGTTTTTCCTTGGATCTTGCCAGAGTGTGAGATCAGGTTTCTTTAAGGATGGTGCAAACCATAGCTGATTTATAAGGAGAGTTCCTCCTGTATCAAGATGCTAGTTATGTAGATCAAGTATTATCATGTTACAAAACCCAAGACAAAATTGGTCGCCAGTCTTTAACGAGATGCTCACCTTTCGTTAACCCTTTAGCACTCATGCACAATTAAACAGTGAGCCACTTACTCCTCGACCATAGAGCCTCGTGATCGGCAATGGTTGAACAAAATTATGATTGAGTTCAAATTTGTGTACTTTTTTCCCCTAACCATCATCAGGTGTTGCTTAGGCACCCTGTTCAATGCATCGAAATGCAACTCAGTTGAAATGAAAAAACCTGCTAAATGCAGGAAAATGAGGATTCTGTTGCTTTGTATATGGAACTGGTTAATGCCAGCCTCAGCACTAGGCTGTCGTCCTGCGAAATGCACCACTGAGTGTTGAAGTCTACATGTTGGGGGCCTAGCCCTGTACCCATAATGCAACAGGAGTGCAGGATTTGAGTTCACTGCTAAATGCAACAAAATACAACAATTTGTACCAACTGGTGCATTTTGTTGCATTTTGCAGGATTAGTGTCAAAGTCGATATCAGAACCAATATGGGCCAGTCACTCTCACTAAAAAGGAACTCTTAAAAATGTGTAATTTTGTGAAACATTTTTTGATTAAACAATAAGATAGATGTGGATTCTGTTTTAATCTGGGGAATGTACATGTATTATTCTTTTTTTAAACAATATTTTTGATAGTTTCTTTTTATTGGCTAGTAAATATGTTTTTGGTTGGGTGAACGTGGGCTGCGTCATAACAATCATTTTTGATATCATTTTTGATAGTTTCTTTTTATTGGCTAGTAAATATGTTTTTGGTTGGGTGAACGTGGGCTGCGTCATAACAAAATGTGCACACAAAAATTCCCATAATACTTGGCCCCCACGAGGCCAGTGATGCTTAAAAAACAGAGTTTGATTGTAGTCTCTCGGCCTTAGCTGTAGTTGGCAGCTTGTCTCTTTGGGATTTCACTCTTTCATCTAGGTCCTTGAAATTAATCACTATTCACATATTAATCCTGCAGAAAGCGTGACCATTTACTTACTTACAGTGGGTTAATGGATGCGCAGTCCATTTTTTCACTCCACGGCTCATATTTCTTTCATCAGCTCCCAATACTACTCCTTGGATTGCAAAAACAATGTTATTACAATCTTGCAGAGTGCTTATTGCTGTATTTTATCCCTCACATGTTGACATGCTCAAATTCCAGCGACTGATTATGTTCCGTCCTCTGGGGGAAACGAAGAAGACAGTTAAATGTCTGTGGACGCTTGACATGACCATCGTGGGCTTCAGGCAACTATCATAGGACGATATCCTCAAAGAATTTTGCATTGACCTGTTGCCAAGTCTGGTAACCTTTCCTATCCAAAGGACAGGCTTCAGTTACAATACTTACAATAAATTCAACGGTTGAGCAGGCACAGCGACCAATCTCAAGCACTTTATATTTGTTTAAAATGTAGGATGGGGGTTTTTGCAGAGATTTCTGCCTGAGTGCTGAGACTCAGTGAAAGATGAGTCTGCCTTTGAAGTCAAAGTATACCTTTGTTTTTGGAACCATTCAATTTTTTTATCCTACGTATTTTTAGATATATACAATAAAACTAACCAATAAAAATTTCATTTCAAAAGGTGGTAGCGTTTTTGAGATATCGCCGCAAATCTGGAGCGGTTATGACCACTCACAAAAAATAATCCATTATTGGAATACACAATTCGAGAAACTATTCATACATGAAGTGTTTTTCAGGTTGAAATTGTTTTAATCCCGTTCTCTAAAAACCACATTCCTTGGAAGGGAATCAATTCTAAAAATTGTTATACATTATCAACAGCTTCAGTGCTTCTTACCAAGTAAGTTTTTATGGTCATTAACTTTTTGCGTAATTACCAAGGGTATGCCCTCTCTTTAATTATTACCACAGTTATTTTCATTGTGACATGAAACTTTGCGTAGCAATTTAGCTTGATTTATTGGCTAGCTCATCTTTGGAATAGCTCTTTGGGAAATCAGTGCTCTGGTCGTGAATTGTCTTTGAGTCTATGACCCAGTTTCATAAAGCCTGTAAGCAGACATTTTATGCTTATGGCCCCTAGCACAGTTTCTATTTCATAAACACTGCTTACCGTAACAAAGGGCATGTTAGTTTGTCGGCTGTACTTATAGTCAGATGACTGACCCAACAATGTAAATCCATTTTGAGCGCACACATGCACTGTCAATTTTTCTCAATCATTTATGAATACACTTTGGCTGGAACAGGGGTAAAACCACTGGGAATCCTGTTACACTGAGCTGCTTAAGCACAACAAATTAATTCTTACCTGAATAAGGTTACCAGCCAAAGCAGAATTTCACATGTACTATCTGAGATTGGTATTCTGCTCATTTTTGCAGGAAATGTTAAGGAATATTTCCGCTAACCTGGCTAAAGCCATCAGGGCCCGGGTCTCAGTCATTTGGTTTTCTGAATGATTTTTGTGACTTGATAAGTTGCAATATGTTCCTATTAAGAGAGAGATTTCAATATATTAAGTCAAGAGAGAAAATTCAGAGTTGGAATTCAGCTGTCTGAGACGTGCTCTCAGTGGAATTGCCCAGAGCACATTCCAAGGAAAGGACGGCTTCTCCTAGATTAGTACTAGAGGAAGCATTGGAACAGTAATGTTGAGGATGTGGCCCGTGGGAGAAATTCTCTTCAGACAATTAGCTTTCGAGTAGGGAGCTGGGAGCATGATTGCCAACCAGAAATAATGTTCACTTATTGCCAGTCAGTATTTAAGTAGAAAACCATTCTTGGCAATTCATGGTTTTTACTCGGGTTACATTGACTGCAGAAATCACAAGCGGGTTTTCCAAATAATTTTCTTGGCTTGTATTTGATAGTTTAAAAAAATCACAGTATTGAGTCCACATTAAGAAAAACAGATTTCTTATAATTGTGGTCGATGTAATGTAAGTAACCATAGAATTACACTTGTCAGACCATTATTTTTAAGGAGTGCGAGTATAAAAGCTGTCCTCAGCACTCCTTAACCTTGTCTACATTGCAAAAACTAGCACTCCTTAGAAATAAATTTGTTTGATTTTTTTTTTTTTTTTAATTCACAGCAGGAGGTTACTGATGGGGGCGTTTATTTCCTTTAATCATGTACCAGAACAAAAATAACCCTCCGTCAATTTTCATGCCAATACCTGCATATGAAAATTCAGGGTTGCTTACATGTTTAAACTAAACTTCAGGAACCCTCAGATTTGATAAAATCTTGTTTAAATTTAGTTTGCTTCTAAGGAGTGCACAGAGCTTTCCTCAATTTAAAGAGAGCAGTTTGTAGCTCTCCTTGGATTTCTTCAAATGAAGGACTGCTATTTACAGACTCTTGTAGCGTAATTTAATGTTTTCTTTGTCCAGACATTACCCATAACTGTGAGTAAAATAGCTGAAACAGGGCAAGATGGCTCAGTTTGTAGAGTGCTGGCTTGTTACTGGATGTCGTTGGCTCAAATCTCGCTCCAGTCCATTTCTCTTCGTTCAACCCCAAATTATTTAAAATTTACCCAGTCAGTTGTGGTTTATTACCTGATAAACATATACTTGGTTTTTTAAGTAAACATATACCTATTAAGGCATCCCTAATTCCCTTGAGTGATTTACTTGGGACCTTCCTCACTGTTAATACAAAATCCAACACCATTTGGTAAAAACTCAATGCCCAAACTGTTGGACTCTGATTATGGTGGTATGCCTGATCCCATGTAAAGCATGATCAGTTTACTAGTGCAGTCCTCAGTCCAACACCATTCAGTAGCTCAACACCCAAACTGTTGGACTCTGATTATGGAGGTATGTCTGATCCCATGTAAAGCATAATCAGTTTACTAGTGCAGTCCTCAGTCCAACACCATTCAGTAACTCAACACCCAAACTGTTGGACTCTGATTATGGAGGTATGCCTAATCCCATGTAAAGCATAATCAGTTTACTAGTGCAGTCTTCAGTCCAACACCATTCAGTTACTCATCACCCAAACTGTTGGACTCTGATTATGGTGGTATGCCTGATCCCATGTAAAGCATAATCAGTTTACTAGTGCAGTCCTCAGTCCAACTGAATCCCCCAAAAAATGCTGTTGGATTTCTGAGGGGTTGGGTGGTTAGGGTTAAGCAAGTAACAAGGTTACAAACCAACATTTTATTTTGTGAAAAATAGCAGAAAATGAACACATTTGGGCATCACAGTTTCATGTTTCACAGTTTCACTGTGTATTACTTATTGTGGTGTAACAACTGCAGTTCCTCATTGGACATGTTGGACAGATATTTGTTACTGATTATCAGATTCAGTGGACGTGACTAACATGACCATAACCTGATACAACTCCATCATCCGTTAGAAATAATGAAGAAGGCACAGCATCTCCTTTGGGGCTTCTACCGATGCTTTTTGTGGCATCAAATTAGCAATATAACCTTTACACTTCATTCAATAATATTTCCTCTTCCACAGAAGTGTATATTGATGTCACATCGTACATTCTTGTTACCATGGTGACTATTATACCACACAAACAACCAGAATTCCTAGTTGATATTTCAGCATATTTTAATTATCGAGGCAATCCTATTAGTCAACCGCAAGGCCTCAATATAATTTGTTTCTACTAATGGGTCGGATAATTTTCCTCCCTTTTGTAAAATATCACCAAGGCTGGGAATTGATTGTTGGCATATTTTGATATTTTTTTCATTAGCCATTGAGAAAAAGATTGGGAATTTAAGGATACTTCAGACCAGAAAGTCAGAAGGCAGGATTTTGGGGTGGTTTTTTTCCCTTCTTTTCTGGATCATTTATTTATTCTTCAATTGGAACAGTTTCCACTTGCTCTAAATGCAAAAAAGTAAAGTCAGGTTTTTTAAAATATGGAGTGGCTAACAATGTAAATAAACAACAATTCTTGCAGAAAATAACTTTGCAATGAATATTCAACTTCAAACTAACAAGTCTGAACTTCTGTATGCCCTGACTGCTGTCTTTGTTTCTTGAGTTTTTATTTGCAACTTCTCCTAAAAAGGGGTTAATCAGCGGCTTAAAAAGCATGGCATAAGGCCAGAAATCCATGTGTCCATTGTGCCTAATGCGTTGAGCACAACCCTTTAAATTGAAAATATTTGCCATGCAATGCACACAGTTTTTCCGGATAATTCAGTATGCAATATTGTTTCATGGAATTATGTGCGTTGCTTGGCGTGTACTTTCATTTGTACGCATTGCGCACTATGCATTACACACAATGGATGACGGATGCATGCACTTCCGGCATACACATATTTTCTATAAGGCACTGCTAGGGTTGAAGTCCTTACACACGTCCAAAATTGAGCACTGAATCCCCATAAGCTTATTGCAACAAATATCAGGGTAACACCCCCCCCCCCCCTTCACAACAACAACAACACCAAACAAAACAAAAAGCCCGGGGCAGTTTAGAGAGGGACTAAATTTTCTTGATTTGCTTGTGATTTCTACAGGATGGCTACATTTCCTTCAAAGAATTCATCTGTGCCTTATCTGTCACATCCAGAGGGACGCTTGATGAGAAGTTAGACTGTGAGTGCCACCTGGCAAGGTTTTTTTTATTATAAAAACAAACGGAAGAAAAGTGTTCATCAACATAGGCACTGGCACCATTAAAGGGAGGGTCTATACCTTTGGTAATTAGTCCAAAAATTTATGACCAGAAAAAAACTTACTTGGTAAGAAGCACTGCAGCCATTGACAATGCATAACATTTTTAGAAATGATTCCCTTCGAAAGAATGTGGTTTTAGAAAAATTGATTCAAAGCGTTTCATGCATAAAAAGCTTCTCAGAATGGGTATTCCATTTATGGATTATTCTTCGTGCTTGGACATAACTGCTCCAGGGCCCAATTTCATAGAGCTGCTTAAGCAGAAAATATTGCCTAAAAATGTTCTGCTAAGTAGAAATGAGCAGGATACCAGTCATAAATTGTACTTGTGGTATGCTAGTTTGGCTGGTAACCTAATTCTGGTAAGCATGTTTCTTTTTGTGCTTAGCTACTTTTTGTGCTTAAGCAGCTCTATGAAATTGGGCCCAGATTTTCGTTGGTATCTCAAAAGTTTTACCACCTTTTGAAATGAAATTTTCACAGGTTAGTTTTATTGTATATCATCTACATTTTTATGGGATTAAAACAATTGAAATTGTCACAAAATCCAAAGGTATACTTTGCCTATAAAGGCGGGGTATACTTTTGCTGATTGTCAAAGACCAGTATTCTCACTTGGTGTATCCCATTATATGCATAAAATAACACACCTGTGAACATTTGGGCTCAATTGGTCATCAAAGTTGCATGAAAATAATGAAAGAAAGAAAAAACACCCTCGTTGCACAGAATTGCGTGCTTGCAGGTGCCTGAGAAAGGCTTGATGCCTGAAGCCTTTCTTTGGGTCAAAAATTACTTCTTTCTCTAAAACTACATTACTTCAAAGAGGGTCATTTCTAACAATGTTTTATGACATCAACAGCTCTCCAGTGCTCTTTACTAAGTAAGTTTCTATGGTCATTAATTTGGTTCAGTGATTACCAAAGATATACCAACTCTTTAAAGGAACATTTACTTTATTGCTTTTGGAAAAAGTAATTAATTTCCATCCCCTAGCATGCCTAGTCTTTATACAACCAGCCTGTGGAAATTAAATCAAATATTTTTTTGGAAAACAATGGAAGACAGTTTGCAGGGGTTTTTCTTCCGTGATTTTATGCTTTGGTTAGTCTCCAAATGATATTTCCTTGACTTTGACAGTTGAAATATTTCTCTGGAGGATTGGTACTGGTATGCACTTTATAATCAGTGAGCTTTCAGATTGGAACTAGATGGTTTTTTATTACAATTACCAACCCTGTGCTTTGTATAAAATGAGAAATACAAAGCTGGAGTGTTTTCAAAACCTTGAGGTGTGGCTCTAGGACCAATTTCACAAAAATGTTGATTGTGAATTAATCTTATAATTGCTAAGCATAGTGTGATGGCACAATACAAATCACTCACAACTCATCTTAAAGGGGCTCGTTGCTGTCAGATCTCTTAACATTTTGCTGTTTGGAATTATTCCTTATCCTTTTTAAGAGTTGTTCATGCACAGAAAACACCTGTTAGTGTCTTGTAATTAGTAAGTAGTGATTAGAAATAAGGTAAACTTGCCTCTTGAAAATACAACTGGCGGAACATATGGTTCACCATTTCGTGGAGTCAAAAATTTGGTTTTACAAAGAAGCGGATTGTGTGCTTTCATGAAATTACACAAAAACCACACAATTTCGAGGGATATTTATATGAATCATTTTATTAGCTGTTTCGTAGCGCAGCGCTGCGAAACAGCTCTTGTTTTCGTTAAAGTTTTTTTTATTATTATTTTTTTTATTTGTCTGTTTCAGTAAAAAAGGCTATTGACATAACGCACGTTCGGTCAAAGCGGCTATTTGCATAGTTCCTAAAGAGCAATTGCAATGAAACTTTCGGTGATGAAAGGCATTGGTGCAATAATGATCTCAAAACAATGAGGTCATGATGACGTCATCACCTGTCACGTGACGTCATCTTAAAGGTTTTTATTTTAAATATTTGAAAATCAGTAACAAATCAGCCACAAGAGACCGTAGGTTTTTGATTGCGGGATTGTATAGGGATAAATTAGGTCTTCATTTTATTCAGTGTGCGTGACCTCACATGACCTCTACTTCCGGTCGAAACCGGAAGTGCCTCGTTATTCAAAAGTGGAAATAGTTATGAAGTTGCTTTCAACGATGTTATTGTCTGGCAAGGGTGGGTAATTAAAAAAAAATACCGATGACGTCACAACACATAAGAGCGCCCTCTAGCGGCAGGTTGAAAACTGATCAAAATGGACTTTTTGAAGATGTGTTTAGTGAAGTTTTGTGTATTCACTTCAAAATTTACACACATGTTGATCGTCGAGCAGCCATCATATGTGTGAAATTTCAGATCGATGACGTCATCTGGGGTCACGTGACGCGGCATTAAAGGTGCCTTTTTTAAAGTCATATATCTCCATAAGTGTTAGTGCGATCATGTTGAAACTTGGTAGATTGTTGGATATTGGCAAGTTCTTGTAAATTCTGAAATTACGTTATGATGACGTCATCACATGATTTTTTATGATTTTTTTCTATTTTTTGCACCTTTTAGTCATAAATTGCTTACAAAACGTGGTATAATCCAAATTCTTTTTTAAACAGGCTTGATACGTCATAACTACTTTGAATAAAAAAAAAACCTTTAAAATTCAGTTGAGTAATTTGAAAAAGTTTATGACGAAACAGCTCGGCATTTGTGCACAAATGCAACATGTCTAGTTCTACTTTTATCTTTCCAACCATATTCATTTCAAAACCATCGCTGTGTGTCCAAAGGCAACGTGTCCCTTTTAGATGAATCTGAGTGCTTTGTGAAATCGAACCAAGGTTTCAGCTTAATCTGTGGTGCTGTGTGCTTTGGGCTTTAAAATCCCTGGAAATGGAGACAGTGCTTTGGAAAATGCCTCATTATTCTTGTGTACTTTGGAATGGGAGAAGGTTAATGATCGAATCAGTACCGACAGATTTCATGATAAACTGAGGAATTTCATCGTAAAATTTGAGTTTCGTTATTAGAAGGTGTATAAGTTCATAATCGGTATTTACCAAAGAATTTGATATGATTAGTTTGCTGATCTAAAAGAGCAAAGGCCACATTCATGTAATTCATTTTTTTATTGTGAGAATTAAAAGCATGTACAATGGTTACTCATTGACAAACTCATTACCTCGAAAAACAGCCATGAATTAGTGCAAAGTGCTTTCAAACACACCTAGCTCTGTGTTTACACTCTGTGGACATTCGTTTGTTCTGTGCACTTAAGAAAAAAACCTATTCTTCAACATTGGTGAAAACACTGTGTGGACATGTGTAAGTCCACACAGTGTTTCAATTATGTGGACCTCTTTTATTCTCAGGTCCACACTTCATATGTAAATATCCAAAATGTATAATGGACTCACTAGATCTCAGCATGACCAACCAAAGTGGCCTCTATTTTGAGTATTACTTTAAAATGTACGCAGGTGACAAGGCCTTGTCAGTAGGTGGACCCAGGAACTTGCTACCTCTGAACATTCTTACTTGCAACAATTACTTCATCAATTCAAACAGTACTCGCTACCTTGCAATAATCCTACTAAATTATTATGGAAACTCACTTTTGAAAAACTTGATACCAGTACTAATTGTTCTGAGAAATATTTTTTATGTGAAATATGAGGGAGAAACTATCCCCTGAATGCAGTTTTTAATTCAGGCGTCAGTATTGCAATAAGCATGTGTACAATTCATCGGTATGTTCACAAAGTGCAAATCCATCCAAAATTAGTTCAGATATTAATAACTCAACAAAATAGGTGTGAGAATGGACAATTTTGACATGTTTGTATGATTAAAGAAGTCAACTTTATTGTGGTGGTTAAACATTTGAGAGAAATCCAGACGTGAGGGTTTTTTCTTGTAAGGGCAGGGCTTTTTTTTAAAGTAAAGGGCACCTCAATGAGGGAAACTTTTTTCAAGGGGCACCGAGGCAATGACCAGGGACAGAGAGGCTATTGCCTCCATGAAACATCAGGCCTGAATTGTCAGCAGTCTCTGAAACTGAAATTCAACTTTTAATGTGATTTTCTCAAAACATGGAATTTCGGCTGTGGGATGGATTTGTCACTTTGTTAAAACGGTTATGAAATATGCACAAATCCCTGCAAAACATTAACAATTTGTTAAATTTCATGAACATTTGATCACCTAATTTGATGATGTTTTCACAGGTTAGCTGCATGGTGTGATTATTGAAAACAATAGGATTGGGATTAACGTTTGTCTATCTGTGTAGCTTATTTAGTTCCACTGCTAGGGAAGGCCGCTTTCATTTTTCCATTCGCTCTACTCCAAGCTATCCTCTTTCACAAAATGTTACTATTATTCTCTGATGTCATCGATCACCTTCTGCTTTGTCTGGTATATGCTCTGAGTGTCCAGTCAGTCGGGTCCATCTGTCACCTTGCCTAGCTAGATGATAAACCCACCTCCACTAATTGGATTTAATTTCCTGTATCATATCTTTCACTTCTGCTGTCTTCCTTAAAGGATGTGGGTGTGTGTGCGTGTGTGTGTGTGTGTGGGGGTAGGTATACACATTCAAAGCGAGGACCTATAACAAAAGGGACAATATAGGTCCACGGTTGCTATCACAAAGGGTTGAACAAAGGAGGGTCCACGATTGCCGGTGTTTAGGTGTGTGTGTGTGCCCTTACACATGCCAACTTACGGGGTACTTTTAACAATGGAACAATGGACCCCACAAGGCAATTTCAATAGGAACAATTGGGCCCCACAAGGGAATTCTTTAGAAAAGGGAATAATAGAACAACAATAGCAGTACCCCACAAACCGGATCTGTAAGGTTGTGTGTGTGTGTGTGTGTGAGCATTTCTACCCATTGAAACCAAAGGGATCCGGGCGTTTGACAGAGCGAGGACGTCTTCGTTTCTCTTTCAAGTCCATACAATGAGAGAGCAAAGAGAAGTCCTGGATTTATGGGATTCACAAACTTGTGTGTGTGTGAGTTTGTTTTCACATTCAAACCGGGGACCTATAACAAAAGAGGACAATAGGGTCCCCGGTTGGGTTAAGGTCCCCAGTTGGAAATTGTGTACAAAACCAATGGGAGCTGTTGCCAAAAAGTTAAAGTCCAAACAAAAGAGGGACAATAGGAGGTCCCCGATTGGAGGTGTTTACACACTTGTGTGTGTGTGTGTATGTGTGTCATACTGCCTTGACCATTAAGCCATGTCAAAGTTTGTGAATTCATAAATACCTGGGGCAGTTTATTCATTCTGATTGGTGTGGCCATTTTTAAACGTGATATAAACATGATCACAGTCTGTTTAAACATGACCTTACGACATTGCGTCAAAGAGGGCGCTATCAGATGATTGGGTGGAGTGGGTAAATATGTGGTTCACTTGTGTGCGAAGTTTGAAACTAAAGCGTGGACACTCAAAAAACTTGCGCGAGGTGCTACTTAGTGCTCAACTCATGCATAGAAATTAATCGCAGAGTTGAGGTGAGCTGAGGCTAAACTGTCAGATTTGTTCTCAACTTTTAAAGGTTTTTGGGTGTTTCTAATGGAAAGGTATTTATGAATGGGAATAAAAGAGTAGTAACTCAGTCTTAAACGGCCGTTTAAAACCTTGCAGGGTTGTGACCGTGCAGTAAAGGACCTTGCCTTCGGGTCAGTCATTTATTGCACGGCCACAACCATGAGGGTTTAAAACTTGTGTTTAAGACCTCATCGCCCACTCTTTTATTCCCTTTCAAACCAACTGAAAACACCTGTTGCGACACCATTTATATATTTTTCCCAATTTATTTCATTTCAAAGAATGCCTTCTGGGAATACCCACAAAAACATGGGATGTCACTGAAAGATTGAAAAATACTAAGAACTACTTGTAATACCAGAGCAGTAACTGGCTGTATGGTTCCTCAAGCGATACCACATCATGAGCATGACCTGTTTTTGTGGGCACTCATAAAGAGCTTTTGTTTTTAATGAAAGAAACTGTTTAACGTAGATAATGGGGACAGTAACAGGTATATTTTCTGCACACTAATTTTGTATTAATAAACTTTTACATGGCATGTGGACAAGTAGTACATCATACATCCTTTAATGTGTGGTTGCTGTTTGTGTTTACATTGACAAAAACCAAATGATAACCCTACCTTTAAGAAAGACAGAGAGATTACGTTCTCATCATTTATCAGCTTCCTCTTCTAATGATGTTATTCTCTACTTTGGTTACATACAGGGGCATTCAACTTGTATGACTTGGACCAAGATGGTTTCATCACTAAGCAAGAGATGCTAGATATCGTAGATGCAATTTATAAGATGGTGGTGAGTAGAGACTTGTTTAATAGAGCATTACTTTAACTACTCTTGAGCCCAATGATGAGGCCACAGGGGATTTTGACCTACCACATTTTAAAAATCATTGCATACACTGCGCTTTTTTAGTCCTGAAAAAATTTAATTCAGGTACTTCATGGGGGATTCGAACCTGCAACCTTCAATATTATAGAACCATTGTATACTCAGTGCTTTCCTAGTCCTGCTTCAAAAAAAGGCACACAGGCACCTCAAACCTGGGACCTTCCATATTCTAAAATCACTGTATACTAGGTGTTTTTTTAGTCCTATTGAAAAAGGCAACACAAGCACCTTGGTGGGATTCGAACCTGCAATCTACCTCATTCTAGAGTAAACATCTCGGTATTGAATTTTATTGGCATGAGGTTGCCCCGATTATTAACTATATTGAAATGAGGTCCCTGGGAATCCTGTTGCGGTTGTAGCCGTCCCCTTCAATTAACTTTCCCCTGAATGTCACTTTCTGATTACTAACAGACAGCTTTTATTTTGTGGATTTATCGTCAGGGTAATATGCTTGATCTTCCGCAAGATGAAGACACACCAGAGAAGAGAGTCAATAAAATATTCGGCCAGATGGATTCGGTTAGTAGGCCAAGAGGCTGGCAATAGACTGTGCAAGTCTTATGCGTATCCAAAACGAGTAAACAATTTGAACGAAGATCATATTTTTATGTGAAATCAAGTGTTCTTTTTAAATTCCATTTATATAAAATTCCTGAAATAAAAAAATAAAAAAATAAAAATTTGTTATAAAAAAAACTTCTAGTACAAATAATTTGTAAAAATTAAGAATGAGGCAAAGTTAAAACTTTTGACGAGGATGGTTATTTTTTACAAACCCCATTTGTCAATCCCACCGAAAATTGTTTGACCATTACATAGGTTTAATGATAGCATGAGCGTCAGTTTGGCAAAATTTTTAATTTTTTGCAAGTAACCGGAAACAGCAATAAGGTCATATTCACGGGTTTAAATGTATTTTGTTAAATATATTTTACTTCCATGTATTTCATGGCTAAGTTTTACTTTCCCAACAAAACGATATAATTTTTATAGTCATAAACTACATTAAACTTAATTATTCTAAGAAACAGAATCGCGCACACCTAAAATTCAATATGGTTGGGACTAACTTGGTCTCGGAGGTTTAAATACACACGAGACTTGCACAGTGTTTATTTTTTGTCTTTCTTTCCACAACCAGTCTACATATCAATCCATTCCCTTGAGCCGTCTTCTCTATGTCACCATGACAAAACTCTTTTGAGTTGCCAGGAATGTAACGTGCGTCATCTCAAGAAACTTAAGTCTGCCTGTATGTGCTACAGCTCTTAAAAGCCATGGTCAAATGTGTAATCTTTCTGCAATTATTGGCCAACACTAGTACATCTCTGCTCTTTGTCAAGTTGTTAAAATTGTAGCAGTTCTCACAGAGCACTTGGCACTAGGAGGTCCCTCTACATTTCGTACTATCTTTTGTTATCCAAAACACTCAAACCATTCCATGGATTTTCTCAACTCCTGGACAGTGCACAATCTTATCAAAAAATTATTATCAGTTTTGAGATTCTTTTTAAGAAGCATAATAAAATGAAGATATGGAGACAAAGGATGACTGTAGCCCTTTTCACTCTACCGGTACCTACCTTTGATCCGTGTAATTGACAACCCCTTGTAAAAAGTCTTCTACACTGTACATGGGTTAAAACTGATCCAGAGATTCCTTTCGCACTACAATATCTAACCCAGAGAATAAGTTAACTCAGTTCCATACAAACACCGAGATTGGTGGGTTAACCCTAGTCCTGGGCAGGGTTCAATTTTTTCCAGATTAAGCCAGTTTAGGTTCGTTAATCTGGAGAATTTTTAGCCCTGAAAAGTGTAGTGTGAATGCTCCACTTAATGCGGAGAATCTCCATGTTTTTCCTCCGGATGAAAGTGTAGTGTAAAAAGGGCTATTGATGGCTCCATTCAAAAAAGTTTGCATTCAAAAAGAGGAAACCCGACTTTTCTGAGTGTTGGACTCTGATTATGGTGCTACATGTACATGTATGCCTGATCACATGTAAAGCATAATCAGTTTTCTAGTGCAGTCCTCAGTCCAACAGAATCAAACAAACATGCAGTTGGATTTGGATGGGTTGGGGTGGTTTGGGTCATTCTATCAGTGCTAGTGCCAATGAATTCTTTCTTCTGCTTTTGGTCCCACTATTACAAGGAGACATGGATTACAGGCTAAAAGAGCTTGAGTTCTCTTGGCATGAGTTGATTTCTGTTGGCATTAGTTGATTTCTCTTGGCGTTAGTTGATTTCTCTTGGCGTTGTTGAGTTTTTTTGGCGTTAGTTGATTTCTCTTGGCGTAAGTTGATTTTTCTCCGGGAATTGTTGAGTTCTTTTGGCATGAGTTGATTTCTCTTGGCGTTGTCCATCCTTATAACTCACCACATTATGAATTAATTCACCAACTTGCTCATTTTGCTCATTTTTTTCCTGTCACTTTTACAATGCAGAATAAAGACGGCAAGCTGACAAAAGAAGAGTTCCGAGAAGGCTCCAAATGTGACCCCTGGATTGTTCAAGCTCTCTCACTAGAAATCCCACAGTGACCCAGGTCATACGTCAAGGTCAAAGGAAGAGGAGCAGCTCCTTTTGTACAAAAAAATCTATACATTTCCAGAATCTTCTTCCATCATTGGGATGTGGTCTGATTCCTGCCTCCTTGGTAAATGGTGCGTGATATGATACATGGTGGTACTCAATCACCTTGGATTCTTTGACCTATCATAAAAGAGGTCACATGCTTCAATCGTTTGAAACGAACTCCCTGACAGAAATATCTCAATGTTTCAGAAACATTCTGAATAATTTTTTCTGAAAAATGGAACGATCACCAAGTGATATGCAAGAGTATACAGCATAAGACACATAACCCTAAATATATAAGTAGTTCTAAAAGCAAACAAAGAATACAAATATGTTTTGTGCCCACCGATCAATTTGACAAACTAAATGGGAAATACTTCACTTCCCATCCATCCCCTTTCTGCAAGTCAGATACTGAAAGTGAAATGAAAATCTAGTGCAGGATTGTTTGATATTGATTTTGTATTGAGCCATATAGAATTTCTTAAAACAAATTTAGTGGCAACCTCCCTATCTCTGAACTCAAAATGACCCTTCTAAGCCATGAGACTGCTTGTAAGTCGATACAACACGTATGGACTGGGTGTTTGGATGTTCTTGTTGCTACATTGCCAGCACCGAGGTTCGCGTACATATTTGACATGAACCCAATTTCTGTTGTTGGCTGAAAAGAATTTCGGCATTTACAAAAGCTTCACCCTCTGGATTAAGGAGGCCTTGGCACTATTTACTATTTCAGATTTTTGTTTACTTTATCAAAGCCTTGGGTTTTCAGTTTCAATTGGTGAATACTATGGCTCTTTTTTGAAACCATAACTTCAGCTTCGGCTTAGGCTGCATCTGTTATTTTGAGAGTGTATGCTTTTGGTATACATAGTGAGTTTAGCATCTCATTTCCTAAATGTGTCTGGGCAACAGAGGGCGCCATTACTTTGCGCGATAGCCAATCAGATCACACGATATGATCTGTGTGCCACAATTCCCTTGAGTACAACTAGAAGGAATGACAAAACTTCAGAGGCATAAGGACCTACACAAAATATTGATTTTTCATGGAATATGAATGAGTAATATGTAAATATTCATGAATCCAGTGAACAAGTTGCCCACAAGCAATAGTTTGGCCATAAAATGCAATTTAAAACGTGATGTTTACGGGCTCTTTCAATGCCATTGGTTAAGCGTGGGGTTCGTCTACTCATCACATTTTAACATTTTAACTCGCAATGTCAGGATGATGATCGTGCCTATTCAATTGTACATGCCTCTCCTACTCCTGCCTATAGATGGCGCTCTAATGAGATATTTCAACTCAATATGGGGGGCTTTAAGCAAACGGACAGAGCAGAGCTGAAAGTGAAGCTGCAGCAATGGCTTTGGAAAATGGGCCTTAAGAGTTAATGCATACATTTTAGTTTCAGTAACTCCCACAAGATGCTCATGATCAAATTATTTGTGCAGCATTTTTGGGGGTAACCAGCCAACATTTATTATACAATTTCTACAGACATTTGACTGGTTGTCTGCTGGAGGAAATCTGACCCTACTTGTACATACCGTCAGCCATTGTAAATAATTTGGCCGTCATGGACAATATGAGTTGCATAACAGAGATGTCTAAATGTCTAAATGTTTTTTATATAAGAAAAAGCTCTTTGTTACTAAAATGTAAATAGGGTATACTTAAATATTTTGAGAGAAACAAACTGTAAATACGATTTGGGGGAAATAAAGGGTAGGTTTGGGACGCATAAGGGAGTGTTGTAATTGTATCTATTGCATCAATTTGTTTTAGGCATAGTTACTTGTACGTCTATGTTCATCTTGTAAAGAAACTGCCCTGCCCCTTTGTGTGTGGAACAGATATTTAATAGTTGAGCTTAATGACCCTATGTTTGGTTAAAATTAAGGTCACTGTGTTTTCTATTAATTTACTGCCCTCTTGTGATAAACATATTCTAGGGTGCTTGATGTTTTTCAGTAAATCTTTCCTAAGTTCACACAACACAGGTTTTTTTTATGAAACTGAAATGAATTTCAGAATGAATCTGAAAATTGTGTTGAACCTTGTCATACATTGATTAGGGAGATGTTTCTTTGGCATCCTAGAAGACTGCGCGTACAGCTACCATATCTTGAGTGTATACCGTTTACCAGTCGTTGTGTGCCCGGAGGGAGGGACCTAACAGAAGGACATAGCGTTAGCAATTACTGTGCAAAACATTGTGTTTCAAGAAAACTGAGCGTGAAAGTTTGATCTGTTTTCTGCCATTCATAAGTCATTATTGTAAGGTTAAATTCTTTATGGGAATGCGAAAAACATATCTGTTGGGATAATTCCAGCAACAAAAATGTGATAGTGATGCCATGTTTGTTTTGTTTTTTCAGTTTTGGGGGTTTTGGTTTTTGTTTTTTTCATGAGCCATTTTATTGCATAAAACCCTGTTAAAAGGGACAACAGCAGTAGTTGATGATTTCTTAGAACTACTATGTTGGAATTTTGGGCAGATGACTGAAATGCTATTTTGAACATTTATGGGAATTTAAAAGCATAGGTAATTTGTTTTTATAATAGAGAAAAAAGTAATATCCAAAGAGTACAATTTTTATAGTGTGTATGGTTTTTTTGTAAGTGCCTGTATTTCAAGATAGTTTTCCACAAATTGAAATTTTAAATTTAATTATCCAGTACTTTTAGATGATCTTGCAGTCTAAGGGCAAAAGAGTTGAGGGGAAGTGTTTGTTAGTTAGAAATTGTTTCTTTTTAACTTGTTTTTCTCAAAAAAGAAGTCTGTCAGAGGAGATTGCTTGGGCTACTGTCTTGGGAAATAACTGTTTTGACTAATGGAACAAACACCATCTGTCATTCAAGGGTACTTTTAGATAACAAATTATTTACCTTCACCAGGAAGAACATTTTGCCAAGTTGAAAATAAAAGTATGAAATGGGGCTTGTTGTTTATCAGCTAAATCTTTATCAGAATTTAGTGTATTTGGCTGGTAGTCTGGGACTTTTTCCAAACCTGGGCTCTGGCTATACAGTTTGATGTTGAAGCGCTGTGCAAATGCACACTGCTCCAAAGCCTAGGTCTGGAAACGGACCCCTGGTGTTAATGCTTAATATCCTAATTTATTCTCATCAACTGTTTATATTTTTGTAAGTGTTTGAAAATTTTGTTATTATTGTCTTTAGTTGTATGGCAATTAGCCATTACAGTACAAATACTATTTATTTCATTATATTTATGTCTATATAATTGATTCTTCATATCAAGAAAGTACTAGGCTACATATGTTGGTGTCATTTATCATAAAACTTTACTGGAAAACAAATTATGAGAATTTAATGGTTAGAAATACCATGAAATTGGGCCCAGTGAGCCACTTGAGACCTTCTTGAGTAACTTCATGCAGCTCTTTGCGGGTTCTCTGAGGGATCATCTCAAGCTGGCAGCAGCACTAAATGCCGCATGGTTTGGAATACTTTATTTATGTTAAAGTGCCATTTGCTTTTCAGTCAGGTTTGAACGCAGTCTGTAGTAGTTTGCCTAAGTAAAAGAACATACAGCCTTGCTTGAAGTGCCATGTACGACACTGCTTAAAGTATTAAAGGCCCTGTACACTATTGGTAAGATCGAAAAACACAAACATTCACGGATTCACACATAACTTACATGATTTAAAGTAAGTAATGGCAGAAAGGTTTCCTTGAAATATTTGTGCCTGAAATGCTATCGATTCTGAGAAATGAGTAAAACTATAGTTTTTATCACGCGTGATTAAAAACGCTCGATGTTTGAAAAACAGAAAACACAAAATGTCTCTTTTCACTATTTTCTCGTGACCTCGATGACCAATTGAGCTCAAATTTTCACAGGTTTGTTTGTTCATGCATATCTTTAATCACACAAAATGTGGAGACTGATTTTGAGCCGTTACCAAAAGTATACAATGCCTTTAAATACAGGTTGGTTTAGAGAGTCGGGTGCGACATTGTTTAAAAGCACTAAATGCAGGTTGGTTAAAAGTGCCATGCATTATGGTAGGAAAGACCATTTTCAGTATGGCTTTAAGTGCCAAAGGTTCATTATGGATAGCTCCTTATTCTAAATTATTTCTTATTCCGTTTTCTCTTCTAGATCAATCAATTAATTAATCATAGTTGTTTCAAGAGTATATGTTTCCCAGTCACTTTCAGCAACAATTCACTCAGTCATTAACACTCATTCGAATTCCCGAATTCGTTCAAATTAGGGTTTCTTTTTAGCTACTATTGCATTAAATTAGGTTTTCGTCCACACATGATTTTCTTCTTCTCATTCAGGTTCGTTTCAGTCATTCTTTTTCATTTATAGACATTCAAGACTACATTTTCACCAATCTTCAGCTGAATTTCTACTTGGCCTACATATTTAAAATTACTTCAATTGAATGGTTGACAAGCCTCCTCCTGTTGGCTTTTAAACTTTTAAACTTAAATTACTTCTTATGACTGATGAATGCTTTTGTGACAAAGCAGTTATTTTAAAAAGAAATTGAATGAGCCGGGTGTTAAACTGAATGAATTTTTGTTAAAATTGGCTGGGAAAACCTATAGTTTACTAACTTTGTAAGAGAAAACACATGATTTTTTTTCTTAAAGTACACCTAACTTAAATAATTAATTGCAGTATTTTACAAACACACTGTACAGCCAAACTGTGAAGATTTGGTGGCCATGTAAAAACAAACAACATTTTGTGTTTTGTCATGGGTTTTGTTCATTCATCAGGCCTGTTTTTATTACAGCAATCAAAATAAGCAGTGGTGAACTGTGGGGCAATTTCCTTGACTTCGATATTATATCAGAAGGAAATATTTCTCTGGAGAAATAGGGATTCATTGGGGATTTTTATTTGTTTGTTTGGTTGTTTTTGTTTTTGTTTTGTTTTTTAATTGGGGGTAAATTTATTATCTTGTACTTTGAGTTTGATAGAGAAAGGCGTCATAATATGGTTTTGTGTCGACAAATTGTTAAAAGTTGTACAACTATTGCGATAATCAAAGCTTTTGGTCACTTTCCTGAGACCGCCGGGAGGATCGAAGCAGTAGCGTAACCAGAAATTTTTATGGGGGGGGGGGGTGACATATTATTGTTTTGGGGGCTATTTATTGTATTACCATGTGCATATTTTCGATCTCATTTAGGAGTCATGAGAGGGCAAGGGTCTGGGGGAGGCTTCCCCCACCCCCCCCCCCTCTGGTTACCCTGCTGGACACGATCAAGGGTTTTAGAGTATTGCAACTATGTTAAAACCAACAACAAACCTGGACAAACAGTTATTGACCCTGACCATGACCAATCCCATGTTTTGGCATAATGACTTATCAAACTTGTTTCTTTTTGTGTAAACCAATCAGAAGTGTTGTACATTAGGAACTATTTAACAGCCGTCCCTATTGGTCATGTATTAGGCCTAATAGACCATGCCAAGCAATGTTTATCCAAAGTGTAATGATTTGTTATAATGTATGCGTAAACAAAACTTACATCTCATGTATGTGTGATAATTTATTTCAATGACACCATTGACATTGTTTGTTTTTGTTAACTAAGCTGTATTTGTTTTGAGCATTGTGTACAACATCTACGTATAAAATAGTGTTTTTCATGAAAACATTTTTTAGGTTAACTTTCATTTATTTCATGTTATTTAATTAATTTTATTTTGTTCTTATACGGGGTCGATGGCCAGGAAATAAATTGTACTAGAATGTGGTGTCCACTGTTAATTAAAACTGATCTCCATTTTGTCCGAAACTGTCCACTTTGAAAACCGGTTCCGACCAGTTTCCAGAAGCACCTGGGGAAAGTATGCTGCTCTATTCATATGCAGATTAGATACGTCATTTCTTTGGTTGGACTAGTTCATTAGAGAAACGGGTGATTGGAGTCCCATCCAAACAGGTAAAACCGCTTTATATTAGGTTATTTTAAATTATACAAGTCACAATTATTACTTGTTACAACAGTGTATAGATTATGAAATTTATTCTAAGAGAACTTGTTTTGTTTTGTTCAAGAAAATATACAAAAGGTGGCGTACCCTCACCCCGTCACCCTCGGAAATATTTCATCAAAATCTTCTTGGTCAGAATGTGTTTTTTAAAGCAAGTACTTTACCACAATGTGGATTTGTCGTCTGCCAACAAAGCATTCTGTAAAACAGTTTTATTTCAAACATTTTACCCAATACTATACAATGACGGACAATTTTTGACAAACCCTATCCAGGGAGGGACCGCTAACTGTTTGACAAGCACCACGTATGAAGCAGCACACTTTGACAGCGGTAAGTAAAGACATGGCAAAATTGGCTTACGTTTGTGGATTTGTTTAAAATAAATGCCCTCCCTATCCTCTAAATTATCATTGGTGTTTTCCCCGCTATCTTTTGGACAGTAAGTTTGGGTTAGGAAACCTGGAAGAGTTCACAAATTTGTAGAACGCCAATGCTTGGTCATGGCGTTGAAAGGATGAAACGTGTATTAACGGTTTGGTTGCTTTTTGTTTTCTTGCCTCTGGTCAGTTTTTTACGGTCAGTACTGTGTGGCCATTAAAAGCATGTGATGGTTAAGAGCCACAGCCTGCCTTCATGTTCGAAAGCAACGTGGAGTTAGAATTGGTGAACGAGACATAACCCTAGTCGGCCAGTGCAGGCTCAATTTTAGAAAATTGCTAAAGGAGCCCGAAGTTGCTCACTGTAGTTGGGGTAGTCTTGTTCTTGAGATTTCCAAACACAGTGAAGACACTATGGGAGGGGTACACCATGCCAAATAACGCGCACCAATGTGTGAACGAGCACTACCCACACTAGCACTCATTTGCAATTATTGAAATTCCCAAGCACATGTCGCTTTCATAAAAGCTTGGTTTGTTTAGGTCTCTGCTGCCCTCTATTGGAAAGAATATTTCTCTTTTATTAAAATCCCGTCGATGGAGGGCAGACGTGAAAGGTGGGGGTGCACAATACACCACACTTTAATAAGCTTCCCATAGCAACCAAATGCTAAATATACCTTCCGACAACTAATAGTCATTTTTTCTTTTCGACGTTTTTTATATATATTTTTATTATGTTTAATATTTTGTTCGTGCTGTAGGTCTAAAAAATAAATGGAATTGTTTTTGTGTCCTTGTTTACTCAAGATAAATTTGAAAAGACGGTTTTGTTCAAGAGTAATTGGTCTTTTGTGATTGCTTTTGAAGCGGAGCACAGGCCTGTCTATTGAAGTGAAGCGTGCAAGCAATTTAGAAAACTGCATAATGGAGGTCGTTTAAAACATGGAACGAGCAGTAAGGGGCTACCAATAATTATACAAATTACTGTTTGACTTTCGTTTTACTCTTACACTGACGTGTGTTAAGCCTGGTACAAATTTCATAGAGCTGCTAAGGCAGGAAATATTGCTAAACAGTATTCTGCTGAGCAAAAAGGAGCATGATACCGGTCATAAATTGTGCATGTGACACGGTATTTTGGCTGGTAACCTTATTCAGGCAAGCAGAATTATTTTGTGCTGATCTGCTTTTTGGTGTTGGTTTTGGTGCTTTTTTAATCCTGCCGGAGGGAGGGGATCCGCAGCACTCATGGGTAGTTTACCCGCCTGCGTGATTCATATCAACGTTATTCGGCAACAAAGAAATACATTATTTACAAAAAGTGAACCCAGAAGTGCTTGGAAATGAAGCAAGAAAGAATATCTATTACATGTACATAAATTTAACAATGCGGTACACTAAAGCGGATGCTATCAACACTCTTAATAACACAAAAGGAGAAATTAAAGGTATGCATTTCGGGGTTCCTATACTTAAGAAACCCAAGGACATCACATCGAAGGAACACAGAAGCAAAAAAGGGAAATTGAATAGCCCTAAAAACAAGAGCTTAAGCAGAAAATGCTGCTTTAAAATGTCCTGCTTCGCAGAAATAAGCAAATACACCAGTCACAGATGGTATATGTACATATGACAAGAAATTTTAGCTGGTAGCCTCCTACATTAACTTTTAACTCAAGCTTAGGCCTACTTGTTATAAATTTGATACCAGAAATTTTGTGAGCATGATTCCGTTCAATATAATATGTATCCAACTTAATGTCATAATTGAAATAAGCATCCAAATCGATGTGCAGAAAATACCTGACAAAAAATATTATGTCTTTATTTTAATCAAGAAGACGGTGATATACTTTTAAAATATTGATAAGTTACAGAATGGTAGTCAAGGTTGTCAGATTAGAACATTGAAGCCCGTCTGTTTTAAAAGCTATGGAAATCAAATTGTCAACAAAATGTCGAGTGGTTTGAGCGGGAAATCAATTCGTCCATTACTTATACAGGAATAGAATCCGTGGGAAATTTGCAACTTGGTTGATCCTTTTCTGAAATGCAAACTTCCTCCTCCCGGAATACTCCACTTCTGGCATATTTTGACGTTGTTTTAGATCAAGGAAGATTATAGCCGAAAGGATGGCCAACATCCAGAATTTGCCGTGATGAGTTGTACAACGAAAATACGTGGTTGAAAGGCGTTTTTAAAAAAAAATTTATTCAGCGCTCCCAGTCCTCGTATTATGAGAACTGAATTTGAGGAAAACCTTTTTCGAGCCGTGTTCATAGCCTTTATTTATTGTATTTGTTCGCTCTCTTTGTACGGTTATTAAAATAAACCAGTTGTAATGTAATGTAAGCAAGTCGCCGCGGCGAGATGGTTGTTGCTGAGGCCAAATACTTATACCGCTATTAAGCCAAATTTCTCAAATTTATAGGCCTATATTTTGCAGCTATTGTAGACCAGGGCTCGATTTCACAAAGAGTTAAGATTGATCTTAACTCCAAATCACTCCTAATTGCTAAGCAAAGTGTGATGTCACAATACAAATCACTATGGTAATAGTGACAACTCATCTTAAGATGAATCTTAGTGCTTTGTGAAATCGACCCCTTGTAGGACAATTTAGAAATAACCTCGTAAAAAAATATTTTATTATGATTGTTTTCTTTATCGGAAAGCTCACGTGTTATAAATAATTATAATAAGCATCCTGCTAACTATATCAGAAACATTTGCTTGTGCGTAAGCGTATTTCACAGGTTAGCAAGAAAATTAGGCAGCCATCTTGCGCGTTCACCACGAATTTGCATTATTACGTCACTCATTTTCATGCAGTAAGCACTGGAAGGTTAGCATGCCTTTTCGTGTGCTTACAGTTAGCAGCGCTATGAGCTCTATGATATTGGGCCCTGCTTGTGCACAAAAACAGGGCCCAATTTCATAGAGCTGCTTAACGCGCACTTTTTGACCCACCGGTGGGTCAAAAAGTGCGCGTGACAGCAGCGTTGCGCGTTACGCAAAATGTATATTTGCTCGTTTGTATTTGTGTGTTGGGCGCGGTATTGTAGTCTAATAAGAGCGTTCAACTTATCGATGGAACATTGAGCCTGGGCACCAAAAATAATGTGTGTAAACACACTGACCACTGCTCACAAACTATAGATGAACCAGCTTTTAAATTCTGAAACAGAAATGATTTCAACTTACTAAAATGACGATACTAAAAATAATGAAAGACCGGATTTTTTAAGTCAACGCAATCGCAAAAGTGATATCTAGACTAGCAAATCAAACACACGACCAAGAAAATAAAAGAATGCCGAAAAATCACGTTGGTATCTTTGGCACGTGGGACCTGAACTTCTGGTCCATGCCAGAGGAAGTCTTCCGGGCCAAGCTGGAGAAGAATCCCATCCACCCGTTCACAGAAACCTCTCCCGATCATTTCGAGGTGACGCTCCGGTCTCCCTGGCTTTGGATCTCGCTATTCTGCCTTCTGGTAACATTGATCTCTACAGTGGGCTATTATGCAACAAATCCAGCGGATCAGGCACTGACTTACTTCATCATGGTGATCATGGTATTCTTCTACACCACCTTCGTTTATTCTGATTTGCGGAGGATTGTGATCGACACAGCAAGACACGAGTATGAATTCCATGTTGGCAGCAGACTGATGTACAGAGGGCATATTCATAATGTCTATATCAGGCTTGTTGGTCAGAAGAGTGGTGAGTGGACAATGGTCATCTTGTTCAAGCAACAACAACAACAAAAGTGCTCAAAATGCAGTGAAAATGTTTAGTTGTGATTTTATGCTCTTTTTTGGCATCTCCTCCAGTTAAATTCAATTAGCTTTTTTGAAATGACACTATAGAAGTGCACTGTTTGGTTTGGGTTTACATAGACAAATTTACCCAAACCTGATTTCATTGCGTCCACCATATCTCAAAATGGCTTATTAAATTTCATAATTTCAGTGAAAAGGTTACGTTTGTACGATTTAAAAGCAATTCCCAGATGAAAACACATACCAATCATACACAAACTTTTTTTATAGACGTTTGCCCTGGGTAATCTTGCGCAAATACACTGGCTCTCACTCCTATTATTTTGCACTGAAAATATTCACTCATTTTCTATACACAGCGTTCTCCCCTAACAGTGGTCCGCTGGCCTAATGCTAATTAAAATACCCGAGGACCAGTAAAAAAACTCTCCAAGTGGTCCTGTTGGCTAGTTCAGTGTTGAAAAGCATCTTATGTAATATGAATAACAGACTAGTGAAAAAGCTGGTGTAGGCTACAGAAACGACAAGCTAACAGGTCCTGCTGGCTAGTCACTAAACAAAATAAAGGGCAAACCCTGTTACTATTTATGCGTTAAGGAACATGTTGAGTTGTTTTTGAGATAATGTGTCACCATACATCTCTACCTCTCGTTCTTTCCCTGATGGGCCATCAGGAACAGGTGACACCTACTACAAGATCGTCCTAAACGGCTTCCATCTTGAGGAGCAGGTCTTGACGTCATCAACCATTCGAAGACACAAGCTGGAGAAGCTTGGTAGGAAGTTGGCTGCGAGACTCAACGTGAACTACTTCGACTTTATGGACAAGTCCGTCAAGCACGTGGTACGGCATAGATGCCCGTATGCGTCACCCGATGACTCGGTCGAAAGTCTTTCTCTGTTTGCGTAGACTCTGTTCTTGTTCACGCTTTGGGGCGGGAGAATAGTGCACCGAACACAGAAATTTAGTCCTTGCTGCACCACGAGGAATATTATTAAAAATGCAGTTTAAAGATTTGGTTCTTCCTCTATTTCCTATGTTCTTCCTCTTTTATGACGTAATTGATGTCAATGAAAAACGTGGAGGATCAACCACCCCAAGCCCAATGATTTGTCTCTCAATTGGGAATTAAATAAACGGTCATTGATTGGTTTTTGTCGACGTAGTGCTGAATTATCAAGAAAGGTACAATAAAGTCACGTGAAAGTTTCAGCTGACATGTCTACTTGTTGAGAAAACAGCACAACACTGTCACGGTATTTTCACAAGAATGTCGAATCCCTGCATGTTTTTTAATCAAAGGGGGGATTTCAGACGAAATAATTTCACGGTTGCTCACTTCCATTACCATCTTTCGGAGTGAGCAAAAGACCTGCGCGTGCATAATGACTCGGCAATATTAAAGGTAACGATGTACTCATTTTAAAGTGTGCGATTTGTTGGTTACCTTCATACGTCAAGTGGGAACCCAAGATTCACAAACAAAATGGTCAGAATAGTTTGCGCAAAATTTTGCATAGCGTATTGCCAACCCTGACTCTGTATTATTGAAACCGAGGATGCCTCGTAAAACGAATCACTGTAGTTCGCAAGCCTGAGGAAACCTGTCACCAAGGATGCTTGTTACGCGAACCAGAAACACCGAGGTTAACCCTACTCTTCCACGAAGTGTTCTTTTAAACGCGCACCTCCAATTCTTGTACACGCGCCCTATCAGAATTATGATGAAGTATCTTGATCAAGGCCACAAGTGCCATGACCAGGACTAGAGCCCAATTTCTGCTGATCGGAAAAACCAGAGCTTGAGTCCGGTGCTTTTCACCGTTCGGCCACGAGACTTCACAGCTCAATTGCTCAATTTCACAGCACTGCTTAAAGCATGTGTCACACATCGTCTGGGTGACTGATTTCCTGCTTATTTTTGCATAGCAGAGAATTGTTAGGCAAATCTTTGAAATCGGGCAGCGGGCTTAATCGGTCTGCGTTATCGTTATATTACACAGAAACGTGAACAACAAGTGAAGTAGAAAACTCAATTTATTTACTTCTAACCAATTCTAGGTCATCCATTGTCAATTTTTTTTTTTTTTTTTTTTTTTTTTTTTGGCTGTTTGTGGAGTTATTAAAGGGACACGTCGCAATTGGATTGGGCGATTTGGGCTCAAAAAGCGTTTGTTATGAAATGAATATGGTTAGAAAGATGCTTTAAAGTAGAATATAATGATCCACACAAAATATTTGCCTCGAAATTGTGTGGTTTTCCGTTTACTTTGTGAACTAATACTGTCCGCCATTTTGGAAGTAAAAAATTTGACTCAAAAACGTGTTAGTTCACGAAGTATAAGGAAAACCACACAATTTTATGGCATATTTGTGTAGATCATTATGTTCTACTTTTAGAGCATCTTCCCAACCATATTTAATTTCTATTCATTTCATAACAAACGCTTTTTCGAGCCCAAATCGCCCAATCCAAGGCAACGTGTTCCTATTAAGCTAGTAGGCCCTATACAATTTTTCTGTCATAAATAAAAATTGTTGTACAAAATGAATAAATCCGTTTAGAACACGTTTTGTGTTTTGGCTTACATTATTCTCTTTTTTTTAAATTGTATATTGTACATGTTTGCTTGAAAACAATGCGTTTAGTCGCGCGGTCAGCCTGCTGTATCGATCCATCTCGTCACGTGACGCTTGGAAGGGACGGTGATTATGTAGCAAGGCATATTGGCATGGTGAAATTGTCTGGATTTCCATATGAACGACGCTGAGCGTTTTTCCAATCGCACACAAACTTAAAGAGTTCCTTGAAGTTCGATTATACGTCCGCATTCAAGGATACCGATTGCCCTCCAACATGGTTGGGGACGAAACATGCAAACAGTTACAATGCAAACACCAAAGACGTATAGAAAGGTTGCAAAAACATGATGTTGGCATGAATGTAGCTTCCTTATTAGTTTGAAGATTTTATATCTACAATTTTGTTTCAAGTAGTCAAGAACTTAGCTGTTTATGCGATAAAGTTAACATCATGCATGTTGACGCATGATGTTGTTTTGTCTGTAAATGAGTAAGAAAAAGTCGTAGTGATTCCACAATTCCGCAGTTGACGCAAATTGTATTTTTTACTTCAGTTTGTATTTTTTTCAATCAATAGTTATTTTAGGGTTAGTGCTTTTTTTAGTCTGATTACCTCTGCTGACCGTCTGTTTGACGTCGACTCGAAACATCATTTTTTATTTTTATTTTAAGAACATTTTTATTTGTCGTCAAATCACTTGTACGTAATCTTGCTTGTTTATTTCCCCTTAAGCTACAACTCCCATTCCCGTTGACGTCACTGGTTTCTAAGAACCTCCGATAAAGGTAAGCAATGTTAGTTAAAATGTGTACTTAATCACGCAAATGATGTAATACTTCTTCCCCCACCCCGGCCCCACCCTTGGTCGGTATGCGCGTTAAAGCATGTTGCAAGATTTGCGGAAAAGACATCATTGCCATTTCCCGATATTTGCATTTAGAATGTTGACTTCTTCTTGTCTACGCTGCCAAGTGGTGCACGAATCATACAATGAACTATAACTACGAAACTTGCAGTTACAACCATGTGTAAATCTCTTATGGGAGGAGTGTTGGCTCTAAAAAGTGTGGTCTCAACGTTTCGAACAGTATACCCTTCTTGACGACCTTCTTCAGAGCCAACACTCCTTCCAAAAGATATATTTATACATGGTTTTTACCTGCGCGTTTACTATTGTTACAGTTACTTCTTTTTTCCCACCCCAAACACCACTTACAATCATTCAAGAATCGTGTCCGAATTAGAAGTTATGGCTATGACTGTAGCTTGATCGTCACGTGACATATCATCACTCTTAGCAACAGCTAATCGGACACGGCCTATCAAAACCCCCTCATCATTGCCCGTAAAGATGGTTGACATTACACTGTGTAACGTCAAGTGGGAACTATATATTGAAATGTTTGTGTAATCGTTAGGGCCGGCTGCGTACAATGATCACTTCTTCTGTACCAAACATTATTGAGGATGTTGATTCTGGGTGTGAAATCAATTGATATGACGTTGTTTTTGGAGCAGACAAGTCACAAGTAATCACATCATGCTAGTGGCGTAACGGGGGGGGGGGGGGGCGCACGGTGGTACTTGCCCCCCCCCCCAAGACTTTTTATATGAATATTTAAGTTGCACATTACACGTGCGCACTTAATACACTATATTGGTTGGCAAAAATTAGTGAACATCACGCCTTTTTGTATGGTGCTGATGGTGGCGTCACGTATACGCGTTTGTGTGTCTGCCTAGTGCATGCACAACTCTAATGGCGTTTGCCAACCAATAGTGTCTTCACATATGTTTGAGAGTAATTAGCATATTTCATGGGAAGGGCTAACTGATGTTCGGGTTCACCCCCCCCCCCCCCCATTTGGATTCTGGACTTTTGAGATTAAACAATACCAGAGTTAAATGTCACATTTATAAGTTTTAATGTGATAATTTCAATGTCATTAAAACTGGTTTTTTCCCATTTACACGTAGACAATGTACTTTTGTTTACACTCACGTCAGATTATCTTATAAACAATTGTAATTGGCATAAACAAGAGCGCCAAAAGGGGGCTTGCAAACGGAAATTACATTTTTAGTTGGCCAGAAGTGCCCCTAAGAAAAATGGTGCACCCCTTGTGCCCCCCTAAAACTTTACCCTATAGTTTCGGCGCTGCATATAGCAAGATAAATCGCTGCAATAATGTTGTAGCTAGTAGTAGTAGGCTAGTTCACGAAAATCCTTGAAAAATTCTTATCCATTTCCCAATAGATAGAATACATAAGAAAGTGAAAACAATATTATTACAAGTCTCTTAAATATCACGTTATGTGATTCCAAGTCAGAGCGAAATTTGAAACATAGATGGCAGTAACAAAGGAATTGAACAAAAACTCAAATTTAAACTCCATTTTGATTGAATATAGCAGGAATTTAGGAATGAACTCGGACACATTTGAAATGTGATTTTTTGAACTTTTGGATTTGGACAAATCTTGCATTGGAAAGGTATCAAAGTACAATGGCATTTTACACCATCTTGTTAAACGCGAGGTTAGAGACTTGCATTTGTTTTGTTGGAAAATGAGTGCATCATAAAACTGAATTTGACGGTAAAAGTCTCCACAGCAGTGCCATGAAATTGGACTGCGACCAATATAAATGTTGACAAATGTTGTAGAAATACTTATTTTTAAGTTCATCTTCTCCAAGCCTCTTTGAGCTTAGCCCCACTGTGTTGCAGTGCCTCGTCTCTTGTTCTATCCACGGTATAGTTTGAGGCTACACCTTTTCACGAAGTGCAACCTCTCCTCCATCGTTTCCTTGCCACTTGTTCTTCTCATAACCACCCCTTCCTCCAAGTGTCTGTCACATGTAAACTAGTTTTCCTTCTGTCACATTATATCCAGCTTATTTTCATAGTTTTCACACCAATTTGTAATGATTTTTAAACACTGAACAAATTTAATTGCTAGACTTATTCTTAGAGTATTTTCGGATTATTTATTTTTGTGTGTGTCAGTGTGTGAACCCCAACATATCCAATAGATGATATGCTAAGGTTACGACGGTCGTAGACATGTTAGTTTGAGCAAAATTATAAGCTTGATTGCTCCGTGGTTTGAGGTATCACACGTTGACCACCACAACATCCCATTTTCCGTAGCAACTTCAACATCTCCATCCTAAAGGAACCATTCATGAAGGTGTAGATAATGACATTCCAGAAACTATTAGACATTGGTAACCATACGTGTACAAACTTCAACCAACGGGGTAATTCTCCTCCCGTTGAGGTACCGTAAAGCCTCACGACAAAGTGAGGTGTCCAGCACAATGAGAAACCGAGAGTAACGACCAGGAACATTTTGAGAGCTTTTCTGTTCTTTTTGATGGTTTTCTTCATAGAGGCGACACCTCCGTCTCTGTCACTCTCTGCATTGGCGGTGATTCTACCCGGACCCGAGGGTCCCTGGCTGACACTATTGACTTCATCTTGGTGTTCCCGTGGTAGGTTGAGATTATGTAATCGCCGCTGGTGCTTGGTGCTGATGTGTAGAAGCATTGTATAAATCGTCACAATTGTACCCAACGGAATCACACATAGCACCGCTGCGTAAAAGATCTCTTCTCCTACGAATGTGTTATCTGGTTTATAACCAAGATAGCATATTGATGCAACTGGTAAATATGTATCTCTTTCTTTGTTCGCCAAAACGTTCCCTACGGCAAACGCTACGCTGATTGCCCACAACGCAATGCATGTCACTTGAACTCTTCGCTCGGTTATCAACGCCGGGTGCCTCAACGGCCAGCGTATTGCAATAAGTCGATCCACACTCACTCCTAACAGTGAAAACACGGACATGCTCAAGCAAAGAGCCAGTAACCCGGCTGTGATTTTACACCAGGCTTCGCCGAAAATCCACTCATCTAACCCTGAGGAGATGATAGAGGGGGCGAGGGTAAGCCCCACTCCTAAATCTGCAGTGCAGAGGGAGGTCATAAGAACTTTGGTACTGTCCGAGAAGCCATGAGTTCTGTGGATGATTACAACGGACATGATGTTGCCCAATACCGTCGAGACGACGTCCACGATGATGAACATCGTTCGAAAGATGATGATCGGAGGGATTGTCTGTACCATCTTGATGTTGCCAAGAAAGTAAGCAAGGAGGTTTACAACACGTGGTTATCAGTCGTTTGTGTCTGTGTGCAAGTTGATGACGTGAACATTTTTGTTTTGTACGGAGGTTTCGTAGATGTATTCCAGTTCAATACCGGTAACTACCTGAAATTGAAATGCTTCGGTGTTGTTATAATGTGTAGGTCTCTCGGAGGTTTTCTCAAAGCGCATAGTAAATAAAACACGTCCCCTGTTGTCAGAGAGATCCCTGATTCGTCAACTTCAGGATGTTTACAACACGTGATGACGCGAACATTTTTGTTTTGTACGGATGTTTCGTAGATGTATTCCGAAGTGAGTAGGCCCTACTCTGTTTATAGAAGTATTGTTTCCCAAACTTGTTGCTAGAAAATATCTAACATGATAATTGTACTATCAACGGACACTTCTGACACCGTGGTGTTATGGTTCAATTGTGACACAGAACACACCCATTGTTTGTACCAATTTCTCTTAGTCCGGATGAATATTTGAAAGCAGACTATACGCAGCAATATCCAATAAAAACCCATTGTTGAAGAGACTACTTAGCACAGATCCATGGGATTTATGTGACCATTACGGAGGATGACGGTGTCCTCTTTTGTATGTTCTCAGCGTTGTTCGCTTCTTCAAAGGAGAGGGCTGACTGTGAAATGTCGACGCTGGTTCGTTCACCACTCCCACTTTATACTAGTCGATGCTGCGTTTAACTGTGTGTGAAACAGTGTAGGCCTTGCCATTGTTATAGTCCTCGGAAGAAACGAATGATGATCTAGCCGTAGCCACAGCCGCAGCTCATTAACATTAGCCACAAAGACCAGCAGTACACACCGGAGCAATCGTGGTCAATGAGTTGAGCTCAAAGTCATTCTTTGCAATGTCTTTTTGCCCTGGCAACCGTGTTGTTAGGAACTAGGTTTCCACTCAACCGATTGACGTGAATCAGTCAACGGCTGACGGTGGAAATTGATTTTCCAAGATTCGTGCGTCCCCAACAGGCCTAGTAACTATGGCACGAGGGAGCCAATTATATCTGGACGGGAACAAGCAGTTGTTGGTTGGCATCAAATTAAAACAAAACTTGCTTAGTGACACATTTACACGCTTGAGCTTTTGAATACGTGTAGCATGATTCAAAATTTGAAAACACCGAGGGTGGAGCCAAAAACAACATCAAAATCAACAACAAAACATGGGTATACAAAGGCTACACTGTCGCAAAATAAGCATTGCAGGAAAGGTGTTGGTAAAGTATAAACTAGACCTACTGCAAAACTTTCAAAATCTGTTGAAATCTGGACCCGTCTCTGTGTTGTCCATGTGAAGTTTACAACATCTCATTTGGACACTGGACTCTGACTGTCGATCGTGTAACTGTTTTAAAAGTCATGTCCCATGTTTAATACAGAAAGTGACACTGTACATTCTTGGGGACTGACCGACAAGGCCTACTGTTGAAAATGAATGTTTTACATGAACAACACAAGTTCAATCATTGTAAGAAAAAGAAAGAATGGGAAAAGTTAAACCGATGCAAACAACTAGAGCCGTTTAATTATTTTTAATAAAAGTTTTTATAAAAGTCGAACTCTGCAAGTTCCATAATGTAAGCTTTTATGTTTCTTCAATTGAGGTGTATACAAATTGATACTGGAAGTTCAGCCTCTGTGGCTCGTTTGTAAACATGTAGTGCAATGAGAAATATAAACTACCAGAAACAAAATAAATTTGTAGATTTATAACTTTGAAATTTCACTAATTGATATAAGATTGTAATGATTTCTATTTGAAAAGCTTTCATTCAAAAAAAAAATAATTAATTTCCTAACATCCAACATTTATTATAGTAAAGCATAATAGCAAAGCGTTTCAATGTCAACATGTAGGGTTGTCGTCTTGAGGTTGCTTTCTTGGAGGTCTGAGTATGATTAATACGTTTTTTAAGAGGTTTTTATAAAAAAATATATTGGAAGCTAAATGCGTCGTCCACTCGATGATTCAATCAAATAGTTGATAAATGACACGGTGTGTATTGATGATATAGCACATCATGGGCGCGGTGGTCACTGAAATTGGCGAGGTGGACCCGCCTCATGTTTAAATGGACAGGGGAAAATGCACGAGGATTCCTCTTGTTATTCCGAAATGTCTTTCCAATGTTGCCAGACTGCCTCTGAGTAGTAAGGAATGAACCTTGTACATTTTGCAAGTCAAGTTTAAATCGAAAAAACAAGTTTAGACTTTGGATTCAGAAGTGTGGTCATTGAGCTTATTTCAATCAATTAAGTATTTACCTGCAACTTCCTCATTACAAATTACTGACGAGGTGCACCTCGCATCTAGACGTATGAGAAAACGCATACTTAATGCACTTGGGTAGTAGAGGCCGTTTACGAATTCGCGGCTGCCGTCAGATCAACATGTTTAAGTTGCATGGCCCGATTTTCGCAGATTGAATTGTTTTCCTCTCTTGCATGACAAATTATGCTGTTTCAAAGCGAAAAGCATTAAAAAAAACATCGCATAATGCCAAGGACAATGCACAATGAAACGAGCAAAATTGTTTGTAGGCCTAATGGCTATAATAATAATGCCGACACTTAAATAGCGCCATTCCAAAGAATGATAATTTGCGCTTCGAACATTATTAGCCCTGGTCACTGGGCCACTTATTTCATTCCTTAAACCATCTCAGCTTCCTAGGGAGTATACAGCTTGTGCTGCCAAGTATGTAGGGCACCAAGCCAAATCGTTCACAAGAACCGTCTCTGCCCTCACAGGTACCCATTTACTCCTTGGTTATGAGAAGCATTTATAGTGAAGTGTCTTGCTCAAGGACACAAGTGTCATGACCAGGATTCAGGCCATCAGAACTGGAGTCCGATGCACTAAACAACCCGGTTTGGATAATCTAAATGATTACATGTATTTGTATTAACTTATTTAAAACTTCATAATAGTTTTATCTAGAGAACTCAATTATTGTTGTTTCAAAAATGACCATCGCGTTTTCCTTTCAGGATAACGGGTTAGACGAGACAAATATTCAAATATAAAACTTCTTAAATTCCTTTAGAAAAACATATCTCAGATAAACGTGAAAAAAAAAAACATTATCAATATCAAGGTTTTCATTGTCAATAATTAAATAATGTACTGGACCTATATTTGTGAAAAAGAAATTAACTTTGTGTAAAAGCTGGTACAACATTTACACCAATCTTTCTGGACAAAAGGTTTCGTACATGTATTTTCTTTCGGTGAAAATAGCAAGTCAGCTCTCATGAAACATTACCCGGCCTGGCGATAACAATTTGCACAAAATGTAACAGAAATCCAACAGGTACACCTGTTTTCACGAAAACTTTAGTACCTTAGCCATTTACAATTTTACTCTTTGCCAATGTACCATTATGTGTTGTGTAATGCACGTAAAAGAGCCCATTATTACGCTTATCGCTAAGAGAAGGGGTTTGCCCCGGTGTTTCTGGCAGTGGCTGCTGAATGCACAGCAACACCTTGTAAACCCTTACAAGATGTTACATAAATCGGTCTCACAATTTGGACAATTCAACAACCTGTCTCAAAGTGCTTCTGTTTGTTCAAGCCCTTGAGTTATTGAGTACATTATTAGTAGATGCGTGTGTTGTATAAGACTATTACAACAATATGATTTTTGCTGTAAATAATCCGGAGGTTTGTGAACAGTCTAAGGCAAATGTCAGTTTTACTTAAAAATAATAAACATAACGTGGTTAACAAGAAGAATAACAGAGATTGGTAATGCACATTTCTTTTAATGTTATGATTTCCTCCTCATTTTTATATTACAGTGTATTTTTTGTCCCAACACAAGAACAGTTTTAAGAACAATTTTTGAATACTTATCAGAAATGTTGTATTAAAGTTTGACCATCACCAAACGAACACTATTCATAAAAAATAACAGATTATACAAATGTACAAAAATTGTTTGGGCATAAAAACGTTTTTAGTTTTTTGTTTTAAAGGAACCGGAATGCATAATACTTGGTCAGAATCCCCGTGCACTGGGTTGTAGTTTGTGTGATATGTGTTACTCCATGAAAGGAGACCTGCCTATTTATTTCCAGCTTGTTTGATCCATTGAGTTAGAAATACAAGGAGACCCAACTAGAGTCTGATCAAAGGTGTAAAGTCACATTCTGCTGCAGTTATGCAGCTGGCAATTTAAAAATACAACAATGGACAGAAGGGAGGAGTGTTGTGTAGTATGACATGACAACAATAATAACAATGGAAAACACATATTATAAAGGTGTATTACTCTGTGAAATTGCTTGCACCTGTGCAGACAGAGGTTTTACATGTATCCAAAAATGTATTCATGGTTTGATCACAATAAATGGAATAACAAATTAATTGCAAACATGTATCTGGTGGGTGGCATACATGTACATACAGTAATTATTAAATCTAAAAATAACATTTGGAATCTCAAAACGTTTCCAATAAACAAGAACACAAAAAAAACCATGTTGCCTTTTTAAATCAACCATGCTTTTCACGACATTTTAGGTTCAACATTTCTCCAGTAGTTGTAACATGTGAAACATGTAGAAAAATGTGGTGGCTGACCAATGATAAAAGTCATGAGTTTTACCATCTCCCCCATTTTGCAAGTGACACCTAGAGAAAAAAAGGCCAGGATTTTGCACATTATTTGAGAGGCCCCATTCAGTGAAAACAAAATCCACTTATGGTATTTAGGACTTATACGATTTTTTTATTTGACCAACACAAAATATGAACATTTCAAATGAATACGAGGACGGACCTATATTATCGTTTAGGGTTTTATAGACCTTTTCAGGCCATTTGACAGAAACCTTACTGATGTCTGGTGAACATTTAAAAAAACAAAAAAACAATTCAGACTAAAATCAAAACAGCATGCTTGAATTTGACAACATATTTTGCCCTTGCCTTTGATGTACTTTAACAATTATGTAGTAAATAACAATACAAAGTGCATAGATAAATATCAAAGTGTTGTGTTCATGTCAAAAGCATATTGATGGTAAAACACCGCCCTGTTGAATATAACTTGATGCACAAAAAATGAACCAATCCAAATCGGCAGTGAAATTTGGTTTACCCTTACACCGATGTGTAATAAGCACTGTATAGTCAGTGCTCTTCCGAGATCTGTGAAAAAAGTAATAAACCACTAGGGAAAGTGACAGGGTAAATTTGTAAATAATTTCGGGTTGAACAAAGAAAATTGACAAGAGCAGGATTTGAACCTTTGACCTGAGACCATCAACATTAGGGCTTGATAGCTCTGTTGGTAGAGCAATGTCACGATAATCCAGAGGTTGCAGGTTCAAATGCTGTTCTAGTCAAATTTTCTTTGTTCAACACCAAATTATTTGAAATGTAACTCAACACATTGCAAGAAATCAAGCTTTACCCTTTTTTTTGTGACATGTCTATGCAATGTTTAAGATGAAGGATTGTGAAAAAAATCGCTGAGCAACCGAAAATTCGGTTACCAGCCAAAATGCTATAGGTTGTATTTTCTTTTATAACTGGTTTCCTGCTAATTCTGCTAAGCATTGTTCTTAACCAACTTTGTCTGCTTTACAGCAGTAATAAGTAAAACTTATTTATGAATACAAGTAACAAAAGTCTTTCATGTCAGATTATTCACAATACAAACAAATTATCCCGTCTGCGCAACATCGTGTCTCAGCACCCAAGGTTTTGTTTGTACATCCGAGATATTTATTTTAAGCGAGATAAGACATTTTGTCCACTTTCAAATTCACCCGTAATGTAAATGCTATTTTTAGGAGGTATGGCGCTGTTGCGCTAACAAAATATCAAATTTAAAGAATGCGTAAGGGGTGTTTCCTAATCTTGGAAACGATTGGCACAAGACATCCTGAGACAAGGTTTCCATTTATGTATTTTGTGGAAAGAAAAGAGAAAAAACTAAACACAAAAGCAACTTTTCAAGTGTATACAGTGGATCATTGACTAGTCAAATTCACACTATCAGATGAATGATGTATCGATTTAAATGATGCCATTCTTGCAGTGGCCAAGTGGAAAAATTAAGCTGTTTTTCTGTTTTTAAATTGTATGATTGAAGTGGAACCTTCATAGACAAGTTTATGTCGTCACCCTGTTGTTCTTTCAACGAAAAAGCCACGTGAATGAAAATGTAAAAGAAACTTTGACAGCACAAGTATGCAGCAAGTGGACTGCCGACGTTGTGACTTATGCTCAAAGGTTGTATTTGTGTCATCTAAATCTGTATTTCTGATCCATGGACTAGAGCAAAATTAAACTGTAATTAAACAACAAATAGTCAACAACAAATCTGTAACCAAAGTTGTTCTTGAGTGAACTCTTACAGTTATCTTGCATAATGGTTTGTTTCACTACAAGGTGTTTCTTAAGGTGTGACTCCTTCCCACTGTACAAGGTACTGCACCTTGCCATCTGACGTAACTCGCTTCCCCAAGACTTGGTAGTTCTCCCCACATGCCAGACGCCCCTCTGCACCATGGTAGTTTGACAGTGACCTCTTCAGCTCTGACATGGATACAGCTCCATTCAGACGACTCAAGAGTCGCCCAGTGTCCTCGGTCTTTGCAGTTTTTGTCTCCTTGGACTTGGGGCTTTGAGGTCCGTCCCCTTTCTCTCCTGTTTGGTGTTTTCTCTTCCGCTTCCAGCTTCCGTGTTTTCGATGCCTTTTCATTCCCTCTCCACTCTCCCCTCCACTGCTGGCCCCCATCGGGATGGTGGCTGCCGAATAATCTGACCCAGTATCCCCTGATATTGATGAGTGTTGACTGAAGCTTATAGGAATTGGAACACCTGTGCTGTTGGCATAAACTGTCTCAAATGGCCTGATGGTGTCCAGGACAGACTGACCTTCAGATACTGGGGTGAGGTCAGTTAGTGACATGCCAGTTCCAGAAAAGCCGATGTAGGACTGGTTGAGGCTAAATGAGGACCGCTGATTCCCCTGTTATAAATTTCATACAAAAATCAACAGAAAGTTGTTCAAGATAAAAAAACGAAAACAAACACCAACAGCATACAAGCAAATAAACCCATTTAGTGGGCAGTCCAAGGTGATGTTGCATGTGTAGAACAGTTTTACTTTGGAGGATATCCTTGAGTCAGTCAACAAAGTTGTTAACAGACTGGGAAAATAGTTGTTATCTTTTTGTTATGCACACAATTTGCTCAGTGCAACAACACTGCACGCCCAGGGGCGAGTTATTGCAAAAAAAAAAAAAAAAAAAAAAACACCTCTGAAACTAGGACCCATAGTTATGAGATATGATGGAATGATTGCATTCCACCTTTTGATAACGTGGTTTCCATTTCACAGAGTTAGGGACAGTGTACTCATTAGCACTACAGACGCATATCAAAGAACATGATTTCTTTATGTACCTATGTGAAAAAACAACAGTTAATTTCTCCTAACCTGGCTGACTTTAAAAAGTCTGAATTTGAACTAGACATAAGTTTTTGTTCCGTAACAAAAACAAGGTGTTCGGTGTAGACATTTTCGAGTTAGCGGGGGTAATGTTTTCAAAGAGAAAACCGAAAAAACATAACTTAGTACGACATATAATATTTCAGAGCGGGATAACAGTTGTTTGTTAAAATGTCAAGACAAGGTCACCAACAAATTCATTTCTGTGAAGTATGTGAAGCCCATGTTGAAATAATTATAAAAACTCTGCCGAAGGCTTCTAGTAAAACTGTATTTTGAACTGTTTTTAACCCACCGCAAGATGGCGATCTTAATTTTGCTTTTAACCAGACCCTTGTCAGACTGCAACATCGTTAAAATCAACTCCAAAAGAGTTGTCACTTTTAATTAGAATGCACTTTCGGTTTTAACTGAAAGTAGAGGACACGTAATTTCATGCAAACAATTAAAATCGAAGACCTAAATTACCTTTGTATATTCCCGATAAAAAGCAACCCAGGGTCTCTTACCCATTTAACATTTAAATGACGTAAATTTCCGAGGCAGCATCTGTCACAGAGCGAGCAAATAATAAAATTCCAGAGCGGGATAAAAGCATTAACAGTTGTTTGGTATAGCGCCATCCTGTGGAATGTTTCCGTTACGTGGGACTGTACACACAGGCTTCGTGGACTTTGAACCTTATGGTTTTCATTACGTGGGACTGTACATACAGGCTTCGTGTTGCACACACACGCTTCGTGGAATTTGAACCTTATGAATAATGGAGCGGACAGTCAGTTAAGGCGCTTTTCTCTATACACGAATTAACTGCGGTTAATACTAGCATTGGCTGTAACACCCATTTAGGACCAGAAGTTAAGGTCATATTGGCATCATTTCTGTGCAAAAGTTTCGGAATGATAACAGAACTACAATCTGATGTAAAAATTATAATGGAATGATCAGTGGTTTTTGAGATATGAATTTTTTAAATATTCAACTTCCGGTTTGAACCGGAAGTCAAGGTCAAATGAGGTCGCGTTCAGTGTAGCGTTTTTAGAGTCATACCAGGCCTATCCGATGATGTATAGATTGTGAAAATCTATTGTGTAGTTTTCGAGTTATGATTTTTTCAAATATTAAACTTTGATTTCACGTAACTCGACACCTGATGACGTCATCATGACATCACTAAGGCGGTGTCTTCTACTCATACATATCTAACCATGTGTGAAGTTTAATAGTTGTGGGAGACTGGGAAGTGCAACTTTGTTAGCGGACAATCGCGGGGGATAAGAAGAAGAAGAAGTATTAAAAACTAGACATAAGTTTTTGTTGCATAACAAAAACAAGGTGTTCGGTGTAGACATTTTCGAGTTAGCAGAGGTAGTGTTATCAAAGAGAAAACCAAAAAAACATTACTTAGTTTGACAAATTGATACGTAAAGTGAATGGTAGAAGATTTCGAATTTGAACTAAAAAACTTTGATAAATTAAAAACTGATGAAATCATTCCGTTTTCATAGCTCATTTTATTATCAAGACATTGAGATTCATAAGTATCTGCTAAGTTTTTGAAAGTGTTACAGGCTTTTAGTTATTTTTTTGCTGGAATTGAAAGTCCTATGTGTAAAACTGTATTCGATATAGAGGGACCATCTGATTTCAAGATCATGTTGTTTGCAGGCCTCAAAACGAGGACCGGGAGTGATTATTTTTACATAAGCTCTCAGTTTTGACCAGAATTGAAGCTCACAGGGGGACACATTTTGTGTAATCATTGGGGATGGTGCAAGTTATGTACGTAACAATTTTGGTTCTCCGGATAAAGGTTAATTTAATGTAAGGACGCCATCGAGTCGTCATCATCTCGAAAATAACTGCGGTTTCATCTACACACTCGGGTCTAAGTATGTAAAGTTTTAGGTCTCAACCCTTTTTTGGTTAATGGGATATGATGTTTTGAAGCATGGAATAATCATCTTTCAGTTTCGAAAAGAAGTAAAGGTCACAGAGGGTCACACTTTGTTAAGATTAAAAAAATACACTCCAGGGTCTTTCACATGGTCCAAAGATCTGGTATGTAGCAGTTATGTTTTCCAGATATGTTTTTGGGGTAAAAATTAAACATTGATTTAATGTTTTGACGTCATTGATGACGCCATCATGCCGAAAACCTTTGTGGTTTCATTAGCCTTGTCCAAGGCTCTTTACACAAGCACCCCGCTTTGAATTCACCAGGTAGCATAACAATAATGGCACGGTACTGCAGTACTTGATATACAGTATACCGTGGTGTCGAAGCATGGTTTTTCAACCTCGTACCCAAAAACGAGGCCGAACAGCTCTTTACGCAAGCACCCCGCTTTGAATTCACCAGGTAGCATAACAATACTGGCACGGTACTGCAGTACTTGATATACAGTATACCGTGGGGTCGAAGCATGGTTTTTCAACCTCGTACCAACAAACGATGCCGAAACAGAGGCTTGTTCCCACTGTAAAAAGGTCAAATTGTGGGCGGAGTCGCTTTATGCTAATATTTCCTGAAGGTGTATGCTCATTAGTTAATGTATAGTGGCAAGGTGAATACTACGAGAGTTTATGATTGGACGATTATCCGTCCAGTACAGGAAATGAATATTCAATATCCGATTCCAGCATTACGTAATTAGCGCTGCAATCCCTGCGCAATGATAAAGAAAAACATAAGCTGCCGTTTACAGTGGGAACAAGGCTCTGTTTCGGCCTTGAAAAACCATGCTTCAACCCCACGGTATACTGTTTATCAAGTACTGCAGTACCGTGCCAGTATCGTTATGCTACCTAAATACATGGTTAGCTTAAAGTCAAAACCCTTTTTGGTTCACGAGTTACGATTTTTTTCACACACAGTAAATATACATATTATACCTGAACGGGGGGTTAGCATCATTTCAATCCGATAGTTGAAAATTATATCATGCAATACAAAACCATACAAAACCATACAATACAATACAAAAATGTTTTATATACCGCCATTTCATCAAGATCACAGCAGTTTGTGATGATACAAAAGAAACATGGAAACGATGATATAAATTTGCAAATTAAAATCATAAACAACCAACAATCATTGTGGGAACAGGTGTGGTTTCAGATGCTTCTTGAAAATATGAAGTGAATCAGCAGAGCGCAGAGCTGGGGTAGACTATTCCAAAGTTTAGGGGCGGCAAAAGAGAAGGATTTTTCAGCAGCTGATGCAAGAGCTCTGTGATTAATTTTGTTTTCAACAAGACGGGTAGTGTCGTTTGATGACCGCAAGCCGACTCTTCCTGGGGTGTACAAAACCAAGCACGATTTTAAATATGCTGGGCCCATATGCTGGAGACAAAGCACAGGGTTTTATATTGGATACGTTCCTTGACAGGCAGCCATTGGAGTTGCTTTAGAAATGGTGTAGCATGATCGTATTTGTTAGCGCAGTGAATGAGTTTGGATGCCCAGTTTTGAAGACGCTGAAGTTTTTGTATGTCAGATAAAGTAGATCCCAGAAGTAGTGCGTTCCCAAGATAAAATAATATTTTTTTAAAGAAAAAACCCCCCCCCCCCCAAAAAAAAAAAACTAGGCAAGTTCATGGATGAAACATATCAACATTATTGTAGACGGAAAAAGGAATGCCCCCTCTTTTTAACGGTGATTTTGAAATAAAGCTTACCATTTTAATCACCGTGTCTGAAGGGCATACTCAGCGGGCCTAGAGCGCCTTTGGCAGGCATGTCCACGTCGATCATTGTGACGTGGGTCTCGGTGTTCAGGACCGCGAGAACAAATTATTGCAAAGGGGTGCTGGGTTTTTTTCAAAGATAATTGACGTATACGGCGTATGGTCCGGGCCCGCTTAAGTTCTTAAAATGCTCTTTCGTACAACCAGAGACACGATTTGGCACTTAAATCTCTCCTTTTTTTGGGGGGGGGGGGGGCAGGAATATTATTAGTGTACTTTGCAAAATGACAACCCCAAAATGACAAGGCGATGTTGGGTTTAAAGATATTTAGTTTTTCGAGACTCATGCAGTACATTACTAGAATCGTGGCTCAAATTGAAAAATATTTCCAATGCATAGTTGTTTACGTACATTTATCGTCCTTTCGTTAATAATATTGTCATTGAATAACGGAACATGTCAGGTTTAGAAGTGATAAGACCCAAGGGAGACTCGTGCAGTGAATTTCTAGAATTGTGGTTTAAATTTTAAAATATTTCCAAGGCTAGTTGTTTACGTACAATTAACGTCCCTTTTGTTAATATTGGCACCGAATAACGGAGTATGTCAGGTTCAGAAGTGGTAAGTGCCAAGGGAACAATAAGTGCTTCTCGTTAACGGCTAGCGGTAATTATTTTATTTTATTTTTTTTAAGCATGAACAAAATAGTTGTAAAGGCTTTGTAGATCATTATTAATTTCCCCATTTCTCAGTTGACTTGTTGTAAAATGATAATAACGATGAAATTATTTAGCTTGAATGTCATTTTCTTTCATCATCATGACAATGTTTCAAAACTAATGACAGCAATAAATAAGTGAGCATTTGAGGCCAGGTAAAAGCATTCGAAAACTATTGTGTTATTGGTTGGTTTAATTCCGAGGTTGGTTTATTTCTGCAATATTCGTTTATTTCTGAGTTGTTCGTTTATTTCTGAGTTGTTTGATTATTACAGAGTTGTTCGTTTAATCCTGACTTGTTTGTTTAATTTGAAAATGTGTTGTATGGCGCGCACAGTGTGTTCCTCGCTCATGGTGTTTCCCATTTTTTAAATCTGCATTGTAAAGCTGACTGAAGTGATCGTGAGCTGTGCTGGTTTTTTTTTGAATAGCTATTAAATAATGTTTTTAAAGCGTTTTACAGAACTTCCAGTTTAGACAGGTTAAAAGGTCAAGACAAGGTCACCAACATATTCATTTTTGTGAAGTATGTGGAGCCCATGTTGAAACAATTATAAAAACTCTGCAAAAGGCTTCTATTAAAACTGTATTTTGAACTGTTTAAACCAGCCGCCAGATGGCGCTCTTAAATCTTATTTTGTTTTAACCAATCCCTTGTCAGACTACAACATCGTTAAAATCAACTCCAAAAAAGTTGCACACTTTTTGGTTCACGAGTTATGTTTTTTTCCATACACAGTACATATTCATAATATACCTGAGCGGGGATTAGCATCAATTCAATCCGATAGTTGAACATTAAACCATGACAAAATAATGATTTTTGAAAGTAAAAAAACAAAACAAAAAACACTAGGCAAGTTTATGGATGAAACATATCATCATTATTGTAGACAAAAAAGGAATGCCCCCTCTTTTTAACAGTGATTTTGAAATAAAGCTTACCATTTTAATCACCGTGTCTGAAGGGCATACTCAGAGGGCCTAGAGTGCCTTTGGCAGGCATGGTCACGTCGATCAACGTGACGTGGGTCTCGGTGTTTGATGAGAAACAAACCAATGTCGTTCTTTTTCAGTTGAAGTTTTTGTCATTTAGTCAAAGTCATACAAATCCCTAAAGCAGGTGGACATCTCAGTAAAACCTCCTCTTTTATTCCTTGTTTTCCATTAAGCCATCAGACGAGCACAGCGGAACTAAATTCACACTGAACTTTGATTGAGTTTGAGTTTTTTATGTCCGGGACACGTGTTGTTACAACGTACAAGAATAAGCAACGCAATGATACATTTCCGTTGTGTGGGACTATATGCACAGGCTTCGTGGACTTTGAACCTTATGAATAATGGAGGGCAGTCAGTTACAGCGCTTTTCTCCATACACAAATTAACTGCGGTTAATACTAACTTTGGCTGTAACACGCATTTAGGACCAGAAGTTAAAGTCATATTGGCATCATTTCTGTGCAAAAGTTTCGGAAGGATCACAGATCTACAATCTGATGTAAAAATTGTGATGAAATGATCAGTAGTTTTTGAGATATGAATTTTTAAAATATTCAACTTCCGGTTTGAACCGGAAGTCAAGGTCAAATGAGGTCGCGTTTAGTGTAGCGTTTTTAGAGTCATACCGGGCCTATCCGATGATGTATAGATTGTGAAAATCCATTGTGTAGTTTTGGAGTTATGATTTTTTCAAATATTAAACTTTGATTTAACGTAACTCGACACCTGATGACGTCATCATGACATCACTAAGGCGGTGTCTTCTACTCATACATATCTAATTATGTGTGAAGTTTAAAGGTTGTGGGAGACTGGAAAGTGCAACTTTGTTAGCGGACAATCGCGGGGGATAAGAAGAAGAAGAAGTATTTAAAAAAAATATTTAAAAAAAACCCGGAACAATAATAAGAGGTGTTCCGGGCAGATTGCCCGAACACCTAATAAAAGTCACAAGGGTGGGAGGAGAAAAGCACAAGAATCCAAAGAACTATTTACCGATCTGATGGCATTCTCCAGCATCTTCCTTGCACTCTTACTCCTTCTTTCAAGTTCTGCTGGAGTTTCGGCCACGTTCTTCCTCTCCCTCTTCGTAGGTTTAAGAGGAACTGGTGAGTTGCTAAAGGAAACAGTATGAAAAGCTTTCAGAGCAGTACGCCTCAAAACATGTTTGTAATGTTTAAAAAGTTGTAACTTAGTTCTTAAAGTTGTCACCAGTTAATGAAAATGTTGCATGAGGATGATTTAAAAGACTTCCTTTACTTATTTATTAGGTGTTCAGGCAATCTACCCGGAACACCTCTTGTTTTTGTTCGTAAAAAAAAGAACATTTTTTTTTTTTTTTAACACTTCTTCTTTTTCTTCTTATCCCCAATGCTTGTCCGCTAACAAAAGCACACTTCCGAAGCTCATATCAACTTGAAACTTCACATATAGTTAGATATTTATTAGGAAATGAAACCGCCTCAGTTAAGTCATGATGACGTCATCAGGTGTTGAGTTACATTAAAATCAAAGTTTAATATTTGAAAAAATCTACACGATGGATTTTCACAATCTATACATCATCGGATAGGCCTGTTATGTTTTAAAAGTTAAAGTTTTAAAATAAATCAAAATCCACAATTAAATGTTTTTCTTACAAGCATAATATTTCTCTTGCCAAACAATTACTTTGGAGCCCACTCTTGACCAATGTACTCCATTTACCAGGAGCTTCAAAATAAGCAAAACCAATTTCATGAAATCCATACAAACTGCACTAAGGACCTTAAAGTCATGAGTCGACGTATCGATGTATTTATCATTATCAAACATACCTTTCAAAAGGCACAAAGGTCACAACCTTCCGACCTGTCATCTTGAGGTCATTCATGACATCATCGGTGATCTGACCAATGGCAGGTAGGATGATCGTGGGAGGTGCTGGAGGTTTCCTTATCCTTAGTCCCCAGATGTTCTGTTTCTTCTTTACCTCTTTGCCACATGCAAATCTAGTTGAAGTGAAAACGGGAAATATGTATAAATGAAAATCATACCAGATGCAACAATTCAGGAGGTTTACAGACTCAGTGCATCACCAGTAATACCCAAGCTACAGGTTTGGACACAATGTGGACTTTTTCTCTCCCCATTTGATAACTGTGTTACTTCTTGCAAGAAAATTTGAAGGTTCAAAAATTGTTTTTGAAAAAAATCCTGAAATCCGGAAAAATCCTGAGAAATCACTCGCCTGTTTATTTTTTATTGAAGCGCTTTAAAGTTTTTTTAATGACTTACCTGACTTTTGAGCTGTGTAATGCTTCGAGAAAAGGCTCTTGCTTCTCAGACCTTGTTGTAGCACCAAGCTAGGGAAAAATATCACACAAGAGGTCATATTAAACTAATATAATAATAGCAATAAACAAGTAACGGGTCATTGCAGTTGTATTTGAGCTAACACAGCTACCTCTGTGTTTGAAATGGCTCAAACTCACCACAAATATAGCAATATACAGGACTTGTATCATCAAAGTTCTTCTCTACGGGTCAAGTTCAAGGCCTGAAAATGTATAACATTTTCTTCTTTTTTAAAACTATTTATTTGTGTGCGTGTGTGTGAGTTTGTTTTCACATTCAAACCGGGGACCTATAACAAAAGAGGACAATAGGGTCCCCGGTTGGGTAAAGGTCCCCAGTTAGAAATTGTGTACAAAACCAATGGGAGCTGTTGCCAAAAAGTTAGAGTCCAAACAAAAGAGGGACAATAGGAGGTCCCCGATTGGAGGTGTTTACACACTTGTGTGTGTGTGTGTGTGTGTTGGGGGGTTGTTTGTTTACTATTTTGGTCAAGATGGCCAAAAGGCACCTCCTTGAGTGGAGGGGTCACTGCAGTTTTTGAGTTGCTGTGTCAAAGCAGCGAGTCTTAACAAAAACCTTTTCCCAATCACAATAACATCTCGGCCATCTCATGGGCAGAGATACTACTAAAATAATGTAATAGTAATAAACAAAAAAAACTGAAACCCACGGCATACTTACATGTGAGACTTGGAGATTGTACCACTGTTCAGTCAAGTAGGGCATAATTTCTTCTTCAAAGTCGTAGTACTTCTTCCGATGTAGTAAGGTTAAGTTGTATAGAACAAGCTGGGCAAGATCTTGCCTGCAATGGTTTAAATATGAGGACAATTATCTTCTTGTACCTTATACCCCAATGAACTCCCAGCCAGGATGACTTACCTCAGCCTGATCTTGGTCAAGGTTGATATTAAAGTTTAGCATCTAATCAATCTTAGATGTACAGTCAACTCTCATTAATACAAGGTCTGCAAGACTGGTTGTTTCTTGGTAACATCCAAACCTCGCCTTAAATGCAGTGCAGCATTTTAGTGGTCTGCTGGCCAATTGCAAATTAAACTACCTCATGACCGGTCAAAATTCTCTCCAAATGGTCCGGCTGGATAGTTCAGTGTTGACAAGCATCTTTATTTATCATGAAATATGGGCTGGTGAAAAAGCTGGGGGACTGATGAAATGATAAGCAAACTGGTCTCGCTGGCTGATCACTGTAAAAAATTAATCTCAGATACAGCACAGGTTTACTGGCACATTTGTACAAAGGGGAGTTTCAATGTATTGTACAGTGCACAAGGGTGCATGTACATGTACACCAACATAAACTGTTGGTCCACTATTTTGATTCAATTAAATCAGTATAAAAAACAGCTAATCAAATACAATCTATATTTTACTAGATTGAAAATGTGTTAAAAGACTTGCTGTCAGTGGTTGTTGGTGGTGGTCGTGATCGCAGCGACCAGCATGCAGGGGCCAATGATTTTCATTGGTAAACGTCAAGGAACTCAAAGGAAACACAACCTAAAGTCTCATATAACAAATTGTCTTTTTCATGAGTCTAGTTAAATGTTCCCACTTAGTAGCTTAGCTCTGACAGAGTGAATTCCACTTAACAATAATGTTGAATGGAAGTTGCATACAACTTATTGAAGCAAATTAATTAATATTTGTGGTTCTTACTCACCATTTCAAAGTTAATCTTTTTAAATACTCAGGCCCTGAATTGCACACTGAACAAACAAAGATATAGAACCTACAGGAAAAGAAAACAGAAGAGGGTTCTTTGTTAAAAATGACGATTTCCTGTACTTCTAAAACGAAGGATGATCCTTTTGGATGATTCTCCTGGAGGAAACAGTGTTGGTTTCCAGAGGGAACAACAGGTGTTTCCAGAGGTAACATTGTACGTTTCCAGAGGGAACATCGGAACAGTAGTTGTTTACAGAGGGAATAGGGTTTGTTTCTAGAGGGAACAGGTGTTGCTTATAATGGTTTTTTCCCACTGGAAATTGGAAACAATCTTTGAATTTTCAAAATGGCACAGATGTTTTCTTTCAGAGCAACTTATATCGGCTTCTTCCAAATGGAACAAACGTTTCAATTTTGAGAAATTCACTTTTTTGAAAGGTCTACTGAAAGTTTTAACACCATCAATTAAACAAAACAAGTAAACAATGTCTTACCCATCTCCATACAGCATAGGCATTTCAAGACACTGTACACATGCTGCAATCAAAACCATCAAAACCATCGATAGTAAAATAAAATAATAGAATAAATAAAGGCAATGTGATTGCCAAGATCCCAAATACAAGAAGTTATCAAAAACTAACATTTTGGTGCACAGACAGGGCTCCCTCTACAGTTGGAGAGGTAATAACCCCAAAAAGCAGTTGACTAAAAGAAATCACACATGCAACTAGGCGGCACAATGGCAATTTTGAACCTGTAAATGTATGACCTGTAAAATGGTCACCAACCTCACAAAAAATAACGTCTTACGCTGTAAACACAGAAAACTACAAATCCTGGCGTAGGGTCCTGCGACAGGCGCTGTTTGAGGACCTTTTCCCATGATACACCACAAAAATGGTCCTTCCAGGGCAAACTGTAGAGGGCGCACCATATTGTGAATTGCACATTTTCATATTGCACTATTGTAAAGGCTACATTCTGCTGGTCGAGACTACCCTTCACATCAAAGTTGAAACTCACATATTGTATTGCATTCAGTCTTAGTTTTGCCCAATGAAAGACAACGTACCGGGGTAACTGGGCTAATTACCGTTAGTAATAATCTGGACAAACAACTGATTAGTTTCAATCTGAAAGCTCACTGATAATCAAGTTTATACCGGTACCAATCCCCCGGAGAAATATTTCTACCTGAAATGCTGTTGGGGAAATCATCTGAGGACCCTACAAATCACTGTTGCTTATTCTGATTGCCACAATCAAAATAAGCCTGATAAGAACGTACACATGCATAAACAGACATAATCATTTTTGGTTGTTTTCATCCAAACATGACCAACGAATTCAACCCAAATTCCACAGGTTGGTTGTATGGTGTGGTTATTGGAACCCAGAGGGATGGGATGAAGTACAACTAATGTGAAGTTTCTTCTTACCCTCATGAAACCACTGTAGACATCTACAACACCTCAGCATCTTTAAGTACCACCTGTTCCACAAAGTCAATCAGAATTTATTTGAATGGGCGTTTAAGAATTTGTTTTCAATGGATGTTTAAGAATTTCTCTCGAATGTTTAAAATTGTGTCTTGAACTGCTGTATAAAAGAATTAGTCTCAAAAGGCCATTTAAGAGTTAGTCCTAAACGGTCTTTTGACAATCAAACAAACTATGCTGTTGAAGTTTGACGGGTCTGGGTTACTGCCGACTAAGACGAGGTAAACATGATCACAAGACGCCTTTCAACCAGTAAGGTTGCTTAAACTGCTCATGAATGGTTGATAATAATAAATATTTTTGTATAACATTTAAATACCGATCATGTATGAGAGACCTGTAATTCAATTATGCTACCCTTTTTTGTAAAGAAATGTAGAAGGTTTACCCTTCCCTTTTTTTTAGGGACTAGTCAGTGGGAATGGGTAAGCTTGACCTTTCAAAGGTCCACCAGCTTTTTAACTGGTCCACATCTTAACGATTTCATTCAACGTTGTAATTTATATGGAGCCTGAGTTTGACACCATGATTATTTCGAGCAGGCAGTAGTTTTACACATAGCTTTGGGAAGCAATCAACTAGCCAGTTTTGACTGGTCCTCAGAAAGGGCCTGCAACAGCAGTTCATCCCCAAAAAGAGCCAGGCACAGCAAGACTTTTTACCATGTTTCTCAATTTTCAACGGCACAGCTGCCAAACCAAACACGAGGAAATCAGCTGAAATCAGTTGAAAACTTGTAAGCCTTTGGTCAGCGGACCAGTGTTAAAGGAAAACACTGAACGTATTGCCAAATTGTTCTTGCTGAATCCCATTGACTATTGATTAAAATTGATTGCTTATAAAATTTATATATCAGCAATACTTACTCCCCAGGCCCTCCACAGTAGCAATAACACTGCTCAGTGTTAGTCTTATGAGCTGCATCCCAGTGTAGAGCATTTAGCTGGAAATAAAGCACCAACAAATTGGTTTTTGTTTCATTTGAATTTTATACATAAATTTATATTACAACAAACTGATATCCTCGACTCTGATTGGTTGACCCATAGCAACAAGAGGTGTGATATAAACCTACATTGCATGGCCCATATCACACCCAGCATATTGCACTGTTCTTATTCCGCCAACTGTGATATTTGAAGCTATACGCTAAATGTACAGCTCTTCCAACACCGCTTATTGCATTAAGATGCGCGTCAAGTTTGCTTGAAGATAAATTCTTTATGACAGACGGGCTCGTGGAATACGGAGAATATAGCATGTATGCTTCTTATATTCAGGTCGGTCTCCGGCCTCATTGGATATGGGACGCAGAAGCACTATATATTTTTTTATTCCACTTGCACTTGTATGATAACTAATAACATTATGAGATTCATGCTTAGATGTAGGAATTACTTCAACTCCGTTGAATCTTCTTGTTTTATGCCGCATGCTCAGAATGAAACAGAGTTACCGCGGAGGGCAACATTGTTTGTAAAAATTAAACACTAAAGTTCAGAAAAAAACTATTGTGATGAAATGACTCAAACTTACTTTGTATGGTAGAGACTGTTTCATTTCTTGAAACACTTTTGCTGCAAAGTGAAAAACACAGAACAAAACACTTGTAAAATTACACCCATAAATAAAGGGTTAAGATTTATATTGACTATCAGTAAATTGTACTTATGTATGCTGCAATCGGCTTATACATGCTGCATGCAATACGCAGCAACTGCTATGTCATAATCAACCTGTCGTGCGCAATATAAGAAAATTGTGTTTTAGCCTAAAGTGTTTACACTGCCAGCCTGAACTAACCGTGCTAGCGCCCTCTGTTGGCAAAGGGCATGCCATAATATTGTTATAAGGAAGCATAACAATACATTTAATTTGTGAACAATGACTGAGAATAATTTGTCTCGTTCTTGTTGGACGTGTAAATAAAGCAGTCCATATTCTCAAGCTCAATCTCCACCTGCTGAGTAAATTATCTAAACTGATATGTGCTTTTCGAGTTCATGTTAGTAATTTAAAAAATCTTGAAACTTCATTAACCTGAGGAAAACTTGAGCAAACTTGTTAAAATGTTTAACACCAACCAACTGGCTCTTTCCAGAGTCAAAATCTCTACTTAAGAGATTATTTACATGATGTACTCAAAGGACCCATAGATATCATTCTAGTGAGGTTTGTTGAGACACCATGTACAGTCGACTCTCGGAAGATACGAGACACCTGTTTATACAAGGTTTTTCACCGGTCCAGAACTGTCCTATGCGTGTTTCTATGTCTTAAAAAACGGAAGATACGAGCACGGTCATAACCAGAACACGGATAGTACAAGGTATTTTTGCAGCCCCATGATGACAAAATGTATTTTTATCATACTTTCGTAGCGAGATCTGAAAAATATTGCTGTGTAAAAGCTTACCGTTCAGTCAAGGTTCGGAAATTGCTTTCTTGTTGCCAAACTATTTATCGGATCGGATCGGACCGGCCATGCGTTTAAGACAAGGTTCGGATAATACGAGAAAAATGGGCCAGTCCGGCAGACCTCGTATTAACGAGAGTCGACTGTACATAAATCTCTCTCTATGAGCCGTTGTGGTTCTGAAAAGAACATGTGGTTCCAAATCACCTATTCTTTTCAGAAACAACACAACTCTGCAAGAGTTTCATGTACATGATGTTACTGCAAACCTTACTAGATTGTATTCCCCACCATGTGAAGTTTCAAATCCTACTCATGTCTATCACTATTGATTTACCTGCAGGTCCTTTCTTCAAAGCGCCTCCAACCTTTGTTAATTAAGAGACAAGAAAAAACATGAACACAGGTAAGTAATAAATATCACAGTTTGTTATGAAACAAGTAGATGATCAAAGGCTGTTTGTTATTTTTCATTTCAGAGATATTTATATGGCAGTGTTCTTTGTAGTCATGATTAAATGCCAGTTAAAAGACTGACAAATGCCAGTTAAAACAATTCAAGATGAGTATTTGTTTTCCCAAGTGATCTGGCTGGCTCCTTTGATGCTTCACAGAACTCGGGAAAGTACTGAGTATACAGTGCTAACACACATCGGTGTAAGGGTAAAAACCAAAATTAATATTCTTTATCCCCGATGCAAAATTAACGTCTATTAAACCTGGAACAGTCCAACAGCAAGCTAACTGGCCCTACTAGCTACTGACTGGGGTGATCAGGTTGGCATAGTGGTATCTTTACTCGCCTTCCACCTCTGGAACCCCGGTTCAAAAACCAGCCAAGGGCACTTCATGGATGGGGTTTTTAGTTCCTGCCTGACTGCATGGGTTTTCCCTGAAATAATTCTCTGGGGTTTTACTCCCACATTTAAAACTGAAACTTCCTTCTTGGCTAGTATAGTGGTTAAGTTGGCTTTTCTGAGAGTCCTTTGCTCCACAACCAGAAATAACAAATGAAATGATTGGACGCACTCCAGTAAACTTTAACAGGTTGTTTTTTTAAATCCAACTTTCTCTACAACAATGTGTTGGTTTGGGATAAAAATGAATAAATGAAGATTTACCTTGGCAGAGTTGACAAACACACACTGTCTACAGTGCCAGGATTCATCAGGACAAAGGAGTTTATGACTATCAATGGCTGGTTGGTGACATAACTGATGATACCCTGCATTCAAACATAGAAATACACAAATAAAAAATGCAATGGCCTGGCCTGGCCTTAGCCTCCATCTCCATGGGAGACCCTAAGTGGGACTCTGAGTGGCAGAATACTTATCAGGTAAATCCATTGTTCTGGGAAATGTGGGCGTGCTCATAACCACATAAACAATGGAAAGTTACCTGATATGTCTGCAGGGCTCGAATTTGGGGAGACAATCTACAAGACCGCAGGGGCTTGTAGCTCAAATCTTTTACTGGACCAGGGAAAAGTGGTTTCCCACTGGTTGAAGGGGCATCAAGGTAATGACCAGGGGAAGGGGCTAATTGCTTCTGTTACCTCCATGAAGTATCAGGCCTGCATTTCAATTTTGCAATTCAAAGTGCATAGGCAGTCTCCTTTTGGTCCAGAGGCAAAACTTCCTAAACTTTGAATATGTTAAGATGATGGACTTAAAGGGGCTGTGTCATCATGATTAAAGCAGGCCTGTGGCTGTACAAAAAACTATGAACTCTCACCAGTTACTACACATGTGCGCCCTCCCTCTGTAGCATACCTTTCAAGAGCGCGTGGTAACATATTTTACTGATATGTTATGAGTTAATTATGAAAAGTGTTTTGACAGTGTAACAATGGTGTACCATCACAATGAGGCAACTTTCATGTTTACAAATGTAACATTGTCATATCTCATTAAAAATATGAAATCCTGAAAATGAGTAGCATTAAAGTTATTATTGATGTTTGTGAGGTTTACTAAAATGTTCAAAGTCAACGAGTATGATTTCAGTCCCATCTTGTAGGTGGGGCTAAAATGGCTTACCTAAACCGCATCTATCGCAGATAACAATCTCATTTGGAGGTTCTGATTGGTCGCCTTCACAGACGCAGCAGATGATCTCACTGTTGGGAATTCTACCTACATAACAAAAGTCTTTTGTTAACAAAGAAATTGTTGACAAAAATAATGAATTAATGAAAGTCAGATAACTTGTTGCTAATCTTGAAAACATTTAATCGCTGTATGAATACAAACTGCTGCTACATAAGTATGCTCAGTGATGGTGGCTTGGCTCCTCTGAAACAGGGGGTATCGGGTTCGAATCTTCAAATACTACACCTGTATGTTTTCATTTCATCATGGATCGACATACAATGCAGGAATTGCATCCTTGTAGGAGCAAAGCCACTCACTAGAGAGTTGACCTCCTTTCACTCAAAGTAAAGGTCATGACCTGAATTCCCATTTGTCAATGTTTCCAATAAGGTTACCAGCCAAATGTACCATGTGTTACTGGTACCCTGCTTATTTTTGCTTAGCACAAAAAGTAGCTAAGCACAACAAAATTATGCTTACAAGAATAAGGTTACCAGCCAAATGTAACATTTGTTACTGGTACCCTGCTTATTTTTGCATAGCAGAACATTTTAAAACTTTATTTTTTTTCTGCTTAAGCAGCTCTATAAAACCGAGTCCTGAATAGTTGCCCTTGCCTCATACACTGCTGGTGAAGGACACAATATAATCAATTCCTTAACATCGACACTGTTATTTATAAAATAATAACAGGTTCATTTTTAATAAACTATTTTGCCAACTTAAGGACTACATTGAGTTTATGCTCCTCAACAGTGGCGTCACCAGAGGGGGGGCAGGGGGGGCCTGCGCCCCCCCGCTCAGAACCCTTGCCCCCCCTCTTGCCCCCCCCCATATGAAATCACAGAAAAGTATATTCTTATTATATATACATCAGTTAACATATTTAATGATAATCTTGCACTTCTTTGGCACCCCCAAATTTAATCTTTGCCCCCACTTGCCCCCCCAAATGAAAATGTCTAGTTACGCCACTGCTCCTCAATACTTATCTCAACCATCAATGGGGAGCCTTGGAAACTCTAGATGGCAGCAGACATATCAATTTACCTTCCATTGTTTACCTAGTTTTGATCATGCGGACTCCTCTGAGAACAAGGAATTCACCCAGACAGGGTTTGCCCTCAACTTTTTAAAGACTAGCCAGCAGGACCAGATAGCTTGTTGCTTTACTAGTCCCACCCACCAGCTTTTTCACTGAGCAATATTTTGTATTAAATAGGGATGATTTTTAACACTGAACTATCCAGCCGGACCACTTGGAAAGAATTTTAACTCATCCTCAGGTCAGGTTTTTTAAATTAGCATTTGGCCAGCTGACCACTGTTAAGAGAAAATGCTGCTGCCATCCGGCGTCTCTTTAAGTTTCCCAACGGAAAGAAAAATACCTTTTTGAAGATGCTTAAATAGGACCCAGTGTTCAGAGCTGTCTTCAAATACCACAAGACACTTTGTCTGGTGTGGAACCACCTGCAATTTCAAGAAAATAGACAGGAATTAATCTTCAAGATGAATGTCAAGGCTCTTATTTCTTATTTCATATTTCAACCCTAACAGACAAGGCAGTTTGGCTAACATGAGGCCCAAGTTTTACAGTTCCCTCTTCTTCTATGCAACTCCACACTAAATTAATTGGACTTAAGAGAAGATTGGAATGCCTGACCCCGAGATAAGCACTTGTTTGGGCCAACTGGCTCCACTCCTTTTGAATCCTTCACTTTGGTAACTGGATAAAAAGGTTTTGGGACCGCAAGGGTTTTAAAAGGCACAAGTACTAATTTGAGTTGTGATAGTGAACACAGTTGCATTGAGTTTAACTTGGGTTTGAAACTGTTGATTCAACAGTCTTTCAACATTATACAAAAATCCAAAACTGTTTAAGAGCAAAAGGTTCTGGCCAATTACTTTTTACACATTTTGACTTGAAACACTATTGAACTATAAAATTCCAAGCACAAACAAGATGAAAGCGTTTTACAAACATGCAGATTGGACTGACCTTTGACACAGTTCCAAGATAAAACAGACCATCATTCCATCTTGCCAGAACATCTAGCCCCTCCTTAAAATCACAGTCTTCACTTGCGCTCTCCTTCCATTTTGGGGAGCACCTCCTACCCCTAGATGCTACCCTCTTCCCCAGCCGCATCGACACATCTTCTTTCTCATTTTCCATCTCGTCAGAAGAGTCCGAGTCTGCCACATCAGTATGTCCGATCTTTTGATCCTCAGTTTTCAAGGTGCTGACCTGTTGCTTGGTGGTGCAGTTGTTGTTATTCAGAATGGTTTTACAGTCTGAAAGGCTAGGGCCAGTGCCTGGCTGCAGGCTTTGATCCGTTAGAGATAACGCAGAAAGTGTTTCTGATCTGAGTTGGTTTTTGTGGGAGGGTGATTTCTCCATCATTGATCATGAAGCCAATCAAATGTTGTAATGCTTATATTGACTGTCACTTGACCCAGGAAAATCTGTAAGAAATGACAAGTTGATGTTTATTGTAAATGTTCATAGGATTGGGTTGGGGCGTTTAACCGTTAAAAAACTTGTAAATCCATTTCCCAATTAACATACTTATCTGAAACACTTATCCGACACAATCGTACCATCATACATAGTCCACAGCAATACCTGTGTACCTAAGGTAAGTTTACAAATATTTTATATACTTTAGGTCTTTGATGGATTTTGGAGCAGTTTTTTTTTTGTCACTCCCTGCTTTAGTGTATTGAATCCTGTAAGGCATTTGTACTAAGGTACCACAAACAGTAATACATGATTATTCAGTTGGACCTTGCATGTGCCAGAAAATGTCAATATGTTAAAAAGCATTGTTGGGTCCACTAAACTTGGACTAAAACACATAAAATAAGCTCATTTCATACTGCTTCAACTCAAAATCTACTTGGTCGAACTAAAGTTTGAAACTTTTCTTCATCTTTCACCAACATCTTTCCAACGCTGCAAATAATAATAATAATAATATTAATAATAATACAGAGGCCCGTGATACATTTGTTTAATTACATGACAATTCAAATATTAGAAGTAGAACTAGAACCCACTCACATATTCACAAACTATAATTTAATTTTAATCCATTTTTGGGGGAAGAATGATGCTGTTCATTTGACATTTGTGCAAACAAGTTATGACCAAAACAAAGCATCCTTAAAATAAGGTGAATAATAAGGTACTATTTTTGATTATTTGTAAGGTAAACAAGATAACTTTTTTTTATTAAGCCCGAAAAACATGTCATTCATATTTGGCATCTTTTCGTTTGTTTTGACCGGGTGAAAGAGTTAGTCAGATGTGTCGGAGCACCATGCTTTATTTGGGAAAACAAATGGGTAACTAACACACAGTTCCGTGCCATGGCACTAGGTGCAAGACTTCCGGACTGGCACGTTAGCGACTGCCGACATGGCTTACAATTCGTGAATAAATTCACAGTTTATAACTATATCCATCCCTAGATTCTACACCTCACTGATCTCTATTCATTCTACGATATCTTATCTTGTAATCCTTTAGAGGCAATGTAGTGTCTTACAGAAAAACTCACCAAATCAGGCAGAAATGTTACGTGATTTTCCCCATCTTCCGGTTGTTTCCCGCGAAAATCCAAAAGCACACTGGGGCGATCGGTGTGCGCAGCAAGACCAAACCGAACGAGGGCGCTCGTCAACTTACTCCTCGCACAGAATACTCGGTACATGTACTTTGGATTATAGTTCTCGCAGGCCGCAATGTCACTCGGTACTACAACTGCTGGTAGAGTAAGGCCTACCTTACCTTCCCTCTTAAGTCTTTCCTCTTTCGAGGGAAGCGCCGGCACAGCCGCCCCTAGGAAAACAATTGCCCCCTGGCTACTTTTAGAAAATTGAACAAATACGAAAGAACGATTTTCTAAGGATTTTAAATATTAACAACAACATTTATTTAGAAAACGATGCCCTAAAAATGTTGCCCCCCGCCCCAAAAAGGGCACATTTTCTTTGAGAGAGCTAAAATGACACTTCAGAAAGTTAAATAAATTGCCTGTCCACTGGATCCTTTAACAAATCACATGCACAAACAAAGACTAGAAGAATAGCAAGTCTTTTTTGCCTCTCCTGGACCAGTTTTATCATATTTTAAAAATGGTTATAAAAAACTATGGTCACATTTTGTTTTACTCCATTGACCCCTTCCCAATAGCAGGCAGGCTTGTCAGGAGAATCAAATAAACACAGTATCAAAACACTGACTTAATCTCATTCCAAAATCCAGTTAAAACATATAATCCTCTGTTGAAAAACAAATAAAACCCAGCAACAAAAATGACAAAAACAAACACCCCATTAAACAAACGAACAAAAATAAAAACAAACACCCCAACAAACACCCCAACAAGCACGCAAGCAAGCAAGCAAGCAAGCAAGCAAGCAAGCAAGCAAGCAAGCAAGCAAGCAAGCAAGCAAGCAAGCAAGCAAGCAAGCAAGCAAGCAAGCAAGCAAGCAAGCAAGCAAGCAAGCAAGCAAGCAAGCAAGCAAGCAAGCAAGCAAGCAAGCAAGCAAGCAAGCAAGCAAGCAAGCAAGCAAGCAAGCAAGCAAGCAAGCAAGCAAGCAAGCAAGCAAGCAAGCAAGTAAGTAAGCAAGTAGGCAAGCAAACAAACAAATAAACAAACAAAACAAAGAATAAAAGTACATAGAAAAAGAAACAAAACAAAGAATCTGTTCAATCATTTCTTTTACACTATTTAATTCCCATATATCTTACATATAAAAAGCAAGGGAGATAAAGGTACACATGATATTAATATTTACAACCTGTGTAAGGCATGATACCAAAAAGTGTAAACTTTGGCTATTTGCTACTCTACTTTAAACACAGAAACTTTTGGGGTACCTAATACAATTCTTTCAAATGAATCTTTAACTATTACAGTCAAATAAAAGTACAAATGAAGTTTTGTGAGAAATACATAAAGCTGCTTGGTTTTAATGCTGTTCTTTACCACTTAATAAACACCATTTGCATATAATTCAAATACCTGCATATTTATGGTGAATTAAAGTTCCCTGCAAAAGTTACAAAAATAGAAATTCAAAATGGTATTTTTAAACCATCATCATTGCTTTACCCAACACTTCAACAACGAGTTCTACAGTAATTTTCGCAAAAGATTGTTTTTATTAGTTATAAATTGTTATTGCAATCAATGAATAAACTTTGTACACGAAGCTTCATTGTGCCTTTTTTCGAATTAAAAACACACATATTCAAAAAAATGCATCCTTGTGGAGCATTCTTTTGTTCTTTCCTTTGTCCCTGCACTTAACAGTTTCCCATAGACTTTGTAAACACATTTCCTTGTGGAGCACCCTGGTCCTTAGAATTTCCTTGTGGAGTCCTTTTATTTTCCCTTTTTTGTTTTGTCCTTGGTCTCCACAAGGTACCGAAAATGAGAGCTGTTATCTTGATAAAAACAAAGTCTCTTTTTTGATGAAAGTTCCAGCATTGCTCTGAAAGCGGAAAAGATCTGCTTACAAGATTTATGAAAGTGGTCCCTTTTTGCTATCACCTCAAGGAACTTTGAGCTAGCAAATTTAAATTAATCATCTTTGTTGACTGAAAGGTTGTCACTGTGTAAAGAATAATTTTTGTGTTAAATAAAGTACTAAAAATTAGCTACAATATTTGATTTTCAGCCTCTTCAATCAACCAATTTATGGAAAAGATCTTCTTTTGCATTTTACCGAAAAAATAAATGAAATTGCTGCCTAACAAAAGAAAATAAGCTTTTGTCAAAAGTTTTTCCTCCATTTACTGCCCGCAAACAAAATTGCTGTTTTAAATGAACAAACTCGGACAATATGAGTTTCTTATGGAACTTTGGCCGTTCACTCTAAAAAACTAAATTCATTTGAATAGTTTCATTGTATGTCAGTTTCACTATTACATAGCAGTGTAAGGGTAAAACTGAAAATAATAATCTTTTCCCCTTAAATGCAATCATTCCATTTTTGAATAAGTTTCCTATCAAATCCCATAAGACATGCACTTGAATCCCATTACTAAGGTCTGCTCAGACATTGGAAATGAAATTTACTTGTGTGACATCCTCAGTTGGGCTTTTGGAAATATAATAAAAATATGAATAAATTGCAAGACTGATCAGGATTAACAGGAATGCATTGAATATAAATATCATGCCATAAGGCATTTTATATACGTACAGCTATGTCACAATCAATAGCTGTATTGGTTCAATAGTTCCATGATTGCATATTGCTACATTGACCATTGCAATCTGAAATCTACTCTGAACTTACTTTTTTTTCTCCAAAACTTTATTTGCTGACATTTGCAATTGATATTAAAAAAAATCTCAATGTAACAAAGTCAAGAAAGTCATTCAACTATATTCTTGAAATGCTATGGTGGATGTAACTAAGTAACAATTGGATGACCACAGTACCATGCAAGACCTCAACCACATAGTTATAAGACATTGGTAGAGAAAAAGAAATAAAATGAGAACGTAATTTTTCAAACTGGTAGAGGCCAGATTTCGAGCTAAAATGACTGAACTCAAGCTGCATGGGTGATTTCAGTTATAAAAACAGGGTCTATCTCTGCAACCAGTAATCTGTGGAATTATGCTTTCAAGTTGGACGGCTTTTGTTTCCCATAATGCTACAGGAGAATATACTATGAGACTATTCATAAACATTAAGTGTGTGAAATTTGCATGGTATACGGTCACTGACTTCAACCGCCTCTTACATAGGTAGGTTGCAACATGACGTAAATCGGCCATCCGAAGGACAAATCAATTATGATATAGTATCTTGCTCAAGGACAAAAGTGCCATCAACGGGACTCGAACTCACACTCTGCTGATCGGAAACACCAAAGCTTGAGTCTAGTGCTCTCAATCACTCATCCACAAACATTGCAAAAAACTATTTTCAGAATAATTATTATTATTTTTTTAAAAACACTTCATCATAAGATCACACACCTTCAAAGCTTAAAAACACCAAGAACTAAGAACACACTAAAACACCACTCACACCAATATTTTCTTCAGTGGATCAATTAATTCCTTTCAGGATATCTAGTTGAGAAAATATTGGCGCCGTTAACACCATACCTACATCAAACTAACATTAAAGCTCGTCAGCAATATGGACTACATTCTTTTTCTTCTTCTTGGGTTTAGACTCGGATAGCAGTTCATCAACACCCCAGAAGGAGTTTGTTTTGTGTGCCATCAGCCTCTCCCTGGCTGCAAATGCCGAGAATGTGGATATACAGTTACCAATGTAGTGATCAGACTTGGCTAGGATGGCTAACTCTACATGTGGCTCATGATCATCAAACTGTATCACCTTCACCTGTATGAAAACATAGACGGCATTTAATATCTTATAGCACAGTTCATACTTTACAAACAGCGTTCTCTCCAATTGCTTGCTGATACGCATGAATTGCGACCGTTAAGCAACAAAATATAGATGGCATTTAATATCTTATAGCCCAGTTCATACTTTACAAACAGCGTTCTCTCCAATTGCTTGCTGATACGCACAAGTTGCGACCATTAAGCAAACAAAATTAGATGGCATTTAATATCTTATAGCCCAGTTCATACTTTACAAACAGCGTTCTCTCCAATTGCATGCCGATACACATGAATTGCGACCGTTAAGCAACAAAATATAGATAGCATTTAATATCTTATAGCCCAGTTCATACTTTACAAACAGCGTTCTCTCCAATTGCTTGCTGATACGCATGAATTGCGACCGTTAAGCAACAAAATATAGATGGCATTTAATATCTTATAGCCCAGTTCATACTTTACAAACAGCGTTCTCTCCAATTGCTTGCTGATACGCACAAGTTGCGACCATTAAGCAAACAAAATTAGATGGCATTTAATATCTTATAGCCCAGTTCATACTTTACAAACAGCGTTCTCTCCAATTGCATGCCGATACACATGAATTGCGACCGTTAAGCAACAAAATATAGATAGCATTTAATATCTTATAGCCCAGTTCATACTTTATAAACAGGGTTCTCTTCAATTGCATGCCGATGCGCATGAATTGCGACCGTTAAGCAACAAAATATAGATAGCATTTAATATCTTATAGTCCTGTTCATACTTTACAAACAGGGTTCTCTCCAATTGCATGCCGATACACATGAATTGCGGCCATTAAGCGAAAAAGTATAGATGGCATTTAAATATCTCATAGCCCAGTTCATACTTTACAAACAGCGTTCTCTCCAATTGCATGCTGATACGCATGAATTGCGACCGTTAAGCAACAAAATATAGATAGCATTTAATATCTTATAGCCCAGTTCATACTTTACAAACAGCGTTCTCTCCAATTGCATGCTGATACGCATGAATTGCGACCATTTTACTTCCGATCAAATTCACTAACATCATAAAGTTAAAACCATTCACCGCACCCCCAAGATTGCACAATAGATGCCCCAGACTGCACGGTAGGGCTTTTCAAATCAAAGATAAACACCAGGCAGAAACATTCCGAGGACTTTGTTTCAAGTTGGTGTCTTTTAGCTAAACTTCCAAAATTTGGGTCCAGAATGCCCCCAGTTTTGAAAAACCCTGGGGAGAACCCTGGCATGATTTGTGAAACTTAAAGTGAAGCGACTTTTAAGTCATCATCTCTTTGCAGCTTCTTTGCTGTGAACTTTGAAGTGAAAAATCACCTGAATGCAAACAAACATTCATTTCACTGCCAGTTCGGCTCCAAGTTGAGTAATGATCAACTTTCCCTGAACCTTTGTGAAGCTTCAACCAATGAGCCAATCAGATTGCAGTATAATCTAACACTTGAAGGCCACTTTGGTGAGCCCCTCAAGTGGTTGTAGAAAAATATGCTTAACCCAAATCTGCCTAACTGTGGGATATCACATAGAACACACGTACGCTGGTAGCGCCTAAGTACAGGCTGTAATTGAACAAGAAGTTTAATAGTGCCTTTCTTTATACTCTCATTATGAGTGACAAGAGATGGGAAACATGGTAAAATATTGTATCACAATAAAGAGACTTATGTAGTCTTTTCAACAGTATGCAGTTTTCTGGGGGCATGTTATTCACAAGGCAGTAAATAATAAGTGTTTATTGTAATGCAGCAATGAGCAGAATATGGAATAAGGCAGGAACAGTGTTTATGTACGGTGACCAGTCAGGCAGATATGGGTTGGGCAAAAATGTATTTCATAAACAAACAAGCAGATCTGATCTGCGCATGTGTGCGCTCACAAGAGATTTGCATTGTTGAAACAATCATCTGCTTACAAGAACTGCTCACTTTGCTTAAGGTTAGCAGTTTTATGAAGGAGAACTGCTATGGGTCACTCAGTAAGCATAAAACGTCTGCTTACAAGCTTTGTGAAACTGGCCCCAGATTAGAACTATTGAAAACCCAAGTGTAGAAAAAAATCAAGTAAATACTAGCCTTGTATGGTTCAAGCATCTTCGTAAGCTCCATCATCATTGGGTCAGCATCAGCAGCCACAAACACCACCTTAGCTTTCATCTTCTTGACCCTCCTCCGCACCTGTTTCTTAACGAGGTCCCGTGGGGGTAAACACATCTCTTGAGTCACCTGTCCATGCTCAAAGTGATACCCTAGACATTGTGCTGAGCCAAACAGGTGCCGGTTCATCTCCTTCCCAATGTGATTGTCGCAGACATTTACCTGGGAGATATACGTTGCATAGCAGAATAATTTAATTTCTTTACACTAATGTGCCCTATGTGCCCAGACATGGCTACCTTTGTCAGTTTTTGACTCAACTTTTTAATTGAAGAATGTCTGGAAAACCAAAAACAAAAACAGCAGTATAGGGTTTGTTTTAGAATTGTAGAATCTGTGTCGAGTATCGGAAGCATTGGATAATGCTAAGTTAGAACATGACCTTTACTCTGACAGTTTTGGTTGAGGAAACTAGGTCCAATCTTGTAGCTGTTGCAGCTGCTATTGCCTTGTTGGTACAAGCCATTTTGGTCACTATGGTCTCTTTAAGTTGTCATACAGGATTGTTAAGGTTAAAAACATCATTGTTTAAATTTAGACTGAAAATTTACTGATTATGAAGTTCATAATATAAACATTTTTTCTCTGTGTGAAAAATTTTCCTCTGAAATGAAGTCGTATTCAAGAAAACACACAACAGCTGATTTCGGTTGTTACAACCAAAATTAAGGACAATATGTTTACATGCTGAAAGATGTGGATGGTTTTTCACTATTTTCTCCTGACTCACACAACCGATTAAGCCCAAATTTTCACAGGTTTGTTATTTTATGTATATGGTTGATCACACAAACATGAACATTGTCCAAGACTATTTTGTCAGCTCCACCAATCCTGTATAATACCTTTCAGGGCTAATAAAGGGCAATCATTATTTCAACTGGAACATTTCAGAGGGCACCAAGGCAATGGCCAACAAGGGGCATGGAGACACTTGCCTCCATTGCCTCAGTGAAGTATCAGGCTGGGGGTATTTCAAGCCAAACAAGTACTCACCCAGTCTACACCATTTCTCATATGCAGCCCAAGGAACGGTCCTTCAGGGATTTTCTTAGCGATGAAGTCGTTGGCCTGTTTCTCTATGTAGTCTGACCAGACAAGGAATCGATGCAGAGGAACATTTTGCTCTTGTACTGGGAAACTTCCTGGAGCACCACCAAAGGCAAGGACTGGGTATACCGAGGCAGGGAATCTGTAGTAAAACAACCGTGGACATACTAATGGACAGTACAGGTACTATATTGACTATATTGGTTGGCAAAATCAACACTGTACGCTTTTTGTTTAAATTCGTTCAAACTAGTGGCTCAAAATTGTAGATGAGATATTTCCACATTAATGTTTATGAAATTGCTACCAAACTCTCTTTGAGGACACCATAACTACTGGTTTTTACTTGCGCCTAATACAGAAATGCCTCCAAAAACTTTTTGGAATCTGTAAATGGCAGCAAGCTCACATGTACAAAGTAACTACCCTGTGCTTGAAATAAAATGATGGACATTGAACTAGTATGCCTGCTACCAGCTAGAATGAAAAGGCTCTATTTAGACTTTGAACCAAATTCATCTGACGTTATTACCTTTGATAAATCTTGGTTGTGCCATTTAGTGAGTCAGATTACCTGTTTCTGTGCAGTGTGCTTTTTAGGTAACGTGTGCGGTAAGGTGTGCACCTTATAGGGTTGGGACATTTAAAAGTAAAACAATGTTAAAATCAATTTCCAAATTCCCTTACCTTTGATTTAGGCCATTTATAATTTTGGAATGATTGATTGATCAATTGATTGATTAAACAAACTGACAGTAAAAAGAAAAAAAGTAAAAGGGTTGTGGTCTTTATCGCATGGCCAAGACCCTGCTGGCTTTGATTGATCATTTAAGACCTGGTTACTTACTCTTTTATTCCCTTATTAACAAACCTTACCTCTCATTCCATTTTCTAGCATTTTGACTTGAAGCTTCATAATTGACACCAGCACCATACTCCACATAGGAATCAAAGTCCACCTTGAAATTATCCCAGAAAGGTCCAAAGGGGTTGCCTTCCTTCATCATGCAAGAGCTGCCCTGACGGTAGGTGTAACAAAATCCTTGTGGCAAAGAATTCACATAAACCAAAGATGATTACCCAAAAGAAAACAGGTGGGCTGTATAGAGAGATATTACTACTATCATGTTTCAATCTCATAAAGCTGGTAAGCACCAACATTCAAATAAGCACGGAAAAGTCTGTGGACAGAAGTTATTTACCATCCAAAATGTCATATGTATCATTTGCAACTGGTTTCCTACATATTTCCACTTAGCAGAAAATTGTTAATCACCGTTGTCTGTTTAAAAAGCTTGATGAAATTGGGCCTTGGTGTAGTCAGCTTGTGGGTTTGGGTCCTGGTCACAGCCATTGAGTAAGACATTTAATCACAATTACTTCGTCCTTCAGATGGGAAATATAGCTGTTGGTTCCTTGTGTTGTGTAATGCATGTATAAAAAAAACCCACTACACTCATCGTTGAGAGAAGGGGTTTGCCGCAGTTTTCCTAGCATGGTTAGCTGCAGATTGCACCACATTACCTTGTGTGGAACTTTGCAAGATGCTCTTTAACTAGGTCTAATAATTAAACGTATTTCTGTATACCTGTCATACAGTCAAAGTCAGGAGTGCCTTGAGACACCAGAAGATAAAGTACTACATCAAAATTGTATATTATAGTTATTATTACAAAAAGTAACATTTTTGCCTCCTGTTTCGACCTTCGCAGAGTCTTTCGCACAGGCTAAAAAAGAAAAGGAAAAAAGAAGAATACACCCTTTCCCAAACCATTAATGAACCATTCCCTATGCACGAATCTTGATAGAAATACAGACCCTACAGTATCCTCAACATTGCTGTATCTCAGCTTACCTTTTCTCTCCCCAACGGGCCAGACTTTGGGGGCAAGTTTCTTCATGAAGACTTCCATGGTGATCACCCTGTGGTATTCCGCCAAGGGTTCCACTTTAAAATATGTATTAAATGGAATCTGGACCTATCATAAATAAATAGTAAAATTGATTACTTCAAGAGGAATCAAGATTCATAGGAACTTGTTTACAGAACAGTTTACTGAGGATTCCATGACATTTTCTGGCAAGCAAGATATTATGTATTAGGCTATGATGTTCATATGGGAAGGGTCACATTTCGTCCAGAAATTTACACATAAATCAAGTATGTAATACTTCCTAAATACTGTTGAGGTGAGCCTCCATTTTCGTAAGTCGTAATATTGAATTTGTTCTTCCACTGAGCTGTGTACACTCTGAGCATGCCCCAAGATCAAGCTTTTTTGTTTTGTTTTACACACATGATGTACCGAGAACCCAACATCCACCCTTATTGAACCAATTCACCTTAAAACTATCCTCTGATAAATCTTGCTTATGCAATTTGAAAGTCAGTTACTGCATGTGCCGTGGTTAGTGCCCATTATAGGCAATGCACAAGCGTTTACAGGCTCACCACATGCAATTTGACTCCCAGAATAGCAGACCATGGGCAGACAGTTAGCCGCGTGTGACAACAGTGCAAGGGGTCAAAGAGATATTGGCTATTTCTGGATTAGTGGCTATGGCTGCATTTGGATCAAAACATGCATTGCAGCATGGGCTGACCTTAGCAACAGCCGCAGTCGCCAATTCAGCCATACTTACTGATGGAGGCTTTCCACCTGGCTTGCCGTACTCAACCCAAGGAGGTAACACCATGGTACGATCCAGACTCTTAATGAAAGCCAAAGCTCCTAGAAACTGGTCTGCCTGGTTACCAAAGCGCCCTGAAATAAAACAACTCCAATATTAACGACCATTAATTGTGTTAATTATTCCCTAGCTCATCTGTTTGCTTATTGATCTACTTGACAAAACAACTTAGACAAACAACATTCAGTTAAGCCGCGTACCTTGCCTTGGTTACAACTCTTCAACAGGGAAGTCGCGTTCTCTTAGAGTAAGCACACACAACCTTCTTTTGAATTTAAAAGTCAAGGTTTTAATGACTGAATAAGAAGTAATTGAACTATGTAGTAAGTTTTTCCTAAAAAGTGCTCTCGGATGATTTCATCTTCTTTTTCAGGGTCTGCTAACGCAAGTCATTAAACCTGCAGAGTAGACAACCAGCGAGGCACAATTACATGTACTTATTTATATCTTTTCTGGGGTAAACAACTCTTTCTCTTAGGTGTTAATGCAGAAGTTCTGTCAATTTCTATGAATTGAACTCACCCATGCAAGGACAGTAGACAACATACCCCTTGGGGTCTATTGTCAAGTCATCAGCGTAACTTCCCAATATGAAGACTACCAGAAACTGAATTAAAACAGCAACCCACCGTGGAAAACACACCATGACTTGTGTCATCATGTCTCTGTGCCTGCTAGAATATAAGACAAAAGTTTCATATTTAAAATGTTAAAAACAACACAAATTTGACGATTCCTACCATTTTACCAAAATAGTTTATCCAAAATGACATGTGATATAAATGCTAAAAGTGGTATTGGCCTCACAAAGCAAAGTCTTTCTCAAAGGCTAAACGACCAAAGTTAAGTATGGACAAAATTTGCAGGAATGTTTCAAATTTATCAGAGAGAAAAATTGTGACAAGGGATTCAAAAATCACTTGATATTCATAATGAATTCAACACCTCCCATTATATGCTTGTTGCACAAACAGTCTACAAGTGACCTTCTGAACCATCTGCATGTTTACACACTCAAACTAAAAAAAGAAACATTTGTTTGTCAACAAAAATATAACAATTAAAATTTATAAGGCGCTATTCCATCAAGGCCATACATGTATTGCACACAACACAAATTAACATGGATAGAGGTGAGTCTTACGATTCCCTAATGGCAGGAGGAAGATTGTTCAAAATCATTGGTCCAGCTCCACTGAATGCTTTTTGATTCAGAAATTTGTTTGAACAGGGAACATTCAAGTGAGTGATGTCAAGTGTGCACCAAATCTCAAGGAAAATAAGTTTGAAAATTACGGGATAAGAAAAGAAGTCAGTTTAAAACTCTCGAGGGTACGAAAAGAACTAAACTGGGAATGAGTTTGAATGTTTTGGAGAAATCAGTTGGAATGATTTGGATTCATTGGGGATTTTTTTTTTTCAACTAGGAATGTTTGCATTTATTTGCCCCATGATCACAATCTGGTTTATGACTGAGTTATGGAGACTATTACTGGCGTGGCATGGCTGAGTAGTCCAGTGCATTGGACTCAAGTTCTGATGGTTGAATCATTGGAGTGTGGGTTCAATTCCTGGTCATGACACTTATGTCATCAAGAAAGGCACTTCTCTTAACCCAGGTGTATAATGGGAACCTGAGAGGGCTGAGACAGTAGGGCTATTGTGTTGGATTAACTTAGTGCTAATTGAAGCAGCTTTAGGTTGTGTGCTCCCCAGGCAGAAACTTTGAGGAATAGTTTAAGTATGTCTGATAAACAGGGATAACAATATTGCAAAGCGGCTTGATCTACATGTAGCTACCAGGATATGTGTGCTATAGACATAAGAACCATCAATTAATGATATAATTATTATCAGGCCTTTTATTATTAAATTATCCAAGAGAAAAAATATGTTTGAATTGACAATAGATGGGAATTTTAACAGTGTAAACAAACTTGACATTTTGTCTCCCTTAAGTTGATTCACCATCAACAACAAATTTGTTTTACAACTGTTTTTCCTCAAAGAAACAAAAGTGGAATCATGTTTAAAAAACAATGAGACAATAAGACAATGAGACTATGTATTTTTATGATTTGGAATCCAATCTCAGGGCACTTCATCTGTGAGATTTACTCAACTAGGCACAGACTGCAAATTTGTTTTAACCTTGTTTGAGAGGAAAGTAAATATGCACTGAACAACCTCCACACTGGTTCTATTTGATCGTTTTCATTGGGCAATAAAATACAGCTGCCAGTGGCTGCCACCTGGTGAATGCAAAATGCAACAGTTGTTCAATGGATTGAGCAAAGTGCCATTGTAGTTGCGATAATCACCTACGACCGTTGGGAGGATCAAGGGTTACGATTATTGCAATTAAGCATATTGAGGATAGTATGTTTTGTGTACTTTATTTTAATTTTAAGAAGAATCCTTCTTCCATGGTTCAACTTAGCAAACACATAAAACATAAAATTGTAATTTTTAGTATTTTTATTTTTCAGAAAAAATTAAATACTTGACAGTAATTCTATAGCCTAGAATATAATTTGAGTTTCGTTTCAGATTTGATGTTCAGTCCAGATTGGAATAAATTAAATAAATCAGTTTATTTACAAACAAAGTTAAATGCTCTCAATAATATTCCACACAGGGTAGTGCTAGTGAATATCTTGCCAGCACCAGCTAACTATTAGTGAACATATTAGAGTTTTAAGCTGGTTTACAGTATAATGCCTTCTTTGATATGTAGGGGTGTGTAGCTCAGTGCGTATAACTTAACTGGTTATCATGCTATACCAGATTCGAGCCATACCATTTTTCAAATTATTTTTCGTTCATCTCCCAAAATAAGAATGTTCTTCTTTTATTAATATAAATTGACTCCTACATTTAAGATAGATTTCTTTTTCTGATTTGTGGCTCCCGAGAGTTTTTTAAGGGAAATAAAGTCTGAAATTCAAAAGGTCTGATTCCCATCTCATGATTATGATTTCACGACAATGTAGGTGCGGAACCAGACAAATATTTGTCACACACTAAAATCTCCAATTGAAAAAACAGTCAATGGGCATGTTCAGTGCCGTTCCGGCTTTATAACGTTTCTTGAAAAAAAGCTGGCAAAATATCCACTGCCTTGTTCCAAACAAAACAAAAATAAATGTACAGCCATCTGACAATGGAGGTAGCCACAGTCAGATAGGCGGTCATGCTGTATTTGTTGTGTGAACTTTCTTCTGTAGCAGTGTGGGTATGAGTAAAATGACCGAGTAACCTTCCACCAGACCGTCGGTGACTGTCTTGAGATGATAGAAGTTGTCCTCAGATGGGGGGGGGGGGGGGGGGAGGGGGTTATGAATGCAACTACTACAGTAACACGACAGATGGCTGAATTTCCCAGTCCCTAACTTACTTACTTCTTCCCAATCTTTTGTTAGACCCACCCCGTCAGTAACTGGGGCGCTATTCTACTCTATCTAGTCCGAACATCTGACGTCACACTTTGCGGCTCGTGAATAACGCCAGATACCAGCCTTGAGCAACTAGCAGGATCCTGCCAGTTGCTTCACATCCATTCACACGGAGGAGATTCGTAGTCTACACACGCATTACATTGTGAATAAAACAACATTACACAAAAACATTATGTACAAGCGAGCAGAAGACAAAAGTTCTTGCTGATGGTGTTGCTGACAAACACGTCACTTCGGAGCAGACCAATCATAACACAGATATGGAAAGCTTATGGAAGTTATGCCACTGCATGTTTATCCAATGAAATCATTGTATCCAATGAAATCATTGTAGGTCTGTAAAAACAGTGCCTGTCTTTATCCGGAAGGATAAAGACAGGGGACCAGTCTATCCTCTATCTAGCCCCATAATAATTAGGAAGTCTTCCTACTTCTACAAATTCTAGTTAGTTACTCGGCAATGTCCGTAAGTCAGGATATAACGCCAAGGAAAAAACTTAATGTGCATGCACAGCGTTGGCGCCACTCCATACAGTGCCAATAAAGTCCAGCGTAAGCATGGGGCTATACTCCTCTGCTCTAATCATGGAGGTATCATCTATTCCAACCTCCATGCTCTAAATTCAATAACATAACTTTAAAAAAACTTGTTTGAGTATAAAACTCTACTAAAGTTTTAAACTTCATTCTTTTATCTTTTTAGTAAAAAAAGTCTTCATTTTTAGTTAGCGACTGAAAATATTTCACAGAAAACTCACATTATTTAAGTAAACATTTATTTGCTTGTTAATACTTAACAAAAATACATTTAAGCATATATCTAAAAAATTTCACTCACCTCTTAAATAATGATGAAGACGGTTAGGTCCACCGGATGCAGTGACCGTGTAAAAATGTAGTGTGGAAACGAGGAATCAGAAAGCGTGAGACCTCAAGAGGCCATCGAGGTCATGTTTGTACACGTATCATAAGTGTACCCTCGATGTCACATAAATGGCTCGAACCATTTTAAATTTGGGAACGCTCTTTCGCAATAAAGTTAATAACAACGAAAGAAACTTTAATATTGTTGCCACCCAATACATTTAATTTTATTTCTAACTATTTCAAATTGCACATTTATATACATTTATTTAAAGCAAAAGTACGAATAAGATTTTAAAACATAATTTGCTTTTTAAAGTAATTTAAATCTACCCTCAAAATTAATGAAAAGGTCCAGACAGCGCGAGAAACAAATTTCTTCAAACAACTTCCCGAGTTCACACTGTTGCAGGGTTGGGAGATTTCGCAGGCTGGTTGCTCGGTAGACGTCAGAAACTTTATTAAACAGTGAAGAGCGATTCATATTTCTGTACACAAATACGGTGAGAGCACTCTGCTTGTATAGTCTGTTTAGAAAGGCCGTGCAAAAACACTATTTGTGATGGAACAAAGTAGATATGCCTGATCTGAGTGATGAACTGTTTTCTGTCAACGCTACTTTAACTTTCATTTACCAGTTGCGGTATGTCTACTTCTCTGCCATGTGTCTGCCTGGAATAGAAAGAAACCATGACTTGAAATTGAATGATATCAGGTTTGTTTCGAACCTGCTATAGTTTGGAGTACGGTATGTCTACTCCATAAAGACTAAGTTAACGTTAAATAAGATCTTGCATCACCTTTTACAGCAAAGTTCCGAATATATGGCCAAAGGAAAGGGGCAAAGGCAAAGTTGCAAATTCAATAGTTTTTGGAGGACTTTGTCGTTGGTAAAACGCGGAACGACGGTTGAAAGGCATAAATATAGGATGTAAAAAATCATATTGTATCGTTCTGCAATCATTCCAGGTTTTACCAACGTCCGGTTTTGGATATGTTTTTTTACCATTTTCACTAGCTCGAGTTACTCATTACTGGACCAAACAACGCTTTTTAACATGACATTTACGTGAGGTTGTATCAAAATGTAAAAAATAAAACTTTGTTGAATTTTGGGTTCAGTGATTTGGCTAGTTGCGATAATCACAACCCTCCATCTTCCCGACGGTCACAGGATGGAAGGTTACGATTATCGCAACTATGATTTGGCCTACATTTACACCAAGCCAAGTTTTGAGACCTCAAATAAAACTTAATCATGCATGTTTTTTATGGAATTGTTTTGCAAGCATGATTTTAAGCCATAATAATAATTTTATTCTTGGTCAAGCCAGCGAATCGCTCCATTTGCAGTTTGCTTATTCACTGCTTTACAGTCTGGAGCACACACTATCTTTACATGCCATTTGACTTCCAAAAAGGCAGATCATGGACAGAGTGAAGCCGGGTATGACATTATTGCAACATTGCACCCTTCCTTTAATGTAATTTTTTTGTGAAATTTTGTTTACAGAGCTAAATCCTGAAAGTATCAACTCCAGAAAGAAAGGTATGAGTAATATAAGTACAGGCGTGATACTTCAACTCCTAGCACCATAAATAGTGCAAAATTTATGCTGGACACTGCTGGACTCCCTCTGCTTCTTTGTCCTACGCCCACATACTCATTGATGTATGAGGTTTGTTCCGCTATCGTCTCCTTGTAGAGACAATAGAGGAACAAACCTCATCATAGATCTAGGAGTATTGCCCACATTACTGCATTACACAAAGGATCAGGAGGGGAGATGATTTTTCAAATAGAAACTCCCATGATCATGACCGGTGATTCTATTTGCTGAAACAGCGACATTACCTTTCTAGTCTCCCGCAGGGCGCTGTTTACTCAGCACTGGTTGCTGCTGGTTTGTGTTCCGCGGTGGTGGCACTGTGTGTGATAGATCCCGCCCTGACTAAAGACTACTAACTAAAATAGCGAAATTAGTAGTTTGTCATCGCACGTGTGCATCAGTAAACATCATGGCGCCGACGTTGTTTAAACGAGTAATTGTCATCTCAGAGATTTCTCATAAAATTACACTAAAACAAGCTTGCATAAAACCATTATAATGTACTCCCCACAACTGCAATGTAGGTATGCAATTATTGGTGGAAAATAAAAAACAAAACAAACGTCAGTTTCTATTCACAAAATGTTCTCACCTCCTAAGGTTGTGTTGGCAAAGGGCCAAGGAAGAAGTAGAGGGAGTCCAGTGTATTGGCACTACTAGGGCTATTCACTTCCATGCCCCTGATCATTGCCTTGGTGCCCCTTGAAATATTCCAATAGAAATTTACAATTTCCCGTATAGAGGTGCTCATTACATATGAGGCAATACGTTTGTTCCCCCTATCCTTTTAAGAAATAAGCATCAGGCCTGTAAGTATGTAATACAATGCAAGAAACACTGTAATATCTGTCTAATCTACTAAGTAAACAATCTGAAATTAGCACTCTTTGCAAAATCTTTTTCCTCATTACACTTTATAGCCCCAATATAGGTTTGATACAATTTTATTTTCTTCCCACTTATAAAAAGCTTCTACCATACAATTATAGCCTGCTGACTGTATCATTAAAATGCCATGTTTGTTCTTTGTCTACCAGATGTCAAGTAGCAGTAAGAAGAGAAGTGAACGCAAAAAGAGAAGATCGAGTTTTGTAAGAGGGCGCTCTAGAAAGTCCTTACCTCCAACTGATATATCATGCGCAGGTAAAGATTCAGTGACTGGATGCACCAGAAGTCCACAGTTTTTATTCACAAAGTTTAATGCATTTATATTTATGATAATAAAAAGCTGTTCTTTAATGGCACTTTATGACATCACACCCTGACAGGCGTCTCAAAGTGCTCATTATTTGTACAACTAGTATGCAAAGCTAAGCTTGAATTACAAAACCCATTTATATTACCATCTTGTAAGGGTTTACAAGGTAATGCGCACAATCTGCAGCTAACCATGAAATACTGGAGCAAACCCCCATCGATAAGTGTACAGGATTCTTTTACATGCATTACACAGCACATGGGACTTACAGCTTTACATCTCATCAGAAGGACTAAAGCAAATATTGCTAAAAGTGTCTTGTTCAAGGACAGAAGTGCTGCCAGTACCCACTCCCTGACAACACTTGACTATGCCGCTCGGTCACAACACTGACTAAAGAGGCACTTTAAATTTTCATTTAAAGAAAAGTGGATTATTGTATGTGACTAAGATTTGTTTATAATTTTGACTGTTTTAGAATTACACAAGAAAATCCCATCAGACATTCCAGAGGCCAAGAGATTATATCAGCTGCAGGAAGCATGCTTTGAGGTAAAAATATACACCATCAAGGTTATTATTGCTGTCATTTTGAAAACAGGTACATGAAGTGGAGCAATGCTTGATGCCACTTTTAACTGTTTGAACACAAATTATTTTGTATGCCCGCTTCCATTTTGTGTACTTTGCTTTGTTGTTGCCATGCATTTTTTTTTTGAATCTAGATGTTGCTTGGTATACTAACTGATAAAAAAGCTGTCATAATGAACATCTAACATGAAATTCTTGTACACAATGTTAAAAAACACTCCCTTGTGTTTGAGTTGTCAAATCTTTACTGCGGGTCCAAGTCTTGAGTCATTTTTTTTGAGTCAGAGCCCCAAGTAACCAGTCACAAAGGTCAAGTCTGAGTCATAAGTCACTTACACGTAGGTTGAAAAAATATTTTGAATTAAAAAAAAAAAGACCCAACTAACCGAATCATTGACCATCGTGACTCAAATCCATGATCCAAATCCAAGTCTTCACAAATGTGACTTGAGTCAAGCTTGAGTCAGAATTCCAGTCATGAGGCATACAACACTGAAGAATATTGGCTAAGCTTCTGTAACTTTTGATGAATACTATTCAAACTCTCACTTGTACTGGATGATTTTCCCAGTAATGGGATCTTCCGTTGATATCACCTTCATTCTTGTGTGGACACCTGAGGAATCGGACTTATTATGGCAACAATACTGAGTTGCAGTGAACCATTTTGATTAGCCCATCAGATGTCTTTAAGAGCTGTCAGTCTGATTCTGGTTTTCATTCTGTTCATTGACCTTGCTCATGTCTGTAGGGCTATTATTCACATTTGCTCCTTATATAAAAATAAATAAATAAATAAATAACAGCATTTCATCTTTGACATTGATTCTAGTTTACCATGCATAAGGTTAGGATGGAGTGTCCAGCCATGGAAGGATGGGATGAGTTTGAAACAGAAGGTAAGGTGCTGGGAGAAACTGAAGGTCACAAAAATCCAAACACTAGCAGGGTCTTCAACAAGCTCTAACAAGTGCAGTGTCACGGGCGAATTCAATCGGCCAAATTTTCGGGCTGCATATTTGCACAGCCTATTAAAAATGGACCTAATTATAACGGATTTGTATTAGTTACAGCAAACCTGTAACCTCAAGGGGGCATGTTGCCTTGGGTAGGAGAGATATTTTAAATGTAGAATACAATGATTCACGTAAATATCCCTTGAAGTTGTGTGGTTTTTGTGTCATTTAATGACAGCACGGTCTGCTATTTTGTTGAACCAAGTTTTTTACTCCACAAAATGGCAGACCGCATGTTTCGCTGGTTGTATTTCAAGAGGCAAATTTATGGTTTGTTATCACTGCTCTCTACTTACAAAACACTGTGGGTGTTTTTGTGCATGAACAACTCTTGAAAAGGATAAGGAATAATTCCAAACAGCAACATGTTGAGAGATAATAGTAATAATAATATTTCAAATTTATATTGCGCCCCTTACATACAAAATGATCAAAGGCGCAGGATCTGAAGGCAATGTGCCCCTTTAGTATGATGTCTTACATTTTGACTGAATTTGTTGGGGGAAAAATTCTTGTTTTGCAGCTTCTGAAGCATTCAAGAACACTTTAGATGCACTGGAGCAGGAAGGTGTATTAGACAAAGCATGCAGTGGGAAGAATAGGTTAGTACTAATAAGGGAATAAAAGAGTGGCGACAATTCTTAAACGGCCGTTTAAAACCGGCAGGGTCGTGGCCGTGCGATAAAGGCCCGAACCGAAGGCGAGGGCCTTTAACGCACGGCCACGACCCTGCAAGGTTTTAAACGGCCGTTTAAGAACGAGTCACTACTCTTTTATTCCCATTCATAAATGCCCTTTTGTTAAAAAGCGAAAACATGTTATAGACAATCTGTGACAAATCTGCTTCGCAGTGAATTTTCGAAGTTTGTACAATTTAAAAAAATGTTTCAAACATTCTGTTTGGTGCGCGTTGGGTTGTGTGTGCGCGCGTGTAAAAATAGACTATGCGCTGGTACTAATAGCTATATATTGCGTTCCGCGTAATTAAATTGGCGTACATGAGCTTGCCGCCCAATCTGCTTGTAGCGAATTTTGCGAATTTTCAAAGTTTGTACATTTTCAAAAACGTTTTAAAAATTCTGTTTGGTGCGCATTGGGTTGTGTGTGCGTGCGTGTAAAAATAGACTACGTGCTGGTACTAATAGCTATGTTCTGTTCCGCATAATTAAATTGGCGTACATGAGCTTGCACGCCCAACACGCAAAGCCAGCCGGTTTTAAACAGCCCTAGCTATGTCTTTTCACAGCCGTTTAAACACCCCCACGTGACATGCTCTCCACCAATAGGAATAGCGAAACTGTCTGGGGTATTTATGAATGGACCATTATACCATGCTCACCAAACACCGGTGACTGCATTTGCATATTGATCTCATGGACGTGTTATACACTGGAAAAAAATGGCGACAAGAATGTCACCACTGATAGAAGCCAGATTTCAAGCTAAAATGACTGAATTCAAGCTGTATGAGTGATTTCAGTTATGAAATAGGGTCTATCTACAAGCAATAAGCTGTGGAATTGAATTTTCAAAATGGTTGGCCTTTGTTTTTCCATAATGCACCAAGATTTATTTTCTCTTTCAAAAAAATTTGTTCTCTGTTCACCATGAATTGGCCAAGCCCCTGGCCGGAAGCCATGGTGCACTCTTGGCCATAAGCCTCGACCGATAACTGCCATCGGCCGTGGTGTGCTAAAGTCTCAGATTTACCTCCCATTCTGAGAACAATGGAAAAAAGTCATGGCAGGCTATCAATCTCTAGTAATCCTGGTTTGTCAAAAGGACAAAGGACGGGAATTTAGGATTACTCATTAATCCCTAGTAAGGGAGATTTCAAGCATGAAATCCAGTATAATTTTTCCTCTTTGTATGGGGTAAGAGTAAATACACAATGAAATGTCCGGGCGTGTTATCATGTCAACCAATATTGCACGTGTGTGTTATTACATCAACTGCAAAACAGATACAGACACTTTTAGTATGGCTTTATCACGCCTCCATTCCTTTGTCCTCGAAAAATGCAATGTTTGTATACAGTATACACATCATCTGTCGTTTAGTGGTTAGGTTAGATTAGAAACTTCATTTTGATATAATGGAACAAAAGATAATTTTGTGAAATCCTAAGCTCTCGAGACCATTCTCACTCGTACAGCTATCTACCTAACCCTGAAAACGAGGCATTGGAAAAGACAATCGCAGAGATTCGTCAACAAACACAGAGATTAACACAGGAAAGTGAGAAGTGGGAGGAGCTACTACGAGGGAACACGGAGGAGGCTGAAGCTGCAGAGAGGTTAGTTACATGAGTCTTGTAGTCTAAAGTCTGAATTAACTAAAGACATGTGCCCTTTGTGTACTTCTAAAGCGCCCTCTATTGAGATCTGCCTGCCAGTATGATCTCGCTAAACGTGGATGGATTTGACATTCTTGGTAAAATACCATGACAGTTTTTTGCTGTTTTCTCAGCAAGTAGGCAATGTATTAAACTGAAACTTTTCTCATGTGACTTTTATATTATCTTTCTTTTAAATTTTGCTTATAAATCAGCATGACGTTGACAAAACCAATCTATGATCCTACCTTCAATTAATGATTGCCGTTTGACTGCAGGGTATTAGCCAACCCAGAGCCAGAGAAACCTCTCCTGAAGGCTCCTGATGGTCTCACCAAGGACCAGAAGAAAATGCTCTTTCAGCTGCCTGATCTGAGTAAGATCACAACCTTGGCACGCCAAGCATCCAACAAACTCCAACTACAGGTAGATCGTATACATACAAGCAGTCATCAAATGATGAGTTTTGCTCAGAGTGGTGATGAGTATTTGAGGAAACAGGTGGAGTTACTCGGTAAGTTGCTACAGGTGTTTTTAGTTCGCTGGTTTAAAGATGTCATCAATAATTGGTCTATGAACCTAAATATTGAAAAAGTGAATATAGGAAACTTCCTGATAAGTAACAGCCCATTAGAATGACAACTAATAATGCATCAATATCTATTTTACATTGGTGGGGGGGGGAGCAAGGGATGAACAATAAAAATGAGATAAGGGGGGAGATTGGAGAGAAGGGGCTGATTTGACCACCAGAGGTTAGAAACACAAAGGTCTGCACTATCATAAAGTTTACTTGAATAAATACCACTGCACTGAAGTCTCATGCGGCCACTGTCTGTCCATGGTCTCCCATTTTGGGTGTCAAATTGCATACGATATATGGTGCGCATCAAACCATGCGCACATTGCCAAAAATTTGAACTACACAGGGAATCTGACTCCCAAAATGGTGCAACCAATAGTGATCATGGGTGATGCTGTCAGGTGATCTTAGTCCACCAATCTGATTAGCCTTTTGCAGTCCTGATAACAGACAGAGTATTCTGTCCGAAACATTGAGTCCACCGGTTCCTTCGGAGCCACATTTACTCATAAGAGAGATTAACCTTCATGGTGTCACCGCAAACAAATTTTTACTTTATTGTCTTTCCACCATGCAAACCTTATCAATAAGTCTTATCTATTTGCACTTGTTCTTCATCAGCCAAGAAATCGATCCAAGATACCCTAGAAGACCCCAAGGATCTGGTGAGACGGGCTGCAGGAGATGCAAGTACCTCTCACTCTCAGTAAAGATTGACATCTTCCATGGGAATCTTAAACAAGGTAATAGTCAAAGGCTGGACTGGTCTAGGTTATACTGCTTTTCTACACAGCCAGGTGAAGTCGGTCATAAAGAGTTGGATCTTGACATCTAACTACATGTCACAGACAGGTTCATCTGGAACCGACCAGGAAGACTTCAGTGGTATGCAAACCTTGCCATCGGTAACATTGCAGACCACAGAACTGAGCTGGTCAAATTCACCTTATTTTGGGGAGCATTTTCAATGCATGAAAATCCCAGAAGGTGAACTTCCAATGGGAGACTATTGAGGACACTAGGTGGCAGCAGACTTACCTGGTAAATCCATTGTTCTCGGTAATGTGTGTTTTCTTGGAACTCCGTGAACAATGGAAATTTACGGGGAATCTTAAACAACTGTATACTGCTGCATAGCTAGAGATCCCACCCAGGTTACCACACAGTAGGCAGTCATGCGACTTCTGACTGGAGCCTCTTAAACAAAGATATTGAATGGGATGACAGCCAGCACAGGGCTAGATAGCTCAGATTGTAGAGCACTGGCACATTAACGGAGGTCACAGGTTCAAATCACATTCTAGTCAATTTTTCTCTGTTCACCCCGAAATTGATTTGTAATCACCCATTCAGTTTCCCTATATGGGTTAATACTTGAACTGTCATGAAGTATGATTGTTTTTTATGTTTCTGTATAATCCACTGGGAAAAAATTTCTCATGTTTTTAACGTAATCAAATGAAATAAGATTTTGGTTTTGCCCTCTCACTGATGTGTGTTTTCAAGTCCTGCACGGAAACCGAATCCCCAGGTTACTCAGGTGGAATTCGAACCCAAGACTCCCGCTTTCTAGAGCGGATGTCTTACCCACTAGACCGGCGAGTGTACCAAGTGATGAGTTGGGATATTGTAATTGCCAGTGGGTACTGCAAAGAATTAAATTGATATACATATTAAACAAGTTAGGGTTTGATTTGCTTTTGTGAGGTACATGGGAATTTTTATTTTATTTTTTTTATTTTATTGTACTTTAAATATTTTGAATCCAGAATAAGGCTTTTGTCCAAAAGTCAGATGCACCTGATGTGGTCCTTTACACCATAAGTTCATCTGAATTGTTGGTAAATCATGAATTATAACTGAGGTTAATTTTTTTTTTGAATCTAAAATAAATTTAAATGTTGCTGACATACTATTTTAGTTATGTTTCATATAAATTTTAAAACATTTATGACCAACTAGTCCAAACCATGCCTACAACGCTCTTTATTATGACAACCAAGAAAGGGTTTAAAAGGCAGTTGAGCATGGTTGCCAGTCTGACAAAGCTCCTAGCTTAGGACCGAAACGTACTGTAACTCAAAAAATATAAGAAACATCTACATTTATTTGGATAAAAAAAACTAAACCTTAAACCCACATTTTTCTTGTATGTTATCACGGAATATGTAATCACAGGAGGATATGAACTTAGGAGTGAGGTGTATTCGTACAAAGGCCAGGGCCAGTACATACTATATAGAACAGCCCCGCACACCAACAGTTTCATACATTTGTTTTCAGCTTCATCTTATCAATTCATCCATGTAACAATGTGTTCAAATGTTAGTCATATTACTAACCATAGCCTGATATACAGTGGCTCCAGCACAACAAATAGCTAGGCATAAAATCAATTGCGCCTACCAGGAAAATGTAACAGCTAATAATGTAACGTACAGACGGCTCTGCTTACTGCAGAGTTCTGTGCTTACAGTCACCATTCTCCACTTACAGGGTTAGCGCCAAATTTCTGCACTAGCTTTGTAAATGGAGAATGCACAAGCAAAAATTACTTGCTAACCTTTGAAATATGTCTATGTTAAGTGCTGAATTTCAGCTTACGGTAAGCAGAGCCATGAAATGAGAGATTTGGGAACACTAGGTGGCAGCAGACATACCGGATCAATTTCAATTGTTATAATAGTTCTGAGCTACTTTGCACATTTCCTAGAACAGTGGATTTACCTGGTAAGTCTGCTGCCATCTAGTGTCTCCCATTGGACCCTGGATGTAACTGCCCAAGTTTGTGAAGCATTGATTGCTGTTTTAGCAACTGTATGAAGTGGGACCCCAGGCCATTCAAACAATGCTTAAGCCGTGTTTGGATTACTGGCTTTGGATGTGACTATCGCTGAAAACTCCCATTCTTCAGCACTGTCAGTGCAGCCATCGATCATAGCCATAGCCAAAGTCACTTGATTTGGATGTGGCCTTAGTTTAATTTTCTTTTGACAAAACTACAGCAGTGAACCATTCATCCTGTTTAATGTAACATGGTATATAATTGCTGTTTACCAGTTTCAGCTAAGCAATAACTGTCTATGATTAGCAAGTTTTAACACCTTAGCCCGTGGGAATCCAGTTAACAGAGTATGAAATGATGAATTCCACATATTAAGCAGATAACAGAAAACAAATCAAGCATTAAAACATATACTCTGTGTGTCTTGCAAACTGTCTAAAAACCAACATTGTTTAAACCACATTTTCTGCGGCTAACAGTTTTAAATGACACAAACAGTTCTGTGAAATCATCCCGTTCGGATGTAATTACTGTGCTTGCATTTTGTTCTCCCAGTACTAGCAAAGTCCTATTGCTGGAAAGTAGACCCATGTGTCTCCTTTCTTTTGAAATGTGTGGTTCATATGCTCCATATTATCCTGAATAAAATTGAAAATGGTTTGATCAGGAATCAGTCATGGAAAAAACAAAGCTTCTGGATGCTTTTGATCTTGACTTAGGAAAAACAAATTAGTGACGATTTTGTATTACTCAATTATGATGATAGTCATCAACAAATTTAATATTTCCTGTGGATCATTTGTTTGTTGAAAGAAATATGTTGTCTTGAAAGATCGTGTATATAAATTGCATTACCCACTCAATTCCCCTGCCAATATTATCGAGACTCATGTAGTATGACAATTGAATAATGAACGCTTTGTTACTAATTATGCATGACACAAGTTGTTCAGGTTAGGAAGTTGCCCAATTAAATTCTTTAGTATTAGGAAATCCTCCAGTTTTTAGTTGACAACATTCTCAGCTATTCGTTTGGTAAAAAGGCAAAAAACATTTGTGGTTTTCTAACGTTCATGGCAACGTCTGCGCTCAGTGGAACTGATTATGTCAGTGCAAAAATCACACATTCGATGTTAATGTGGTGGCACACAGCCAAGATGGTGCCATTCATTTTTTAGTTCCTTCTTTTTTACCCTTTCATACAAATCTTCGACCAGCTTTACAAAAGTTGAAGTCAGTTTTAAGTCATGCAGGTGTATACAAGGAAAGGGTTATTAAAAAGTCTGGCATGCACATGAGCTGGTGAATATGGAAACAGTGACGCTCATCAGATGGTCTCTGGGAAATGGTCTCTGGTGTGCAGAGTACTCAAACCACTCATCAACCACCGCGGAGGTCTATTTTGATGTAAATTCCTGCACCATTTTGATTGCTTAATACTGACGCTAAGTTATTAAGCTGACAGTGGATGCTAAGCTTCTTGCTAGCAACCACTTAATCACTGAAATGTAGCTACTATTGTTATTAGGAACAGATAATTTCAGATTAGCTTTTCTTGTCATTTAGGCGTCTGACAAGATGACGGGTATGTAGATAAGTGAAGTGACATCATCTGCAACAGTTGCTGCTGATTGGATCAAAAGATTACATTGACATTTCTTTTGTTGTGACAACATTTTCAAACATAAGGAAAAAGCAGACTCCCGTTGTGATATTTACTGAGTGTATCGTGAGTTGATTGATTGAATGTACTTTCTAATGTACTCTTTAAAGGTACATGTATATGATAGATGGAAGAGAACATTCAATCCAATCATGTTGTTTTCTATAGACCAACCATCCAACTTAGGAAAGTTAATAGGCAGCCTTTTAATTTTTTAAAAGGTAAGATCATGGCCATACTTTGGTAAGGACCCCGCAAAAATGTGTCTAACTTCTATCTGTAGCCCTCCGTCAAAAAAAATTGCATTTGATTTAAGTTTCCATGGTGTCTGTTTGTAAATGCTACAGCAAGAGATGCGGTTGGTACCTGATGTCACCTCCCTTAATGTGGATGCATTCCACATTCTTGATGAAAATACTGTGACAGTTTTTGCTGTTTGCTTAACAAGTAGACACTGCATTCATCTGAAACTTTCACGGGTGAATTTTTTGTATCTTTCTCATTAATTTGCCTATAAAAACCAATATATGACTTTAACTGCACAAACAAATCTTAAACTGTCGGAGTTTTCAGTTTGAATTGAAGCATATTTTAAAATGCGAATATCTCAAAATGTTGCTTTAATGCACGTTGACTTGCTCGTCTGTTTGTGAAAACGGTGACAGATTTTCTCAACAAACATTACATTAACTTTTGCAGAAATTAAAATGAGCGCATACAGGTATGAGCATGCACAAAACCTCTGACAATAAGGTTTTAAATGGTATCCTTTGTTTTCACTAAAATATGACTAAAATATGACCTAATGAGATGAAATTTTCACAGGTTGGTTGTATGGTGTGTTTATTGAAAACTAGAAATGAATTCACTGTTCTTAAAACCAGTAATATACCTTTAGGAGCATAGCCCAATTGCATAGAGTTGTTTCAGCACAAAAAGTAGCTAAGCAAAATTTAATCATGACTACCAGAATTAGGTTACCAGCCAAATCACGTGTACCATTTGTGACTGGTATCCTGCTCATTTTTGCTAAGTAGGAAGTTGTTAAGCAAATATTTCTGCTAGGGCAGCTCTATGAAATTTGGCCCAGTGGTATACACTAACATTCAGTTAACTTGAGCTCTTTGTTTACCATTTTCAAATTCAAATTTACTTTGATTTGTTTTAATGTGTTGTTTACCATTGCATGACTATTTGTTTCATTTTATACATGAATCACAACTTATTCTTAGTCATCAAGAAATGACAGATTTCATCCATAATGTGATGCTCCATGCCAAAACCAGGCACTTCCTGCCAAAACTCAAAACTGGGTTTATTTACTCGTCAGTGGGAGGTGCTATTTGGCAGCAGACTTACCAGGTAGATTCATTGTGCTCAGAAGTGTGCGCAACTCAGAATTTGTAAACAACGGAAAATTACCTGGTATATCTGCTGCCACCTAGTGCTTAAAGCTCCCCATTAGATGAGGGTAAGTCATTGCGTCACACGCGTGTATATTTGCTGAACGCCCAAAGCTGGCATACATTCATGTGTAATTTGACCCAAAATAACCCATTTCATCGTTCAAAAGCACTTCTTGTGAGAGGAAATTTTAATTCTGAGAAGACCTTGGTCTTTGGGAACGTATGTAAGAGCCAAGTCCAGTTATTAAACTTTCCTTGCATAAGTTATCAAAGAAAACCAGCGAAATGTATTTCCTATGGGCTTCTGGTTGTGGTTTACAGTGAAATTACATCACGCTTACAGACAGGAGTATGGTGTGTTAGGCAAGTGTAGCTTAACATGTACAAATGTTGAAGACATCATACCACATTGAAATCATGGTTGATGTTTTGGATCCTGTGAAGTGCCTGAAATTTGGTATTGGGCGCCACATAGTTATTATCTGTGGTTGGAAAATGTTTATACACCATTCACTTTTAACCTCTCCCTCACTGTTCTAAAAAAACAAAACCAGCAGTTTGGCATGATTATTCTACTAATCCATAAATATTAACCTTTAATATTTTGCAATTTTTGATTTGTTGGTGAAATAGAGACATTTACATTGACAAATTATTGAAATTAAAATGTATCCATCATTGTATGATTTTAAGTCTGTTTTGGGTCATTCTTTCAGTTTACTGTTGTTGTTTATCATATTGCCACCATCAATTTCCATGTGTTTAAGGTAAAAACTGAATATTTACATTTGAAAGAACTACACTTTTTTCCCTCTCTGCCTCATTTTGATTATATTGATTTGAAAAACAAGATTGGCGGCTTTTGACCCAACTCACCTGGGCCCAATTTCATGGCTCTGCTTTCTGCCAAATTCTACGCTAGCGATCGCTTACTGCCAAATTCTACGCTAGCGATCGCTTACTGCCAAATTCTACGCTAGCGATCACTATTCCCCGCTTGCTGTGCCAGGGCCGAATTTCTGCGCTAGCTGTGTAAGCGAAGAATGCTCCAGTATTGTGGAGTAGGCACGCGCACAAGCGAAAATTCTCTGCTAACCTGTGAAATACGCTTGACGTAAGCAAAGCATTCCCTGCATCTGTAAGCACCGATTCTTTGCTTAAGGTAAGCAGAGCCATGAAATTGGGTCCAGACATCATCATCACAATAATTTGGTTGCGCCATTTTGGGAGTCGTGTTCCTGTGTGTTATACAGTGTAGTGCGAATTATTGGCCTTGCTGTGAATTCATCCTTAGCATAATTTGTGCTTTCAATTTGGCTCCTAATAGTGAGCGTGGCAGAGTATGTGACGTAGGTGGCTAACTACTGGTTGGCAAAACTTGCCTGTAAAGTCATCCTTTCTTTTGCAATGTAGCAGCCACAATTTTGTAGTGGTTGGCAAAAGTACTGGTGGACTTCATTGCCAAAAAACTCTATAATTTATCATTTTATAGCATAAGAATACAAAGAAGTTCTCCATATCACTCATAAACCAATTGTTTGTTTGTTTAGATGATCTTTCCGTCAAGGGAACTTGGCAAACTCCCACAAGGGGATATAAACACCAAGCTGGCAACAGCAAATCTCTCTCATACAAACATTGGTTTAACGTCTATGATTATGAATTGCACAAATCAAGAAATTGTGATTCAGTAACTAGACGACAATACCTATACTAGTCATTGTGAAATCATGCGGTTAGCTTGGTAGGATCAGAACCCACAACCTTGTGATTGCAAGTCCTGCAGTCTAACCACTGGACGACGGCGATACACCAAAACAAAAAGTATCCATGTTCCTTTTGAAAAAAAAATTACTTAAAAGTATTTTATTACAAAATGGCAAACTTGTGCCAACCCAGTTACATACACTTTGTGATACTCGGCCAGGCCGCTCGTACAAAATGGTAGTCAGGTGTAGACTCTTCTGATTTTAATAACAGTTTTGTCAGTAAATTCAATGTGTTTTTCTAATATTTATTATCATGCACTGGTGACTTCCCAGAGTTTGCCAACTGCTGTTGTGGGTACAACTGTGATGGTGCAGAATACATGTGTATAAAGCCATTGTTTTTGTGCATCCAAAACTGACAACAGAGGGCGCTCTTCCACTACCTTATAATCCAGCTTGGCTGGGCTGCTTAGTTCCGCTTTGTAACTAGTGACAACAGTATATTTATCGATTATCATCAACAATGGCAGTATTTATTATTTTTGACGTGCTCCTAAAAAATAAAGGGGAATTTGCCAAATGCTTTTGACATGTGTGACCCAACCCTTTAATAAATTTAAAGCTCATGACCATTTCAGGTTTCAATAGATTTAAGTGACAATTGCAAAATGAGTGCTTGGAAATTTCTGAAATATTATTGACGACTGGAAGAGTGCACATCATGTCCATCCTCTAATTAAAATAATTAACATTTTGTCATATTGAATGGTCAATGGTTTATGTGTTTGCTGAGATTCATAATATTAAGTTGCGTGCTTAAATCTCTGTTTGGCAAATGGACATACGACATAAGGACTAATGGAAGTCTTTCAGAACACAAGGTGGCAGCAGATTTACAGGGGCGCATTTGGGCAACCGGAAACCTGAACTGTGATCATTGGTTAAGTGTTTTGTCAAGTTTTGTGCTGCAGTGACAAGGCTGTTCTTCCCAAACCCCAGCTGGGCTTTTGGCGTTGTAAGTCTTGGTTTGCAGATTGCAGATTTTACAAGCTGCAAAAGGTGGTTGCTGAACTTACATTGCTGCCTAACAATCCGATAATGTTAACATAATTCTAAAGACTAACTTCCATTATGTGAAGATGCCTAAAGGCTGTACATTGATTTGACAGCATGAATTTTCACTGAAATGTACATTCATCACAAAATGTTTCTCGTTACGGACCCGTTTTAAGGTAGCTCGTGGAAATTGTTTCGATATTGAGCTCTATGCCAGAAATTTGTTTTTGGTCAGGGTTGCAAAAACACGTAATTTGTTGTGTCAAAAATATGATTAAAAAAAAATGGTGGACTGTGTTAGGTCACAAAGTAAAAGAAAAAACACACCATTTCGAGGGATTTTTGTGTGAATCATTATGTTCTACTTTTACAACATCTGTCCAACAATGTTCATTTCATGACAAAAGCATTTATAACCCTAAGCACCCAATCCAAAGGCAATGTGTCCCTCTAAAAAGAAAAGGTCTTCAAAGTTTCTTCTTCTGTAACATTTTTTGTCTATTGGCAAGATGTGGACATTCTGTCTCATCTACACCCACTTCTTTTTTATTCACCAATTTCTTTACATCTCTCTTTCCTTTGCTCCATGGAGGGGAAAATTTGTTTTCTCCCCACTCTGGAAAAAAAAAACCTCCTTAAAGTAAAACTCTTTTAACTGTGTAGACACTTTTCTCTTGACCAAGGCGAGTGTTGGTTAAGCGCAATTTATTTGGGTATCCGTGTGTACGCACACTATCAAAGCTAGCCATCAACTAGCAAGTAATCAACTGAAGATAAAACAACCACAAAAAACGGTGCCCTCACAGCATACACTTGGTCAATTATTAATTAGAGACTGTGTACATAGACCCTTCAATTCAATTGGATAATGTTTACTTCCATTCTGTCTCCTGTACATAGTATTTTTTTATTCTGATTGCCTTGAGTGCTTTTCCTTGCTCATTTGCCCTTAAGTGGTTGGCAGCCAATACACTCGCAGTTACTCATTAACCCTACATCAAGATTTTAATTGAACATATTCCAATATTGACTACTTCTTTTCTTTCTCACCCCCCCCCCCCCCACCCAGTCCACCACATATGTTTGTTTGATTGTTCCTTAACATGAGTATTAAAAGCAGGACCAAACTGCATTGCTGGCTCGGCAAGCACATATCCCAACAGTTAGTTTTGTTAAGTGCTCATTAATAAACAACCTTAAATGCTTTGGGGTTACTCATTAAATAGGGCAAGCTCCAACATTACCTGAGACAGTAGACGATGTTTGCTCTTCAATTTTGGAATTTTCTCTTCTTTCTTTCCCCCCTCGAACCTCGCCAACTCTAGTCCTCTTTAACCTCCCTATCTCTTTCCCACCAACGTTCAAAGTCTCGGACGTAAGTGTAGTTTTGATTGATGACACCCCTAAATGGAGACTCTAGCATTAGACGGTCTCTTAGAAAGAAAGATAGAAAGACAGAAGGAATAAAAAAATCCTTCTTCCATTTTGGGATCATATGTCAAGGAGCCAGGAACACCACTCAGAGCGTTTTAAAAAATTAAGTTGACCCTTTCACTTCTAAGATGTCCTCCCGAAGCACAAAAAAATTAATTTGATAAAATCAAAATCACTTAAACCTGACCGTTGAAAATCTTCACATTTTCCCATCATCGTCAATTTAAAATTATTCATTTTCCTTTCTGTCTTTTCCTTCTATGACAATTTTTCTTTCAGAAAAAACAAATTGCAACCTTAAGATCAAATGAAAGAATTTATTTTGACTAATGTTAGTGAAGTAAAGTGCTACAATGTATATACACCATTGGTAAAATATACCTTTATGTGTTGGTTGTGTTGAAGAGGTCAGAGATGGTAAAATAATCCATCTCCTGTCATAGATACATTCTAAAGAAAACGGTTTTAAATAAATTTGAATTTATATGAATTATTAGGAAATTGATCATTTCCTTGTGATCAATGCAAACTTCACTCCCTTTTTTAAAATATCAATCTTCTCACACAAAGTGGCGGATCAAATCTAGATATTTTGTTTCTAAGTCACAATTGGGAATGTATACACACTCTTATATGTTGACAGATGACTTCTCTTTGGTCTCCCATTATTCAGACCATTGTTTTCCAGCTACCCCCCCCCCCCCCCCCCCCCGTTGGTTTTGTACACAAAATCAAATGAAGAATTGTGGAGGTTTGCTTAACCACCCACTAGAGAGATTTCTTTGGTTAAAGTCTTCAGTGTCAACGATTAGACAGACTCGGACAGTTTTACAATATCACGTGTTTGAGGAACATCATTGTTGCCTCCTTATAATCTCATTGTTTTTGGACTTGGGTAAACTCCATTTGTTTTTTATTTAACTGGCTTCCAGAAACTGTCAAGAATGTGGACAGCAATTAGTGAGGCTTATTAAACTCTTTTCTGTAAAATGTTTTTGAGTGATAACCCTTTGAGTTATAGTAACCCTTTGAGTTATAGTAACCCTTTGAGTTATAGTAACCCTTTGAGTTATAGTAACCCTTTGGGTTATACTAACTCTTTGAATTATAGTAACCCTTTGAGTTATAGTAACCCTTTGGGTTATACTAACTCTTTGAGTTATAGTAACCCTTTGAGTTATAGTAACCTTTTGAGTTATACTAACTCTTTGAGTTATAGTAACCCTTTGAGTTATAGTAACCCTTTGAGCTATACTAACTCTTTGACTGAGTTATAATAACCTTTTGAGGGGGTACATTTTTAAAGTTATAGTAACCCTTTGAGTTAAAGTACTAGTAATTTGTTTTAGTTATAGTAACCCTTTGAGTTATAGTTACTATAACTCAAAGGAGTTACTATAAGCGCTTATATAACTCAAAAATAATAAGACAAAGGGAATGATTGAACCAGTTGATACAAATAAAGTAATTGTCATGCTGTATCAAAGCAAATAGTAAACAGGTACTGTTTCATTCAGAAAGGTTAGTTTATGACATATTAATTTCCAACACGATTTTTCCAACCTACCAAATAAGTGAGGTATTTCCCTTTAAGGACCATTTTTGTCTAAAACTTCTCCGCTGAATTCCTGAGAAATCCTTGTCCAACTGGGGATAGGAAATGTACATCCTTATCAGTTATAACAGTTGTAGTATCAATTCTTGGATAATCTTCACACTTTACTGTCAGGCCTGGCAACTCAAAAGGAGGATTTATCCATCGAAGCATGAGACTTTACCCAGCATCAATGTAATTATATTCCCAAATTGACAAGCCGTCACTCACAATTAATGTTCATGTTTACTGTCATATTAAAAGAAAGGTTCGCTGTATCTACCCTTAGAGACCCGAGTACGTTGTCCAAGGCCAAATCCCCACAGACTGCGAGCGGACGGAGAGGGGGGGGGGGTGTTGCTCATCCTTATGGGAGATTGAACCGTAAAGAGATTTACATTTACTGAGTACAGAATTAAGGAAGATCAATTATTGACTTTCCGCTTTTTTTGTAATATTGTTTGGGAGTTTCTGCTGTAATTAGAATTGGCAGGCAACGCCACCATGCAGAAGGTATCCTGTCTCCAGTGCTGATCTTACTTTTCTTTTGTTCAAAAAAGTCCAGTGTTTTGTGATTTTGTACCACGAGCAGCGTTGTTTTTAATTTTAGCATTGGAAACTAATTAGGCTCTGTTTGTTTTGCAAAAAAAGCACATCCTGGCTGATATTTATATCTGCAAGTTGAAAGGGTTTCAATATAACGCTTATTTTGCATTGTTTATTGGGTCAAAACCATGAAGGAAATAACCTTCACTTCACCTGTGTAAGGCTTTGCACACTTCATCATGGCACACTTCATCATTGTCTTTTACATTGTTGAGAGCAAGAAGAGATCCATCAAATTGTTGAAGTTGGTTTCTTGTTGCCTTGAGTAATTTCCATGTGATTTCGTTTGGAAGAATAGTGTGGTGGTTTTTTTTTACGATGGTTCCTGTTGCCTATATGCAGAATTGCTTTGGACTGTTTGGTCTTTGTTCCCCCTGACATTATTCCAAATCCCATCTTCATTCCCATGGACCTGCTGTTTCTTGGCAGATTAAATCAAAGGAAATTTCATGTGGTTTATCTAGAAGACAAATGACATTCAAGTCTCCTGTTATGGTAAAAACATACTCTACACCCATGCAGATCAAAATGTCTTTAAACTACGTCAATTTTTTGCAAGGTGTGGAATATTTCAGGATCATGAGAAATATATATTTGTATATATTTTTCTCTCGCATTGTCCATCCTTTTGTCCTCACTGCCTTACTCTGACTGGTTCTTAGCCACCCCATTGTTTGTAAATTAATAACTTTGGCTACAATTTTCCTGCTTTTTCTGGATGCCTTCCCATAATTCTTTGCTCCTTTTTTTACTATAAATGGATATGTTTTTTGTGTGTGCTTGTTTGTGCCTATGACGAAGGTCCGGTTTGGATAGAAAGCTAAGACCATCTCTCCTACAAGTTTTTTAGTATGCTTTAAGATCAGTGCCCAATGTCATGGTGCTGTTTACTGCAGAATTCTGCTCTTACAGCCCTTAGAATAAAAGTTGTGCTGTGAAATTTGGCCCTGTTTAAAATAATGGAGATAGTTACGTGGACCTTCATTTTGTAGAAAGAAAACGGGTTCAATGATGAGAAGGTAAACTTAGTACAATAAAAATAAAACAAGACATTTATAAAACGCATAATGCAGGAGCCTCTATGCGCAACACATAACATAAAACAATGAAATGAAAGATATATAGCCATTAATACAAAAATAAAGAACAAACAGATGAGTCTTTAAAAGTCCCTTGAAAATAATAATAAACTCAAATCTTAGCATTGAGAATTTCTTAGAATGTTGTGACAGTGGAAGGTAATACTCAGACAGTTATCTGGTTCACCTAATTTTTGTAAATGAAGAGAAAAACAGAATGAGCCCCATGGGAAATCTGCATAACAATTGGTCTCGCAGTTTTACGTGATGACTCTTTAAACAACCCATTATCGAAATTATCGCCGCTTCAAGTTGAAACAGTAACCGCTTTCTAGCGCCGGTCTCGTTTCCATTTTGCTACAGTTGCATTGTTTATCCGAGCCATTGTGTGCGTTCTTACGCAAACATAACTTACTCTATCCCCCCCCCAAGCACTTCACAGCGCGCATGGCTTGTTGGAGTGAAAAGAATTCTCTAAAAGGCAGGGAGACCATTAGATTGTTCTCGTCTGTCAATCATTGACCAAATGAGCCGCGTACACAGATTTCATTATAATCTTTTTGGCTAATACTATTGACATTTATTATTATCAGTATTCAAGTAATATTGGCAGAGACCGTGGCGCTACGGTTCACAAATTACATGCCGCTGTGAATCTTCAGTGAAAATAGTGACATTTTTATTGGAAGGAGGAGACCTCTCAAATCGATTTTCAGACTAGTCTGACTAACAAACCAGAGAAGACGGAAACAAATAAATAAAACTCAAGAGCTTCTTTCAGGCAAGGAATGATATCTTGAGACTCAGGTGACTACTTGGGGCGATTTTTTTTTAGGAAGCGATGAACAAACCCATCCAGGGAGACAAATTTAAGGCTAACTTTGAAAGAAAGGGAGTGGTGACTTGAAGTGGATGGTAGTTTGTTGGATTTGTCATGTTTTCTCCAATGTTCCGGTTGAAAGAACTGAAATATTTAGGTGCTCTGTTTTGCGATAAACATAAATTATTCCTGGTAAATTGTCATGATTACAAAAGTTACACATTGAATGGATCATTCCTTTCAGTGAAGACAGGAACACTCCTGACATTGTCAGATTATTTTGTGTAAATTTATAAATATTCCCTTTTGGTTCATTACTTCAAATTTATAAGCAGCTAAACAAAATTATCGCTTTCTTTGCTACCCCCCCCCAAGTACATAAATACACCAAAAATGAATTTTCATTTGATTGAATGGAGGTTTGGTGTATAACAATATACACCAACCCTTTTTATAACTTTGCTTGACAAACCACTTTACACAATACCATTGTTTATTTTAACCACCCTTACAGCTTTTTTTTTCTTCGATACATTTGAAATTGGCTATTGAATAGCTGTAACCATTTCTTTGTCCCTCAAGTGCTACCCCCTGAAATAAATAAATAAAATAAAATAAATGAATAAATTAATAAATGTACCAAAAATGATAACACTTAATTGATAGAAACATATAAAAAAACCCAATACAAATAAAGTAAATAAATAAGTAAATAATAACACTTTAAAAACACATACAAGAAATGAATAAACAAATAATAAAACATAAATAGATAAACAAATAAATAAATAAATAAATAAATAAATAAGTAAAAGCCTTTAATGATATATAAATAAATGTTGTTTTTAGTGATGTAATAATAATTTACTAAAAATATTCCTTGTTTTTTTAAAAGTAACAGCATTCCCATCAAAAGAAAAAACATATCTTATGCTCATACTTGTTTCGTTCTTAACACCTTACAACTCATTCTTGACTTCCATCCAACAAAACTCATCACTAACTTGAATATCGCCCTCTACTGTCCAATGGAGGCCATTTTATGTATTTTGTATTTTATTTTTTTATCTTTATGACTCGTGGCCAGAACAAAACAAAGCCATACAAGAGAAACAAACTGGTCAATCACTGTCATATGTATAGAGTGGTAAAACCCTCAATCATTTTATCCTCAATGGAAATGACTTCTAAAAGATGGATGATCTGTTGCCGGTGACGGCTTGTTCAGTAAGGGTTTGTTTGTTGATGATTTTTAGCTGTTTCAATTTAATAGTTTCTGGCAGTGAACAGAGGTGGATACCTGGTGAAGTTAACTGAAAGAACTGAAAGGTGTGATACATCATTGGTTTTAAGAAGAGTACATTCATTCTTACCAGTTTTCAATAAACTCTCGACTGTGCAACGAACCTGTGAGTTTTTCATCAAATGCGGTGGTCACGCTTTTGACTTAGAAATTGAAAATGGTTTAGAATTTGGTGTTATAAAGGCATCCTTAACGAAACCTAGTGTTTGGTCATAGGTTTCTTGCACATTTTATACAGTTTTTCAGGGGGACATAAAGTTTATCTTTAAAAGCTTCGATAATTGTTTCAATTTTTACAAATAAGGCATCTTGCCATAATAATGATTGCTACTGAATTGAGACAACCCTGAACCTCTGAACTCAGTTGGTTTATATCAAGGCTTTGTGATGAAGAATTGATGGTAACTGACTGATTTTTCTTGATACCCAAAACCTTGAAAAATAAAGATGATTCACCACAAACAGGATAGAATGGGTAGCCTTTTAAACTCCATTAAAACTAAACGATTTGATCAAATGTACTGTTCCTAAAGGTAATTGTTAAACTAAGTTTGAAGAGTGGAAATTCAGGTTGGCTGAGGTATTTCTTTCCTGCCTGTTACTTGTGGACGTTGGTTCGAATCCTGCTTCGGACTGGAGCCTTGCATGCTGATTGAGTGTTCAGTCCCTACCTGATTGCATGGGTTTTCCTTGTTGGGGGGTTTCCTCCCACATCTAAAACTGACTCTTCTTCGTAGGTATCTTCAGGCCTATGGGTTACAGTGCAAGGCGCATTTGAAGGTTCCTTTAGTTTCATTGCTATAATTATGGATAATGATAATAATATTACAAATCTTTAAAATATATTGTCTGTCTGAAGACATGTTGCTTTAATTTTCCGAGATAATTCAGAAATAAGAAGTTTAGGGTAGGGATCTAACAAGAATTGTGTCTCTTTCAGGAAATGTTTAGGCCTTGTCACACAGGGCAATTTTTCAGGTAACTTGGAGGCTACCACCTCAGGCACACTTTAGCAGCACAAGCGACAATTTTTTTCTGTAACTCACTATCCACAAGAAAATAATGAGTTAACTGAAATATGAATGACAGAATGAGTGTTCTTATCAGAGATTGCCTGGAACTTGTTGCCTGTAAATTGCCTTGTAACATGGCCTTATGTGATGCTGCGTCACTGTTTTATTTGTATTTTTTAGATTTGATTAACTCCCAACCTGTAGTTTTCAATAAACAAAACATACAACCAGCCTGTGAAAATGTCATCATTAGGTTGTCGTGTTTCAGTGAACCAACAAAAAAACAGTTAGCACTTTTTTCAGGGATTTTGTGCATGTATATCAGGCTTATTTTGATTGCGGCAATCAAAATAAGCAACAAACATTTTTTGGGGGTCCAACAATTTACCTTATGCACATGATGTCATTTGAGCTGGGCGCCCTCGGCTAGAGGTCAAAAGAAGGTTGCAGATTGACCCACCCTGTGCACTGTGCAAACCCTCACCCATTCCAGGACTAAACCCAACCTCTCATTGTTTGGTAACATTTTTCTATTGAATAACTTGACATCAACACCCAAGGTGGTTGAGAAACCTGATCTGATAGCAATTTTATGTCTGTGCATTACCATTGTTTCATCACTGTTTTACCTCTAAGAATGTGGCATGATTATGTCAATGCTGAGATGCTTTGCTGAGATGTAGAACAAAGAGCCATTCCAATAGTTTTATTTCAGGTACTGCATCTCTTTGGAACTCCTTGCCTGGTGCATGTTTCCCTCCATCTTACAACCTAGACTGTTTTAACCGGAATATCAATTCCTACCTTCAGCTCTCCTGAATAACTCAAGTTATTGTCATCTTAAATAGTTTCTTCGTGTAGCCCCTTGTCAACAGAGGTTTTTTTTAGCCTGTTTGGGCGAATTGCATAAAAAGAAAGTTTTTAATTGCATAAAGGTCCTTTTTTTTCTCTTGACTGTGACAGAAGCATTTTTATGGGGGATTGAAACTGAGATGATTTATAATTGGTTGGCTTTTAAAACAAAACTGACCCCCCACCAAAAATATTATTATAACAATAATAACTACACAAATGGAAGACCCCAAGTGTCAGATATTTATTTTGTGTAATACAAGTCTCTTACTCTTAGTACCTTGCCCAATTCAGAATGAAACCAGTCTCTCATCCTTTCGCACAGTTTCTCTATTGATATCAGTTCAATTCAACTCAATTCAACTCAACAACTGTATTCATCCTAAAAATAGGCAATTACAAAAGATTTGGCAGCTCCATAATAAAAACAGTAAAACAAAAATTCCCTAAATTTTCCGAATCATTACCCAATGCTGGTCTGACATCAATCTTATATCTCCATCTTTTGTTTCCCTTCCAATGGTTCTACCCATGATTGATACAAATGGGTTGATTTTGCTGTAATTGGGAAGAAAAACGTCAGCTGTAATTGCTTTTTGGATAATTAATTGATGAACAAACCTTTTAAAATTCAGATGACATACTTTAGTTTGATGACCAAGTTTTATATGCAAGGTTAAGTGGTCTTATCACATTGAAAAGCGTTTTAATAGACTATAAATTAGTCTTTGATTTATCTGATCGTTTGTCAAGTGGAAAACTGCAAGGGTTTTACTAAAGATTCTACTAAAACATTCAGGGTGTGTTGCAATTATTGTCAAATTAGATAAAATGACTGTAATGAATATTTAACACTGACTGTAATCACCAATTTAAAAAAGGAGTTTAATTCATTTGTTATTTATTTGCTGCTACATTTTAACAAAGTAACCTCTTGGGTTAAAAACTACTTTCTGTGGGGCCAATAAAATTTGATGAACACTAAACAAAAGTAATAAATAAATCAATGAAATTAACAAAATAAATTAAACTTAATTAAAAACTATGTTAATTATCAATCATTGGATGAATTTTTTAAATGCCCAATTTACATGAAGGCCTATGACGACCACAATCTAAACACATAAGAATAAGTGTTAATGATCAGTAACTTTTACATTTTTGAAAATATTATTGAAAAATGTATCATTAGAACAACATTTTATTATTAATATTGTTATAATTATTATTTTATTTGCCAAAACAGTACATAACAAAATACAAGACAATGTACCCAGAGATGGGCGAGGGACAGCAAAAGCAAATACATACTATGATCCGTAGATCTGTTGCCCCACATCTGGGGTACACAAGGATATAAATAAAGATAAACATTATTGTACACAAACCAATAATAAAAGCAGATAATTATACAAAACCAAAAATAAATAACTAGTAATAAAAAAATAAAAAAATTAAATACATAAATAAATACAATATATACAATATATACAATATTGCACAAGCGAATGGGTTAAAGCAGACAATTGAAAGGGTGGACCACAAAAGTAAATGCCCCAGCCGTTGGCCATATACACAGCAAGAAGAAAGAGACACCTCCCTAAAGCTGCTGACAGTGGGGGATAAAAACCACAAATCCCAACACTAGCCACACTCCCCTCCGCAGAGAAAAAAACCCCATATATATACAAAATATAGGATATAGTTAAAAAAAAGAGTAAAATTAAAATACAGACAGCAAGCCCTGCCCACCCAGATAAAAATAATAAAAACTATTCAAGTAGATTCACGAGATTGGCAGAGAGAATATGTGAGTGAATTGAGGAAGCTGTGGAAAGGCAACAACAACAACAATTTGCTAAATAATGAAAAAGTAACCACACATGACAATTATTTTGGGGTTCAAATCCCACCTGTGTTTTTCCATTCATTCATTCATTCATTCGTTGTTGGTTTATTCATTCAAAATATCACATGGCAGCCAAGGGCTGAATTGCGAACATTTTGTCCATCGAGTCAAAAAAAAAAAGGTAAAAGGAAAGCTACCGTATATAGTCAAAAGGAGTCAAAACAGAAGAAAAAAATCAGTAAACTAGACACAAATGAAGAGAAAATTAATACCCCACAGGACTTGGAAAGCACTGAGTATACCGCACTTATCACACATTGGTGTAAGGATAAGAAAATATATACACACTGTATATGTTGTTTATACCCGATGCAATTATTGTAGTTAAATTATTGCAATTATTGAAAAATTAAACTTTAACAATACATGGTAAATGAAAATGCTATAATCTAAACAAAATTTGTAGACAGTTTGTTCTTATTAGTTATTTGTATTATTAGTATTAATGGTTTGTTCTATTTTTTACTATTGATTGTTTTTGAACAATGTCATCAACCTGAGCATTGAACTAAAGAAAGATCATCAACACATAAATGAGACTAAAATCTAGACTACAACAACCTGCGAACGATAACTCAACTCAAAGCCACATCTGTCAGTGAATAATTTGAAGTATCAAATAGCAATTCAAAAAGATAAATTGGTGTTTTCTATTTCACAGGCCACTTTGATATTTTATCCTCTTGAAGGTCAACACAACGTTTACATCACTCCTTTGTCATCAACGTCTCCCCATCAAAGACAGAAAATGAGTCCAGGTAAGAAACCAAAATTGTCAGATTTGAAATACTCAGGAATATTATTGTCCCCTTGGATTTAAGTCACAGGTTTCATCTCCCTAAAGGTTATGCTCAATCCCTCCCTCAGGAAGAACAACCCGATCCTCTTTTAGCTCCTTAAAAACATTTGTCATCAGAATGGATCCGTTTCTTAATTTGAAAATTGCACGATAATATCCCCAATCCGTCCTTGGTAATCCAGTGCTTTTCTTCGCCAATTTCGGCTGCCGTGAGCCGAGAGATGTGATTTACTCCCTCCCAACCCTGACCAGATCTGTCGAGCTGTTTGTCGTGGGCTGTCAAGAGCAATTTTGCGGCCTGGTTACTGGCTTTGACAGAGGAGGGCTGCCTGCCCAGTGGATTAACAGGTCTGGGATATGAACAGGGTTTTGTGATGAGTTCTATCAACGTAAGGCTTGAGTTATTGTGTGCCGCCTTGTTGTCATCTCGTCTACTCGGGCCTCCCTGAAATTTGAGTTTTGCTGTGCTGGATGATATTCCAGACAAACTAATTGGTTTTGTGAACAGCAAAGAAATGATTTTCATTTAGTCTGCTTGGGTATACCCTCTATAGACAGTCGGTATAATAGGCACTATGTCAGGAAATACTAAGAGATGGTCAGTGTTTGCTGATACTGGTTTTATCAAACAAAATGTTGCATGTTTCTTAAAATGTAAGTTGAATGGTTTGAAAGACCTAATTGTTTCATTCATTTAAACGCGTTTGCAGCTTTTGGTTGTCAAATGAAAAGCATTTTGTGTAAACAAATTTAATTTTCATACGCTGGGAGGATTAGAACAACTCTGCTGTTCAGAATTGCATCCAACAATTTTTTTTACTGTGTGATTTATGTACAGATAGGCTACAGCACCAATCTTGGGTATACTCACGGGCTATTTATTTACGGGCTACTAACAACAGAATGAAAACCAATAGTGTAAAAAAAAAATTGTTTGTTTGTTTCTATTAATCACAAGGATTTCTTTGTAACAAAAGATGTTTCTATGATGAGGACAATTTAGGAATTAAAGGGAAAATTACACCAATCTTTAATGGGATGTTTGGGGAAAAAATATTGTGGATTTAGAAAGATGTGAGCTTAGGATTTAAGACATCCATGAGTAATTTACCAACTTGTAAACATTTTTTATTTATTTATTTTAAATTTTATTCAAATGTGACGTTTGTAGGATGAAAATGTACATGTACATGTACATGACAATCTCTTATGGCTATGAGTTGTGGTGGTTCGAAAAAAAAACACAGTGGTGAAACAATTCAGCATTTTGATCAGTATGCTCTGATTGTCTTTTGGAGAAACTGTCGTTTATGCTTGGGAAATCCAGATTTGGAATTCCTCACTGATAAATGATTCATGATTCATGATAATGAACAACAAAATCTATTGATTGTTTTTTAATCTGAAAGCTTTTATAAATTTGGTTCCTGTACCAAATATCCCAAGAAATATTGTTGGCATATTGTCGTCGGCTCAGGGCAATATTAGGTCGTTACTGCAGCTTGTATGGATTTCATAAATTGGTTTCGCATGCTTTGGAGCTCCTGGTAAATGGAATTTATTGATCAAGGGTGGTCTCCAAAGTAATTGTTTGGCAAAAAGGAACGTTAAGTTTCTCAGAAAAACATTTACTTTTGATTATTACGGATATGAAATAGCAATTAATGACCTTATAGCACTGAGCCAACAATATGTAGGTCATCCCTTGTACCCAGTACGGTTTTCCTACTTTTCACTAAGGGCAAAATATTATAACAATGTAGGATTTGCAAAAACTGTCATGTTTTAATCATACATGGTTGATGCAGTAAGTCCCCAAATATTTGTGTGTGAATTTATCATCTCAAAATCTGTGATTGAAAGATTATTACACATGTAGCACCAAACACCTTGAGAAGTTGTTCTGCCTGGCTCGTCAGCTTGATAAAGAGAATTGATAAATTGGATCAATAGTCAATACTCTGTGTTTACAATCAAAGCTAATATGTTCTGGTAAACAAAAGAACTTAAATACATTTGTTGTTTTTTTTTTTTACAAGAATGGCAAAATCGAAAGGGTTGAAATATGTGGTTTGCGTATGATTCAGATGGGTAGATCCATGAACAAACATTTGAAAGAAGGTGTACTCCAACTTTAATCATTGACACTTCCATACTGTTAAGACATTTTAATTTAACTTGTTTTATCAGCAGGGGGAATTTAGGGAGGTACCGTTGGATTTTAGGCTAAGCTTCAGGGCCCACATTTAGAAGAAGGAAAAAAAAGCTTTTATATCAGTAGCAAAATTCCGGATTTCTTGTTGAAACACACATGACTTAGCCGTCCAAATACAGAGTTTCCTTCGTCTTATTGTATCACCAAAGACAAGCTTGTCATGCCAAGCCTAAAGCTAAACAGGGGGAACGCTAAACACGATAGAGGAATGGAAGCGGGGCGTGATAGCGGGCTTAAATGAGTTAAGAAAACAACATCATTTATTGGTTCTGTCATCACACCGATCATAAGCTAACACCTTTCAGGGTTTCTATTCCTACCGATGGTTTCCTTCCCTTTGAAAACTCCTCTAAGGTGTCTTGAGCCTTGCTTGAGAGATTGTTTTCCCGTTTGTCGATTTAGCAAACTGCTGTTAGATGATGAAAGCTCCAATTTTGTAAAGCTGCTAAGCAGTGACAAAATACATTTGCTAAGAGAATCTTTGCAGAGATCTGGGTTTAATGGGAAACTTTTGGGGATGCTAGGTAGCTGCAGACTTACTGGGTACACTACCTTTCTCTGAAATGTGCGCATGCTCAGACCTATGTAAACAATTGAAAGTTACCTGGGAAGTCTACTGCCACCAAACGTTAAAAAATCTACCGTTACATGGCTGTGGTTACCATAAATGAAAACATTTGTGTTTACAGTTGCAGAAAATTCAAGCAATATATGCGTACTTCGCTGGTTAAGATAGAATGTTTGCTTGTGTGCACGTGTACTATGCACTATGCATTGTTCACTTATGTACAGCTTGCAAAGAAAGTTTGCGCTTACCGCGTAAGCAGAGAATGGTGCAGATTTTTGTGCTAAGCAGACCCATGAAATTGGGCCCCAGTCTCAAACTGACAAACCCGTCATTTGAGGACTTGAGTAAACATACTTTTCTTCAAAATAAAATTATTCTGTGCTAAGCGAGTGCTGTTCCTTGTGGCATTGTGAATTTAGCCTCTGGGCCAAACTTTACAAAGCTGCTTAAGCAGAAAAGAGTGCTGGCAAAGGATCGATTAAAAACCAATCTTTAGTATGATTGTTAGGATATCTTTCCGGTGATGAAGCCAAGAGACCCTCAAAAGTGACTTGTCACCCGTAGGCCTGAAAAATCTTAGTTGAAGCTGTGGAGGGAAAAAGTGGGGAAAACCGTCCACGCAATCAGGTAGGTAATGAAAACGCAATCCACATGCAACGCTCCAAACCGAGGTGGGATTCGAATCGGAGTCCACAGAGGTGAAAGAAACCACTAACAGGGGTTTAAGAAACTAAATGGTATATTACTTGTGTTTATTTTCATTGCGTTTTGGCTGGTGACTAGTTTCTGCTTAGCTTGATATGGTTTATACATAGCTCATATAGCTCAATTGGCCCCAAGCTACAGTGGCATACTGATCTAATGGATCGACACTATGAATTAATTTGTGGGCAACCATGTTTTGGGTATGACGAAATAATGCTGGATATATTTTTAGGTAAAATGAAAAGATTAGCTTAGACGTCCACAGTCTATGTCACATGTTTACAGAGCATTAAAAAACAGGTTATCAGTTCAATCAGTAAAACCATGCAGGACATTTTCTTTCTCCATGTTAAAACTAAACTAAAGCAATAGGTATAACTTCACCATAGGCCTGACAGTATCTTGGTGTCCCGAAACACTATTGGTGCCATTATTGCTTGTCTTTAGTGTACAAATAAGTGATATTATTGTAACTGTAAGTCCATGGCCTGGTTTTATGGTGCAGAACACAACACTTGATGAGGTGCCCTTCAAAGTGCGAGATTCTATGAGGGTTTGCTAGCAGGACCAGTTAGCTTTTTCACTACTCCATACTTTATATTAAGTATGGATGCCTTTAAAAACTGAACTAGCCAGCCAGACTACAAGTTTGACTGGTCCTCTGGTGTTTTAAAGGCAAAGTATACCTTTGGTTTTTTGAACCGTTTGATTGTTTTCTTATTACACAATAAAACTAACCTGTGAAAATTTCACTTCAAAAGGTGGTCGCGTTTTTTAGATATCACCTAAAAACCGGAGCGAATATTTCCACGCAGGAAGAATATTCTCTATAGGAATACACGATCTGAGAAGCGTTACGGCCGTAATGCTTCTCAGATTCAAATTTTTGGGGATGAAAAGTGATATATTTTTCCATAACTGCAGTACTTCGAAATTAAAAGTTTCTCAAAATGCATTATACTATCCAAAGCTGCTGTACTTCTTACCAAGTAAGTTTTTATCGCCATTAATTGTCAGAGTCCTTACCAAACGTATACCTTCCTTTTAACTGGCACTTGGCCATTGGACCAGTGTGAAGGGAAAATGCTGGTAAGCATGAATTGCGGTGCCATGAGTTTGGGCCTTGGACAGGTATGATGATATTGAAATTAGGCCCTAACCAACGTTGTACCATTCCTTTAACATTAATCCCACATCTGTCAAAACCAGATTTTTCTCATAAACTTCCCAGACTAGCCATGTCCCAGGTCCCCTGTCCCACTGGTAGCCATGGTGGCATGTTTCTTGACCTTGCTGATGTCTCCCTTAAGGTCACCTCGAGGTCACGCAGTCCTTTCTCTGTTTTCACTACAAGATACTTTTTCCAGTTTAGGAAGGCCCCCTGAGGGTGATTAGCTAGAGCCCAAGCCAAATCAACAGCAGTAATAGCAATCAAGGAATTTTTTATGTTTGGGATATGGTGGACCATGGGTGATAGATCATTGATGTAATTGCCTCATTGTTGTCCGTGATTTGAATATTTCCTCCATGTTTTGAAGGGCTGGTCCGCTGGGTCCTTACCCTTTCAGTCAGACGAGGCTTGGCTGTATTTCAACTTTGAAGATTTTGGTAGAATCAGGAACTTCCATCAGCTAAAACATCTTTTTGATAGTTTTTTTTTTCATGAAGGGATGAAATGAAATGTAAGCTGATCATCTTTTCATTTCACTTGCGACTTTGTTGAGATTTTTATTCAGCTTACACCTTTTTTCCCCAAATGACATATTTTTTTTCCTGCCGATTCCAACCTTCCCTCACTTATATAGCCCTTGCTCTTCTCTTTGTACCATCACCCCATTTTTTATCATTATTACAATGTTTTCTTGATCCTCGACTTGTATATATATATTTTTTTCCCGTTGTTTTACATTTTCAACTTTGTTAATTTGAATAGTATCAGCCTTTTGGTTGTTTTAATTAAGATAAAATTTATCATGCTAACCATTTATCTATCTATCTTGTTCTGGTTATAACAATTGGACTTTCCCCTCTGAAGACAGCAAGAATAGAATGCTACAGAGAGATTGCGTAGAGACAGAGGGACTGCCTTGTGGTCATTTCTTATCAAATTGGGAGCAGTTGTAGGTCTTGTGCTTCACAAGAATGACACAATTCAGTACCTATAGTAAACTGTCTATTTATCAACGTCAGCTATTGCCACAAATATCAGATACTAAAGTGTATTGAGATCCCTCGTTAAAAATCCTACTGCTGTACCTTGTTTTTAGGGTATCCTCTTTGCAAACATATGGATTTATGACCTGCACTCTGCCTTTATTTACAGTCTCCTTGAAGAATTTGTCCTATATTTTTCATTGAATGAGTTTATCAGGAATACTTCTAATTCATGAATTCCCTTGCGGTATGGTGTGGTCACTTGGTCAGCTGCAGAGAAGGATACAGACAATTGATTTATGCAGTGTTTTTACCGGCTGTGTTGTGGAGAGCAAACTGATTTGGCCAGGGTGTTGACACCTCAGTTCAGTTCTGATTTGGGGTTGGATGGCAAAGCTGCCCGGAGAATTACTGGGGACAGACGTGGCATGTTTCATATAGGTCAATGTGTTAGAGCTGTTTGGGTTCCTGATGAGGGGAAAGAAATAAGTGATTCATAGTTGATGACGATTGTTTCTAAACTATTTTGGGTAGTTGTCAGTGGTGTTTATGAGTACGATTGTGTAGGAGGTGAATCTATTTTGGAATAGCAAAGGCACTAATCCTTGCTCTAGGGGTTTGTGGTAGGGCTTTGTAGGGTGGTGTGGTGGTGGAAGGGGGGGGGCAGGGTGCCTTGAGGTAGAAAAGGGTTAGTGGGTTAGGCATCTTAGAGAGGGAAGACAATATTAATGAGATCAAAATTAGATAAATTTATTTATGGTTTTTGTTTGGAAACACCCTACGTTCACAAAACGTTTGGTGTGGTTAATGTTTTGGGTGGTCTCACCGTGGTCTGACAGCTGCACAATGAACAGTTGTTACAAGTATCATATCAAGAAAAAAAAGATTGCTGCATAAAAGGGAACCATATGGTAAATCCGCTTGTAAAGCCCCATACCCGAACCGGTCCCACCCACCCAGGGTCAGTGCTCAGGCCAAATTTGATTTGAGTTCTATCAATAACCTTGAGGGAGAATCTCAAACTTCTAATGTGGGGATGGTGGTTAGTGGAATAGAGACAATGATGGTAGGACCTAGACACAGGGTAGGCAGAAAAGGGTCAACCACAGTATTGGAAAGGATGAACTAAATAAATGTGCAAAGATTTGCTATGGTGGAAATCTTCCATTGAAATAGTTTTGGCTGATATGCTGCAGTTTTCGAGAAATAGGTCAAACAATTGGTTTTGATCTCACAAAACCAAAACTTTATGTTTGAAAACAGTGAAAACATACGGTTTGTTATTTCATGTGTGGGCCACATAGTGTGTGGATACTGGTCTTTGACGATCACTAACTGGGTAAATTTAAATAATTTGGGGTTGAACAAAGCCAATAGAGCAGGATTTGAACCAAAGACCTTCGGTTTAATGTGCTGGCGCTCTACCAACTGAGCTATCTAGCCCTGTGTTGGCAGTCTCCCTATTTGTCAATATCTTTGTTCTTGAATTTACCAGTCAGTTTCCCTTGTGGTTTATAACTTGATATTTGAAATAAAAAAGTCGCATCCCCTTAAGGTGATCCCCTGGCAGCTGCTTCCAAGGTTGTATCGTAAACTTGGGTGTGATCCCTGGCTACACGGCAGCGAATGGTTATATGGCTTCTGACTGTCACCCTGAACAAAGATATTTACAAAATAGGGAGACCGCCAACATAGGGCTAGATAGTTGAGTGGGTCGAGTGCCAGCACGTTCAACCGGAGGTTGGTGGTTCAAATCCTGCTCTAGTAATTTTGTCTTTGTTCAGCCCCAAACTTTATTAATAGGTACAATCTCCAGTCACTATGGACAAAGGAGAATTTGTTACAGGAATTATCTCTTGGTTTGTTCTAGTCTGTTCTAACATGTTAAAAGCTCGTTTTTCTATCAAAGGAGTCTTTAGCACTGTCTGAAATATTCATTCAGCCAGCTAGGAAATTGTGCAGAAATAACAGTACAAGTAGGCTCCATAGATTAATTGTTATTCATGAGATGCAAATAAGAAACAATTTATTAATGCGATGCAGACAAAACCTCTTTGGATTTTGATGGGTGAAAACAAATCGATAGATGTTGATTACTACTAATGATGATTGTGTATATCAGTAGTAACTATCCACATGGTTTTTTTATTTTCTGAAAATATCTTTTTAAACTTTAAAATGACATTATTACACCTTTTTACACTGTTGTAGCTGGTATAAAACTAAATTTATTACCAAAGGGTTGAGAAGGATTTTGAAATAAAAAAAACATTGTATTCATTGATTTATGGTCTTATTACAAAGATGCTTCAAGTTGTTTTGAAAGTCCTGGCCATCATCATCATCACCATCTGGTGAGAACTGGTATCTTAGAAGCTGGATGCTCCAAAGGATGGTCCTACTGTGAGCTGCAGTCAAGACTTTAAAGTGTAAAAAGTACACCACTAATTTACATTAAATCCTGGCACTTTTAATATATTACACTTGACAAAGGATCCATGATTAATTGTTCAAAGTGGTTTTAGAAGCAGCAAAAACCAACAACCTTATAGATTGGTTGGATAGAGATAGGTAAACTGCCCTTGTGAATTCTTGTTGTGCCTGACGCCAACTTGATGAAAGATTATAGAGCCCCAAACAGCTGTAAAAGCCTGTCATAAATCCAGTCCAATTACTCCAATACGCTGTAATCAGAAGCGTATTGATTACACTCCATAAGACACTGAAGTGTGATTTGCGATTGGTACATAATGTGCATCAAACTTGGGACGCCCGCTGCCGACCCTAAGCGTTGCATTAACTCATAACATCGTTAAAACATAACAAGACAATTTACAACTTCCAAGACGAAAGTCCACGAAAGGAATTTGCAAAACCATGGCTACCACTGCAGGCCTGGAGTTGAGAGGGTAAGGCCATTTTCATTTTGCAAAGGGCACTTTCATTGGAAAGTGTTAAGGTCTATGGGATACTTTTGAAGAGGCACCCAGGCCAAGCAGTGACTAAAGACCTGTTCAAACTTACACATGCGCGCATCCTGCAATGCGTTTGTAAGATGTGACAATCATACTTCAACATAATAGTTATTCTAAATCCACTGAAGTCACGTGAAGGCAATGCATTTATATGTAAATTCAAGTTCATTCCTTTTAAAACTGTGTCAACCCATGCAGCAAATGATTTTTAAAACTTGAATCGCTGGCTTACTCATCCAACTGTTGATGTCCAGTTTCATCGATGTAACACAGATGTGCGAGTTTTGATTACACAGTTTACGCATATTTACACACCATCAAAATTAAAGCATCAGCTTTGAGTATGAAACGGCCTTCAGACTCCCTCTGCCATTTTGAAAAGTGGCCTTAACTCTGCATCCCAACAAAGCCTCTTTGAATACAGCTGTCACTAATGCCTGTGACATATTGACAGATGCACTGCATTAGCCGTAGCCGTAGTCATAGCCAAAGCCTAAGCCGCTGTTTGGATACAGTCTGAGCTGGAGCTACTATGAAAGAAGTCCATTGGTATTGACAGCTGCTATATATACGCACCTGAGAGGAACAAGTCTGGTTCGTCCCACTGCCTGATTGTACGACTCCTATGGCACATGAAGTCTTGCTCAGTATACCCTGATGATGTGATGCATCCCCACACAGCAGCCGACTAAACTGAAAGATGACTTCATAATGTCAGAGAGTATACGCAAGACCACCTGGTTGTGTTCTTGTCCACTGATGAAAGACCATTTTGTCACTTTTCAGGAAAGGGATCTGTGGGTTAATAAACATCCCTGTGGAGAGTAAATCAAAAGTGATTTGGATGAGGGTTTATACATCCACCATGATATCGTCTGCACCGATGATTTGAAAGCACCAGTGTGAAGAGAACAGCCCATTTTGTGGCTACAATTTTAAAATTGCATTTGATTAAAAACAGTGATAGAGCAAAGTGTTAAATTGAACCTTGATGAAATGTGAAGTATTTAGTGGTTCCAAATATAAACTAAATGAAACTTGAGTGTCATACAATTTGAGTAAAAAAGGCAAATATTACATTCCTGAATGCCCCAGATAATTTTTCTTCTAATTGAGTTTTTTGTCTGAGGTCATTCAGAAACTACAAATTTCTTGTAATTCATACGAGGACTGTGAAAGTAATTGCCCTGCCATATCATTTTACCACAACCTCTTTCAAAGAAATCAAGGTCAAAATACATACAGATCAAGTTATATCTTAATTGCACCTCATGGTACTGACAAACAAGCCATAATCAAGAGCTGATGAAATTTACTGTCTATTTATTATTATTTATACAAACCATGAACCTTCGTAGTGTGCATGAGATCGGTAAATTGAACTTGAAACTGTTCCAAACTAAGCAGAAAATATGTAAGATATTTCTGCAGACGGTGGATTATCATCCCGTGAGCTAGATTTTCTATTTTTTGGGGGTCCAGAACCTGTGCCTTAATGACTCCCTGCATACCTGAAGTCTCTGCTAATATAAACCAAGCAGCCACGGAAGAATGTTTATGAGGTGCCAATTGGTTACAAGATCCTAGGTCGTATACAACGTCCCTATGAATAACGAGACATGGGTCAAGGGGTCACCAATGCCACATCGTTTGCGTCTGTCAGCGCTGCGATGGTCCAGCGCGAAGGCTTGTTGACGTTAAGAATGAAATATGCAAACGGGGAACTGTCGGTCATACTTCAGTGTCATTGCCAGGGTGGAAGAACAGTTTTTTGAGATAATAAACTTCGCAAGTATTTTGGGGGAACCTGGGGATTCCTCCAGCACATGGCATGCAGCTGGACAAATTGTCATACTGTGGTAGTACTAGAAGAGGGGCACTTTTCCTAATTGTCTGTCTCATTGTGGAGACTGTTTAACCTGGAGGTTGGCGTGCTGTGTGTGTATGTTTACAGCTTGAATGTTATCGCCTTGTGAAACAGTCTTATGGTTGAGTGCAGTTTACATAAAATGGTAATTCCCTCCTGGTCAAATTAATCATAGAATTGATAATCAATGTGAAAAGAATCCAGTCTGATTTTCAGCTCTGGTTTTCCCTTCCGCAAAAGGAAAACACTTCCAAGATTCAGTGATATTGGAGGGAAGAAATTGAAAACTACAACACATCTTCTCTCTATTTTCTAAACTCTCATTCCATGTCCTTATCGTGTCAATGTGCTGTCATCTTTAACCATCTGCTACTCCTCATAATTATCTGCATCTTCGACTACTCGATCTCTCTTTCTTTTGTCTCATCATCTGAAGCATCTCTCCTCCTAGCCATCACTGTGTGTAATTCTTTCATATCCGTCACCCTCCTCTTCCTTCACCCCTACTACTCATTTCCTTCACCTCTCTTCCTTTAGCTCCACCTAAACTGATCCCTCTGCTCCTCTTTCCCCCAACATAGCCCTCTATTTGGCAAAGATTCCCATTGTCAGATTATGATCACAGCAATCATCACATCCTAATCAAAATACAAACTAATCAGTAATCTTATTCATTACATCTTCTAAAAATCATTCTTCATTCTCATAGACCCCCCCTCCTCCTCCCGCCTCTTCCCGCCCCCAAAAGAAAATGTTTGGATAATGCAAATGACATCGAATACCCTGAAGTCTCCAGTATCTATATGATACTGTACTCCAGTGGTTCCATCCAACCGAAGGAGACTCACATGCCACACTCTGCCTTGTTTATATACACAAGAAACTACCCATGGAAAACTGAGCCCAGACACCCAACCCAACTTGTTTGTCCATGGGCTCTGCAGAGTACACAAATTAACCCCAAAGGATTGTAGGTTTTACAGGGTCACCCAGGACGCTGCTAAGTGCCATTAATCTCTGTCGGATCTTTGTCATTTTGCTTCTTCAATTCTCACCTTTTACATTTTTGCCTCAATGTTAGTCTACTGGACTATAATGTTGCCGAGACACCCTGGGGCCTAAAGGCTCAGTAACATTTTATTGTCTGTAAGGCGTCCAGAAATTGAATATCAATGTGATTGGATTTCAAGTTGGATGCCAGAATCTTAGTCTGTGGTGAGCTTTTCTCACTTGCCAAGCTTGCCAAGGGGGGATGGAACAAAAATGGATTTATAATGTCCCATCTGGCTGCAGTTTTGCGCCAAAGAAATTACGCTATAAAAGTAGTAATAATCAGTACAGTGGGTACTAAATTCAGTCGATTGTGTTTTTCCTGGTTTGGTGGCACATGGATAAGCGTAACAAAGCATTGCCACTCAATTTGTACGTTCCTTTTGGTGCATGTTTGTTAGTATCAAGTTATCATTGTTTTTAGCAAGATCTCTTCTCTAAAATGTAACATCTCATTTAAAAGTTCCAAACTAGAACTATCATCCTTTCTTCAACACTTATGCAGTGTCTGTGTTGGTGGCAACAGCTGCGGCTGTAGCTTGATCACCATGTTAACATGCATTGATGCATACTGGCTACCCCTACGAGCAGCCATAGCCACAGCCGGCGCATTGGACACGGCCGTAATAGCCCCCATGCAAATGACGTCACTCTCTCAAAAAGCTCCCTCACTGAGGCCAAAGGGAGGCAAATCATTGGCAATAGCTGTTCTTTGTCCGTAAAAACGTGCATATGTGACCTCAGCCTACCGGCAGCGTTTCGCGTTATGCAAGGGGTCTATTAACGTCATGTCCCAAAGTTTCATGTACGGCCCTTTGAGATATTTTAGTCACCCATGTCTGTGTGTGAATGACTCTAGCTAGTGTTGTGGCTCCATCATTGCTTGATTATCCTTCCGCATTTATAGCCAATTCAAACATGGCCTTAAATATAGGGCATGCTTTGGTAATGACTCCCAAAATAAATTGTGATAAGTTTCTATCCAAAAGCTTACTTGTTATCAAGATGGTAATGGTAGTAAGCAACCTGCAAAGTTATTTCCTCTGATATGCCTCCGTTGATTGGAAATCAATAAAAACATTTAAATCTGAGAAACGATTCATGCCTGATTTGTTTCTCAGGGTTTTTAGGGTTGGTGTCCGTTCCCGAATGCTGTGGCCCGAGATGCGGTTGGTACCCGCTGTCACCTCCCTAAATGTGGATGGATTTGATGTTCTTGTGAAAATACCGTGACAGGTTTTTGCTGTTTTCTCAGCAAGTAGGCACTGTATTCAGCTGAAACTTTCACATATCTTCTTTATCTTTATGTATAATTTTGCATATAAATAAGCATTATGTTGACAAAACCAATCTATGACTCTACCTATAAATGATCTTAAAATGTTAACCAGATTAATTAACCGTTTGTTAAGTATAACTTTAAACCAGAAGCCCCCCCCCCCCAAAAAAAAAATGTGAATAAGGAAAGGGGAATTACTCATCCAGTTAGCTGTTAGAAATCTAATTCCTTGTGAAGTGATGACAACTCTGCCCAAATACAAGCCAGCATTCCCCCTTCCACCTTCCCCCTGCCTCTTTCCTTCCACCGTGTTGCATCCAAATTAGCAAATTTCCTCACCCATCACACGGACTGTTTGATGTTTTCCCACTTGCAGCGACAACTGTGAAATTTAATTTGGGGGACGTTTGTGGCCTAGGAGGAGTGAAGCCAGAGAGTGGGCGGCCCAGTTTTTGGGGGGACAACTAATTTGACTGCGGACACGTGTAAATTTGTTTGTCAAGAGACAGGCAAAACAGAGAGAAGATTCTCACTCTCAATGCACTTACACGTATTGCTACATGGCTTTGCAGGCCCGGCAGGCATGACAACTGTTAACATAAGAGCAAATCTAGGGATTCACGGTTGTGGTTTTGGACAGAGAGATTTCTAACCATAATTGTTGTACAGTGACCAACCTGTGGTTTGCTTCTGGCCGTTGTGTTGATATCGACCATGACATTTACAAAAAAAAGAATACCATTATGGTGCGGTGATGCATTATACACCCTTTTTGCTACATCTTTTGGAAAGGGTTGTTAAAGCTGCTCATAAATTAAGAAATCTACCCTTTTTCCTTTGAGTTGTAGCTTGCTGTGTATTTGTTGTGGAGATTTACCTGTGATCTTGATGATTTTGTTTAAATTTCATTTTAATTTATTAACTTCACAGGATTAAAACAGTACAAGATAATAAAGTAAAAATGCATATACAATTTAAATTAATATTGTATTCAAAGTACAGCAATGTGGTCAGTTTTATTGGCATTTTATATTGTCATCAGTCTCTGAATGAAGATAAAAATGAGGAAGAAAAAATTGCCAAGATTTTGCCACATTCAAAACTATGACAAGTTCAGGTTTACACATTTCAGAAAGAAACTAGAAAATTCCTTATTCCTATGTAGTGAGAGTCTAATCTTCTCCGCTTCATCAACGCACACAATGAGTGCCCCAAACCCCCAAAATCAACCCCCCAGGGGGCCGGCCGCGAAAGAGATACATGCGGACGGCGCCACTTTCTGACAGTCTGTCATCTTTCATTCGCACGCTTGCGCCCTTTTGCAGGGATTTTTGTTGATTGCTTAATGAGGCAAAATGTGCCCCGCACAAAGGGGACAAAAAGGCTCTACAGACGCATCCGCGGACCGGAAGCAACCATATTACTCCTAAACACCCCCAAAATGCAAAGTTATCTTTCTCGCTTTTTTCCGTTCTGTTTTCACGTTACTCATTTTTCGTGGCTAGAGGTGTGCAGGGGGGAAAAATGTGGGGGATAAATGAAAGTGTTTTTATTTGTGGTTTAGCAGGCCCAGATTTGGGTTGTGAAAACACTTGTGATGGATTTATGGTGACGTCTGGTGTATAGGATTCAAGTCGCTATTTGCACGTGGAGTAGGGAAGGGGAGAAGGTAGAAGCGTTATTGTCATTTTGAGCGCTTTAGCCAGCTTAGTTCCTTGATGCAAAATGTGATGGTCTGTAAACTGGACTTAGAAAAATGGTGTGATAAAGACAGAAACAATCATAATGTGTATATATAATAATCATACTAATTTAATATCAATCATAAAAAAGGTTTGCTTAGATTCACGGATCTTGAAAAAGGAAAAGTCTGTGAATTCGTAAAAGTTAATCAAAGGCAAAATGGAAGAGACACATCTTTCAGAAGATTTTTTATTAGGTGCTCGGGCAATACGCCGGAACAACTCTTTGTTATTTTTCTTATAGTTTTGCTTATTCTTCTCCCCTTTGGTATCTTCTGGCATAGATTGGATTTTGATTACATCTACTAAAATATATCTGTGGCAAGACAATGCGCTGACTTATTCATTTGATTCAGTGGGATCATTGAATCTTTCTGGTACCAGTAATAAAACCAGCAGCCGATTTCACGAAACGCTAGGATTAATCCTATCTCGAGTTAGGACGAGTAACTAGTCCTAACTTAGGATTAATCTTAAGGTTTACATGTTACAGTGCAAGGCTGGGACTCGTCCTAAGTCCTAAGATTAATCCTAAGTTAGGAAGAGTTTGGTGAAATCGACGGCAGGGGATCTTCAAAAGTGACTGACATGTATGTAACCCATAGACCTGATGATACCTGTGTAGAGAAGATGATGAAGAAATGTCTGGTTTTAGGTGTAGGAGGAAAACCCCAAATAGGGAAAAATCCATGTAATCAGGTAGGGACTGAAAACCCAATTCATGTTTGAGGGTCCGGTCCGAAGTGAGTTTCAAACCAGGGTCCACAGAGGTGAAAGGAAGGGCAATATACTAACCTAATATAGTATACTAGAGCTGCTTAAGCACAACAATTTGCTCAGCACAATAAAATTTTGCTTACCAGAATAAAGTTACCAGCTAAACTACCATGTCATGTATACAATTTGTGACTGGTATGCTGCTTATTTCTGCTAAGCAGGAAATTGTTAAGCATTATTTTCTGCTAAGCAGCTCTATGAAATTGGGCCCTGATGGGAAATCAGTAGGTTTCAATCTTTGATGCCAGTACATTTTAATAGACTTGGGAATCAGGCTGTTCCTTTTTTTTTTTTTTTTCATTTTTAAAATTAGGGCTCTTTACACTAGGACTCGGAGGGAAGGACAATAGACACCTTCAAATTGTGTTTTCGCCACAGTTTTTATTAACATGTTTCGCCAGATACCGATATTTTTTGGCAAGCTGGCATAATTAAAACCTCACATAAAACTGTCAAACATTTTAATTTTAAACACCAATGGACGCCCAGGTCCTAAAAACGTTCCACAGAATTGGACTCCCAGGTCCAAAGGACTCCCAGGTCCAAAGGACTCCCAGGTCCATGGACTCCCAGGTCCAAATTTGTATCTTCAATGGACTCCCAGGTCCGAAACTACCAATGGACTCCCAGGTCCAAAATTATACCATCAATGGACGCCCAGGTCCTAAATCAATGGACTCCCAGGTCCAACCTATATACATGTACCTCTCTTTAAACTGGCCCCCAATCCAACCCTGACTACGCTGCAGGCTGCATGACAGCGGAGCTCCCCGGCTGAACCACTGACTGTGCAAGAGGACTCCCGGTTCCAGCAGGCATTATCACTGGTGGCATCCCCGCTATGGGCATCGTTGGTTGTGGCACACTCCCGGTTCCCGGAGGCATCCCCACTGTAGGCATCGTTGGGTTTGGCACACTCTCGGTTCCCGGAGGCATCCCCGGTGTAGGCATCGTTGGATGTGGCACACTCTCGGTTCCCGCAGAAAAACCACTGATGTTAGAGCTACTAAAAGTACTAGTACTACTTGGGATGACCTGAGCTGAAGCTGCAGTCGTGATCCTCGCCAAACTGGACCTGTCACTGCTGATCAATGGAGGCGTTATACCAGCAGAAGCCCCTGCTTGAGCCAGGTTCAACATCGCAGTTGAAGGTCTAGAAGAACGTCTTGGACGTCTCTGTGCTGCTATTCTGGGCTGAGGAGCCGATTTTTCTTTACTCTGTTGCCGACGAGGCATGATGGGTCTTGCACAATCAAGGAAAACCGGTGACACCAAAGCAAAAATTGCTTCAAAACATTTTGGAAAACGTAGGAGCACAAAACAATTTTAACCAGCTTGCATAGAAAACTGTGACAGAGTGACACATGTGCTCTAAAGCCATGCCAAGTTCAATGTTGCTTCCCCTGATTGGTTGACTAACTATTTTTTCCATTGGTATGAAACACTGCTAATGATTGGCCTCACACACCAACAAAACTTTGCCAAAACACCTAGCTGCTGATTGGTCAACCAAACCAACTGTGATTGGCCAGAGTTATGAATAATTAGTGCCTGAAACCTTGACTGAAACCTTGATTTGCATAAAGTTGTTATGTACACATAACATTGGTGAGATGGGCAAAATGAATGTGTAATATAATATGTTGCATAGAGTTCAGAAGAAAAGAACATTGAACTTGATTAAGTGCACCAAAATTGTACCTTGCCAAGTATAAAGGATTGTATCAAATTAATTTGATACAATCTCTTATTTTGGTTTAAAAAAAATCAACATAGCAGCATTACACTTGAGTTCGTTGATGGATAAAGAAAACTATTTTGGTTTTACCCTAACGCTGGACATTAGACTCGTTATGTAACAATTATTTAGTGTTATCTTTGAATAAATTATTCAGCACTTGGTCAATTATGAAGGGAAAAAAAAGAAACTCATGTTTGTCAAATACAAGATCTCTATACTTCTTGATTGTTCAAAGTGCTGTCTTTGTAACAAAACGTGTAATAATAATTGTATTAGGCATTTATAAGGAACTTTAAAATATTGCATCAAAGCGCCTTACACAACAATTACTCAAGTTCATTGGGCTAAGCATTCCTGAAACCATCTCAACTCCTTTGGAGCATGCAGCACCAACATCCAAATTGGCGCTCAGGTTGAAAAATATTCAGATTCTCTACCCTCGAAGGTACCCATTTACTCCTGGGTGATGAGAAGTGATTATAGTTAAGTGTCTTGCCCAAGAACACAAGCGTCATGACTGGGATTAGAACCCACACTCTCATGACTCAGCCATGAGAACTTGAATTTGATGCTCTAGACCGCTCAACCATGACTAGCTACAAAATGTGAAACCATTTTTATGGACGTATACAAACATAAATGACAAGAGCATGTATTTTGGTTGCATTTTGTTGTATTTTCCTATCAGATCAGTGTCCTTTACTTAGCAGATGCCACTCACCTATCTGACCCATTTTCTTAGAGAAATTGGGTTAGCTTTCGGGTTCTCCAAAGATGCCTATTTATTCCAATCAGCCAAGGTTTATCCCGGGATGTTATTCAAAGCAATCAAGTATTAATGAGTCTGCAATTTCCGAAAATCAAACCCAGAATCCATCAAAATGTCCGCAATCGGAGAGGCAAAGAAGATAAATTAGACGATGGGAAAAGCATCCAAAGAGGGAACTTTGGTCAGGGAGGCGTTGCCATGGCGATGATGTAGAAATGCTAACTGGAAATGATAGATAAGGACAGTGTCATTAGAACAGTCGCTGCTTTGATATTGAGGGAATTAATTGTGAATAAATTAGCTTACAGTGAAGTGGAATTATGGGATAATAATGATAAATTGTTTGGTGCAGTACTTTGGGACATTTTGACTCTCTGTGGCTTGTTGATTTGATCAGTACCTTTAAAGTGAGTGGGCTTTCTTCCCTTGCTCCCTCTCTGGTTTCAAATGTTCTGCTTCTAATTCAAATTAAAGGGAAAAAAATCTCAATGTCGTTTAGACTTTTTGTCAAATGTTGGCGCTATTAGACTGTATGGATAATGATAGATTTGGATCTTTGAACACAGTCCTGTTTGTGATACATGCAGACAGATCACTCTTCTTCTTCGCCTCATACAACCCACATTCACCCATATGATTACCGCTTCAGTAGATTAGTAATTAAGATGTATAGACTCATGTAAATTAAGATGAATCAAGGTTTGGGGGAAGACTGCAATCAGTCATAACCTCTGGTTCTCAACAAACACACCGCACAACAAACCTGTGAAAATGTCATTGAATTTAGTATCCACTTAATTCAAATAAGGAGAATGGAGGAGAAAGTGTAGATTCGTGCTTAGAATGTACAAGAATTTACACCTATGAGACTTTCCTGACTTGAACCCCAAACCATCAAATTCATCTATTTATTTATGTCCTATTGACGCTTCTTTATTTAAAGTGACTTTTTGTAAAAAATGTATCCATATTTCTTATGTGTTTCCTTTAGTTTACAAAGGTCTTTTCCCATTGAACAATTTTCTGCACATTCATGACAAATCCACAGTGAACTAACAATCTTCAGCAAACTGTAAATTTATAACAAATCTACAGCAAAGATTCATATTTAATCTACAGCAAGCTAGTGTAGATTCGTTAAGATTCATAACAAACCCACAGTGAACTAAAAAATCTACAGCACACTGCAGATTCAAAACAAATCTACAGCAAGCAACAAATCTACAGTAAACTAAAAAATCTACAGCGAACTTTAGATTCATAACAAATCCATAGTAAATTAAAGAAATCTACAGCAAACTGTAGGTTCAATTACAAATCTACAGTAAAACAACAAAATCTACAGCAAACTGCAGATTCATAACGAATCTACAGTTAATTAACAAATCTTCAGCAAACTGTAGGTTCATAACAAATTTACAGTTAACTAAATCTATAACCTGTAGATTCATAATATTTGAAAGTTGGTTTCTCCACTCATCCCAAACCATTCCTTTTAAAATATACAAATACAGGTTAAGAGCGTAGACTAAAGAAATATGTGACGAAATACACCATAAAACGCAGCAAATAACAAAAATATAGGTTTTGATGACACAAAATAAGTAGTTCATTAAATCAGTGAGTGTTTTAATTTGGTGAGAGTGGCAGCAAAACCTAAATTTTTGTGTGTCATGTCGCACCAATCTAGGAGCCCCATTTTGCCAGTTTCTCTAGCCACCATTCAATTTCAACTAAAGGTCCAAACCCAACCTACACTAACTACAAGACAAATCAGAATGCCTGGATTGGAGATGTTTATCTTTTTTCAATTTTGCGCTGATTAAGCCACCCTTTCACACCGTGATTAGTTTGCCTCTTAGCAATTTGTCTGAGCAGTCATACCCAGGGCTTCATTTAGCTGCAGAGCATTGTTGACGATAACACATAACAGCTCCCTCATTGTGCGCCCAAATAACAATATACGACTGTAGCGGCTTTTGGGGGAACACAAAAGCCGTTGCTACATGGAGCTAAAGAGCAAATCCCCCCTTCTACCGAGTCCCGACAGAGCCAATGAAACAGAGAGGACAAGAAAAGAATCCAAGAAAAGAAGAAGGTCACTAAAGCTGTATATGGGTCACACAAGGGGGAATATCCATCAAAGTCACTTGCAATTTCATGGGGCATTTATTCCCAATCAGCTCTCTTGTGAAGTCTCCTAATCCCACTTTAGTTATATCTGAAGCTTCCAGGTGCTTTACCCCTGCTGCTGCCACCAAAAAAAGGAGAGAAAAAAAAGAAGGGGACATTTTCCGAATTAGAATCCTGCTCCAAGCTACAAAAGCTTTAAAAATAATTTAGAATTGCAATCAGTGTGTTTTCTGTCTTGCTTGTGAGCTTTTTTTCCCTTCCCCAGCGTGGATGTATTTCTCTTCATTTTTTCCCCCCTCTTGGTGTATATGAAAGGCAAGCGGCATGTTGCATCATCGGTTGATATGAAGTGACTTCGCCGAACACCCGCAGGCGCTAGTCTTCTTTGGATCCATTCAGACTTAAATGCGGGTGCCCGCCAATGTGCCAATTCTGTTTCAATTTCAATTTAGCACTCCAGAGCTCCGGACTTCGTGCATATAATTCCAAACGTTAGCCATTTTTTCCCTTTTTCCCTTCTTCTTAAGCTTCATTTGATTTTTTGTTCTGACTGCAGCAGGTGTTGGCTATTTAGAGTTGCTAAAGAACAGTCATTTCTTTCAAAGATTTATAGTAGTTCCTATTGTAATAATTTTGTTCTTACTCATTTTTTGTATAAATAGCTTTAATTTTTATCACAAATATTGTAGCTGGCAAATGTTTTCACAGATTTAGTAATTCTACTTTTGAGTAAACAGCTACAATTATTTGTTGTTTTTCTTGGTACTGTTTAAGAGGGGAGGAAATTGATGGCTACATGTAAATGTATTTCCAGGTTTAGGAAGGTGGGTAAAATTGCCTCTTGGATCTGATGAATAATTCATTAGTGTTTGGATCTAATGAATAATTCAACAGTTTTTGGATTTGATAACTATTTCATTAGATGTTATTAATTGCTCAGCATAAAAGTAAAAACAAAATAGATTTACACTTTAAGAATCAACTTAAGATTGAATTAAGTTAAAGTTTTATAAAGATCTTAAGATTAAAACAACTTCAGTTAATTGTTTTTTATATTGTACGGTAGCCTACTAAGTCAGAAGAACTCCTTGTTTTGATTGATGCATTCTCTTAGAAATAAAAACTGGACTTCAAATAGATGGGAAGCCAATTAAGTTATAGTGCCTCGAGAATTAGAAGAATTTTTTGAAACGGTATTTAATTTCTTGGGAACATGCTGACTGTATGATACTTTTTTAAGGATGGGTTGTAGGCCAATATATGTTACACGAAGGGAGTTTGTCGCCACCAGAATTTTTTCAAAGAAATTTAAAACAAACATTAAGTAGTTCACCCCATTTCCCTTCCCCACCCACCAACAAAGAAGAGAACAGAAAACGAAAGGGAGGAGACAAATTATAAAATGGGCATTCAAAAAGCTCACCATCCCAAAAAGAGAGAAAAACTTTAAAACTAGTAAACATACACCAAATGGCTACTCAAAACAACAGCTCCGCCCTCCCGAATAAAAAAAACCCATCTCCCATTTTGCGTTGGTCATGCATTATGGTTTATGGTTTACAGATTTAACAGGCAGAGATTTCCTCTTGTGACTGGCTGTGAAGTCACAATTACCGATCATCGCAGCTACTTAAATTTTAATAACCCTGCAATCAATAACCTGTTCCTTTGATCTGAATAACTCGCATGGTGTCAGCTTTACCCCCCCCACCTCTCAGATTTTGTGATTGAACTGGTTCTGCATTATTTATCAAGGAGCATGGACCATCGGAGACTACCATTGTCATTATACTCTGTTCGACTTCTGTTCCATGTGATTTTTTTGGCAGCAGTGATACCACATGAAAATTGTTGTCAGCGACAGAGGGCAGGATAGAATCAGGGGGTAGTTAAAGGACGGAGGAGTGTGAACAAGGTTTGTTTGTCTGAATTTTAATTTTAGGGATGTGAGCTTGATGTCTGGCCATCTGAGAGTGAAGGGGTATATGGACAAATGTTTTGATTTAAACTGTTTGCAATGTTGTGGCTGTCCCAGCTTGTCAAGCCATCCACAGTATTAGAAAAGACCTACCTGAAAGAAGGGAGTGAAAAGAATTATACTTCTTTGGAGAAAGGGAAGGAACAAATGTTATTATTAAACCAAATAACAATAAATCAGATATTAAACATGTATACATGTGTTCTTTTGGGCTACACTGTATGATTAGGACATACTTATTTGCATAAATTTATTTATTGGAGAATGATCTCAAATGTGTATCAAGAAAAAGTGTCAAACCAACTTTGTCTGCTCTTGTGTATGTGGTTTCATTCACAGATTGATTTGCAATTTCTTTGCGAATTACGTTCAAATCCAAGTCCTCAAGAAGTCTAAATCAAAATAAACCCACCCTATTTTTGTAGTCAGTGATGCTTGAAATTTCATTTGTGATTCATTCCTCATGAAACAGCCATTACAGACACCTCAATTTATCAATTTTGTTTCCACCGGACAACTTTGAAACCCGATCCCAGGGTAATAGAGGCACAGCTCCCAGCTTGATTAGGTAGATATGCTCCAATCTTCATCCCCCCTTACAACATCCTGCAATCTTAAATCGGATGATCCGGGGTGTAAAAGAAAGATGAGAAGGCATTCATTACACCCTTCATGATCAAATCTAGCGTCTTAATGAAATTGAAGTTACACCACCACAATCAAGTCAGGATTTCACTGCTTGGAGCCTAACCCTGCCTTTTCTCTGTCCAATTTTTAATTACAAGCTGGGCATTTCTTTGTCTTTAAAGGGGGCAATGGATCGAAGAAGACATCTAGTAGTTCTCTTGAAATGTACCAGAAAATTAACCTGTCAAAATGTCATTGTAATAAACTCATGCTTTTTGTACAATTAAAAAAGGCAATTACCAGTTGGTAGACCTTTGCATTAATTTTGCCTGAGCACACATGTGAACATCTATTCCTTGTATGCCTGGGAGAAGGGTGTATTGAATGGCGTAAGCAATGAATGTGAAAAATTGTGTTTCAAGAAAACTGAGCATGAAAGTTTGATTGGTTCTTTTTGGCCATTAATAAGTCATTAAAGGAAGGTGAAATTCTGAATGGGAACAGGAAAACATGTCTGTTGGGTAATTCTTCCAACCAAAATGTGACAGCAATGACATATTTTTGTGCCGCTTAATCTCGTTAATGCACTTGGAATGGTGAGTTGTAATTCAATTATATTTTCTACTATTTTGTTATACCATGGTGCTTCACAAAGGGACGATATTGAGAAAATCAGTGTCATTTTTTGTCATCAACTAGTTTAGTTACAAGATTATGTTGGTTCAAATCCCGCTTTAGTCAAATTTTCTTTTTTCCCACCCATAATTATTAAAAATTTATCCAGTCAGTTTCCCATGTGGATTATTACTTGATATGAGATTATGTTGTTGAAACTTATTTTTACACCCCTCAAAATGTAAGTTCAACAGCATTCACACCGAAACTTTAAAAAACCTAAGCGGTAAGATCAATACCGGTGAGTCATTCTGGACACTTCATCTTTCAAAATCACCAGCTAATATGGCATTTTAATGGCCATTTACAAGTGGATTTGATCAACAACAAAATTGATGTTCATTACGGAAAATCCCTCTCGTTAAGCGTCACGGATTGGTTGAAGCCAAAAACCCTGGAACAGCCATTAAATTGTAGCGCTATTACTTGATAATTAAAGCCCTCATTAGCGGCGAATTTGATGGTGTGTTTACTCATGTGGAACAACTATGGTTTGTGTTGGGTATTGCCCCTGGTATGTTGCAGTTCAAGACAGACTTCAGGAGTGTTTTTATTTTGCTGCTTTGGTGTTTTTATGTTGAGTTGGTCGGCTTGGTCGACAGTGTTCGAGTCCAGCATCAACTATTTTTTCTTTACAATAATGTGTGTGAAAGCACAGAGTATACTCTGTTCTTTCCCGAGTCCTGCAAAATATTGCATACCATTTTTCTCATTCATTTTTTCATTTCATGCATTAATCTCACAGGTGAAAACGTTACAAGTACTGTACAAAAATACACATGTAATACAAAAGGCAAGAGACGTAAAAGTATAAAACAAGAGATTAAACAATCTGGTATGCATTCCAAAGACAGGACAATGGCACACCTGAAGGATTACACTAAAGTTTCTGTAACTTAACTGCTGTCTAGTTGTTTTCAAAATGCCATTAGACAAAAAAAAAACAACAACAATCCAGAAGCCGCAACACCACAAAGAAAGGGAAACTATAAAAACAGAACAAGACTTTGTAACCACTAATAAGCAAAGGAGTTAAAGAGAGAGGAAAACATGCCACTGAGGACATAGCCAATTAAAAGAGAAAAGCACGTTTCCCACAGCCCTTTATTTAATTTCTGTCAGGGGTACCCAAAACCCAGCACCAGAAGATGATTTCTTAGTAATTTGGTCAATGAATGACGGCTCAAAACGACAACATCTTTTACTTCAGAGGGGATTGCATCCTACAGACTGGGAAAATGATTGATAAAAAAAGAGTGATGAGCTGCATTTGTTCTGAAATTTCAGTACACCAGAGTGTCGAGGGCTAACACCAACAATGTTATCAATTGGCAAATCAAACATGTTAGATGACAACCCATTAGATGATAATGATTGGTTTTACACCTTTACTTTACCATTATCATAAATTTCTGATATTAAGTCTAAGGTGCCGTAGATGTGATCTTAAAAATATGTGACCAACATAGGTAATTGGCAAAAGAAAGCTGTTCGCATTATCACAAAAAGCAGTTGTCCATCTCATTCAGCTCCATTTTTTTGTCCAAATTAAAATGCTGAAATTTAACAACCTGTATAGTGTGAATTTGGGTAAATTTATGTTCAAGTACAAATATAGACTGTTACCCAACAGCTTTGATGACAGGTTTATTCTGGCTTAATCAGTACATTCCCATGGCACTCGTAGAGCATTGAAGAGTGATTTTTATGTAAAATACAATAGAACCTCGCTTCACAAAACCGGTCTTATTGCATCGCGATATTTTATATTGGAATAGTCTTTATATACAATTGTTATAGAGAGAGAAGTAAAATGGAAAGGTAAAATTGTTATTGAAGGGAAGATTTAAAGGTTGAAAGCCCCATCTTTAAGTCCCTGAGCCCCACCCCCACACCCACTGAATGCAGGATCTTTTCTGTAACCCCCTCCTTAGCTATTTTCTGGTTGCGTCACTGATGGTGAACCTCTATCTTAGACAAATGTTCTAGGTTCTTTTACTCATACATAGATCCTACCATTAAACAATCCATCCAAAGGGTAGATGGTGCTAGAGTATGAGAAGTTATTACCTGTAGTTTGTGGTAATTTTTTGAAGAAAATAAGTCAAGTTTTGTGGAAAAGAGTGTCATTTTGAGTTAATCCTTTTGAGATAAATAATTAATATGAATAACACAGTTTTGTAATGACGCTGATTGTTACAATGACAGGTGCTGCAGTGGAGTTTCATTGGTTGTCTCACCTAACCAAACCTTTGGCCGCACTTCACATTATTCTACTCATGCACATCCTCAAACTGTAGCTGTCCCTAAAGCAAAGACTTGCTGGTATCTTACCAGTTTCTTTCCACTTGGAGTTCACTACCTGTATCCTGCTTACCTGCCAAAAACTTCTGCCAAAAATGTCCTCTTCTGTTATCCTTTTCCCCTCTTTTGAGCTCTCACCTTGAGTGACCTGTTTCAAGGCCTTGTGATTGGCAATTTCCCATAACCGGAACCCGCTGCTAAGGATTCCAACTGGCTTCTTGTCACCGGGGCACGCTTGGTGGTCTCTAGTGGTTATTAAATCTGCTCTAGAATGCAATGGTCATGGGTTCGAATCCCACCCGAGTAGTGAGCCTGTCGATGTTTTCCACAGGTCTTGGAAAGTCACACATTCCTGTAAGGGTGAACTATTATAAAAATAATGAGAATATTCTTTATTCCAGTGCAATCATTACATCTTTCAAACAGTTGAACATTTTAATCATTGAAACAGTATCAAAAACAGTAAACGTAAAAATGCACTCAGTTCGCTGATGAAATAAACGTGTCTCTGAATATAAATGTGTAAATTGCTACAATTTGAAAGACAAGTGGAATGGTGTCTAACAGAAAATTCCTTCTTTGTTACCCTACTAATGTTGTACTTTGTTTCTAAAATTAAACCATATGTCTATTATGATAGTCCTCACAAAATTTGATTGGAAAATTCAAGTTGGGTCCCTATGGACTACGAATATGAGTGAGATTAGCTGTTAATTAACAAGACTTGGTCCAAGCGTTCTCTGCGGCCAATTTCAAGCTTAACTACCTTCCCAGCTGGTTCAAGGTACTGGACATTCATAATTCATGGGTCCTTCAAGAATCTAGATTCTTATAAATAGTGCAAGTATGTACTTCTTTATTCGCACCTGCCAAGGGCACTTGTCCTAATAAACTGTTTATTTATAACAATTTTTTTTCGCCAGATTTTTTTGGGGAAACGTTCCTGTATTCCTCATTTTGTTCCTTTTCCCCTGCGTCCGTCCCATCTGTCAACTTGGATGTGACCAGCCAGAGTTGACATCAGAGGGGGAGATTTTCAGCTGCAGACCCACGGACTGCGAGAGGGAAATAGGCCAGAAATAATTTATTCATTGTACAGCAGATCCAGCGGCACTCAGATCTGAACGAGTATTTGATTGGAAAGATTATAGGCACATACTACCAGGTACCAACTGTTGGCATTGGTGTGGAAATTGTGCAAGGGTGCTCAGACCTTTTTTCATGATTTTCGGCAGCTAAATACCGTATGAAATTCAGTTCAAAAAGACCTTTTTATATTGGTAACTCAGATTCTTATCCATGTGTTTAACCCATGGTCACTGGAGGCAGATACATTTGTTCATCTTGAAAAGCTCAAATAAGAGTATCGTTTAACTGAGAGCATAAATGCTCAGCTCTTGACAATGGAGACCTCACTTCAAGTCTTTTTCCAAAAGCGTAGAACAAAGACATTTGATTGTGAGACAAGGCTGCTAGTAGAGAGCGATGGAAGTTGGTCTAAAAGAGCTTGGATGAGAGGATGGCACTTCAAATTTTACTCTTTTTACGGGTACCACAGGAATTAGAAATTTGCTTTTTCTGAATTGATTTACTTGATATGTTGTCAGGACATTTGCCGTTGATACTGACAAATTTCAGAAAATGAAGTCTCAATAATCATTCAGAAAACAGATTTTAGTTTCCTGTAGTCGGTGTGATGTGAGTAACTGGATTTTTTCTCAGCACTTTTCGTGAGCCGTTAATTTGTTGTCGGTTAGATTATACTGATACAGTTTCCAATCTTGTGAGTACATTTAATGTATCGGTGCTAACCCTTGTACTATAAATATCCAACATTTAGAAATCGCCCTAAAATAAATAAGTTATAAGATTAGCTATTTCAAACCTTGTAGATCAGTTCCAAAGAAGTGACTCATTTGCCTTTGGAGAGCACGTCATTTTGTGGTGACCAAAAAGCCGCAGCTAAATACAGCCACTATTAATACAAATTTCTCAGCTAATGTTACAGGTAGGGTCATAGACTGTTTTTTTGTTATCGTAATTCCTATTTAAAGGCAAAACTATAAAGAAAGAAACAATAAAAGTCACTTGTGAAAGTTTCAGCTGAATACATGTTCTACTTGCTGAGAAAACAGCAAGAAACAGTCACAGTATTTTCACAAGAGCGTCAAATCCATCTACATTTTGCGAGGTGACAGCGGGTATATCAACCCCATCTCTGGCTGCTGCATTGGCAACGGACACCAACACTCAGAAATCTGAGAAACGATTCATGCATGAATCATTCTTAAGGTCCAGATGTTTTGGGGTGAAAAACTATCCAAACCACGTTACTTTGAAGGGAATCCTTTCTGAAAATAGAGGTGAAAGGCAGGGAAAGAAACCACTGAGCCAACCTGATCCTCTATCTTCTCATGGTGTCTTGACTATAAAGTCACCATTTTCACAAAGAGATGGGTATTCATGAAAAGAACTTTTGTGATGTACGCATTTTGAAGTGTGCTTCAGTTCAAAGTAAAAAAACCTTGCAATATTATACATTTGTTTGGCAGTTTAACAACCCTCACACAGTTCTTTATGAGTTATACCTTATCGATGATTACCTTAACTGCTTGCACTCCCTCTTTTGATACAATGTACTTTTTACATATTTCCAGATGCCTGTCTCCTTCTGAAAATGGAAATTTAGATTTTGAAATGAATGCCCATTAAACTAATTTATGTCAGACATTAAACATGGTTTTGATCAAGCTGCAACTCAGGATGGTTTATATAATCATGTTCTAAACCTCAAAAATACAGAAAACATGATTTTTTGATATGCTTGCTCTTCATGATGGACAGTGACAATTTCTGTCGCCAGGGAGGCCATTTTGAGTAAGAATAATGAGATATCTGGCTTTTTTGGGTACATTCAGACGAGGAGTTAAACTAGCCCTTAATCCAAAAGTGCTAAAATAACCCTCAGTTGGAACGCAAAAATCCAGTCCGCGAGGGTCAATTTGACCCAGAGAACTGGGCTAAACTAAACCTCAAAAAATGTTGGATTAGCGTAACTTAGCCCAGGTTTTACGACCAACCCCCCGCTGCGAGGCCCAATAAACCATCGTTGGAACGCAACTGACCTGCTACATCCGGTCTATTTTATTCCATGTGACCTCTCCACAGAAGGTTACGTCATCATAACAACAACGCGCGTAGACGACCACAAGTAATTCCCAGCTGATACATGTACATGTATACGATGGACCGGAAGAGTGGTCAGTCGGGGTCAGCTATGCATGACCTGATAATCAACGTGTGGGTCAGTTTAACCCGTGTGGACAGGACTAACTTACTCGTGTGAACGCAAGCCCAATTTGGAATAAGTCATTTTTATCTTTTGGACACCCGCGGTGCTCGGATTAAGGGTTAGTTTAACTCCTCGTCTGAACGTACCCCTAGTTTTGTGTATCACTCATGTAATCCAGATGTTCATTTTTATAATCAATCATTATGACTCTGTTATGAAGACATCATAACAAAAATTAGTTATTAAAACGTGTGAACTTAAAGTAAGGCACACTAATGTTAGGACAGTAGTTTGCATAAACTAATTAAGTTCACTTTATCTGCACATCATTGTACATTATCTACATGTATAGAACTATTAACACTTTTGTTACATCAGTAATGTATACATGTACCTGTTTATGTTTGTAGTCTTCTCATTTAGCCTTCGAGAAAGACTCTGCTAGGGTCGAAACGTCAGGCCACTAACTATTTTTTTGCAACTTTTAACACAGTGAGATAATGGCATACATGAGAACAAAAAACCAACCCCCAAGATGCTTGTCATGTTTTTGTTGGCAAAAGATTGGGTGGCCCTCAATGTGCCCCCCCTTCCCCTATACCCAAAACCCAACAATTTATCATTTAATACAAAGATGCTATAAAATTACCCATATCACTGATGAATTAATTCTGATACCCAAAATAATCAGCTCGCTTCGTCTTCATGAAAAAGCTTTAAATGTTTTACTAAAAAGGGAAATTTTGTGCCAACCCAGTCAGAAATACTTTGATACTTAAGTCTGCCTGTACAAAAAGTCAGTGTTTGTAACACGATAGTTAGGTTTAGAAGGATATTTTCTGGATAAAGATGTAGGGATGGATTGTGGTAGAGGAACCTGAGGAAGTAGAATCATCATGCCAAAAGGAGATAATGTCAGCTCAGTGCTCTGAGGTCTTCATTTCCAATGTCATATACGTTTGTAATAATCAAACTGGAGTTAAATCTGAGAAAAAAGAACGATCAAATGCAACACATAAATGTTTTCCGAACGCATTCATTTTTTACCTTTGCCAAGAGAGATGTTTATGGGGAAGAAAGATCACCAATAAACTCAATTTACCTAACACTAAACCAACTTCATGACATTCTTACAAGACCAGAATTGGCGATTGATAATTAACTGAAAGAATACATTATGAAACAGGTTAACTGTTCCTGAAGACCATTGTTTGGTGTTTAGCGTTAACATAAAGATCTATTGAATTAATCCCATTAAGTCGGATTTAGGCCACACCCATTGCTAAATACGTTAACCTCTCACTGTTATGTAGGGGGTAAATCCACCTACGTCATACCTTGCTGTGATTGAAAACATATATAAAAGAAGGTGCTGATGCGGGGGGGGGGGGGGGGTATTGTGGGAAGGGGGCAAAGAACGAGCTTTAAAATGTCAAGGGAAATGCTCCAAGATGGATTACAAGCTCATCGGCTCACTAATCACTTCCTCCATCAATTACAATTAATTAAAGTCTCCCAGTCCTCCAGCTCATCCCTTTTTTCAGGTTCTGTGAATCAGACAGACTAGTCCATCATCAGGTGGTTGTCACTCAGTGCCCCCCATCCCTCCCCTCTGTTTCTAGCTTTCTCCCGATACGGATTAAGAGTCTCAAGGCAGGTCCCCATCCTCCAGGCCAGTCAGGGCGGATATTATTGTCTCATTCATTTTAGTAAATCTCCCGTGAGTTTAAAATGGCAAGACCATTCCAGCAGTCGAGTAGCTTGTGTGGCGGGCTGACTTTGGATACTAACAGTGTGACCAACGCATTTGGAACTAAGCTTCACAAGTATACCAAGCCAGCAAAATCATTGAGCGATTATCCTTATGCCATTTTCAGAAACTCTAAACTTTTATACAACTTATTTCTGGGTCTGCTTGCCGCCAGTCACTAGCTTTGCTCCTGTCACATTTCTCATTGAAGCTATGGTTTTTTATTTGATAATTCAACTATAGTGCATACTTGTTTAAAAAACAGTTTGATGTGCGGGAGATTTTTATGATGTGGCCATGAAATTACATCTGTGATTTCCCTGGCATCCAAGAGAACTTATGAGTTCAGGGAAGAGGCCTGTGTTGTCAAAATGAGAGAATTGGAAAGACTGTTTTACAACAAAATGTTAGCTAAAGTGAGACTCATACTTAGTTCATAGACATTGTATTAGTGTTATAAGGGGTTGGGGCTGTGTTTTGATTTACACTGGGTGTGTTGACACATAGGCCATAATGTCACTCACTCCATAATGCTTTCTGTATTGGATGTGATAGAAAGATAACATGAATCAATAGTGAAGTGAATGACTAATGCCTAATGCCCCCTATATGATGCCCTGAAGATATATTTTATGGATCAGTTTAAAAAAACATTCATAAATACCCCAGACAGTTTCGCTATTCCTATTGGTGGAGAGCATGTCACGTGGGGGTGTTTAAACGGCTGATAAAGACATAGCTGGAGCTGTTTAAGACCGGCTGGCTTTGCGTGTTGGGCACGCAAGCTCATGTACGCCAATTTAATTACGCGGAACGCAATATATAGCTGTTAGTACCAGCGCGTAATCTATTTTTACATGTGCGTACACACAACCCAACGCGCACCGAACATAACTTTTAAAAAGTTTTTGAAAATGTACAAACTTCGAAAATTCGCTGCGAAGCAGATTGTCACAGATTGTCTATAACATTTGTGTTCCCTTATTAGTAGTTTTTATTGATTAAAACAAATTAACCATACCTCCCATGGTACTCCTTTCACCAGCGTCATCTCTCCCGAATGGGAGAATAGGAATCCTTTCAGCAATGCCATCTCCCCCGAATGGGAGAATAGGAATCCTTTCAGCAATGCCATCTTCCCCGAATGGGAGAATAGGAATCCTTTCACCAATGCCTCCTCCCCTGAATGGAACAATAGGAATCCTTTCAGCAATGCCATCTCCCCTGAATGGGAGAATAGGAATCCTTTCACCAATGCCTCCTCCCCCGAATGGAAGAATAGGAATCCTTTCAGCAATGCCATCTCCCCCGAATGGGAGAATAGGAATCCTTTCACCAATGCCTCCTCCCCCGAATGGGAGAATAGGATTCCTTTCACCAACGCCATCTCCCCCGAATTGGAGCATAGGAATCCTTTCACCAATGCCATCTCCCCCGAATAGAAGAGTAGGAAATTGAAAAATTAAATAAGGAAAAAATAATACGATCTAATTATGTTTTTTGCTATCAAAGCTTTCAAAATATACTTTTGCCTAATTGATCAGCGAGAAGTTGTGAATATAATTAAATAACCAGTATGTGTATCATTAATTACACTCAACTTTTTTATTGTTTACGGATACATATTGTCAGATGTCCGACACCTCTTGAACAGAAACTTGTTATGCGCCTAAACAGAAACTTTAAGTTATGGTGACCCTATTATTTGACCTAGTTTTTCTTCTTTTTTCGTCACACATCTTTTTTGTGCCAGCATACCTTGCAGCTTATACACAGGAAGTTGTAATCAGTATGGAATATTTGGGTATTGGTTGGCCTTGGGTGGTTTGGTCCTCCAAGTCTATGCCACCATCTTTTCTAGATCTTTTCAAATTTAAGGGGAAAAGTTCCGGATTGGTGTGGCAGAGTTTCGGGGGGGCATTCTCAAGTTATTGATAATAAATGGTAAAATGGTAAATAATAATAAAGCACAGTTTATAATAAAACTTTACTACACCCAAGGGTGTCTCAAAACACTAATTATTTTTACAACAGGTATGCAGAGCTATGTTTGATCTATTCCTCAATTATCAAAGAATATCTGAAACCTGTCAAGAGAAGTTCTCATGGCAGTAAGTAAAAATCTTATTTTAAAAAGTTGACAAAAACCGATAACTGTAATTTTTAAGTGCATGAAAAAGTTGTCAGTTATCAAGATGGACTCTTTCTGCGTTGGTATTATTGCATGGCAATCATTGTAAGTCATACATTGAGGACTTTAAACAGATGCATGGACCCTCAATATTCAGTGAACTTGTTGGAACTAAAACACACTACAAATGTAGAAGTAAATTTGGGGTAAACTTGTACTGTCCCTTTAAGATACAAGTAGGTCTTTTGACACCCAGATTAGTCATCCGATATAAACAATGGTCATAAGGTCAGAAAATGTCACTGCTAGTCAGCTGATGCTTACTTTAATAGTATACAAACTTTGTGCATTTGGGTATATTGATCAAATGTGGTGCATTTCGTCAAATTTGTCTCCTCTGTGAGAAGAGTTTGCTTTTTCCAATTGTTGATTTATCAAAAGGATTGTACATGGTTGGTTGGTTAAGTGTTTGTGAATAAATCCATGATGTGAGGGGGATTGAAAAGAAACCCATTTGTAAGGTGGTTGCTTATTTCATTATTTGAGATGGATCATTGCACAGCCACAATCAATGGCTACAGACTACCTCCATGCATAGACATGTGTCGCCCTGCTAGGAATGTCTGACTGACAAGTGACAACCACTCATGTAGCAGTTATTTCAATATTATTTATAATCTATTATCCAGTGCTTGATCAATGAAGAATGAAAGGTACTTCATTTTGTCCAATACAAGATTTGCAATGAGTTCCTCTATCCATTCTTGAAAATGGTGTCTTGAACGGAAAGTGTTCCTATGATTTTGGTCTAGTTGTGCACATCAACTATGGAGCATACACTAATGTATAAAAGTAGGTTTGTGCATATTAATATGTCAAATTCACGGAGCAATGTTTCCAAGCTCTAAAAGCATCTTAAAACTCACTTGTTTGTTTAATATGTTTCCTCTGTTAATAATTTTTAAGAGTAATAATTATATAATGCGTAACAAGTTTCAGAAGTTAGTTTGCACACAGCGACATGTTTAAATGGAACAACATGAGAGAATGTGCAACAAGTTTCAGAAGTTAGTTTGTGCACAGCGACATGTTTAAATGGAACAACATGAGAGAATGCGTAACAAGTTTCAGAAGTTAGTTTGCACACAGCGACATCTTTAAATGGAGCAACATGAGAGAATGCGTAACAAGTTTCAGAAGTTAGTTTGCACACAGCGACATCTTTAAATGGAGCAACATGAGAGAATGCGTAACAAGTTTCAGAAGTTAGTGTGCACACAGCGACGTGTTTAAATAGAGCAACATGAGAGAATGCGTAACAAGTTTCAGAAGTTAGTGTGCACACAGCGACGTGTTTAAATAGAGCAACATGAGAGAATGCGTAACAAGTTTCGGAAGTTAGTTTGCGCACAGCGACATAAGAGGAGCTAGCCACATGCAAGCATTTTTCAGAAGTTAGTTTGTGAATATTGACATGTGGAAATGTATATCCTGGTGGCAATCCATTTTAATATGTCATGTTGTCTCTAGCTTGACATGTCAATCGGAACAACTTCTCAGTTTGTCTTACACTTTAATTACCCTCTAGGCAACTTTAGAGTACGTTTGGATGACAATTTGATCATCATTTTTATCATAACCAAAGTATCGTAGTGAAAAATTCATTCAGGACAAATTTTTCGATTTGATATTCAATAGACAATAGACCCCCAAATAATGGATGTCTGGTGTGTGTTCATGCCACACACAAAGCTCTGCCAATGATACGTCTTTCTTGACCTCAGTGAGAGTGCTGTTGAATCTTTTGACATCATGCAAGGGGTCTCTGTAGCCTGTAAAACCATTTTTTTTTCCATCACAAGTTAAACCAATGTATGTGGGAACCCAAGATTCCCAAAATATTGTCAGCATGCAAGACGTCGTGTTCTATCTGAGCATGGTCGTGTTTTACAAACCTATTTCTACATAATATTAATAATAATAGTAATATCAATACATAACAGTTATAAAATGCTCTCTAAGTCTACAAGGGATTCATATCACTGAAGATGTTCTCATTCTCCAGTCGATAAGATCTAAGTTAGCTCAGTTGGTAAAGCATCGGCACTTAAACCTAGTTGTGCAGGTTCAAATCCCACTCTAGGCAACGTTTCTTTGTTCACCACTTTGTATTCAAAATACTAGCCTAAACCCCCATTTGCACTGGAAGCAGATTTATTTCCAAGCCCTCTCCAAAGATATTTGTCCAAGTGCTCCACTTTGTATACTATCCCCATCAGGAGATATATGCCTATGTATCCCGTTTGATATCATTTTTCATCCTTCAGAGTACAAGCTTGATAAATGTGAAGTACACAAAAAGCATCCATCAAAATTATGTAAGTCTAGAAAGCTTCCTCTGAGAGGAATGAAAAAGGATATCAATTTTATCAATAGATAAAAATATTTTGAGCAATGAACTTTAAAACTGAAAACAAAAGGTTTCCAGCTGCACTAAGAGAGCTGAAATGTTCATTAAAGGCAGGGTCGTACATTGGTTTTGTCAATTAAATCCTGATTTATTGGCACAATTTGTAAGAAAGTTTCAGCTGAATGCAGTGTCTACTTGCTGAGAAAACAGAAAGAAAAAAACCCAACCCAAACTGTCACAGTATTTTCACAAGAACGTTGAATTCATTCACCTTTATTGAGGTGACAGTGGGTACCAACTGCATCTCTGGCCGCGGCATTTGCGAACCCTTTGAGAAACGATTCATGCATGAATCGTTTCTTAGATTGGGGTGAAAAATTCTCCAAACTATCTTACTTCAAAGGGAATCCTTTCTAAAACTAGTTTATAGGCCTAGTTTCAACAGCTGCAGTGCTTCTCACCAAGTAAGTTTTTGTGACCAATTAATTTTTGGAGTACTTACCAATATATGACTCTACCTTTAAAACATTGTATTTTGCCAATATGTGATGGATTTAGCGAGAAGGGGAATACTTACCGTATTTCTGTACAGTGGAACTTTCTTTATTTGACCATAGTGTGTCTCCATTTCCAGCCTTAGACACTTCAGCTGAATAAGGAACTGGGATGTTCCCATGAGTTTAACTACAGCTATTACTCATTGGTTGAATAGGATGAGTAGGCCTCCAATCCCAGCTCTATTAAGTTCCTATCCAAAGCCCATGAGCAACAAGTAACTCTCTATCAACCAAGAGATTCATGGCCTACTGGAATACAGATTGAACAAGGGGGTACTTGAGGATTGAACTATACTTGCACTGAAAGTGCCTCACAAACTCACTATATTAGGGCCCAATTTCATAGGGCTGTTTAAGCACAAAAAGTAGCTAAGCATAATAGCAACATGCTTCCCACAGAATAAGGTTTTCAGCCAAAATAACATTCCACATGTACCATTTATGGCCTGTATCCTGCTTCTTTTTTGCTTAGCAGAAAACTCCTAAGCAATGTTTGCTGCTTAAGCAGCTCTATGAAATTGGGCCCTGGGGGTGTAATTCAACTCCACCCATGATCTTTAGGGCTAATTCTCTGTGGTCTAATTCAATTAACACTTGACTGCATTTTTGTTATTGCAAATGTTATTGGTTGGTATAAAAGATTAACACTGATGTAACAAGGTAAAGTACTTCATGCATAGTACCCTGATCAGGCTTATGGTGAGACCATGACCCTGTCCACAGGCTCAGACCAATCGTTGTTAATGTCTTATTCCCTATCCATGCAGAGTCAGCTTGGCAGCACTGATTGCCCCTTCTCCACCAAGTGCAGTTGACCCCTCTCCATATCCACGTACAATGATGATGACTCTTGCAATGACTGGGGATGTCTCACATTCCCACAACCGATTCCCTCGTGGCGTTGTCTAATTTTGAATTTCCTTCTTAAATGTTTGCTCTTCATTCTTCCCAGCTGTGTGCACTTTCCATGTACCTTCATCATCAAGTTCCAGTTTTCTTTCTCTCTGAACTCACAAAATGCTCGGATAAAATTGAACTTTTATGAAGTTGTAAACATAAAAGAGTGTTATTCAATGCTATGATTGACTGAATAGCGACTATGCCCATATCGTGCATAATTAGCTAGTTGTCGTAAAAAGTCTGAGGAAAATTTGTTTGGCATTGAGTCAGTTGACCGAGTTGTGGGACTGCCCATCTGTCTGACAGTTCTACTTAGTGAATTTGTTGTATTTGTTAAAGGAAATCAATCTTGATATTGATTCAGTTGAAATATATTACATCTGTCAGTTGACTTCACATTCAAGGGCACTCACTGACATGTTCAAATTATCATCCTTAATTTGCTGTAGAAAATTGATACGTTTTCTCTTGACTGACAACAAACTTTGCTGCAAGCACTTCCTAAGATGTCATGCTTAATCTTACTAGGTCTAGGACTTGGAACACCAGTTGTAACCCCGAAAAGAAAGTTCTAGGTGATTCCGATTGCTCCTCATGGACAAGCTCTGAACATGCAGTTTCTGTCACATCTGGTTCAGAATCAAAAACTTGTAAATGAACTTCAACGATCGTGACATCAGAGTACTGTTGAAGTTTAGCAGGAAATAGGATCAGCAGAAACATATGGAGGAATTATAAATTGGAACAGTACTTCTAATGCCAGCAATTATAAAAGATAGTGTCATCTTCATTAGGGGAGAATTAAGCGGGAAAGAAACAGCTTTGGCAAGCCAGATTGCGTGAGGTCCTTAAACTCCCAGGGGACATGGATGTGATATTTGTGGCGAAGACTTTCAATCATTGCTGTCGAATACAATAAAGGAATTTTGACTCAGACATGTTTGAGCAGCAACAGAAGTCTATCAAATTAGAATACAACCATTTGTAAACAGTGACCAATCAAAAAAATACCTCAAAAACGCAGAGGTATAGAGAGAAAGGAGAAATGTTTAGGAAAAAAACGGTTGGGGGTGGTAGAAGACAATCCACATTTTGTCTGGTAGTTAACATTTTATGTTAGAGCACACAAACCTCGATACATTTTGTTTTGGGCGTTTTTGTTTTGTGATCATATAACGTCACCGAGACCATGAACTGACACATTGTGTAAAAAACTAACTTTTTTCAAACAATACAATATTTTTTTTTTACAATATTCATCAAGGCCTACAATTTCACAATTTCAAGGGCTTTACGTTTTACATGACGATAATTATGCATTGCAACCTTTCCATGAAAGTGACAATTTCACAAACTGACACAAAGGTTCCATTTACCATTGTAATGCACTGCGCGCACTATGCTCAAATGTGAACAAAAATGATTTCACGAACTAACACACACCTTATGTTGTGTGGGTTTGTGTGTGCGTGCTGTTCTCCATTTTCATGATTTGACACACATGTAATGTTGAAATACATTGAAATGTGTCACTTCATGAAAACGGAACATGACTGACTTTCTTTTGCGGTATATTTATCAAGCATCAAGAGTCCACAATGAAAAAAAAAAAAACCCAGTTGAAAACACTCTTGAAGGATAGAAGTGTTTTGAAAGAGTTCTAGAGGCCATTTTCTTTGATTGGTAGCTTTAAGCGCTACATATAGAGTGAAGACCTGAGAACAAAAGAAGTCCCCATAATGTAGGACCAACCTAAAAGGGTGTTGTCTCTTACCGGGCCCATGTGCAAATCAGCCACTATGACATGCATCAAAATAACTTGTTTGTAAGTAATTTCTAGCATTACAATGCAAAACTTGCAAGCATGTTCCGAATTTGGTGTGGACCATGCCAGATTCCATGACAAATGTCCCCACTTAATAACGACACGGGAAAACTATAATTTGTTGTCTCCGAAGCTGTAGATCCTGGTGGAACTGCAGAGATAAGATAACAAGGCAACCGATGAAATATGCCACGAGAGATTAAAACATCTCTCCATTTTAGGGTGAGCAGGAATTGATAAACAACCAGTTATACATCACGTAAAGCTGTTTTCATTTGGGAATTCCTCAGAGAGGATTTGAGCCATATAAAAGAAGAACATGAATGTTGCCTCCCAGTATTAGATGGGAGACAAATTAAGTCTAAAGACATTTACTCTCTTAGGGGTTCCAAAAGACAAATCCCCAGAGGGGTTCAATATTCTTGAGGGACAACCCATCTTTCGCATGGAGCCAAATAATCTAGCAAAACAGGTTTTATCTTAATTTGTCGCAAGAATGTTCCGCCTTGTAATAATTACAATAATTCTAAATCATGCACCTCTTGTAGTGTAAAGAAACATAAAAATAGCATGCGGTGCATCTGTGTGTAATTCCTATGTCCGCTCGTCCGACCAAAGAGCAGGGGGTAACATCCCGCCCCCCTTCCTGTTTACCACAGTGCCTCAACCAAACACACTAGCAGCCTTCTGTATTTGTATTCTTTATCCGAATGCAAGTTCTGTTGACCTAGTTTTTAATCTGAAGGTTCGAATCCAGGCATACTCATTCTGAGGGCTTGTGTCTCCTGGTGACACACATCAGTAGTGTTCCCTACAGTTTTAAAGAGTTTTTACCAAAGATTATAGAGCACCGAAAGCGCAAGATGTGGAACTATTGAAGTTGGAACATGAAGTACTCATAGGCGCCATTTCAGCAAGCAAATGTTTTGTTATATCAGTGTAGCAATGATCATTGTTTGTACTGATCTATTGTTGCATAAAAAGAGTTGCTTGCTGAAATGGCGTCCAGTGCACATTTCACATTTCAGCCCGAAATCCCCATCTTACCTCTTCGGCGCTCTACAGTTGTTGGTTTTTACTTCCAAGTTTGAATCTTGGATATCTTGTTTAAAAGCACATGGACAACATGGTAATTGTCAAAGACCAGTATTCACTGTGACCCAACATATTCATAAAACAATAAACCTTTGAAAATTTAAGCTCAGTCTGTTGGAGTCACAAGAAATGAGTGAAAGATCCCAGTATTTGTCTTCACTGTAATTGTTTTACAAATTTTTCAAAAACTTGACATTTCAGGCAAAACTAATTCAAGGAAAGGGAGTCTTCCACCATGACCATCTTCATACCATGTAAGTTAAGTAATTTGCAAATCTGCAAATCGACCTTAATAATAAAAAGATCCTATTAAATACTTTAGTATATGCCATGCACAATGCAGAAAATACTTGTTGCATGCAAATGATTTGTAAGGTGAGATAATGTCGGTTCTGGACAACAACTCATTGTATCTTTCAATTACTTGATGGATTTTGTTTGTTCAGTGTCTCCGATGAAAGTGTATAACTTCCTTGACTAAAGAAAAATAGCTATCTAACAATCAAATCAATTATTGTTACCATCAATTTGGCAAAAACAACCATCAATTTGGCAAAAACAACGGTTGCTGCTTCTAAAGTGCGTGTCTTTGTAGGATCAGCTTTTTGACTGTATTTGACAGGTTATTGCAATCACACTCCCTCTGGAGCTAGACATTCTCAGTAATGACTCAACCAATTACCAGGTGGTAATTATACAAACTGATCAGCACAACAGAACTACAGGAGTAATTCACTGTACATTGGGCTGCAGTTGTCAGGGCGGTAGATCTCCTTACATGGGCTGCTACCGCTGAGGTCAAACATGGAAATGCGCGTATGCGTGTACACTCTCCATGCACAAATCTCAACTAATGATAGGGCTCACTTTGACCGCAGTGAGGGCGCTGTTTGAGCTTTTGATGTCATATGCAAGGGGTGCAATAAGAAAACTTGTTGATCTCAGCCAGTGGTTATATATTCAGTTGTAAACCAAAACAGTTGCGACTGTATGCCATAGAATTTATTTGAATTTCAGAAAATTTGGTTTCCAATTTGAAGACAGGTTAATCAGTTTAGAGTATTAGTTGCGATGGACAGACAAGATCCCAGTAGGAAGATTGACTTGAGCCTTATCAAAGACTGGGAGGCATGGAGAAATGCGATCAAACCAGGCCGACATGACGAAGAAGGCAACCAAACCTTGACTTCAGGAAACAAGTGGGCCTTAACGCACAAGGCAACTTTTCAAGGCAACTTGAAGGCAACCAATTGCAGTGCATGCTGCAGGACCACTTTCGTAGTACTTTAGTAATTTTTCAAACAGTGTCTTACCATCCCTGAGAAAAATATGTGACCATTCAAATGTGAATGCTTTTTCTTCTTGGAGATTGCCTGAGACTGATTGCCTATAAATTGCCCCTGTGTGACACGACCCCTAGTAGTATGAACACGAGTTTGAAGTAAGCTTTTAAAGGAAAACACATCATTGTTATTAGGAAGAGTAAATTAATCTCATCTTCTAGTTTTCAATAACCAAATCGTACCGTAACAGCAGGCAATACAAACGGATTTGTACATGAACAGACATTTACACATAAATACTTTCCTTAAAATATCTTGGTTTTTAATGAACAGAATATTTATACTTCTTTATATTCATAATAATATTTTATTTTGGTTTGTTTGTATGTTATTGTATGTTATTGATTAAGTTTGTGTCCTTATGCACATTTCAGTTTGAGATCAAATGTTGACTTTAAGTCCATGATTCCATTGAAATTAAGTAAAATTATTAACCAATAGTAATTTGGTATGGAGTAGAATTAAACTTTTTTTGTTTTTAATGAGTCGTATGTATATCTACCCTGAGTAAATTACAATTCCATGAAAGGCCGTTCTTCAAACACTGAAGTTGTTTCAAATAAAAATAAAAAACATTGACAAAAATTTGGTCTCCAGATTTAAAAATGGCAAATCAGTTTAGAATAATAACTTCTGATTATTGGCATTTATCGTCGCTGTCTCTCTATCTCTATTAAATTACTATCTCTTATAACTAAACATGCAATTTTACAATTATTTTGACCTAAATTTGGTTTTGCTTTGTAGGTTTAGGTACCATACGTAAGTCAACAAACAAGCAGACATATTATTTATCACATAAACTACAAAGGAACTTGGAATGAGGCCAAAAAGACTGGTGCTTTTGATCTTAGGGCATCATATCACAGTAATCAACCATTTCATGGGTAGTGACTAATAATTAGGCCATGTCCGAATTGGCGGCTGTGGTGTTGCTAAGGCTGTTGCTAAGGGCAGCCTATGCTTCAAGGCATGTTGATGTGGTGATCTAGCCACAGCCATGATTCAAAAGCGACCATATTTATTGAAAATCAAGTCCAGCAGATGTTCAAATAATATTAAAATTTCTCATTTCAGCTTTACAGAACTACTTACAGACACGGCCCTACAAAAACATGAAGCAATTTTTCTTCTTTATATATCCCACTGACCTTATTTGGGGTTCTTTTTAACAAATGATGAAAGATTTAATGTGCACTGATTCCCTGTCTCTGTGAAGTGCTTTGTGATTGGTGTATCAAAACAGAGACAGACTACACAACAGAACAAACATCGTGAACAACTATTAATCAAACTTTGGGCCTTTTCTCATACAACATGTACAATCTTTGAGTCTCTGTTAACCCATTTCAATAATAGTACACAAATACAGTCCCAGCTTTGGTCCAGTTTACCCTCTCCTTAAATTAACATGAGTTTCTCCATTGGTTGAATTCACAAGTTGCTTCTGATTTACTGACTCATTGATGTGTTTAGACTTTAATCAACACTAAATGATGTTATGAATGGCAAATCTTGCCGAGTCATTTATCATACAACTAACTGTTACAGTAGCTTTCTATATGATGCCATTCAGCATCCGAGGGGAAAGGTAGATTAATAAAATAAAATTAAAATTTCAGTCAAGTTGAAAATTGGATAACATAAGTTGATCATTCACACATTAGGCTAACCCCAACCCCCTAGTGTCTAAAGACCCGCCCACATCCTCCACAGTCCCCCACTCTGTGGTAACTCAATTCCCACAAGTTTGGACTTGGATAAGATTGGTTTGCCTGGCTCGATGATACTCAATTTGGATTTGGACCTGCAGTACCATACCCTACAAAGTCAGACAACTTCCTGAAGAGGATTTGGTACCAACGAGGTTGCATATAAAATGGTGGGCTAATTCCTTCCTTTTTGATCTTACATGTTTATCCCCTGTTAAGTCTAAGGCTGTCTGCCAATTGGAGGCTACGGCTAGACCACCTCATTAACATACATTGAAGCATAGGCTGCCCGTAGCAACAGCCCTAGCAACAGCCGTAGCTGCAGCCACCAATTCAGACATGACCTAAAGACATCTACTATAGAATGCATAGGGTCATGGGTCAGAGTTCCACTTTAGTCACCTTTGCATTTTGTTCAACAGAACTTGGAAAGGTCTTGAATAAAGCAACACTGTTACTTGGTCCCTCAGTTTTGCAGCTACAGCTCGTTTTGCAGGTTACGGGGCAAGACTCACTTTTTCCAGCCTCAATATTCTCCTCCCTACAAGCAAACCATGCGATCTCTTCCCACCCCATTCGCTGAGTCTGGCCATCACAATGTTACGGTCACATTTTAATATTTCTTGAAATTGTTTTATAACTAGCGTTGGAATGCCTCAAGCTTTGGATAGTTGCAAGATCATTTGGCACAATGCCACTTTGAAATTTACAATTGAAATTGTGTGCTTCTAGACTTCATTTTTCGGGTGTAGATCATCATGTACCATTAAGCTTTCAATATCTAGAATATTAAGGGTGATAAATGCAAAATGAATCCAGCTGATTTGTGTTGAGTTGTGTGAAAACAGGTCAAGTAACTGCGATGTGTTTTGCTTTCCTACAAATCCAATCTTCACTTATCGTGATGTCGTTTGGTACTGTGCCTCCTATCTTTCCATATGGTGTAATCGTTGCGTACAGCGCTGGCTCGCAGCTCCAGGATCTGGTTGATTTTGGATACGATCTGCCTGGCCGATGAATGGTCCGTCTCAAAGTCTCGATGCTTGAATTCATGACTGATGCTCTTGTAGGTTAAACGGAAAACTGTCTTACCTTCAGAGCAAAATAAAACAAATGCTAGGGTTAGAGGCAGTTTTCACCATCTTAGTGATCACAAATCAAACGGTTTCTTTCTGGAAGAAAGCCTTTAAAAGGTTTTAAAACATTTCTGTAACCGTTTTCCATTGCTACTGTAAAGAATATCTGCAAGTAATTACTGATGAAACTATCACATAATTAGCTCAAAGTAATAGTAACACTGAATTCAATAGATTTTCAGCTTTCAATCTGGAAAATATTCGTTGTATTATTAATAAATAATTATCAACAAATAACTCCTGTCAGGTATTAATTATTTGTTTCATTCATCCTGGAAACTACTATCACATGAAATTATGTCATTTTATAGATTTTGTTTTATCAAAAATGATACAATAATAATTAAAAAAACCAAACAAACAAACAAACAAACCGGGATTTTTTAAAAAGAAGATTATCACAAGTTGTTTTTGATCTATTTCATGAGGGTTGAAATGAATATAATCTTTCTCAAACTCATGGTGTACACTCTCATGACTGACGTTCATGAACTGCCACTGCTGTATGTAACACATCTAGGGTTTAACTTTGCATCCCCACCTACATGATCATAGGTGTGAAACAATATGCTGGAAAAAAAGCTCAAGTTTCTTTTTGTTTCAGCATACAACGCAGCTTTCAGGCAAGCCTGTCATGTAAAAGAAAAACAGTTGGCTTCAGATAAGGTCAGCAATCTCATCAAGAGACAACTTGTCAAACTTTAATTGTGTTTGTAACCACTGTTCTAGATTGTATCAAGACAGAGAGGGGAAAAAAAACATGCCGATAACTCCCCCTCCCCCACCCTCCCAACTCCTCCCCCTGAGGGAAAGATGATCGCTCAATAAACTGATGTTTTGATAATAAAAGTAATATTTTCATGTGTTTTGTAGGTCAGCCAAACTCATCATTTTTCCCCCAATTCTGCTGGAAATCATAACATTGCTTGCTGGCAACTGCCTAATTCCTCCGGCCAAATATTTGCTTTGCACTTCAGGTGTATCGGCGGGCAAAAATGGCAGGCTTCGGAATGCGATACGCCGAGCGACAGTCACAGTGTTTGCCATAGGAGTGGTTGTCTCCAGAGAATGAGGTGCTGTGTGTCAAAAAGTGAGGATCACCTCGTAACGGGCATGGGAGGAAATGAAGAAGGTGCCCAGTTAATATTGGACAGAGGAGTTGATGAGTTGTGGGTAGAGGGGGACGGGAGGGGGAAATGCCAACAAACCTTCCATGAAAAACATGTTTCTCATCACAATTCCACAACAGATTTTTCCAAGAAAAGCCACTTCCCAAAAGCAAAACAAATTAACCAATTTAAAGCAGGAGTTAATTTACATAAGTAAATCTTACATGGTACAAGGGGTAAAACTAAAAAAATATGTACTATTATTAATATAAACATAACAAATGGTTAAAAGTGTCTCCAAAAATATCAAGTTACACTTCTTTGAAACAAGACAACCAAGACAATAATTACAAAATTTTATAGAGAGTCCTTTTTATCCTAAATTTCAAACATTACTGAAAATATCTACTACACTGAGAACACAAAACATAATTTTGTTGTTGAAGTAAATGACCTTTGCTTAAAAGACAAAGAGAAAGGGAAGTATTTGACTAAGGTTGAACTCTCTCACAGCTCATCCAGGACGCTGGCTGCAACGGGAAGTAAGCATTGTTTACACCTGTCAAGCTCTGGATTTACTCATTCTCCATACTGTAAATCATTACCGCGGTGATCAGACCGGTATGCCGCTTGATTAGTTTGAGCGTTTACCAATGACCGGGAGTGAAGATGACGCAACTAGTGGGCAATGGCCGGTGGGATTCTTGAAACCAAAGTGAACCACCGTACGGGAGAACTCCACAGTGCATAAATCAATCAACAGATTCTGCAGACCTGTTCAGTACCTTCTTGCTGTTTACCTTCAACCTACAATCATTTTACTGTGAAGATGAATATAAGCTCAATATCTGGGACAATGTACTTTCCTAACTTCCCTTCTTTTATATTAAAAAACTGTTTTCAAATTCTTTAGCTACTTTTGCCTTGTTCCTAAATATTCTCAGGGTTGCATGCCCCCAAGCAATGGTGCAACTATTACTTTTGCAGCCCCCTGACTCGCATAATAGTCATTCTTATCTTGTTTTTTTTCTTTTGTCTCATTTTAAAATAAATTTTCTAATCAGAGCCCTTTAAATTTGTGCACCCTTTCTAATTCAGTTTTGGTTTGTTCGTTATTTGTTTTATTTAGTTGTAGCGTTTCCTTGTTAATTAACTCATTGCTTGCTGTCTACATTGATGTGTTTTGCCATTTGCTTCTTCATATAACAATGTTTGATGTTTGTCTTTGTCAAATATATAACAATAATACTAATCCAGAAGCTTAACTAGTCCTGTTTTGTGAAGAAAGAATTATTTTCTAAAAGCATTCTGGCATTACATATTGCCAATTGGCTAAGAAGAAAGTGCTTTCTGTAGCTTTTTGTTCAGTGCAGTTGCTAAAGGTTTACTGAAAATGAATCAAATAAGGCAGAAAACCTGTTTTCTAACATTGTGTCATTCATTACAGAAACCACACCCTCCACTATCTGCACTAAGCATTTCAGATGATGTAGAAGGAGGGCTTGCTGGCATCGATCAGCTTAGTCAGTCAAATACTCCACCAGTGTTTGCACTTGTCACTCTATCTCACACCAAGTGCAACTTAATTTGTTTTGATATCAGAATATTTTACCTGTGAAGCGTCATTTAGATTGAGAATCAGAACACCAATTGGAGGCTAGACTGCCCTTTCAAGACACCCCTCAAAAAAAGTGGACACCGTCCTTGTAATTTGAGCTTAAGACAATGTTTACTTTCATTCTAAATCACTGGTGGTTAAATTTTCCACAGGACAAAAACAAAATGATGGTGCTTTTTTGCATCGTCAATTTCTCCTCTCCCCCCCCCACCACTTGTGTGTAATTTTTGAAATTAAAAACTTTCATTTGTGAAGAGGAACGTGACACGGATGTTTATTTTTGAAGCATTCAGTTTCACAACTACAAGCTCATGCACTCTGAGCAAAGCAGAAGAGGCTGCCATTTGATTGCCTTTAGTGAACCCACTGTAAACGCCAAGAAATTGTTTATAAAGATAGGCCCGGAACAACTTTGAATAACCAGCTAAATTTCACAAACATTGCCTTAAGCTGGTATTAGATTTATTAATTTTTTCCCTCATATTGACCATCCTTAGTAGTTTGTCCTCTGACATTCACAACAGGAAGTCTATTGTATTAAACACTAGAACTACAGAAACTTAGACAAATTAATTTTGTCATTTTATTATTTTCTCAGTCGGTCATTTTTCAATTTTTATTAGAACTGACCCATTTTTTCCCTATATATTATTACCACAAGCAGCAGAAAAAGGAAGAATTTTGTCACCTTTTAAAACCAAGATTGTATTGTCTTGCAACTATCATTTCAAGATAACTTTGTGGACTACGATTACTTTCCCTATTTATTGACGAAATATTTGTATAAACGGACGCCCCCTCGTTCTGAGAGAGGAAATTCACAGAAGCCCGCTAGCTTGGGGCCAGTAAATTTGCCGTCGGACTACTAGCTGCAGGGGTTCAGGTAGTCCGATGGGCTCATGGTAAAACCACTAGCCACTAACAAAACACGTTCAATTGGATCAAAGCATGAATTTGGCATGAAAAACACAGCCAGTCTCTTATATGTGTTGGAACATCCTATGTGTTCTCCAAGAAAAAGAAAAAAAGAAAAAAAAGGATTTGAAAATTATTTTAACAACTAATAGCGCAAGCAATGGATGATTAGTTATATTAAATGTAATAAATGAATAAATAATGTCTTATATTAGCAAATTTAATTCATTCTTTTTGGGGGCAAAATAAGTTCAACACAGCAGCATGTAATGGATTGCACAATTTTCTTTGTTTGTATATTCAGGACTACTAAACAAACATAAAGGACTGGTAAAATCTGGCAGTTTGAGTTACTCTACCTGTGGACTAGCATACAAATCAAGTTAATTTCCAGCCCTGTAAAACCACACATCAAACATTTTCCAGTCCAACTCACCTGACGGTTTCTCATCCGTGAGGGCACATGCTGCCAACCGATCAGTATCTATGGAAACAGCTTTCTGTTTACTACTCCAGAACTTGGCTGCAGTCGTTTTGGGCTGGGAGACAGGATCTATCTCAATCTTGTCACCAGACACCCCTGTGGTCAAAAGTATGATGAAACATGTTTGAATACGAACACAGTGTAGGTACCAAACCAATGTCTTGCTTTACACATCAAGTTTTTCATAGGCTCTGGCCTAGGTTTGGCTTAAGCACTGTCTGCCCAAAATGGAAGTCTACAATTTCAAAATTACTGACAGAGCCTAAAGGTCTGAAAATTAATTATTCTCAACTATTCCATGTACTTTTTTAGTACATTATAAAGTCATAATATTATTTATTATCAAATCCATTGCTTATTTGTAACAATAAATACAGCTCTTTTTAAGTTGATAAGTCTCTTTTTAAGTCCCTGTAAGTTGATACAGAGGAGATGGTAAATCCATGTTTGATAGATTGGTTGTGTCACCACAGTACAAGCTCAGAGAGGACTAGTAACATGTCTAGGGAACTCTCCATCCCCTTCCACTCACCTAACTGAATCTCAGTTGTTGGTCTCAATCTATGCAGCATGTTAATTCTATAGGATTTATACTGAGTGCTGAGTACCAGTGGTGGCTCAGCTGTAGAAACATGCCTTGTTCGCTCTGATTTGGGATATTCTCGTTTGCCTAGAGGAAAAACAGAAGACATTTTTTAAAGGAAATTATATTTTATTGAGTGTTAAACAAACATTACAGGTGCACGGGCAGGGTTATTTGGGGTCACAAATTTACCTTCAAAATGTGGCCTTTTTCCTTGATATGATTAGTGTGGAAAGCACTTCATTTGGATTCTTTCACACCTAACACAGTATAGCCTTGAATGATTTCCCTTGTCCTGAATCAATTCATCTAACGTTGTCATCACAGTAGCTTGGTTGCACCATTTTGGGAGGCTATGCCCCCGTGTGTTACACAGTGTAGTGCTCATTTTAGGCGATGCCACGTTTACACGCTTTCCATCTAATTATTACCTGCAATTGAACTCCCCAAATTAGCTTTGCATTTGAATTTGTTGAAGTGGGAACTAGGCTCATGGCAGAGTCCATACATACAATGTAAATAATGCACCTTCAAATACTTTTTGAAAATCTTTGGTAATTACGTACATTGATTCAACGCATAAAAAACGTTCACTTTAAAATGTACCAATGATATGCCCAAGACTTACACATTCAATTGAAAGTTTGGGCTGTGGCTAGGGCTAGTTCACTATCTTTGCCCATACTTTAACATTGCTGCTAGCAGACAGTAGCCATAGCCATAGCCAGCAGCAGCCAGTAGTCACAGCAGTATTCAACGTCACTCAATTCAAGACTGTGTCTGAATTGAAGGCTTCGGCTGTGGCTACGGCTGGATGGCATCACTGCAGCCCACTGCCATAGCCATAGCCAAAGTCGCTTGACTCGGACCTTGAGCACAGCCAAAGTTGACAAACTAGTCTGGTTCCTTATTCATAATTACACCACACTGGATTAATATACAGGGTGTCTGACAGGAATGAGGGGGAGGTGTTATGACTGTAGTAAGAGAAATGATTGACAGATAGAGAGGAAAAGGCAGTCTCCTTTAGGAAACCTTGGTTATGTAGAGATGGCGTTGGCAATTGCTCCAGGAACCTTTTGAGGGAAAGTTAACGCACAAGTAACAACTACACGCATCGATCATTCTAAGAAGTCACTTCACATCTTAAGAGAAACTTCGGGGAAAAATTAAGTTTCTGGACAGCATGTTTCCTGAAAATAAACTCAACGTATATTTGTGTCTTGTTTTTCAGGGGTGTTTTTTTTCTTCTTCAACTTTTGTTTTTAAACTTGTAAGGTTTGCAGTCACACAACTTTCGGTAGACGTTTGGATCAGTATGCTCTGATTGTCTTCAGGGGACTACTGGACTCCGATGATGCAGATTGCATTCCCACCATGCCAAGTTTCCAATCTCTCTTTAACTTGTGTTCTGATAACAAATTCTGCAATTTTGTAAACAATCTTTCTGGTAATAAATCCAGGGGATCCTCAAAAAGCGACTAGCGCTGTAATTCGTAGACCTGAAGATACCTTTGTTGTAAGATGATGAAGAAATGGTAATTTTAAATTGGGGGGGGGGGGCAAATAGTGAAACCCACAAAATCAGGTTGGGACTGAAATCTGAGATGGGATTCAAACCAGGATCCATTGAGGTTGAAAGGCAGGCAAGATACCACTACGCCAATCAAATTGTTGTACCTGTTTCTTTCTAAAGAATTGGGTTGAATGTCAAGTTGAAGCTGCAGAACCGTTCCTGTTTTATGACTTCACCTTACTGGCTTGACTAAGGCTCCACACCTGAACCATTTCAGCACTGCCAAAATGTGTCTGTTCAGCTTTAACATTACAAGTTTTCCAGAAAGAATTCATGAATAATGAAGCACATATGTGCTGAAACATCTCGGAAATCTTACTTGCAAAGAGACAGACAAAGAGAGTGAGAGTCCTCTGAATTTTCTTCTCATGGTCCATAGGTTTCATGGGTTAATCCCAGTGCATGCGTGTTGGGATCACACCACAGACAATCATAAATCATTCCACCTGGGCCAGAATCTGCCAGGGAATTTCATACTTAATGACGAGTAATCCAAAACCAAGTGAGTCCAGTGTGGTAATTCGTCACGGAACCACGATGCGAAACATTTCCTCTATCCCCAGGGGGAACTTTTATTATGGGGGGGTCATCCCCTGGGAATAGCAAGACAAAATTGGAAAGGTAGAAATTAAGTAGCGTGGATCGTGGTTCGTGAGAAAGGTGAAGTATATAGTCTGATTGCAAATACCACAAATTTCAGAATCTCAAATCTTATTACAAAAAGCTCTACATTGTTAAGAGGAACAAAGTCATATTCAAGAGAGTATCAGTTACAGTCCCCTGGCCCCTACAGCTTAGTGTTATGTAAATGAACTCCACTGCAAACAAGCCTTCAAATCTTGAACTTGGAGAGTAATAGGGATTAGGCCAAGTAATTGTCACTCTAAAATGAAAACAGTCTCCTTTACACTCCATCTAAATATAGTCCAATTGTGACAAACTGCAGATAATCTTTTATCATTTCCTGTTTCAGGATTGGCAACCTCCCGAGTGCGCTGAAAAACACCTCTGAATCCTTCTCCAATCGGCATCCATCACTGTGGGATGAGACAATCAATGTTAACCCTTAAGAATCGGGCATCATCCTCCAGCAGACAGCTAACCTGGATCAAATCTTACCAACATGACGGATCACACAAGTACACCAACCCACTAAATACCTTCACACTAAATCATCAAATTGTCTTCTTTTTTTGTCAAGCTCATACACACTCTCTCTCTCTTTGTCTTTTCGACTTAGTTCAACCTCTTTACCCGCCTCCATCATCTGCTCTTCTGACCAACCCAAGACCTTACAACATTGCTGGGCCATATATCACCGCGACTAGTGCGGCCTGGGCACGTCTGGTAACAGCCTCTCTGAGACGTAAACGAGACATACATTAAAGTACACGTGGAACTTTGCCAGTTCACTAATTTATTAGTACCTTGTTTCATCAAGAGTAATAAATGGTAGATAGATGAAGTGGGTACTGCTAGATTATTCCTATCATTTTGATTAACAGTCACGCCAAAAATGTCAAAGAAGTGGGCTAGGTAAATTGAAAATGGACTGTCTTGAATGTCGTTTTTTATGTGAAGACAAGAATTGTTGATATAATTCTTTATTGAAATCTAAATTTAGTCTCTAACTTTTTTATTGAGTGTTATGACCTTTAGGATAAAGTTTAATATATTTTTATATTCTGATTTAGTTCAAGATTATTTGACGCAGTATTATCCCAGTAAAAATCCTTAAAATTCTTAAAATGTTCTTAATTTTGAGATATTGGGTTTAATACTATTCACAAAGAAATTCAGTTATTGAATCAAATGCTAACACTGTACAATCATCTTGATATTATTCTTAATTATAAAGTTCAATCATTTTTATCTTTTATCTCCCATTCACTACTGACTCCAAACATTAAAAACAACACAATGTAAAAAATAACTATAAAAAATGTGACAAACAAACCAAAGAGAACTACAACACATCCCATCCTCCATCAACCCTCCAGAAAGGGGGAAAAAACCTCTTGATGATGGACTAAAAAAAAAAAAAGCCAGCATCCCATGCCACACTCTTTGCCCTGAATCCCTTGTCTCTGGGATTATGGACATGGAGAGGTTTGTCCAGAAGCTCGCTTGACATAATCCCATCCCGCTAAAGGGTACTTCACTACCACTTGGCATTTCAAAAAACCTTGACTGGGTCGACGACAACCCTGCGCTGAGTGACAGTTTTCTCTGCTGAGCTAGCTTTACTTCTACTTGATGACCCACTGTATTGGCTTCTTCACTGCCGACCGACGAAGGGAAGACCTCAAGGAATATTGAACAGGAACTTCAATACTCCTAGATTATAGCCAGGGAAATGCTCTCCTAATGCTTCTACTACTTAAGATGATCAAATGCCTAATAAAGTGCTAACCATTAGACACCTCATAAATATTGTAATCCAAAAGAAGAAATATTTGTAATCTAGTGTTGATGAAGTCGCAGAAATACTTAAACTTTAATTAGAATTTACCCAGTCAGATTCCCTTGTGGTTATTACTTGATATTTGAATTGAAAGTCACGTCTCCTTAAGGTGATCCCCCGACTGCCGCTTCCCAGGTTGTATCATAAACTTGGGTGTGATCCCTGGCTATAGGGCAGGTTGAATGGCTTCTGACTGGCACCCCGAACAAATATATATACAGAATAGGGAGACCCCAAAAATTAGGGCTAGATAGCTCAGTTGGTAGAGCATCGGCATGTTAATCCAGAGGTCACAGGTTCAAATCCCACTCTAGTCAATTTGTCTTTGTTCAACCCAAAATCAACTATGATAATAGTGGATATGTTAAAAGAATAAACTTTAAAAAGAATGTTTGCAAACGAAACCAACAAACCAAGGTAATCAAAAAAGTAGTCCTTAAACAATCTTTAGCAATCTTCAACGAAAACAATGTGTGGTACTTCCAACAAAATCTCACAATTATTGATAACATGCCGACATGTTTTGCCCTCTAATTATAATAACTATGAATCGTTTTGCACCATAGAGCGGTTGCCTCAAGTTTGTATACAGTGTGTGTAATTCTAGACAAATAAATATGGGACTTACTGTGTTCTCGCACCATGACGAGGTCAAATGAGGTCATGTCACATAGCCTGGTGTCCAGATCTAGGGCTACACCTGGTTGGTTATCTCTCTCTAATATGTAGTCGGGTCCTGAAAAATAGAATGAAAGAAAAAAAAAAGGCTACCTGCTAGTTACCATCCAAGGTGTCACCAATGGGGGAGTAGTGATATCCGTTTTGGGGGATGAGGGCTCCAAATAGGGTACTGAACTACCTCAATGAGGTAATTTTAAAGCAAAGTACACAATTGAGAATCATAAAACAAAAATATTTTTTCAAACCTGAGAGCTCATTATTAATAAAGTTCATCCCAGTACCAATCCTCTGGAAAACATATTACCATCTCAAATATTGTCAAAAAAGCGATCGAAGCCCTCTACAATAACTGTAGCTTGTTAAGCCTGTATATGAACTTGCACAAAGTCCCTGGGGAAACACAACCCATTGTTCATTGTGTTTACTAAAATAAGACCATGGGATCTGATGACATTTTCACAGGTTGGTTGTGTGGTGTGTGTACTGAAAATTTAAAAAAAGATGACAATGAATTTCCAAAAACCGATAAGGTACTTTCCCTTGAAGTTAATGACCCTTTTTTAAACACCATTAGCTTGGTTTAAACCCTTTCACTTCGGATGAGGTGTTTTTCCTTTAAAGTTTTCTTGACTGACTTACAGCAGATGGTTTATTACGACCAGAGCAACTTTGGAGCGCCCTCAATTTTTTTGCTGGCAGCTGGACGGCTGATAGCATTATCCACCAGAACTTTCCAGTGTGTAGCGTGCACAAAGAGGGACACCAGGTTCTGGAAAACATGCCTTGTAATATCCCTTTTCTCTCTGGGGGTTATTGTGTAACCCCGGATTCCAGCCCATTGTCATGTTGTTATAAATGTGGCATACCAGAATTTACAGGCTGCCACCATTGTTTGTCATTGTATTTGGCTCAATGGGAGGTAAGTCCGAATGCTTAGGAGATTCCAGCATACCATGGCAGATTTTCAGTCGTGGCTCACAGTGGAGGTTCTGTGAATCACGGTGAGTGCCAACCGAATTTTCTCATCAAATCTCGTTGTTAGTTATGAGAGCCTTTGTTGTCTTTCCTTTGTCAAGTCAGGGTTTCATTGTGGCAACTATATTTTCAAAGCAAAAAGGATTACTCAAGAAGCTCCAAAAAGTTCTGAAAAATAATACCGCAGGTAGGCACAGACACTTTTTGGGAAAACCAAGCCAAAGTGGTTAAAAAAATCCAAGTAGTGTTAAGAAGGTTCCATTGTAGCCAGGTTGAATGTGCAGCGAAATGCTTTCACAGTGATGAAGGAACTTGCTGGTCTGGGCACTGTCATGTTTACTCCTGTCTCGGTATATGAATAAGGAACTAGCAGGTCTGGGTACTGTAATGACTTGACTGAGATGGATGCAAACTGTGTGGACAATCTCACATTGGCTCATTCTTAGGATATGATACCTCAAGCCATAGGTCCCTTGTGCAAAAGTCTATCAGTTATGGAAACCAATGCACATTGTGGAAAAAAACAGACAGAGAAATAATAGGTTTTCTTAAAACTGGATATTATTGCACTTTTCAAAATAGCACCTCATGTTTCCACTTAAAATAAAAAAACAACACCTTGAACAAAAATATTTGTACGGCTGATTGATACTATCATCTGCTTTTCATCAAGTTAGTTAACATTTACGTAGGCTGTGTAAAGAAAAAAGAGTTGGTTGGCATCCCCTCGGGATTGGCAAAAAGGCCCAGACCTACTTTTTTAATTTCAATTTTTGGGTAATTTTTTTAATAACAACTTCCCTAGAAACTCACAATGCTTGGCACTGCACCGTTAAACATAAACTGACAGTTTACATGTCAATTCTGTCGCCTGCAGTTGTTGCGGTGATAACATTGGAACCTTGATTTGCAAGTAGCATGGTACTCATTGTGCGCTGCCAGTTGGTCTACACTGGACTACCCTTTTCATTCTGTTTTGGTGGTCTGGGTGCCAGCCTGTTTTTACGCAAAGTATTGAATAGCCGTGCAGGGCTTCCCCTCCTGCGTTATAAGGACATTTTCAGAAGGTCACTCTAGAGGGCATCCTCTCTTACCACCTGGTGCGACTTGGCACTGGATCAAACCACCTGGAGATCATGCACGAGCAACGCTTGTAGTGACTACAACACCGAACAGAGGCTGAAGGAGCTGGAGAAATGAGCACGCCGCTATCTCAAGACGACAATGAACGCCCATGCCGTGCAGTGGCTCTTATATTAAGTATGGATTGATTGAAGAGGAAAATAAATAAATAAATAAACAAAATAACCACCAGACCTGCTGAAATTAAAAAGTAGGATGCTACAATACATAGACGTAGTGTCACATGACTAGTCCAGCGGGTCAAAAGTTATCAAAGTCTGATAGTTTCGAAAAATTCTCTAAATGTTCTCACATTGGATTTATTTATTCTATTATTTTTTTAAACACACATCGGTGTATGGGTAGAACATAAATAATAAGCTTTTATGAACGTCGTATTAATTCACATCAATATTGATATACAAAATGTTGATTACAGGCATGCAACTCTTCAGCCGAAAAAAAAGAGGAAAATTACAACAAGCTTATATTCGTTATTTTTCAAGCAAAGACCTATCGATCGCGTGGTTCACTTGCACTCTTACAGCGTCTGGTTCCCGCTGCATCCCTTATATAAAAAGCAATAAAAAACACTACGGAGCCAGACTGTGTAAAACATAGTGTAGAAGGTACACGTATGCTGTACGAGGAGAACTTGTGTCTGTGTCTGGACTATGTAATGCTTTTGTATGTGAAAACTTCCGTGGAGCCAGACTTTAAGAATCCTGAATCTTTATTTCTTTTGAATATGCAATGTTTCTTTCAGCAATGCGGATTTATTTATTTTTTTCATGCAGCGTGATTTTTTTTGTACGCAGAGTTTTTTCGTAACGACGGAATTCTATTTTATAAAACGCGGAAATCTGCGGATCCGCGGAAGAGTTGCATGCCTGTGATTAGGACTTCTTTGGATGGAGGAAGTGGTGCCTTAAAATACAGTCCTTTCTGTAGGACCTTAAAAATAATTTTAAAATTTAGACAACCCTTTACAAGATGAATATTTCACACACCGAGTTCTACTGCCACAGTAAAAACCATATCCATTTTTATTAGAAACTTGTTTGAAAGCTAATTTGTTTTCCCGGGGCAAACTCTTCTGTGCTCTTCATATTCAAACAGTAAACCACATACTGAAAAATACTTCCTTTACATATGAAAACACTGTGACTTTTGGGCAAGTCCACAGAAAGTAACAGGAATCTCCATTCTCGGGTCAAAAATCAACTCGCACCGTACACACATTTTTTATATTAATTTTGTTTCCATTACAATAATGACCAATTAATCTTGGTAAAATATATAATCAGCAATTCGTTTTCTCTCAAATAATAACGAATCCACGACATGATGTCAAAAAGAATGATTAAATTGGTGTTATTATTACATTTTTAGCAACTACTGCTTGAGATTTCATTTCTGACTGATTAAGTTGCAAGCACGACACTGGGGTTGACTTAAGCCATTGGGTACAAAGACCATTGCCAATTCTTGTCTAGTCCCTTTGTACTGCATTACCTCTGTATATCAAATAATATCAAGTACAAAAAAACACAACACACCACCCAAAGTGCAATCGTACTTTTCAATAAAAACACTGATGACATTTGAACAACAGAAGGAAACTTATTGTATACACAATTATTATTGAAACACATGGTTTTCTTGTGATTTAATAGTTGAGTATCTTATTACAGCTTGGACATAACACGATAAAGTTTAATTTTATTATCCTGTGTTATTCAATGACAATAAAGTCCAGTCAACCCTTCCCTCTGGCTGTTGCACTAAGCCCAATTTCTGTAAATCATTAAGCAAAAGACAAAGCATCTAAGTGATACGCAATCCACATGAAACATAAGCTGGTAAGATCAAACTCTACTAAGCAACATTCGACTCTGCTTAACAAGTTTAACAGCCAAGAAACTTCATAAATCTGTGGATACATTGTACTCAGATTTGACACAATACAGAAATATGAAATTCAAATATTCCAAGGAATATTTGACACCATCACCGACCAAAAAGCCAAACTTAAGATCTGCATATCGGTGTGTGTAATACAAACATTGTCTGTAGTTGTTTGCATGTAAATGATGATTTGGCATCTACCATGAGAGTACAGGAGACCAGAGAGAGAGAGAGAGAGAGAGAGAGAGAGACTGGGGTAGTCTCTTTCTATCAGACTTAGGATGGATGTAGTCTAGAGTTAGTGATGATGATGATGATGATGTATGGTCATAGTCATGCACATTCCCGACACTATACATCAGCTGAGACCACCCCCCCCCCCCAACCGTCCTGACATATCATAAACAAACACAAAGTGGAAGCAATGTGTCGCCTGGACTAATCCCAATTGAAACAGGCTTGCAGCATTTCTCTGCAGACGGTGCACTTTACTATGGCATGACCTATGATAGTATTTACACGTAGTTACCAAACTATACAGTTGAATATTATCGGTATGTATATACACACCGGTCCCCTGTTGGAGTTTCATTGATTTCCAGTGTAATAATTCACCAGATTCGGTCAACCAGGGATGACATAAGTAGACTTAACAAACAACTTTGTCAAATTGAACACACACAAGAAATCCAAGTCATGTCTCAACACTAACCTTTCCACACACTGAACCACTATCGCCACATATATCGAGAAAACAGAGGGGGAAAAAAACCTTTGGGTTGTGACACATTGATTGATCACGACTAGTCATTTAGATGCCATAACGGTGTTTGCGTCGCACTAATTGCACACACTATTGATTGCGGTCGGCACCACGCTTACCGTTTGCCTTTCTCTTCAGCGCTCATGTTAGGATGATTGCCTGCGAGTTTATGATGTCAGAAATTTCAGACTTTTGGACAGGAACGAGACGAGTGGGTAAAGTTGAATGCGATAATTGGAATCACAACTCATTGCTCTTTCAGTGGGTTCAACATTTGGCATTTTGTTGAAAATGTCACTTAGTGCATTTGTAGTTCAGAAGAAAAAAAGAGAACCAATTGAAACCAGCCTGCCATTGCGAACCTCAAGTTTGATGGGTGCTAAAAAATATATCATTACACACAAAAGGTTCTGTGGTTCAAACATAACTGTGGAAAGTGTCCACACAAGTGGTTTAATTCTGTCAACATTGAAATAAAATGACCAACCCAATGTGGAGTAATAAAGTTGGGTGTGTGGTGAGTTTGAGTACTCAAGACCCAATACCACAGAGCTGCTGACAAGTGTCTTTAATAAACAAATTGTCACTGTTTTCATAAAAAGAGACTTACGCCCAAAATATGATTTTAAAAAAATATATTTTTGATGTTTTCATTGACATTTCCCAAAGTTTTTACCTCTCAAAATCATTAGGCCTGTTTAAGAAGTTTGTCGCACATATCATCCAGAACTGCTGGGTCCCATCACTTGGGAGGGGTAAATGAGTGTCAGGAAAAATCCAGCGGGTATTGTCGTTGCCCTTCCAGCTCTGCCAAAGACATTGTTTTAGCATCACTGGCGAATCGTTGCTTCTCCGCACTTATTCACTGCTTTGGGTCATGTAGCGGCTGTCGTTTGGGACCACTCAGTTGTCCGTACACACTCCCTCTGTATTCCCTGGGGTGTTGTGTTATTCTTGACCACACTTTCCTAGTGTTCCTCAAATCTTAAATACAATAGCTGTTATGGCCCACCCATGCATGCATGGTATTTGTGTCGACTTTGTGTCTTCTTAACAGAGTGTTCTTTTCGTAGTTTTCAATTTATGCAACTTTTGTTAATTCAGGGATACATGTTAGCACACAATATCGTTTGCGCAGTTCAGGGCATTCATGTTAGCGTACGCACAGTGTCATTTGCGCATTAGCGCACAATGTCGTTTGCACATTTCAGGGCACTCATGTGTGCGCACGCACAGTGTCCTTTGCGCAATGTTGTTGATTCCAGGCATTCACGTTTGTTTGCGAAGTGCAAGGTGTCATTTGTGCCGAATGTTGTGTGCATATGATACTCTTGTTTCATCCATCATTATTCACAGAATCTGTCTCATCGACTTTCTCAGAACTAGTTCGGATTTGCACTTTTATTCTCCATGTAATTTCAGATATTTCTAAATATCCACCTTCATTGCAGTCATTACAACCCCAACTGACTGTCATTTCACTTCGCCTTCATTTCCCTCCATGACTACGCTTCACAAAGACCATCAACAAAGCCATGGCTAAACACTACAAGATGCAGGGCTCAACCTCCTCTAACCCTGCCTCTCACATGAACAATTCTAGGTTGCCTTCTCCAGTATACCCACAAACAACTCCCCAACATTCCTCAGAGCCAATGATTCCACATGCAACATCGTCCACTCAGAAGTTTTCCAATGACACCCCACTCCACAACAAAGCAATACCAACGCCCAACACAGCTAACCAACAATCCGCAGTATTTCACTGACCAACATACTGTACCCATCAACCCCTCTTTCAGTCACAACACTGGCCACTTATACACCTCCACTCTATCTAAACCCTACATCCCCACCTCCTCAATTCACCCAACACTGACCGCTCCTAAACCGATCTTCATATCAGGTAACTTTGCATGTAGTTTTGTAACTGCACTAATTAGCATACGGAGAATATCTTTAAATAGAAGAGACACTTTTTTATTTAAGCATTGTTTTGCATTGAAGCACAGAGTGCTGGCACGGTGCCATTAACGAGTGCTCTGGCTTTTTTTGTTTGACCTAGATAAGTTTAGAGCTTTCACAAAGTGCCAATTTGGTTTGCGCATTGGTTTGTAAATGAGGCTCTGCACACTGGCCTGGTTTGATCAGTTTTCATTGTGCGTTCACCATTTCTGAGCAAAATTACAACAAACCAGTTATATAATGAGTATTTTCTTTCTGTTCATTTTTAGAATGAAAAAACTTCAGTTTGTCAATTTTAACATCTCCAGAGATTGTAGCCCAATTTCATAGAGCTGTTTAAGCACAAAAAGTAGTGAAGCACAACAAAATTAGGCTTAGCAGAACAAGGTTACCAGCCGTAACACGTCACACAAAACCATCTGTGACTGGTATCCTGCTTATTTGCTTACCAAAATTTTATGAAGCAATATTTCTGTTAAGGCAGCTCTATGAATTTAAGCCCATGTTTATTTGTTCTGCTGCTCACAATGGTATCTTTAACAGATGATGTACATGTAACTCTGATAAACAATTTTCACTGCAACCAACCCCCTCCTCAAATCAGCGTAACTAAACCAAGGCTGGATTGGCACAATAGAGTGATCCCTTTGTGGTATGATGGGAATCAGTATTCAATCATGTGTCTTACAGACAGGGAACATGACAATGACAGAGCTGTTTTGGAGCCACACACACGCACACACTTCCTGATTCTAACAGACTGCCGACACATCATAGTTTGACCAGAATGCATCCTCATTTTTCAATATCATCTTAATGATGACCTCTTTTTCCCATGCACCATGCTGATACACATCTCCTTTTCACCCCTGCTCTTACAACACTCCACTAATTTTAACCCAACCCCTAATTGCTCCCAGCTTCCTCCAAAAAATCTGAAGACACAAAACAAAAGACAGCAAAAAATCATTTGGATGCATGGTAATCAGGACTATCAGTCACGCAAATCAGAGAGCTTACCTGCAGTCGGTATTACCCCTTTTCTTTTCCGTAATGCGCGCACCAGGATCTCGCGTAACGTGGTGTTAAGGTTGTCAACAGCCACTTTGGATTCACCGTCGGAGGATTTTCTGTTGAGGAGGGGAAACAAGGCAGAGGTGGGGATTAGTGGGAGATGGCGACAGACAGCTGGGCAAAAATACCAAATCAGAATATTACAGTTGTTTTTCTTCCTATCTGAGGTTTGGTTGTGATTCAGGAAGAGCATAGAATCTTCAATGTTGAACTTAAGTAGATATCTACCTGGTACAAAAAGTTAGTTTTCTAAGTAAGTACACACGACAATCGGAGCTAGGCTCAACAGTATTTTTGTCATACCACACTGCAGAAAGATATCCTAGACTTTGTCCTAAGGTGATAGATGGTAAGCCTTAATCTTAAGCTGAGGGATGGTCAAACTTAGTCCTGAGCTAGAGATGGTAAGCCTTAATCTTAAGCTGAGGGATGGTCAGACTTGGTCCTGAGCTGAGGGCAGACTTATTCTTAAGTTGACGGATGGTCAGACTTGGTCCTAAGCTAGAGATGGTAAGCCTTATTCTTAAGGTGAGGGGTGGTCAGACTTGGTCCTGAGCTGAGGGCAGACTTATTCTTAAGATGAGGGGTGGTCAGACTTGGTCCTGAGCTGAGGGCAGACTTATTCTTAAGTTGACGGATGGTCAGACTTAGTCCTAAGCTAGAGATGGTAAGCCTTATTCTTAAGGTGAGGGGTGGTCAGACTTGGTCCTGAGCTTAGGGCAGACTTATTCTTAAGTTGACGGATGGTCAGACTTGGTCCTAAGCTAGAGATGGTAAGCCTTATTCTTAAGATGAGGGGTGGTCAGACTTGGTCCTGAGCTTAGGGCAGACTTATTCTTAAGATGAGGGGTGGTCAGACTTGGTCCTGAGCTGAGGGCAGACTTATTCTTAAGATGAGGGGTGGTCAGACTTGGTCCTGAGCTTAGGGCAGACTTATTCTTAAGATGAGGGGTGGTCAGACTTAGTCCTGAGCTTAGGGCAGACTTATTCTTAAGATGAGGGGTGGTCAGACTTGGTCCTGAGCTTAGGGCAGACTTATTCTTAAGATGAGGGGTGGTCAGACTTGGTCCTGAGCTTAGGGCAGACTTATTCTTAAGATGAGGGGTGGTCAGACTTGGTCCTGAGCTTAGGGCAGACTTATTCTTAAGATGAGGGGTGGTCAGACTTGGTCCTGAGCTTAGGGCAGACTTATTCTTAAGATGAGGGGTGGTCAGACTTGGTCCTACTAGATAAAGGATGTTGAGACTTAGTCTTGGTCTAAAGGGAATGTTTTTATTTCAATGCATTTGTATAAGGGGTGGTAAGCTTGGTCCTTGCTAAGGGATGCAATAGTCCTACACTCTGGGATTGCAAGAATTGATCATAAGCTAAAGGGTGGTAAGACTAGGTGATAAACAAAGGGACAGTTCAAACTTCATCATCAGCTGAAGGATAGTAACATCCCAAGAAGTTATTCCATCTGACAACTCTTCATATTTGAGGAAATGTGAAATGTATGTGTTTTCCTAAACAGATTATTAGTTGATGATCCATTTCCATGTAAAAAAATCCTGACTTCAAACTGCATTTCCATTTCTTCCAGTTGAGGCCACACCAAACTTTTCCGCTATTTTCAACGTTGGGCAAAAAATACATATTGCGTTTCCTTTAATTTGTATCATGCCTTGAGCTATGGAGTGACTTTGTGTCACACTTCAAAATACTTTTAATGCCTTGTGTTCGGCTGGTAGGTGCAATATTGCAAAAAAAACATTAATACTATTTAATAATAATGGTATTTTTGCACTCAAAAACAAACAAACAAACAACATTTATGAAGAAAATTTCGGACAAATTTCCGAATCAAGTATTGACATTATCTTATTCTTTGAACTCAAAAAGGTAACAGAATTCAAACAGAAGTTGGATTAGTTATCTTGGAAATTACCCCTCGACACAATTGCCCCCACCCCCCCCCCCCCAACTTCAAATTTGATTCAAGTTTAATATTTTATTCATATTTGTTCTCTGCAAGCCCAAAACACTTGAGGGAAAAAAAAGCCTGTGATTATGAACATACAAAAATGATAAACTTTACAAACTTTTACAATAAAAAGCACCATCATCTAGTCTATAATTAAACACATTGTTCTACTTCACTTTTGTTGAGATTGCTCAGCCACAAACACAGACCCAGGGTATAAATGTAGCCCAGACTAAGATGACAAAATTGGAACGGCGGCAAAAAGGAGTACATGTTTTGAAAGTAAGTGACCAAAATATTCATGACACAATGTCTTTGGGTCAAAAGCGGGCACGAGACAAAAAGGTCAAGTCCCAGTATGTTACTTTGATTAACCTCATTGTTCCAATTTCCATTACACCTGTTACCTCTCATTACCTCCAAATACACACAAGTTCCCTAAAAAGTCACCAACATCTACCCCTACATGCCCAGGGCAACGGAGACGCTGTCTCCAGCAACTCCAACCTGACCTGTGCCTGTTTGCGAAACCAGAATTCCTAATCAGACCCAAAGAAAACACAAAAATAAGGTTGTAAGACAATTCTTTCCCTGGCAGAGACCCTTGTTCGTTAATTAAGAAAGAGAGGTCATTCTCTGGCGGGCTGTACTATGAATTCAGGTCAGGATATGTATGATTCAGTGTGTTTTGTTTCCCTCGATGAATCACCCATCAGTAGGCGGAGTTTAGAAGGAGGGAGTGCTATGTGTCAATAACCTTTATGTTGTCCCACCCATGGTTAAAACATTTTGTCTGCAAATGTTGCCGGGTGCATACATTATAAGAATTACATGCTCGTGGATGGAACGTTTCAAATCGTGTTTCTAAATAATATAAAGGATGTATGTGAAGACACAGAAAGAGCTGAGACAAAACTGGAAACGATTACTTCAAGGTGCAATGGCAAACCTTCAACATTCCTTGTCAACTTTTAAATCCTACTTGTTTCCTTTTAAAGGGTAATCACAAACACAAATGGTCCTATTTTGGGTCCTCCTCCTGGAAGGTAAGGTCCCAAATCAAGAAAGGGTCAAGAACTAGATATAACTTTCTCTCAATTGGGATAGTACAGTATGGAGAAACAGAGTCCCAATCCAGTGATATAGGGTCCAAATCAGGTGATATAGTGTCCCAGTTGGGTATAAAAGTTCACCCAGTCATGTACTCTTGAAGAGTGCATAGACATCTGATTCGAAATAGACAATAACAAATGTATTTTTACATGATGACTAAACAATGCCCTTCCTACCTCATTGGTGAGGTATGAAAGACGTTGCGATTGGAAGAGGGACAAGTTTGATTGTTCCATCCCTTGAGGCAAGACATGATGGGTAGTCTTTGCATCCGGCATTGCCTTCCTGCCCCAGTCTCCCACCTCCTCTGCTGTCTATGCCAAGGAACTATCGCTTCCAACTGATCAAATCATAATAAATTCTTTGTGGACATCAAAACATACATGGCCCCTTTTAGAACCCACGACTGTGGCTCCGCTCAGGCTCTGTCCGTCTGTTTGAAGTCATGGTTTCCAAAAGAGCCAATATCTTCAATAGACCAGGGCCAATTTCATAAAGCTAATATTGCTTAACAATTGAGCAGGATACCAGTCACAAATTGTACACGCAGTAGCGTAACTAAGGGGGGGGGCACGCACCACTCCCCTCATTGATGTCAGTGCCCCCTCCCCCGGGTGCCCCCCATTTGGAACCCCCCATTACATAGATCAAGATTGAGTTTTTAAAAAAGTGCAAATGAAATCTATAATTGATTTGTGTACATTTGACATGGTAACCTTATCCTAAATGCATAACTTTGTTGTACTGTTTTTGCTTAAGCAACTCTATGTAATTGGGCCCTGACCAAAACAAGACAGAAACCGGGGCCCAATTTCATAAAGCTGTTATGCAAAAAATACTGCTTGGAGAATTTCTTTGCCCAGTAAAAAATTAGGACACCAGTTGAAACAACACAAATGCTATTACAATTTGCCTGGTAACCTATTTCTACTATGCAGGTTTTTTCTGTGCTTAGGATTTTTTTTTTTTATGCTCAAAGGCTTTATAAAATTTTGTGCTGATGGCTTTGTTTGTTTGTTTTTTGTTTTTTTCAAATGTAAAATTTACTTTTCATTACTAAAAAAAACTTGGGCCAATGTCAAACTTTGTCAGCTCTCGGGGGAGTCTAGTGATATGTACCGGTCTGGAAAGTACCTCAAGACTTGTGAGATATCTGGGTTTTGTAAAGGAACCTGATTACCGAAGTTGTGTTAACTCAAACCTTCTGTCTCCTTCACACTACTGAACTAATTTGGTCATAAACCTTTATCTCAAAATGTCTTTAATGCATGAGGGACAGGACCTGTAACCCCAGTAGCTGGAAAAGTTCACATTTTCTTTGAAAGAACACAAGGAAAACAAGGAATGCCATGTTTCTAACAGTGTTAAATATGTGTTTTTCATTACTTGTATTGTACATTGAGTACGTGTATTTTTATAGCAGCATTTGATTCGATTATTGGGTGCAGGGACCTCCGAGACTTCTACGTTAACAAGAAGCCTATGTTTTTAGTTTTGCTTCATGGTAAACTAAATCAGCCACATTTTTTCTGGCAAAGGCCCCGCTGGAAGGGTATGGCCCAGATTATTTCTAGTCATCACTCGACCTTTAAGAATAAGAGCGCAATGCACTGATACAACCTTTCAACTTCCATGACACGTCCGCCGGCTTGTGATCGTAGGATGAAGTAGTTAGGAGCCAGTGCCGGAGGGTAGGGAAGGAGAGGGCATATATACCCCCAGGCTACCGTTGAGGGACCCGAGTGAGAACAGGTTAGGTGGCGTACTGGAAGCAGGGAGGTGGTGTGGGCAGGAAACACAGCCACATCTCAAACTGAATATAGCCGGAGCGTGGCCGCAGGGAAAGGATACTAGTTTCTATCGGGGAAGGATCTGGAGGGGGAGATTAAGAAGCCGTTGAAAGAGAGTCCGGTTGAAGGAAAAAAGTGCAACGAGCTTCAAGTTCATCATCAGAAGGGGGTGGATTTCTCTCTACTTTCGCCAGGGGGCAGGGGTTGCAAGGGGTAAATTTAGTGACAAAAGTGGCGGCATGAAATTGAGGCTTGAATACATAGAAAAGATACACAGGGGATGCTCGGCTGTTACCATATTCAGCCACTTGTGAATTATTACCTTGTGGTTTTCATTCATACAGCCTTTATTATGCAGGTGCTAGTACACCTTCCACTGTTTGTCTAACTATATAGCCTTGGACTTTTCCTCAATGTTTGATACTTACATAATGCTGGGTTTCTATTAGTAGGTGGGGATTTATTTAGGAAAAGGAAACCTAGGACACTTGTCTTGTGGGAATTGTACCAGTTCCTACAGTATTTCTAGTTCCAAGTCCATGTCCGATTTGGTGGCTGCGGCTTGACAAGTTAACATGCCTTGAAGCATAGACTGCCCTCAGCAACACCCTTAACAACAGCCACAGCCGCCAATCACACACAGCCTAAGAGTTTCACTTTCACAATCAGGACATGTACGTACATATAAATTGGCTTCCACTTGATATTATTTTGAAAATGCCCACACTGGCTTTGTTCTATCTCAACATACAAACCAATCACAAAGGTTTTACTGTCAACACTGCCAAAATGGAAAAAGAGGTTCATAGAAAGTGGTGACTTCTAAATATAAGTTCCAACTATCCTTAAAAAAACACAAAAGCAGCAAGAAACAGCAACAGCTGTTTGTAAGCATTCAAAAACCTCATCGTTACACATAGACTTTCCCTTTAACTGGCTGTTTGACTTCCCAACGGTGAATCCGTAACAATCCCGACAAATCAACCCTATGCACATGCATGGTGTGTCCAAAAAGATAAAGACAATTCAGTAATGAGACTCGGAACTGGCCTGGATAAAGAAAGAGAAGAAAAAAGGGGCCCTCCAAATTTATGGCCCATCTTTGGACATGCGAGAGTGGGGATAATACGCTCATCCATGTCCCTGATTAGGAAAAACTCCCCCCCCCCTCTTTCTTAGCTTGAACCCCACAACAGGTGATGTTCCCCCCTCAGTGCCAATCACCACCACGGTGTAAATAGAGTGGGACACTCTAATTCCATGCCAAGACTTGAGGTAATTAAACGGCGCTTCAGCTCATCACAAGAACAAAATAAACATCAGCATCAGGGGGGGGGGGGGGGGCTTGCCTCGGACAAACCAGGATTTGTGTGTGCGTGCCAACCCCCGTGATATAGGCTCTCTCTTTTTCCCTCCTAAGTAGGTGGTCATAAGATATCTAGCGGAGAGGGTTTTTCCTCTTTTTAAGGGAAAGGATATCTGACCTAATGAAACAGATTTATTCATGACACGACAAAGTTGTCACAAGAAATTAATCAGTAGGTGTTCTGCTGATTCAGCCAGGAGCACTCCTTTTCGCCACTTTTCTCTGGAAATCTGAAGATGAATTTATGTTACTTGACATTTTAATGGACATGAATGTATTACGGGCAGTTCTTTTATCCCATAGTTTACGTAGGTGGAAATGATTGTATTAAGGAATGATCCCCCTCCAAAATGTCCTCAAAATGGACATTCACAGTAGATTTTCTTGGGAATAAGGTTGAATTGTTCATGCATAAAAAACAAAGTTAATGCATTGTGGACCTTTCTAACCAGGGGTAAGAGTCATTGATGACAACAAGTCTTAAACTAGGATCTAAACTTGAGGAGGTTTGTTGCAATGATGGCATTTCCACCTTATAGTAACCCCTGGAGTTCTAGATTGCAAGCAGCTTCTAAAATCAGTTTCCTCAGCAGTAGAGAAGTAGATCAAAGAGCATGGAGCTATTGCTTTCACCATGCAGACATGAAACTTTGAATTCAGGCAAAAGTCTGAAGTTTCACATCCCTGTTTGATGACAGAGCAATCTCAATATAAAGGACAAAAGTTCCCACAAACTGGAACACGAAATAAATAATACATCAACCTGTCGGTGAAAACTTTCGGCATAAATGTAACACACGAAACAATTACATGTAAAACAGAAACATTCTGAAAATTCAATACGTCCTCAGGGAAGGTAGAATTCTCTTCTTGCACTTGAACAAATCCTGTAAATCTTGTGATCCCGTGCACACACACAAATTACCTTATATTTGGCAAGCAATTACTTCAAAATTTAAATTTTGCATTCAGAGTTTGAAAACAAATTTAAATCAAATGTTTATGCGGAGGACAGAGTGACAAAAGTGAACAAACAGTTGACTGTAGATTTTAAACAACCAGTACCATGAATGACAGCTTAGCTATCTTATCAAATCCTTTGTTAGCCCTAGGAAGTTGTCTTTTGGGCCGTGTCACATTTATCCATATGTCCATCACCAACATCACTTTTAAAAGCAGAAATGTGTGCACCTTCTAAATAATATATTCTTATTTTCTTTCTTGCGGGTTGAACAAAGAAATCTTGACTAGAGCGGGATTTGAACCAATGACCTTCGGATAAATGTGCTGGGGCTCTACCAACTGAGCTATTTTCTTTTTGCTAGATGCGTCACTGGCATGGTGTATACTTGCAACTACTATAGTCTGGTACTCACATGTTGATGACACATCCCTCTTGCTTGGAGCCTTCACTGTAATCATCCTCAGGCACGTCCAGGGGTACCAGAGCCAGTGTGTTGAAGCCAAACTTAGAGAAGGCTTCCCGGTTATCAAGAGCTGGAAAGTCTGTATCCACCTCGCCATCTTCCTCAGCAATCATCAGGCAATACGATTCCACATTCTCTCTGGAATACAACATTTTTGTTTTGAATCCTTTAGCCGCTGACTTTTAATCCAAGTCCGGCTTTTTGATGACGGGAATGTAATCGGCCACTTTGAGATATGGCGGACACAATATGACACTATCAGGTTTGGGTAAATTTGTCTGTATACACCCAAACCACACAATGCACTCCTATAGTGTCCACCATAACTCAAAAAGGCTGATTCAGATTTATTTTAGTTGACTGAGCGGTCCACGTCAAGTCTGCATCCCACAATGGGCAACATGTTCCCTTGAATAAAGATTCTCCTGTGAGAAAATTTGTATTATCTACTTGACAATTTCAAGGGGCAGCAAGTCAATGAAAAGGGGCACTGCAGGGGCTTGTCTCTGTCGCCTCTATGAAGTTCTATTCTTTGGGGGTATTAGTCTCATGAGCTAGGTTACCATGAATGTTAAGGGTGTTTGACCGCTACCACAAGTACTGCCCACCTATTGGTCGATCTTTATCGCATGATTGACAGACCAAATCAATGTATAATTGCAGTCATGATAAGCAGTAAAAGGTCAATCCATCCAATAAAATATATAAAAATACTTGTACATCGGGCATGGTTTCTCTCCACTAGGCAGTGAGGTACTCACCTTAGCTTTGGCTGGTAACCGTCATTGGTGTAATGCCAACATATAAGACCAATAAGGTCAAGCACCTTGGCGTTACCCATAATGTAAATAGTAAGTGGAAACTCACGGGCATCCCCTTCACACATTGCTAGGTAGATATCAATCTTCTTAATATTTGAGCTTCCAGAATGAGCCTGGAAATAGAGAAACGGCAAAAGAGAAGAAAGCTTTGTTATATACCCTTAGTATGTGCCGTCATCCAACCACTGATGTCCTGTTTTTGGGGGACAGTAATGGTATTGTGAATGTATTAACTGCATGCACCTCAAGTAGAATTTTCACCGCAGTGTTAACCAGAGGTTTATCTGGGTATCTTTTTGAACACGCTATTTGGGATTATGCATCTACCTTGTCTATAATTTACAGGTTAAAGTATCAAAAGTGAGCAAATTTGACACCAGCTTTCCAAATAGAGACTAGATCCTGCTTTTCAGTCCAATCTCCCAAAACGCCAGTCAGTGGTTTATACAACATAATACGTGTGATTCACAATAAGATGCGCTCTCTACAATTTGCCTAGGAGAAGCCATTTATAAACGGCCGCTACCGCAAGTACTGCCAGTGCAACCCCTTGTTTATGTTTGGTGTTTTGCATGCAGAGAAAGCAGCTGGTATTGTTTTTGCGAGGCCGATGAATGTTTTTGGCATAAATGTCAGCCATTCTAAGGTCTCAAACTGCCCATGAGGTGCTGAGTTGGGAGTGTGATCTTTTTGAGTGGACCATTTTTGGGGGACAAATTGCCTCTATTGGGCAAAATGTAGAGGGCGCACTGTCTTGTAAATCACTTGAATTGAAGGAGTGTACTGAGTGCCGTGGTGGTTTTACAGATGGAAATCTTCTCTACTAGATCTTGCACAAAGCAGCATAGCCAGGTTTTTTGTCACGAAGGGAGGGGGGGGTTCATTGGGCATTGCTCTTCAGTGGGGGGGGGGGGGGGGGCAGGCGCCCTGTTTTCCCATTTTTTAAGGGGACTACATGTATCTGGATCTTTTTGTGGGGGCCACCTGGGGGGGGGGGGGGACACTGAAAACAAATCGCGGTGGGGGGGGGGAGACATGCCCCCCCCCCCCAGAGCTATGCCACTGGTACCCTCTGCCTCTTTTGTGCTGCCATTTGTTCAAGGTTATACTGCAATTTGTGAGTTAGATTTGAACACTTTCTGGTCTACTGACTTGCTCAGTCAACAACAAGGTTTGCTCACTTGTGACTAAGCAAGTCAGTGTACCAGAAACTATTCAAATTTTAAAGGCTTATTCATACAGAGTCAGTGGCAGGTACAGCCTGAGTGGAGAAGACAGCGTTCTTCCCCTGTGGGAGTAGCTTACAGTCTTAAACCTCTCACCTTGCCATCAAACTTTGCAAACTCCGAAAAAGGATTGTTGGCTTGATTTGGATTCTGCTCTAGCTGTGCCGACAGAATCGATCTACGCCGATCAAGAAAGTCCATCCTCTTCTTCACAAGTTTCTTTTTGGAGAACAACTCATCAAGGTCTTCCTCTGTACCCAGGAAAGAGAAATGACAAGACTTCAAGATAAGATATTTTGTAACTGTAGTCATAGCCTGAGGACTGAATCCCAGCATAGTCTGAACAACTGCCAGATGAAAGTTTACAAAACATACAGTACCAGCTGATTTGTTAGTCCATGAAATGTTCTTTTGAGGGATGTCTTTTTATTTCTGATAAACCATTAACAAGATTTCTTGTCTATGATATTTGTCTGAAAATAGTCGGATTAATTTCCCCTTGGAGCCTTTTGGCTAATTATTGTGAATGGAAGAAAATGCTTACAAACAAACAGCCTTGTAACTGGATTAATCAACCCACAACAAGGTTTCATTTGTTCTTTTCTTTGACATTTTGACTGAAGGAATATTACCTGTTGAAGTAAATCTCTGTCATGTCAGCTTTTAATGAAACAACAACTGACAAGTAAACGTTCGTAGTCGAGAGACAATAATACATATTAAAAATGGTACGGAAGTCAACACAAGTTTGATTGAAAGCTCTAAACAAGCCATTTTTGAGTTCAATTTGAATGACGTCAGGTGCAATGGTGCAAATTACTCAGACTTAAGTCCAGTGGTGTAGTAAAAATAATAACGCCCAATAAGAATGTGCACAAAATCACTGCCAAAACAAAGTTGTTGTTATTTTCTCTCAACCATGTCAAACATGTCAAACATGACAACCTAACTAGATGAAATTAGCACCGACTGATTGTATGGGTGTGTTTATAAACAAAAGAGAATGGGAATCAAAACTTAAGTATTTACAAAAAAAACATTGATGTACTTCAAGGGAGGAGGGGTTGGGACGGGGAGGGGGGGCATTTAATTATTTAAATTCTGAGTCTAAGAACAAAAGTGATAACAATTGACACTCCACTCGTAACCCAAGTTCACTTAAAATGAAGAAAATAAAGTATAACTTAACCCTGACTCCCTTGACATGCTGTTCCAAAGTGTTTTACTAGGATCCTACCTCTCTCTAACAAAATCCAACACCCAAAATGGTGGACTCAGATTATGGTGGTATGCAAAATCCCATGTAAAGCACAGTCAGTTTACTAGTGCAGTCACCAACACAACAGAATCAAACAAACATGTAGTTGGATTTTGGAGGGGAATGATAACCAAACCAGCATACATAATGTGTATAGTTTGTCCGGTTAACTTCTCAACGGTGCTAAGCATAAGTAACTGCTAAGCTAATTTCTTTACTCAAGTACCAGACTATGATGTCCCTGAACAGACCATGGGCTTTTTCCAAACTTAGGCTTAGACTCTGTCTCCGGCTCCGTTTGACGTTGGGAACACCGTACAAAATGTACACTGCTCCAAAACTGATGATTGAGCCCTAGCCGGAGCCATAGCCCAAGCCAAAGCCAGAGCCCAAGCCAAGGTTTGGAAAAACGCCCAGCTAGCTGACACAGGTGGTCAGTATGCACAGAGGTCTCCTTGATTAAATGGCAAGGATAAACATTCTTTAATGAGAACAGATATTCCTGAGAGCAAGCTGAGAGAGAGAGGGAGAAATTACCCAGATTAGAGATTACAACTGCCCTAAGGTTCCAGAGTTATCAAGGGAAAAGAGGAGACAATTACAGGTGGGAAGAACGGAGAATATTAATCAGATAGTTTAGGTCATCTGGATGCGACTGGGACGACATCAGAGAGGATGCCCTGAATCAAGGTCCTGGTAGATGAGACAAACATTGTTCAAATGAGATGTGATTCTTATCATTGTGTTTTATGAAAAGAATGAATTAACACCAATGGAGGGAAATATGAGGTGATAAAAGTACAATCAAGACGATTAACTCTCAGGATTGTGAGACAATCATGACAAATCAAACAAGCTTAGGATAATGGCAGCCAAAATGACATCCAATTCATATGACAATGTTGAAAGTACTTTAAATAAGGCAAAGTGAAAAGCTTGTAGACCAGTGATGTTTGAAGACTTGTGAAAAAGCTTGCGGACCAGGCAGTGAAAAAACTTGCAGACTAGTGAAAAAGCTTGCGAAATAAGGGCAGGTGAAAAGCTTGTAGACCAGTAAAAAATCTTGCGGACCAGTGAAAAAGCTTGCAGACTAGTGAAACAAGAAGTTAACTTGTCCTAATCTGACTGAAAAATTAAACGGAACACCCTACATTTACTGAACATAACTTCTGCAAACACAACGTGGAGAAAAACTACACTGATATATTTACATGTAGAGGGGAGACTGATTCTTCTGAAATTTTCCTAAAGAAATAGACCCTCCTTGATTACTCAGAAACGCCATTTCACAGGTGCACCACCACTTGAAGGCATAATTTCTAAACCTTCCAAAACAACATTTACTTTATACGTGTGTTTGCCCCAAAAGCCTTGGCAAGGCGTGACTCCGAGTCTCATTAAACAAGGAGAGACTGGTACACCTGCTGACCGGCTAATTAGCAGGCGTGCAATCAGCAGGAAATGGATAAAAACAATAGCAGTCTGGAGGTCGGCAGTCAAAAGTAAAATGTTCACCCTCAGTAATTGGCACCTACTCATGGCATAGGTGAGGACCTCATACAAAAACTGTCTCCAATAGAAGCAATGCTACCAGTGCGCTATAGGCATGTCAATCAATTTGTCAGTCACGCCACAAACCAGAAAACTTGAGTTTTTTGACAAATTTACATTTTTGTCCTTATTTTAATATGTGCTTAAAAATCTACAATTTGAGAAATTTCTAAGCTTGACCAAGTTATAATTATTTGTACGCCACTAAGAATCATGATTTCCATATTATTCAAAAGAGAAAAGTATTACAATAAACACTAGTTTAATAAACTAGTTTAATAAACTAGTTTAATAATGACTTTTTCCTCAATAAACTGTGTATACATCACCACAAAGGTGTCTTTGAAGTTTGTTGAATTAGTGTCCTTAAAATTATATATGAATTTAGCACAGACTACATGAAAAAAAAACCCAATACATTAAGGTTGACTATCACTAAGTGGGAGGTCCCCCATACCGTACAAGTCACTACGTGGTCATTGTGTGTTCACTGTACCAATGGCGACTGGAATCTCACTATTTAGAAATTGTTCAGTTTCTTTTTTCTGTGTTGTCGTCTTCCCCTCCTCCTCCTCCTTACTGTACCTTCTCAGTTCTCGTACCAGCAGAGCTAGCTTGAAACTTCTCACATACATAGACTTTAGCTTCTACATGCACCTAAAATATCATAATGATGTCACCTAGGTCCAAATTCATAGAAATTGTACTTTCTGCTGAGCAAAAATATGCAGGACACCAGTTACACCAGTCACAGATTGTACATGTGACATGGTATTTTGGTTGGTAACTTTATTCTGTTAAGCAAAGTTGTTTTGTGCTTAACTTCTTGATGTGCTTAAGCAGGTCTTAAATTAGTCTAATTATAAGTTTAAAATTTCAAAAAACTCTTGAAATTCGCAAGGTTAACAAAAAAATTGTTTTACCATCTACACGCCATTGGAAAGGTCTCAAGAAAACAAACAAAATTTGTACAAAAACGACCTCAATCTCATCTTGCTTTTCAGTCAAACGGACAACAAAGTTAAGGTGAACAAATAGTCTAAACTCTTGAGGTATGTAGCCAACATTGAAGGAAACGCAGATGGTTCCTGTGTATGATGACAACTGACCCTTGCCCTCTTCATTTGGATGTGGAATTGGGATCTCCCTATTCTACTAAGCAGAACTGTGATCTCATAATCACATGACAGATTGAGGTTCTCAGCCCACGCCTCTCAAGTGTTGGTCCCCACTCAGCTGAAACAGTCATTGCTAATAAATTAGTTTGATTCGCCGTTCTAACATACTAGTGTTGGTCATGGTTGGAAACAACTATTCTTTAGAGTATAATCTAGTTAATTTTGACATCAGTAAACCATGTCTGGTATGGTCGATTAACTGATTAAGAATTCAGCAGGGAAATCATTATGATGAACTTGATTAGGGTCTAGAACCTGAACACAGCCTGATGCCTTTCAGAGTAGTTAACACCTCTATGTACCAATAAATAACCTTAAAAACTGCCAATACAGTCTTGAAAGGCCATAAAGACAGATGTTTTTTCCTCTGTCACCATAAATAATTTGTTTCTTTCAAACTTCTTTCTCCTTTAACAGTTGTCCGCTGGCCAAATGCCAGTACCAGAGGACCAGTCAAAATTCTCTGTAAGTGGTCCGGTTGGCTTGTTCAGTCTCTGCAAGCTTCCCTATTTTATATGATGTATGGACCAGTGAAAAGCTGATGGAATAGTAAAAAAAAAAAGCTAACTGTTCCTGCTGGCTAATCACTGCAAAATTTAAGGGCAAACCCTGCAACTATCTATGATACTTTTAGTGTTAATGTTGTACATATTATATTTAAGGGCAAACCCTGCAACTATCTATGATACTTTTAGTGTTAATGTTGTACATATTATATTTTATACGAAATATGTAATGAGTAATGAAATACATGGATTCGTGCATTTTGTCATGTCAGTGCAAAATGACATTTAAGATACATGCAAGTTTGAAAGCATCAACATGTCGTAAGCGTCAAAATGTCGTATCGCACTTAAAGTATCCTTGATGTACACACAAAACCTGAAGGAGTGTTTTGCACAAAGCGTCTACCGGCAAGATACGTCAAAACAAGATACAATGTTCTTGTACTGACACAACGATTTTAATGATTGAGATTAACAGCAGAATGTGTAAGAGTTATTGGTGACCAAATAATAATAGTAATAATAATAATCAGTTCTTGTATAGCGCATAATACAATAAAGTCTCTATGCGCTTCTGTTATTAAAAAGATGGGTTTTAAGTTTAGATTTAAATTGTTCTAGCGTGGTACAGTCTTTGACAATGGTGGTTGCTAGCCATCAAACAAAAATGATTGACACAGGGTTTTGGCCGTTAACCTAAATTCTGCTTTGAGCTGGGCTACTTTATGTATTTAATTGGGCCCAGGTTTAAGAATTAACGGCCAGCCCAAGTTTCATAAAGCTGCTCTGATGTAAATGAAGTATAAAGAAGACCCAAGTAAGTCCCTGCCACATTAGATGAATTCCCAAGGAACTTTGCAGGAAAATTTGGTTGACCTTTTCACACTTGAATCGCTAACCCTGGCAAACTTCCACGAAATTTCATATCTGCTCCTGCTTTGGGAATAGGATTAAGCAAGACAGGCCAGAATTGCACAAAATGTGACATAATCATGGCAGGCCTCGAAATAACCCACGGCATCCACGGCAATTGCCGTGGTGCCCTGTGCTTTTGCTGTGGTGCCCTTTGCAAAGTTCCATACAAGTTTAAATTTTCCTCATAGAGTGCCCCTTACCAGAGGAAAATTGCCGCTCCCCTTCAAGAGCGAAGTTCAAGGCCTGTCATGGGGTGGCGGTGGGGTTCAAATTCCCCAGAAATTTCATGGCATTTTCTTTCCCGGGAATTGGTTCAGTAGTGTGAAAGGTGCTGTCACATAGATAAATGTCATTCATGTTCATTGCTTTTGACTGGTCCCCCGCAACGTTTTGCTTAGCAGATACACATTCTGCTTTACCAGCTTTATCAAGTTTATTCCTGGTCAGTGGTGATGAGAATCTTGAGTAATGGCACATAATCCCTGGCTTATAGTCTGTCACCCTGACACTCGGAGCTTGCGCTTAACATCTCAAGTTGTACCTCTTTAACTTGAATTATTAATGACACACAGAATGACTACAGCCTTCATTTAACCTTGTCCCACTTTGCATGAGCCAACTTAAAAGAAACATCGATGTTTTGGTCATCATTTACTTTTAGCTTAAGATTCTTTTGGTTTTTTGTTTCCCCCTACACATATGTTCTGCAACAGGACTCAGAAAGTACTAGGTTCAGACATGTCACCTTGTTTACAAATCGATTTACCTTGTACATTCCAGTGCATTTCCTGGCAGGCAGGATGTTTCAAGTCCTGGGCCCAATTTCATAGAGCTGCTTAAGCAGAACATAATGCTTAACAATTTCCTGCTAAGCAGAAATGAGCAGGACACCAGTCACAAATTGTACACGTGACACAGTAGTTTGGCTGGTAACCTTATTCTGGTAAGCAAAATTTTATTGTGCTTAGCAAATTTTTGTGCTTAAACAGCTCTATGAAATTGGGCCCTGGTAATATGAACAATTCAGAACCCCCCCCCCAAAAAAAAAAAAATAAATAAATAAATAAATAAATAAAATAAAATAAAAAATAAAAAAATTAATAAATAAATAACAAAGTTTAGACTCCAGGGAAAAAAAAAATCGAGTGGGGCTGTATAAAACCCTATGGCAAGTTGTGTTCAAATCAGTCTGTGACCTAATCACAATAAATGGAAGGAATAGGGCACGCAATCAAATAGGTCTGGTTAGTGAATGTTGTGATGAGGCACACTTACAAAGGTAACATAGATGTTGTTTACCCTGACCATCAGCCCCGTAATGAATAATGTTTGGTTTAGTTCATCAACTAAAACTTATTTTAACTAATTTAATTTAAAACATATAAAGCCCCCCCTAAAAAAAGAGATTATTCCTTTGCCCCCACCAGCACCCCCCCCATGTAAATGCCTAGCTACGCCCCTACATTATCTCCCATCTCCCATACCCCAAAAAACTCAAAGCTACAAGTAATTTTCAGTTGGTGGAACTTGGCACATGGCATGTGATACTCAACTCTTACTGGCTTCATTGCTCAGTGCATAGTGCACTTGAAATCCTTACACATAATCTATAAACATAAACTTCTCACAACCTGCTTTTTGCAAAATAATTAGTTCACATCGGTTATTCAAAGTCTAAAATGTTCAACTAATTTTCAATCACTACTTTTATTGACAATTTCCCACTTGAGCCTTTTATGATTGTAGCTTTTAAACATTGTCATCTTTCTAAAGTTGTTCAGAGAGTTAAAATTCTGTTTATTACTTTTCAAGTGAAAAAATCTGGCGATGTTTTTTCCAAAGCAAAGCTTTGTCCCCAAAACTCACCAGGAAATTCCATGTACGCTTCTCCCTTCCACTGAATACGTTTGCATTTCTTCTGCGCCATGCGGTCATTACGGAGTTTCTCCAAGCGGACAGCAGTGTTGGATCGCTGACGGAATCCATACTCGGAGCTTGCCTCAATCTCATATGATTCACCAAAAATATCCAGATCTTCTGTTACAGGCCAAGGGTAAAGAAAAAAAAGAAAGAAATTTAATTGAAAAGTCGTAACACCAATAGTAACAATGGACATTTATAAAGAGCCGGTATAGGCCATGTTTGATGTCCATGGCACAGTGACAGTGAGCTACTTATGTTATTCCTTAAACCATCTCAGCTCCCTGGGGAGTATGCAGCCTGTGGTAGCACACTAAGATAAATGAATCACAAAAACCATCTTTGCCCACACAGGTACCCATTTACTGCTGGTACCCATTTACTGCTGGCACCCATTTACTCCCGAGTGAGGAGAAGCAATCATATAGTTTAGTGCATTGCCCAAGGTCACAAGTGTGTTGACCGGGATTCGAACCCACACCCTGATGACTCAGCCATCAAAATGAAACTTGAATCCAATGCACTAGCCTGCTCAGCCACAGCTCTCCATGCAGCAACAAGAATAATTCATCAGTATTTGAAACATTTTTCCCTTAATTGCTGAAACAAAATAATCTTAAAGGAAAAAAACCCAATATTAATAATGGACTTTTATATACATGTAGCACTGGTGTCTGCCAATTTCAACGCTGATGGCACATAAACATTACAATAACAGTCATATGCTGTCAACAACTTATCATTTTATGGAGTACATTGGAGCGAGTCAATCTAAACAAAGCATTAGACTTCTCAAAAACTACTTTTATTTCAAATGGAGAAACAAATTTACTTTAAAAACTAAGCATTTCAGTTTAATGTTGTTTTGCTTAAGCTTCAACTATTTATCTCATTATACAAAGTAATTGGCATAAGGAGGACCTGCAACTGTTTTGTACAAATTCCAGATGATAGATATTCAATTAACAAGTGTAATCGGTAATGGCATGTGATTCACTGTATGTGAAAAAAATTCGCTCAATATTGCTTCAACACTGTTTGTAAATTTCTGACAATGATAAGAATTATGCAAGATGAAGACTCACGGAAGAGACTAATTATCATTATTGAGTTATGTGGGCCAGCGACAAATCCAAATTGTTTTATTTTCTTGTTGCTTCGCACCTCATTTTCACTTGCAGTTTTGTCAGTGCTCTCTGCACTCCCTCCAAATGTGCCAGCCCTTCCACCCCCTCTTTTTTTAATTTGTTGCAAGAGTGAAAAATTCTCATTGTCACTGATGAGCATGACAAGAAGTTGCAGCACGTCTGATGAGATAGGTGAACTCGCCAAGATCAGCCACCGGATCACCTTACAAATTAGCCTCACAGAAGAAGAGCAGGAACAAGGCTTATGATAGGCCTCTCTCTTGGGCCAAACAACGGCCGCATCGCACATGTCGGGTGTCTCCCGTTACAGCTGTTTGCCTGCCGTGGTGTGAATTTCACCAGGCCGGCTCGACCGTGTTGGATCAAGCGCTGTTCCAGGGCTCTGATTCGTGTGACTTTCGATAGGGACAATCGTTGAGTGGGAAGGGAGTGGACTCCATATACAATTTGAGTGAAACCATTTTCTGTGGGATGTACGACAGTGACTGGTGGTGTATATAACTTGTGATAGGATCCTCATAATGGGACCACCTGCAGGGAGAGTAATTAATTCCGAGGGGGGCAATCCACTGGGTATAAGAAGGACAATATAACTGGGTCACAATAAATTTTTACTGATCGAGTGATGTTCAAAACAAGGACAAAGTCTGACATTTCTGAAGAGTTTCTGTAAATGTTCTACACGAGTCAAGATAAAGAAGAGCAAATATGTTTTCCTGACATTTTAAAGAATTGTTCTCATTGATGAAAAGAGGGATACATGTAGCCCAAAAGGGCTGTGACCAACTCTTAAGTGTCATTGTACTAGAATTTTACCATCCTAGACCGGGTGTCGTAAGGACACCCCTCTTGCCTTTTTGTCAGTGTCTAACCCCAGAGATCAATCAGTGAATGAAGATTCGTGAAGCCACCAGCAATTAGATAGATGATTTCAGGTATTGAGGTAACCAATCACAGCTCTCCACCATTTTCGAATGTTTAAAAAAAAAATTAAATAAAAAAAAAACCCAATCCATGTCCTTATCTCACTTGAGAGTCATTAACTCTCACTTGATTCTGAACGCTCACTACTCACTAGAATCTTTCAACACCCATCCCTCAAATGAGTTATCCAATTTCTTGTCTCCAAGATTATTGACTGGACCTAAGAGAAGTACTTTCGCCCCTCGGCTCTATGAGAATGCAGAGATCAATCGGCAAACATCATCATGGCAAAACAGCCGGCAACTGGTGCCATTAATTAATGAACAACTTTCGCTCGTGCGGCTTCTGCCCCATGATGGATAAGCTGTAAGCGACGACACCAAGTTTCTCTCCAAGAAATCCTACACACAACAACCCTATGGAAACTGGGTCCCTTTTTTCCATAATACAAACACGCATCCAAACTATGCTAATGGATTACTGGTGAAACTCTGCTGTACCTTGGACTGTCCGTGTTTGGCAGAGGAAGTGGAAAATTTTACCCCCAAAAATCTGTAGGGCACGCAGCGATTCAGCCAAATTATGGTATTTAATATGATTTTCACAGGATGTCGAGTGTGCCGGTTGGTTCATCTTGCAGGTTTATTAATCAAATCGCTATTTCAGCCTCTTTTATAGTATCTTAAGGGGCTTTATCTGGCGCTTATTCCATCATTCTCAGTCTCTTTCATTTCCTGCAGCTTGCCCTAAAGCGTCTCTCATCAGTCATAGTATTGAAATCAAATTTTGGTCTTGTCTTACATAATTTGGCCACCATCCAAAGGTCCTAACTTCTTTCAGGTTATCCTGCTCTGAATGTTTTCTAAACTGTAACTACTTGGCTGGGTGAGGTTAGAGGAATTTTTTTTTTAGAAAGTGCAAATCACATTCCTGGCCAAAAGTAATCTATGCACCCTTCTACTTCACTAATGTCATAAAGTGTGTAACAACCTGGGAGGGGTGGGGGGATGGGGTGGGGGGATGTACAGGTGGCGTGAAAGAGATCGGTGGAACAAACCTAGGCGAAACTGTTTATACCTAATATTAGTACAGGGGAGTAACGATTGTGGCATAATGATGGCAATTACAGTGATTTGTGGGATCTTTATTTACTATTTTTTTTACTTTGACATCATTTCAGATCAGAAATAGTTTTCTGGAAAACGAATGCAGGTATGAACATTAAAGTCAGTTACCTTTTAGATTTAAACTTAACAAAAACAGTAGCACTCCGCGCTAATGTCGTCTCATTTGTTCAGAATACCGTATGCCAGACAAACATTCCGCCATCCAGCTCTCACGCGATCACCCCATCGGCGCGCCAACCGCAGTAGTACAGTCCGTAAAATATGAGTAAACATAATGATTGGACATGTATGCGCCTGTACATTAGTGAACTTTGACACGTTGTCTGAGATCTGGGTACTGAGCTTCTATTTTTATCATCAGTTCGGAGTGTTATTTCAGATACTTTACAATCCTGTACTTTTGGTCAGGTCAGGTTTTTTGCAAGGGCGAGACAACTCTTGAGACAAAGGACACCAAGTTCATAAGCTGCACGAAGGGCACAACTTCTATCTAAAAGTCTGGACATTTCTCTCACCCTTGCATTTGTTGTGGACAAAAAAACATTTAATAATTTGTTTCTTTTCTTAAATTGGGGCTGATAAATTTTCAGGATCAGGCCAGGAGACTTCCCAATTGTTTTTGTTTTATGGACACCATTTTGGAGAGCAGTCAAAGACTTGTGTCGAATTTTATGAAACACACGACAGAAGATGAGAATGCTTACCCCTACCCCTTCTGCAAGTCTTCCCAACCCCATCCCAGAGAACCAACTGTTTAATTTCCCCCTTGAAACTCATGTCGTCTCTTTGGCTTTCTGGCGGTTTTGATCGGGGTGCAATTTGGTGCAATATGCATTAGCAGTGCGACATGGGTGACACATCAAGTGAGACGAATTACACCTGAGCCAGGTCATAGAAAATTTGTTTGTAGATGACTCCTCATTACACAAACGGAGACATGGCGATGTCTCACCAGAGATAGAGGTAATCGATAGGCCTGGCCAAATGTTTGCGCGACAAAATGATTTGGCTGGGCAGATCGCTGGCTTTGTGTACACTGGAACCTGCCCGGGCCATGGCCATGCAATCTTGGGGAACTCATCCTAGGTTTAGATGTATAAAAAAAAGGGAGAAGTGAAGGAGAGAGAGAAAAAAAAAAAAAACCTCAGTGTCCCTGGTTTGTTTGGATGGCGGTGTTAATTTGCGGAGGAAATCAGCCTGATTGGTAAGCTACGGAGGTGAAAGTCTGTTTACACAATGGGAAATGAACTGCTTGCAAGGGCGCGTGTGTTTCCAGCAGAGACAATTTTCTTTGTCTTAATAATAACGTCTTCGTTTGGCAAATTGCTCGTGCCCGCCGCGTGAAGTGCACGTGTCCCTGACAGTGTTAGCTTTCTCCCATCCGATCAGTTTGTGTATTTTTATTCCTCCCACGAGGAAAATCCACGAGCCGGAGAGAAAATTGGTTTCTCCAGAGGATTTATTTTCTTTGTGCTATTGGTTCGGTTTTGCAATGTATACACACACTAAACAGGAAAAAAAAGAAAGAAACTAACAGTATTACTGCCCTTATGGTTTTTATGTGTCCTCTATAAAAAAAATTAATGTAGGGACTTTTTGGATGAAGCTTTTGCAGATTAACTATTACTGGATGTTTATGTTCAGCTTCATATGTGGTTCAGCTATGTTTTTTTAATATTTTAAAGGGAATTTACAAGATATTTACAATGGAAACAAAAATTAAAACTATAAAACAATTATTTAATAGGCAAAAGATTATTCCCGATATATGTCATCTTAACAGAAAACTAGAATTTTGGCTTTGAGCTGTGTCAATTGTTAATTTTTTTTAACAAAGCCAAGTGGTTCACCGACAAATCATCCAAAGAATTTAACAAAACTCACACGTGCTGCATGCGGTATTTACACAAAACACATAGTTGTGCATTCAAAAAATTATGTAGCATTTCCCATAAAGGTGGCTGACTTTACACTTTGTGGCGTCAAGTGGGAACTACAAGAGACCTGTGGGTGTATGGATTACTTTTCCCAAATATCTCATTATTTCTCCTTGTTTCAAGAAGTATTTTACATATATTAAGCAAGGCCTGGAAATACACGAAGGCCATGGAGGTCACGACCTCTGTTGCCCTGCTCTTGATTGGATAGTACATGACAAAAATAAAGCACACTATTAAAGTACAGCAATCGGTATAGCCAATGGTGAATTGGTGTCACAAATGCTATTTGTCTGGTAGATGGGTAGTGGGTATGAACTTTATAATCAGTGAGCCTTCACTTAAAAATCTAATCAACTTTTGTTTTCTTGATAACTACCAATCCGGTACTTTGTCTATAAAGCAATTATGTTTTCAATGTGCCTGCTCTTTAATGGTGCAAACATAACAGCGACTTACAGCATTCAATACAGCATTTGACAGAAAGTCTACAGCTTAATGCGCCATATATCATACTCACAGATTACAGCATTCTCTATGTATTTGTACTGCATCATTAAATGCCAATATCTAGACACCATTAATGCCAATGTTGTATTTGTATGAACACGAAAGGTCCGTGACCAGCAAATGGGACATCAACCATGAGTTATTGACTTAAAGACAATATTTTGGGAACTGGCACCAATGCCTATGAATACTTGATAACATGAAGTATTTATAGTCCATGAAATCAGACTGATCTGCCACACTCAGCATGTCTCTAACGTTGAAGAGAACCTGGATGTTCAATACAAGTGTGATACTGTTTTATGAGAAGAATTATAATGTGAAGTGTGTTACTGTAGTAATAATATTGTTTATTTATTATGCACTTTTTCAGCCTTTCAAAGTAGGCCCTCTTACCATACACCATTTGTGGCGTGTCGTGGCCAAGCTGTCTCGCTCACCAGACACAAGCTCTGGTGTTGTCAGCAGAGTGTGGGTTCGAATCCCAAACACTTGTGCACTTGAGCAAGGCACTTAACCATAACTGCTTCGTAAAAAGTTGGGAAGAGTGTCGTTCTGCTCTACCAGCGAGGCTCCTAGTGGAGGATACCCATGCCTACATCTTGATGGACTGTGAAGGAGTAGGTGGCAACGTGCCCCTGGTGGCAGTTGATTTGGGTCAATAGCCCAAATCAGTTAAGTGTAGCCCTCACCTTGAAGTGGGCATTGGACCTTGTGATTTAAGGTGATATCCCATGATTTTTTATTAAATAAAACAACACAAAACATGTACACTATTACCACCCCTGTTCATTGGACCCTAGGCTTTCCTGAAACCATCTCAACTCCTTAAAAGTATGCAGCACCGGCAACCAAATGGGCACACAGGTTGCTACCCATTCACTCCATTTACTCCTGGGTGATGAGAAGCAATTATAGCTACACGCATGTCTTGCTCAAGGACACGTGTCACGACTGGGACTCAAACCCACACTCCAATGACTCAGACACCAGAACGCGAGTTGGATGTGCAGGACTGCTTAGCCAGGGCAAGCTTTCATGCTATAAAAGTAAAGCTATGAAAGTGTGAATTTCGATCAGGAGAGTTTCGTCTTAAATATTGTTGATACAAAAACAGGATTAAAGAATCTATTATTTTTCCTTCATTCTTGACATCGATAAACCACATTAAATGTTTAAGCAATGAATATGATTTTAACTTCAATTGGTCAAAGTGTATACAATGGCAAACAATTTTTATAACTGTAGCGTAAAAGTGCCTTTCATTTCATTACAAATAGTTCCCTTAACACGAACAGAAACGAACTCGTCAGAGAGCAAACAGTTTTGTTAGATTTAGGTTTTGCCGTTCCTGCAGAAGAAATATCTGCAGAAGAAATGTCTGCAGGTGCCTGGAGAGGATTCATACAGTGGACCTTCTAAGTTCTAGTAAACCATCAACACTGCATGCCGTTAAGAAGCTTCCCAAGGGCATTTTCTTGGAGAAGCCAATTTTGCCGACTGGTTCCTTTCAGGGGGGTATATGAAAGCCAGTTTGCTGACCTTTCAGCTATCATTATTCTCTAGTATTTCAATAAATAATGACGTGCTCAGCAACGGAACCCCACTGTATTCAATAATGTAAAAGCAAGATATCCTTTTTTGCAAATTTGTGTGCTTAAAGACAAAATAAATGTTCTTGAATCTGGATGCCTTTGTTCTACTTGAGTTACGGCTCAATTTGTCAACTGAAACTCAAAATGCCGATAGAAAAAAATTATTTGGGGGTGGGGTGTCATACCCCTCCCCTATGCCCCTCCCCATGCCCCTAGTTGATACACACTTGTGGCCACCTCAAATCCCAAACCATTTTCCCCTAAAGTCCTCATCAATTTCTTGCACCATATCATGTGATAAGGGAGTGTGGTGCTCTCAACAAGTACAACGCTCCGCAAATGTGTGCATCAATCTGTAGGTTACAACATTTGCCTCACATTGAAACTCCTACTTTAAACGCTCAAGGTATTAACTAATAAGGCTTCAGTTTGATTTCCAATGCCTGAAGTCTCTCAAGCTGCCGTCTGTTTTTTCAGTGTACACAGAAACTGCGTAAAAAAATTAGCCAAAGTTTTAGTACACAAATCCATCATATTTGATGAAGTACAGGCTTGTATGCATTTGTCAGACAAAACGTGTGTAAAGATACGTAAGTGGAAAAAGGGTGTAATCATACTCAAGAGAGTCGGGGATATTGTAACCATTGCATGACCAAATATTTTTCTGATTTTACAGTCCCCTGACCTTGAATCTGCAGGACCTACACACTGTTACAATTTACCTGAAGGAAATGAAAAAATGATGTCGGCATGGGTTTCACCAAATCGCGTTAGTGCACGGCACCAGTGATGAGTCAATCTGGGACTTGGGTTATCCGTGATTTTTTATACAGACCAGATGATCGCGCAGAGCCGTGCGGAGCCGTGCGGCAACGCTCGGCTCTCACTATCTGGGTTCATATGATCATGCTTGACCTATATCACAGTCCAGGGGAGTTTGGGGGATTGGTGAGGAAACTCTGCAACGTATCTTACAGATCATGAATGTGGCAGAGGGGAAAGGAGGCATTAGAGAAATCTTATCAAGGTGATAAACTTAATGTAATATCAGGCGATCGAGAAGTGCAAAATGCAGATTGCTTCACAGTGAAGTGATTTCAGACCTAGGATCATTGATTTGGATACCATGGATTACAGGAGAACTTCGTGCTTTGCGAAACTAGTCAAACCAGAAGTAGAAATACAGACTAGTTGCATTTGATTCCTACTCGCTGAATTGGTCTAAAGGTCCTGGTAGAATGAAAACTCATAAGTAGAAGCCAGTGAAGGGTACATGGGTGTCCTGTTTGACAACTTCCACCACGATTGCAAGTCATGTTTGATCCAATATCTGCCCTTCCCCCCTTGAGCTTAAATTGGTAGACTTTAAAACAACATCCAACACATTATTGCTTCTGCATCATCAGCCAAGGCGCAGACTTTTTTTAAGTAAAAACTTAGCAATGGTAGCTGACAATCCAAGTGGTTGGGAAAATACCTTTCTTGGTGGTATGGTAGAGAGGGTCTTCTTAGAAAATTGGTAACTCCAAATAACCAATTAGAAGTAGGAAATATGGACACCGGTGAGGGTACACAAAAATAATACAATAACGTGGACTTGTGAAAGAGGAGGGGTACATTGTGTGTGGTCTCCTCTACTTCCAAGATCTGACAGTGGGTCACTCATTACACAGTAATTGACCTCTATTAGGTAACAATGATATGGCAAAACTACAAACACCTGTAAGACACTAGAGACAGGTGCAATGGGGGAAAAAAGAGCCTTCATCAGCATCCAACAATATTATAATTACTCTAGAACAATACCACATCTTACTGTAAATTGAAGGTAGTTAAGAATTCTGAAGTGGAACGTTGAGGCGGAAGGCCAGACAAATGGGAAAATTACACCTCTTTAGCTGCCGCTAATTTACTTTCAATGTCCAGATGATGGTTTTATTTAATTGAGCGCTAAGTAATTTGTCTTTTAATGAAATTTACCGAGTGTCCTTCAGGCGCAAAGCATTTACATCATCAGATAGAAAGATGAGGGGCTTATGAGTTATAAAAATTGTTAAAGGAAGACTTCTGTAAATTGTTACTTCTTGAAGTAACAAGTAACTGAGCAATTCTATGGATTCTCACCTTACAATTGACTACAGGAATCAGAATGGTTTTCTTTATTTGACAGGCTGATAACAAACCTACTCTAAATAAAATCACAAAAATGATTCAGGAAACCAGATTTTGAATTCTTTCTGTTGATCTAACATGAGAAACCATTGTTCTTTTTATGAAAAATTTATAGGTAATTCTCAAGAGGCTTTGCAGATACACAATGTAAATGTACATTATCTCTCTATAGGTTGCATTTTTTTCTTAAAAGAACTGGTGGTGTAACAGCTCCATGTTTCAATCACTAAGCTCTGGAACAACTCAAAGCTTCAACATGCATACTCTGATTGTCTTCTAGAACAACTTGATGTTTTGATCAATAGGTTCGGATTGTCTTCAGAAGACAATCAGAGCAGAATGATTAAAACGTGGAATTCTAAACACCACTGGTTCTTTTCAGTCAGAGCGATTCGAACACCACTGTTCTTTCCAGAACCACTCTTACACCATTGTTCTTTTCAGAACCAATCCCCCACCAATGTTCTTTTAAGAACCATTCCTACACCACTCTTCTTTTCAGAACCACTCAGTACACCACTGTTTTTTCCAGAACCACTCCTACACCACTGGTTCTTTTCAAAACCAATCCTACACCATTGGTTCTTTAAAAAACCAGTCCTACACCACTGGTTCTTTTCAGAACCACTCCTTCACCACTGGTTATTTTCAGAACCACTCCAACACTACAGTTCTTTCCAGAACCACTTCCCCACCACTGGTTCTTTTCAGAACCACTCCAACACTACAGTTCTTTTCAGAACAACTCCTACACCACAGTTCTTTCCAGAACCACTTCCCCACCACTGGTTCTTTTCAGAACCACTCCGACACCACAGTTCTTTCCAGAACCACTCCTACACCACAGTTTTTTTAGAACCACTCCCCCACCACTGGTTCTTTTCAGAACCACTCAGACCTTTTCAGAACCACTCCTACACCACAGTTTTTTTTAGAACCACTCTCCCATCACTGATTCTTTTTAGAACCACTCCTACACCACAGTTCTTTCCAGAACCACTCCTACACCACTGGTTCTTTTCGGAACCACTTCTACACAACTGGTTCTTTTCAGAACCACACCACTGGTTCTTTCTAGAACCAATCCTACACCACAGTTCTTTTCAGAACCACTCCTACACCACTGGTTCTTTTCAGAACCACTCCTACACCACTGGTTCTTTTCAGAACCACTCCTACACCACTGGTTCTTTTCAGAACCACACCACTGGTTCTTTCTAGAACCAATCCTACACCACAGTTCTTTTCAGAACCACTCCTACACCACTGGTTCTTTTCAGAACCACACCACTGGTTCTTTCTAGAACCAATCCTACACCACAGTTCTTTTAAGAACCACTCCTACACCACTGGTTCTTTTCAGAACCACTCCTACACCACTGGTTCTTTTCAGAACCACTCCTACACCACTGGTTCTTTTCAGAACCACACCACTGGTTCTTTCCAGAACCAATCCTACACCACAGTTCTTTTCAGAACCACTCCTACACCACTGGTTCTTTTCAGAACCACTCCTACACCACTGGTTCTTTTCAGAACCACTCCTACACCACTGGTTCTTTTCAGAACCACACCACTGGTTCTTTCCAGAACCAATCCTACACCACAGTTCTTTCCAGAACCACTCCTTCACCACTGGTTCTTTTCAGAACCACAACAACTCAAAGAGAGATTATTTTCATGTCCATAGTGTTACCACACACCTTTACTAGATTGCATCTCTATGTATTGTATATGTATACATAATGCAAAGTTTCAAATCCTCCTGATTGTTAAGTCTTGACAACATTCTCTTGGATGTGGTAGTGTTATGTTATAAAGATAAACAAGTTTTAATGAGTACAATGTAAATAGTACATTCAAATAAAACATACGATATCAATAGATTTGAGAAGTCTCTCCTCTCACTACAAGCCTGATATCAGACTGTGTCATGACCACAGACTCATGATGCCCTTCATATTAATATTAGCTCCCTTGACATTGTATGTACTATAATGCGCAAAATCTTTATAAAATCCCTGACGCAAAAAAAAAGTCAGGGATAGCTGCTATTTATGTGTGTAACTGTTACACTTGATCACCATGTAGCCTGGCACTAGACATTGTCAAGCCCGAAGCAAGCTAAGACCCAAAGCAGATGTTATGTTGTATACGGATTTCTAGGCTATTTTTCTTCATCCCCGAGAGGACTTGTGTAACTCTTTGTGAATGAGCATAACTCCAATATCTTTGTTAACGGAGTCAGTTTTTTTGGCAGCCCCTTTGGGTGATCCTCATAATGTGTAATGTGTGCCTTACTATTATTCTTAATTTCCAACAGCCTGCTAAATTGGATTCGAGTGTTGATCCAAACCTCCACGGTCCATATGCCATCTGCCAGCTAAATACATAATGTGTTTCAGTAGCAAGTCCCTGTGCACATTATTTGTCAGCCGTTTTAGAAGACTCCATTGCAACGTTTCTCTTTGTTTTTTCGTCAGGTTTTTTCCCTCCTCGCAGGCTCTGTTTTGAATTGGGTAGGCGTAATCCATCTAAACTGTCTTGTCATTTTGGTAAATATACATCAACAAGGTCTCTCTCTGTCTCCATGTCTCCATCTCCCACCCTCCCACTTAAGCTTCTGTTGAAATGTGGTATCGTTTTAACGAAACCATCTGCAGCTTGAGCAAATTTGACTTTCCTTGTTCTGACTGATTGATGCCAACCTCTCCATCGCTAATATCCAAACAAAGTCATTTTATTGGACTTTAAAGATGACATCCTTGTTTTCATTGGGCCCAGATTTGGAACACTGAAGCAATACTAGACGGAAAATCAGAAAATAACCGTCCCATCATCAAACTGACAGTAGAATCGCTCACTTTTTCAGTCCAACAATTGAGATTGGGTGTTCTTATAAAAAACAGTGTTTGGTCATCTATCCTTACCTCACTTTCTGTGTTTGTACTCTGAGCTGCTTAAATGGATCAAAACACAGGATGGAGCAATTAAACATGGTGATAACAATCCAGAGAAATGAAGTGTTTTTTCCCTACCTCTACAGTTTGTAATAAATTATTCATTACCTCAAGTGAAGGAAAGTGACCACAAACAAACTGGCAGGGCCTCTTAGCATACAACCTTCATTTTTGTGCTCAATATATTTAATTGATGCTTGAAAATTATTATAATATGGCTGTTATTACTAATTAACTTGGGATACTCTATCAAAAGAGATCATGGCTATAAATCACAAAGAAAGGAATTAAAATGTACAACATACATAGAAGTATTTTACAATGATTCTGATTGCTTGAGTTATTTCAATTAGTTTTAAATTGATCGATAGTGAATGAACGCTTTTGGAATGATCTCTTTTTGCTGTTTTGTGCTTTTAAAGCAATTAGTTCGCCAGACTCAAGTTCTGGTGTAGTCAGCAGAAGAGTGTGGGTTCGCATCCTGGTCATTGCACGTGTGTTCTTGAGCAAGGCAGTTAAGTTAACCATAATTGCTTCGTCCATCGGATGTCATGTATTAAGCTGTAGGTCCTATATGTGTTGTATAATGAACAGTCAAGAACCCAGAACGTTCATCGTGAAAGATAGGAGGCCTTGGTGTTTCTGGTATGGCTTGGCAGCAAGGTGCGCCACTGCACTCTCTAAAGTGGGTGCTTTGATGGTTCAAATAATCATTCCTTAACAAATCCCTCACCTTCGTGTTTCTCTTTGTTCCACTGTTCCAGTGCCTTGAGCACCTCCTTGGTAGATACATGTGCTACATAAGACTCAGGTATTACTATTATTATTATGCTATCTTTTTGGAACTTATTCAAACTAGGACCTTTTTTTTAAATGAGCCTCAAGCTGTGAAGAAAACACAATCGCAATTCACATCCTCTATATGCTTCAATGTTTCCAAATTTTTGGATACTCACCTAAGCTGGCACAATCTTTACATTTAAAAAAGAAACACTATGGCATACCATAGGTTCACCATCAGTCAGTAAGAAAAAAGCAAGAAAAGTCACGTCAACAAAAAACACAAATGCCCCGCTAGCCAGTCCGTTTCTTGACATTTGACCTGGGGGGGGGGGTCTTACAACAATGGGTGAGTATTGGTCTGCAATTCATACGTATCCACTAGTACGCTAGCTTGTGCATCATGGAGAACCCAGCTGTTATAAGCCATACTCCAGAATAATTCCATAACTTTAATCTCAAAAAGAACAGTCTGGGCATGTGTCCTGATCCTGACTCTTCATAACTGGCTGATACCTAATCATCCCTTCCAGATATCAGTCTGGGAATTGTTCATCTGGACTCGGCTCCAAATCTCACTTCATTAATTTATGTATTTGTCTTTTGAAAAGTGCATATTTGCCTTGAGATATAGTGACAAAAAGAGTGTGAACTTTTTTTTTAATGGGTTGATTGACAAGTGTGTTTGATGAACAGTTCATTGGGCGATATGAAGTACAATTCTACAGGTAATCAATTTTTTGAGAACAATCTCTGGAAGCTTTTCATAGACATTATTATCTCTGGTTTTTTGAGTAAATATCTTCCTGAAAACCTTTTCCGTTGTAGTCAGTTCTCTGAGGAGAATACAGATTAACTGCAACCCGTGTTTGTTTCCTTTCCATTGGTGCACAACATCTTCAGGTTAAGAGCATTGACCTAACAAGGAGTGACTGATCTGTGGTCTTGGAACAAAATGGAAATCATCTTCTCATACTTGCCGTTCAAGGGGAAGAAAAAGGCTCCCCTGAAGCAAGACAAACAATTAGACATCCATCCCTGGGCACAAATAAAAAGCGGGCTATTGGCACATAAACAATGACGACCAAGAGTGAACGAGGGGCATAGATAGGTGATGACAACTTCAATGACTGTCTTAGTTAACCTATGATACCTATCTATACTAAAAGCCAAAAGTAAAAACCTCTACACTTCCTTTTTCTCAGAAAAAAAGAAGAAGAAAAGTACAGATAGGCCTACTAATACTACTGGCACCAAACAAGACAGCACCACAACCATCAAATTACCACAACCACTATCACCACTATCATCACCACCACCACCACCACCATCACTACCACAACCACTCACATCACCACCTATACCACCAACGTCACCTACAATAGACCACAACCACCCTCGTTATCAGTACCACCACCACCCACATCACCACCACCACCCACATCACCACCACCACCACCACCACCATTATACCATTACCCATCACAACCACCCACGCACCACCACAACCACCACTACCCACATCACTGCCACAACCACAAACAGACCACCACCACCACCACCACCACCACCGGTACCCCATCACCACCATCACAACCACCCACGCACCATCACAACCACCACTACCCACATCACTGCCACAACCACAAACAGACCACCACCACCACCACCGGTACCCCATCACCACCATCACAGCCACCGCTCCCACCCACATTACCACCAACACCACCACCACCACAACTACCACCCACATCAACACCTACATGTATACCACCAACAACAAAAGCAGCAACTGCAGACCACCACCACCATCACAAGCATCACCACAACCCACATCACTACCCAACGTCACCATCACCACCACCTCTACCACTACCGCCAACAACAACCGAACCTCCAATACCCACGAGGAGTCCTATAGAATGTTGTCAATTACAACCACTGTAATCACCACCATTATCACCATCACCATCTTCACAATTATCATCATCATCACCATTATCACCATCACCACCATTATCACCATCACCACCATTATCACCATCACTACCACCAGATCACCTTTATGACCACCACCACCACCAAGTAATAACAACAGCCTAATTACTAACAAAAACAACATCCAAACATTTCTACTGCCAGCATCAGCATTAATTATTACTGCCATTAAAAACAGCCTAAGAGTCATTTGAGACTCATGACAACAACTCCGTTTACATACAGAAGCGTCAGTGTGCCACTTAATATACCAGGCATTTCTCAAGTTACATTTTCTAAAACAAAATCTAATTTAAATTAATTGTTTGTAATATCAAATTTTAATACAAGTACTTAAAATAAATAAAAATACACATAAACATTTACTGCTAATACTATCATATTATTGTTTTGCTCCAAAAACATGTGATGGCTTTGAATATTCATTTACTCATGACTATTCCAAGCTGTTTCTATTTTTTTCCCCCGAAACTCTCCTTCCTCTCGGAGATTCAGATCAGAATCATTGACAAACTCAATCCCTCCTCTCCTAAAGGCCCCACCCCCTTGCAAATACCTGTCACCACTGACTAGCGACTGCTTAGCCATTTCAATGCACTTTCTTCACACATTTTAAGTAATATGCACATGGTTGGACCCACTGATGTAATCTTACCCCTTAAAAGGAAGACATGGTAGATGCATGAGGCGTAAGGAACAGTTTCACAAAGTATTAGTAAAGATCCAAATCAAAAATTGTACAGTATTACATCTAATTACAACAGCAGTACTCAAATTAAGAATTCACAATTAAGTTTTAGTCATTCAGCTCAAGTGACAATATCTTGCAATAGGCATTGAAGATATCTTCTTAGGAGAATCTTAATATTTGATCGATCAATCCATATGTTATTCTGTGAAAGGCAGAGAGAACAGCAGTACTAATGGGCTCTTGGGGGAAGCGCACTGAATACATGTCATGTTTTGGGTTCATAGTTGGAGAGCAGGGCATTGTGCCATGGAATCAGCATTTCCCTTTTGTGGTGCTTCACCAACTTCTCTCCACATTCATCTTTTCTGTGAACATGAGGCCCTCAAGCGGTTAGCTTGCATGTTGGTGACCAAGCTTGGCAAAACAGTATACTGTACAAATATAACATGGTTTGAGGGTGGACAGTGGATATAATAGCTCCCCAAGGAGAGCTAATATCAAATGTGGAAACTAGTTTGTCGACAAAATTTGTGTGACAACTTTCAATACTGAAGGGAGCTAATTTTGACTGTCCACCCAAAATAAACATTGATTTTAGATTTGTTTACCTCATGCATGTATGTATTCAATTGTCACAATTTTCTGTAGTTCGGCATGGTTGAGCTCGGGAAAATGCAGATGGACGTTTACATGTGATGCCATACACAACTTTATATGTAGCTAGGGCGATGTTCGCGCATGTGTTATTTTTGTACTACACCCATGCAACAGTTCCACAATTACTTCGTTGTGCATGCGTACTGCCTAGAAGACTGTTGCACTCGCAACAGTCTTCTCCTACCAGGGCTCGAATTTGACACTGGACCGCACGCCCGAGGCTAGTAGTGATTTTAGTGTCGGGCCAGTAAACTTATGACCGTACAAGTCCGGCGGTCTTGTGTTTTTTTTTAATAATAACACGTCACTGTATTTTAAAATTCAACTGATCAATTGAGTATTGAAGAATTACCCACAAGAAAAACTTGATAATTCTTCTCTTAGTGCTTGGTACAAAAACAGCTCAAATGTGAAACTGTGTAGAGTGTTCTTTTCATTTTGATTCCAGTCTTGTAACAAATTTTTTGGTCCAGTAAAAGTTTCGAGCTACAAGCCCTGCAGTCTTGTGGATTTTTTCTCCAAATTCGAGCCCTGCCTACATGTATGCAGATTTACCCTGTACGAAAACACTCGTGCGCACTTGGTTAACGGCAAAAATAGTACCTGGCACGTGATGGTGAATGGACCAGTGAGAATTCAGCTTTCAATCATGAATATTTATGAGGTATAGTAATAAGCATTGTGCATTAATAAGCTTGTAATGATCAACACATGTTTACTCCTAACAGCATGAGTAATAAATTGCATTCAACCAAATATCCTCTCATTGTCTTCCTTCATTGATAAATTAACCACAAAACATTTGCTTATGAATTTTATCTTACATGTATGAACTTTATAGTATACAAAAATCAGCATTACATGTTTATTAAATATTGTGGCTGTGAACAACATTTGACAAGTGTGTTTTGTGGACTGCAAATAGTAACCTTTTTATCTTAAAAATTACTTCACCATAACTTCTTAAGACAAACAAGGAAATCATTCAAGACTTTAACTAAACCAGATCACATCTGATACTTAATTTTTGTAAGGCAAGGCAGTTTTCCTCAGTAAACAGCAACTGTATGAGGAAAATAAGAGTTTGTACTAAAACTTTACAAAGAGCAACAAAGGCATAGATGCAATTGCCTCCATTGCTTCTGTGAAGTATAAGGCCTGAATGTACAGAATCTAATTCTTACAGTGACACTGGTTGCTGAGGCCGTTCCATTCAACTTGCAGTGAAACTGGGTTGAAGTATTGAATGTGAAACTTGACATTTAAGCACACAATGAACAATAAGCCAGGTATAGCATTAGGAGTTCATAGGTCTGGGTGTTGAGTTGGGTGCTGGACTGTGTTAGATTTAGGAAGATCCTTTGTAAACATCCCCAGAGGGTTAAAGGGGGTGTCCATCATGAAATACGCCCAGTTTTTAACCACCCCAAGGCAGAGATGCAACTGGCGATTGAAAAAAAAACCCAGAATAGTTTAACGCTAAAAAATGCATAGTCCGGTTTTGGGCAAACATATCTGGAATTTGGGCAAGGTGACCAAGGCCTCAGCGTCAGCACCATACTCGGTGTGGACCTCGCTGACAGTTTCTCCTTGGAAAAGGGCACTTTAAGGAAATTGTAAACTTTGTATTGGAACATTTCAAGGGGCACCAAAGCAATGACCAGGGGGTAAACAGAGGCAATTGCCTCCGTTGCCTCCATGAAGTATCAGGCCTGCAGCATTTTCCAAGCTTTTTGGATTTTAACACATATTTAAGGATACAAATCTGGAAAAACAGCTTCTTAGGGATCAGAAAAAAAATCATAATTTGGGGGTAAAAAATGTAAAAAGTTAGATTTCTGCTTTGAAGTGGAAAAGTTGCATACTTTGCTCAAGGAATCCTAATGGTGAAAATGCCTTAAATGCACAACACAGGGAAATTAGAGTACTCGTGGTCCCCAACCATTCAGACCATGTCACTTTGTTTACAAAAAGACTGACCATGTGCATGTACTTTCAGGCCAATTCCCGGCAGGACAGATACTACACTGGTCATTTGAGAAATCTTACATTTTGTATCACAATTATTACATACAGTTGAGAATTGTAAAAAAAACAAAAAACCAGCTGAACAAATTTTGAGATGTGCCCTCTTTCTTCGAATCAAAAGTTGATAAAATTGTGCAGTGCAGTTTTCATCAAATGTCAGACTTGATGTTTTTTTTTTCCTCCATTGAGCTTTATATACAAATTGTGCCAGCAGGGAGTTTAGGTATTATGGCTCTTTTGTGAAGATATGATGTAACAGGTTACATGGTTTATACGTAAGTTTTGCTGTAACAAATTAATTGGTTTTGTTAGGCAACAGTGCACAGCAGGTATGTATACGCATGTGGAAATGTTTTTCAAGATACATGTAGATGTTAAACCCTCATAATACAATGGCCTTTTGCAATACCAATCGTAAATCTCCATGGCGCTTGGTAGGGTTTCAATGATAGGAAGGCCAGTATTTTGCATATTTCATGCACCTCAAAGTTGAGACTTAAGATGTTCAGGCTATAAAGTGACAGTATGTGGCATGTCGTGGCCAAGTGGTCAAGCGCACCAGACTCAAGCCCTTGTGTTTCTGATCAGCAGAGTGCGGGTTCGAGTCCCAGTCTTGACACTTGTGTCCTTAATCAAGGCACTTAACCTTTATTGCTTTGTCCTTCAGGTGGGACGTAAAGCCGATGGTCCTGTGTGTTGTGCAATGTACATAAAAGAACACAGTTACACTTATCTGATCACGAAAAAGGGCTTTGCCTGGTGTTTCTAGCTGATCTGGCAGCAATAAGCCTATGCGTACACAACGTATCCTATTATGGTCTCATCAAATCGATCTCACCACTACAAGCTCCACCAAATTTGATTTCAGCGCCAGGAGTGTCATTTATAACAGACATGGCGCATAATAAATGTACACTATTATTTGTATTGTTAAAAGTCACTTTCCAATGGTTTTGCATGCTACGAGCCACCATTAAAAAAAATTGACTTGGACCCTAGATTTACCCACAGAACGCAGTATCCACAGCATGCGAGTTAGTTTTGAAACCACTTTATGGATGTGTGCGGCCATTTTATACATTCTAAGGCAAAATGATCCCAGTACACACATACATGACAAGATACAGATACTTTGTCAATTAGATCGACCAATAAAAAAATGTGGAAAATGCTCAACAAGCACGGCTGTTTTGCCATACATGCTTGTCACGTGATATTATTTTGCCATAAAAGTATGCGATGTGGTATTGATACACTGTGTCCACAACATGACAGTGTGCGGTACAGCTAAGCACTCTCCTGGTTTTATTTCTGCAACACATCGCACTTAACCATTAGTTAGTGAAGTATGAAAGTTAGTTTTGCAAGCTACATACCTTGGTCAGGGTCTGCACTGTAATACTGTGACCAGGGTTTCTTTCTCCGTTCTAGGGCTTCCTGTTTCCGCTCCTTCCAGTCCAAGTCCTCATTCATGATGGCCATCTCACACATTCCTGTGTCATCACTGGTGATGAATGAATGACGAAGGTGTGAGATGATAAACGCTGGATCATCCAGAAGAGCCATCTTGATAACGAGGGCAGGCAGGAGCAACTTCCTTTAAAACGGCATGAGTGAATTTTCCTCGGTAAACGTGTCACTCTTTGTTGAAGCCCTTATGCTCTAGATAGAGTTGGTGAAGATAATGCCAGTTCCTTTGACACAGCAGATGGCAAGGAAAGCATTGGAAGTTGTCTGCAGTTTTTGTGTTTTGTTGTAATGCAGAGTTACAACACCAAGTGGGCTTGTGATTGTAAAATTGTCGTTTTTGTACTCGTTTACAGCTGAAAGGTTTCCAAACTCCTTGGGAATCAATCTTGGGGGAAGTGAAGGGAGTTGATAACTTGATATGATGCAGGTATAGGTGGATTTAAGGCTACGTCAGTCTTGTTTGACACTAAGCAGCCACACTACCTTCACAGATTCCATCACACCTTGTATTGAATGAAAACGATGAGCGAAGTTTCACTTTTGTTCAAAGATGAATTCTGAAGAAGAAAAAACAAAAAAACACATCTTATTAATTTGTTGTCATTCAAGCATTGTGAAAAATTTGTACTCAATCTAGAGCTTGAGGTTTTGACATATACAGCGAGCCATTTTTGTTGGTTGAGGGTTTTCAAAGTCTGTGGGGAAAAAAACACAGTCCAGTATAAAAATGAAATCATGAAACAGGTGTTCTTTTGTTATTCCCAAAAATATGAGGTTACATTTAAACTGTGAAATATTTAATGACAACTTTTTTTCCCCGCTCGTGGCATATTAATTTCCCTTGTAATCTCATATGACAATGCTGGTACGGATCTTTACACCAAATAGGCATGATGTTAATTAACAATTTTGAAATAATTCATTGCCTGCTTCAGAGTCTTTAATGATTTATAACTACCAAAGAGGCATTGAACATTTTCAACGAGACAAAACTGGTAGACTTTCTATAGCTGCTTCCAATGTACCAATGGTAAGCTATCAGCTATTGACCTAACCCACCTGATGTCAATGGTTGAGCCATTTTAGTTGGGTCCCATTCCCTGTGTGTTATTGTGCAGTGCGCATTACTTATTTATTTAGTTTAGGTGATGCACGCGTAGTTAGATATGATGGCAGACCATGGGCACACAGTAGCCGCATGTGATGTCAGTGCATGGGGTCACAGTGATTATTGCAGCTCAGGCTTTGGCCACAGATTGGTCTTTGTCAAGATAACACTGATTTATAGGCTAAATTGTCAAAAAAAGATACAATGTAAGTCACCTGTGAAAGTTTCAGCTGATTATGGTGTCTACTTGTTGAGAAAACAGCAAAAAAATATCACATTTTTTTCATCAAGAACATCAAACCCATCCACGTTTAGTGAGGTGACACAGGTACTTACTGCATATCCGGCTGCAGCAGTCACAAACAGACACCACGGAAATTTTAATCTCCAAACTCGCCTTGAGGGGAGCTTTAGAGATTCAAACGTTTCAACATACTTTTACTGATTTCTAATGAACAGGGGCATTTCAGATGAAAGAATTTCGCATGATGCTTACTACCATTACCATCTTTATAACAAGCTTTCAGATAGAATAGAATAGAATGGTGCGTGAGATTTGCACCACCTTGAACCAGATGCACGTCAAGACATCACGCGCATATAATTTGCAGGAAACAGTTCTTGAAGCAGGCAAAATGCTTAAATTTTGACTGGTTCCAGCGCCATCTCATGACCTGAACAGTGAACACCAACTAAAAAACTGAATCTGGGGAAACTAAAAGCATTCCTTTAAATGTTGCTGCTTATGATTTAATTGCTCATGATTTAATTGTTGAATTAGAACAGTTTAGTTATAAAACCTTGACAAGCTTCTTTTCTTATTTCATATTTTAGACCGAGGTGTGTTATAAAACACATATGAACGGGCATAATTCAGTCACTAGTGCACGTCTATCCCCCCTCGGGCCTGTGGGTGACCAGAATGGGGACCTATTTCCTGGGGCGGAAGACCCTCTTTTCGTCACTCAAAGTCCGGGGATAGACATGCTCTAGTACCCTCATTGTCAATCCACATGTGTATAACATTCCCTAAGATTAAGAACAATGGATATGCAAGCATGCAACCCTGTTGTTGCAAGGAGCCTAATTCCAAGCATTGTAGAGTACGGTTTCGGTACCTTCAAGATAATCTTGACAGTTTACAAACCATAGCATTTTGGAATAATATAAGCTAAATAATCTGAGACTTAAGAGCGGTGGTATCCAGTGTAAGAGCACTTTCTACAAGCCTAATTCCAAGTAGTGTAGAGTCCGAAGTGCAAAACTTGCAAGTATCACCCACTTCATGACATACATGTACTCATTGAGGTTAACCAGACAAATTTGTCTGTTTGCAGGGGCAACCTTGCTTTCAAAGTATCCTAAATTTTTAGTGAATTAAATGAAAAAGATGCATCTATTACTCATGATGTCAGGATTCAGGAATCAAAAAGTGCTTTACTATTTAATTGCGATAATCTGATGATTGTAACCTTCCATCCTCTTGACTGGGAGGATGGAGGGTTATCAGACTAGATTTCACCATTATATGCATTGATAATTGTGTCACTGTTGGGCACAATCTTTAAAGATGGCCTTTTTTTAAATTCGCGCAAGCCAATTTTAAAATTTGCATGTGCGCAATTTTTGAACTGAAGTTTGTCCACACAAATAAAAATTGCGCGGTTGGGACACGAAATTGACAGTGACACGAACTACACGGTTTGCATAAACAATTTCCTGTCGAACAAGCGTCCTGACGCGGTTGTCATCGCATGGCAGTTGTTCGTGACAAGCTGAATAACAGCAAATATGGAGAAAGCCTTTGAGGAGTTTTGCAAGGGAAATTACCGATCAGATTCGACAACAAGCTTGACCATAAGACAAGAAAAAGGGGAGAGGATTATTAATTATCTTAAGGGAATTCCCCTGCAAGAGGCTCCTTCGGCGACATTTAGAAATTTCGTGAGAGCCTTCCAAGTGTTGAACTTTCCACTACTGGAGTTACTACTTTGTCAAAAGAAATTAGGAACTTACAGTTCGTGAGCATTCCTGTTTTTACAACATTCTCCAAGTTTTTGAACAAAAAAATCGCTTTAGCCATACGTAAAAATCCAGCATCTTGCTACTACGAACTTACATGTACCTTTTTAAACTATTGAGGTAAAATTTCTTCATATAGCTTATATTTCACAACAAGTGGTGAAGATTACGGTTGAACGACAAAGATCGCGCGGTGTTCAAAGTTTGCGCCAGAGCTACCCTGTGCAAATTTTTAAATCATGCAAGGAAACAAAGATTGCGCCGTAAAAAATGGCACACCGCGCGAATTCAAAAAAAGGCCATCTTCAAAGATGCGCCCAACATCACCACTCACCTAACACAGAGAGGGGTTATTTTATGTAGCAGCCTCGCTGTCAAATCAACCATCAATAAATTCATCTTTGACAGATGTAAACTGACCAATTACTAATATTAATAAGTAAAATGTTCCTCGACACTGCTCCTAGAATTAGGAAATTTGTTCCGATATTATATCGTCTCCACGAAGACGATAGCGAGCGGAACGAACCTCATCCCAATAGTTCTAGGACTAGGATAGGAGTGTACCCCTACTTAAACAGTAGAAGTAGTACAAATTAAAAACCTATAGTGTTTTTTTTCCAATTTAATAGCAATTGTTTCCTTGGTCTTCAACTCAACTCATTACACCAGACTGGCAATCTACCACCATCAAAGTATCAGTCTCAGACAGAGTGAAGACAATTGAAAATTGAAAATTCTAATAAAAATAAAAATGCATCTTTATTTTGTTTTTGTGTAAGTTGTGCTGCTGACGTGACAGCTATTATTCTACTTAGTATTTACTTGACTTTGACATTAGTCACTATCTGACGAAAATACTTCTCTTGAGGATCTGAACTGGTATGCACTTTAAGATTGAACTAACTATTTTTATAATAATTAACAATAATTTTATTTGCTTTGCATCATCATCAACAATGAACAAGATGGGAAAATACAATTTTGCCAAAAATTCAGTAGCTCCGATCCAGTCCAGCAACGTTTCAGAAACAAAGAACAGCAGTAAAAACTCACCTAATAACCCTATACGTAATTCTTGTGTTAATTGAATCATTCGACTATTAAATGTGTTTACGACAACACAATGATACACTTATTGTAAATAAAATAAAGCGAAGTAGTGTTTTTGTGACCTACCGTGAGCTGCCATTTTGCATCCCAGCATGCACTATCTAATTAATAATGCAGAAGAACTATTCCATTTCAAGCTAAGGGGGGACTATTTATCTGACTCAGTCGGTGATGCGCTCGGCCATCGCACCGTTCATGGCCGTACTGTGGTCGAGCCTGGTCGTGTCAGGACGGTGGTAAGAGTTTTATGAAAAAATAATGTTATTATCCCGATTTTTTTTACCTATGTCTTCGAAGCGACAAGTTAGTAAAGAAGTCCACTGAATAGATGAAGCAATTTTTTTAAATAGGCTTACACGAAAAAAACAACCCTCAGCTGTCTGTGAAAAGGGCAATAACTTCGTTTCTTTTGCTATTGTCAACATTCAATCCAGTTATTGAGTTTAATATTTAATATTTTAAACAATTTGTGCAATATTATTCTTTTCCAGATACAATTTGGGTCTGCTGGATATAGTATTACATTTTCTTGAAAACAATGTACTACGGTACTTTAAAAGGGAAATGTTAATTTTCAATTGCAATAGCACTTTTGTTTTTTCGGCTAAATCAATGCAAACTTAAATAGATAATAAAATTTCATAGAACTAGCGATTGAGACAATCCTTGCATTGGTGATGGGACTTTTTCTTTTAATCAACTTGGATGGAACATTCCCGTCTAGGCCCATAAATGGATCGGTCAGATGTTCAGAATAATGAGTAAGATTTTAACATGTCATTCTCACCCTACACTGTCCTAATGTAAATGAACACAAGTCTATCGGATAAGCACTACATAAATATGGTTTTCTGATAGCAACTTTGTCCAAGATTTGACTTAACCGGCATCGGGGATGCATGGTGGTGATTGCACAGAAGATACAAGCAGTGGCTTAACCCAACATTTTCATTGGGGCCACTCGGGGCAAAGAGTAAAGACATAAACTGGGAGCTAGGACTATTTATATAATTTATCGAACAATTCTTTTGTGCATTTTTTCCCCCGATCTTATTTGCGCCGGGGGCGGGGCGGGGCAAGGATTCTTAGCGGGGGCTCCTGTCCCCCACCCCCTGGTTACACCACTGGAGACAAGGGAGAAAGTTTCTACGCTTGACACCCCACCCCTGTGAAAACTTGGTTGTTGTTCAAAGTGTATTGCACTATAGAAGTACCCAATTTGTTGTGAACTTCGTTTGAAACAAGTAAATACAATTTCAGCCGCACCCCTTCAACCACGCACTCTGTTTTTCTTGATTTGGCAGTTGCTAGTCATTGCTTTATGCCCGGCTGAATTGGCGCCTTGCATGTTCTTAGTGAAAACGCGTTTTTACACACAAAAATTATCAAAGTGAGTCTTACAGACCACTAACAACACTAATCTGAGGATTTCATTTTAGTCTATATTTGTATATTTTGCTAAGTCTTTTCTTCCCCTTCTCTAACCTCAAAGTGGTACATTACGTGCTGCTGGTATAATACCTGTATTCCTGCCATGTAGGAAGAGACGGATCATGTACTAAGTTGGACTCGACAGTTCAAAGAGACCTATGTTCCGGCAAGAAGGATGCACACATGGCTTGGGAGTACAATTTACATCGTTTCACATTATAACCAACATGCTCGTGCCCGCATGGAGAAATAAAATCAAAAAATAAGTAAAAAGTGGGAAGAAAAGAAGAAAAAGAAAAGAAGGGGGGAAAAGAAGAAAACGCACACACACACACAACACTGACTGTTTTCAATTATTGACACATGTTATGCTGTTATTTTCATAAATTGTGTAGACCTCACGACTGTGTCCATTTTGTGCACAAAACAATAACTAAATAGCACTAAAAAAAGAGTAAAGGATATTTTGCAGTGCGGTTGAAAAGAGAAGAGGGGCACCAAGCGGGAAGTATTAGTTTCACGCCGATGTACACACGATTCTGAATTCAGGAAAATTTGTCAGTAATATCTCCAACTCAGCTCTGTGAACGAAGAACAAAATTGCGCACCAATGTAGGTTTAGTTTGCGTACAGTAAATGTAAAGATGGCTGTTTATGACTTAATTGTTACTTTATAGGTAACGACCCATTTATTTTAGTCATGATAATACATCGTAATATGACAGGTTAAACTAAAATTAGAAATCGTTGATGAGGATGTAGTTGATCATAGTTAGGCAACTTAAACCAAGCCTTTCAAAAATTAAATTTTCCTAACAATTTCCAATAAATATTAATTTCAACTACTACTGAACAACGTCCTTATTTCCACTTCCTTTATTTTCTAAAGACGCTTGAAATTTGAATATAGAAATAAATTTTCTGTTGGCTGACATGATAACAATTTAGGGTTATTTTTATATAATGGTTTTCGCGGCTTGAATGGGCTTGTTATGTCACACTGCATCTTATTCGGATGGCACTGAAATTAATTGAACGGCGGGATCTAACGGTACAGACAAATGATTTTCCAATCATATCTATTAATTAGCCATTACTAATTTTTTTTATCTTGAAGGCAAATCAGGGTCCCGCGAATGTGCATTATGCAGGACGGACGTTTCAACTTTGAAATAGGGGTGTAGATATGTCACGTAACGAGTTAGCGAGTCTGTATATTTTCATGAAGCGGTACTTTCATTATTTTTACAATTCCTGACTGGTGTAGCACTATAATAAATTCTTATATAAAATCAAACTTTGAGTACTCAAGGGAAGTTTTTGGCATTTTAAAGGAAAATATATTCTGCCAATTCATCCCTCCGCATTGCAAAGGAACACTGACTTTACCTACTACAGAATAGAGCTCCACGTGGTCGTCCTTAGCAACCGTCATTTACGTATTAGGGCGGGGCATGACGGCTTGGGTTTTGACACGTCTGCAGATTTGAGTGGCATTTGTGGCCGTCAAGCCGTGTTCATCCCACCTCCACACATCACAGCAGAATAAAAACATTTCATCAGCTCCTTTCTTTACTACGTTTACGTCCGTACATTGTGAATCCCCCGTTCATCCACGTGCTTGAGCTGTCAACCTAAAGGATCCACAAAATCTCGGCGCTGAAACCGATTGAGCAAGACGGGTCCGACGTGAGCCGTCTATGGTGCTACGATCGTGTAACGTAGCAGTGTTTTCCTTACTCGTTCTTTTTTAGGACATGGACGATCAACAAAGGTCCCTAATGCAACACCAGGGAGCCCTAGTGCCTAGCATGCACTCCGTGTCGGCGGGCCATGTGGTGCATTCGCCCCATCACCAGCAATCCATGGCGAGCCTGGCGAACCTCCACCATGGCATGCAACCGCCACCCGTAACCAGCCACGGCACGGTGGACCAACAGCAGGGTCAGCACGCTGAGCACTCGCACTCGCAGGAAGCGAGAAAGCAGGAAATCGGAGATATTCTACAGCAAATCATGACCATAACCGATCAGAGTTTAGACGAAGCCCAAGCAAGGTGAGTGTCATTTACAATACAATGTAACGAGAATCCATTGCACTAGTTGTGTACAATGAATGTTGGCGTTTTGTTGTGTATTCTTTCGTGTGTCGTGTTGTGCGTGTTACATGTCGCAGTTGACAACTCAAGTTCAAGGGAGATCATGTAACCCTAGCCGGTGCAACTTGAGGAGCAGAAAGCAGTCCGATTCCCATGTTTTTCTGTAGCTTCTCCCACCACCATGGATACACACCATGTCCCAGCGATCGCGGAGCTGAGCGAGCAATGTTGTGATTGTGCACGGCACACCATGTCGTGGTGTCGACTTCCAGTCTTTCTCGCTCTGCTAAACCCCTGTCGTCCTTCCGGATTTCTCGCTGCCCCGATGATTTATCCTCGGCCTAACTCGCCATGTCACCTCTCTCATTCACCCACAGAAAACACGCACTCAACTGTCATCGGATGAAGCCTGCTTTATTCAGCGTGCTTTGCGAAATCAAGGAAAAAACAGGTAAGGTTTTACGGGCCAAGTCATTCCCCGACCATGTCTGGTATTGTACCACCGTGGGCCGCACGACCCCGCAACCAGCCATATTGGCCGATTGTCGGTCACTTTAGAGCTTGATCAGGCGGGCCGAAGTTCGCGGTTTTAAACGAATAGTCAACCGTCTTGTCAAATGTTTATTACGTTCGACAAAACAGAAATGCCCCAGATTTGTTGTCAAGTGTGACATTAATGATACAAGATTGTCATCAATCCATCAGCTTTGCACGTTGTCAGTTTTCTTTTAGATTGATAACTTTATGGTTTTACTCCTCATTTTGAAAACGCGCGCTTTGTGAACAGGAACACGGACATTCCCGCGGCATTAATCCTTTCGCCTTTTGGTTGGAATTCTATTTTCCAGTGTTTATTTTTTTACTATCAACTCATATTTTGTGGTTACTTAGTAATTTTTAAATTAAAGTGAGAAGATAGATGGTTTTGTTTCTCTTTTTCTTTTTTTCTTTTTTCATTCGATTGCAACTTATGTTCTTCATTGTCCGTGAACAATTTATTTCCCTCCAAGATTTAGTAACTATATTGTGGGTGCGACATAACATTAGTTTGATAAATATAAACACTTGAATGGCTTTGATGATGTTTTGTTATACAATTTATTACTTTATTAGTGAAGTCACTGTTACGTGTCTGTTGTTCCTATTGTCTTGTGCATTTAGCTGGTTATATTGTGATAAGATTTTGCGCTTGATTGACCATTTTGCGGTTTCGCGAACTGAACAATGTCCCTTATAAAACAGCTTTTCACCTAATCATTAAGTCAAGTTTAACAAAAGGCTGAAATCGATTCAGTAGAGAGGGCTCCATTAAAAAGTCTAGATAGAATTCCCATTTAGGTTTTTTTCCAGAGGTTGTTTTAAGCATGACAATTGGGCTTTTTAGTTTTGTTGTGATAGGTTCTAGGAAATATTTTCAGGAAGCAGAAGTAATACTTTGAAGTAAAATTTTTGTTACAATGTAATGTAGCAATAACTTAAGAGGAATGTATCAAAGTGTGAGTTGGAGCAGTTACTGTGCATTCACTGTTGATGATGCTGTACTAAACTACTAGTGTGGTGTTTTAGTTAATAAAATGTAAATATTGTATACAAAGCTCTAAAAATCAGAACCCTTTCCTTTATTGAAACAATATTTGGAAGATTAGTGAGGGAAGGAAATGTGGGTGTGATGGTGGTTGTTTATAATCATGCCTTCCAGGATTTGCATTTCAGTCAAAAATAAGGTCGATTTGAGCTGAGTTATCACATTTTTCATTTTTAAAATGTGAGATTTCAACAAAAACGTAAGAGTTTAGCAAAACTGAACAGCTATATTGAGGAAAAGTTATTGTATTGTATCAAATCAACATAACAAAATGAAATAGGAAACAAATTGTAGAAACCCTGTATTCAAAACTGTTGAACTTAAATTAGACATCATCGAGTGGCGTATGGAAACCATGAAATGAAATACACACATTTAGTTTGTTTCGGTTGTACAAATAGATCATCAATATTCATGTAGAGTATTGTTTCTGAACAGTAGTACGGAATTATTACTACTCAATACCCATGACTTGATAATCGTCAAACTGACAAAGTGCTAAAAGATGCCAGTCCTTGTGGTGTAATTTTATCGACAGCCACTCATACTGTGGATGCTCTGTGATTCATACTCCCATACTGGAGTGCCAGTACTTGTTAATGTTTCTACCGTTTGTGCATATCTGTCTGTTATTGAGAGCACACACACACATATACAGTCAAGTCGCACACAAAAATGTATCCACATAGCACTGTATTGGTGAGCACTTCAGTGCTATATTATGGCTATAGAGTGGGGGCTTTGTGTAAAGAATCATCAAGCCCACATGGCTACAGATTTCACAGCATCAAAGTTGAAAATCACGAGTGTAAGAGAGGCATTAAGGCAAAAGCACAGACCAAGCTTGTGCTCTGCCGACAACCATAATGGCCTGAGCACTACTGACGGCCTTACCGCCTCCATGTCGGGTCAAATGAGGACAGTGTTTGCACAGCAAACCGATATAATTTTAAGGCGGTCTCTATTTATGCAGACTACATCTGACATAATACATACATGTGGAAACGTACACATTGATTGTGACCGTTTGGCCAGCATCTGTTGCCAGGCATTGCTTGATGTAACAGATTAATTTCACCCGCTCTATACTTGTGCTACCGATAACAAAAATCTACCCTTTTTTATCTATTTAGATGGGCTTGACTCAATAGGTTGTATTTTGATCCCAGTTTGGGCTGTAAGACACACACAAGAGGCCTGTGAGTGCATACCAAACAAGGCTTGGTTTTTTTGAAAGAATGTTCCGATTTTTATCTTGTTCTATGGTTGCAGGGCACGGAGTATTGTTGTCGAAACCGTTGAATTGTACAATGGATGAATAGGCATGGCCCAATCGGTAGTTAACCATTTGAAAATGAAGAGGGAAATGGTATCATGCCATTTTCAGTCAAACAAAAATTGAAACATTCTAAAATATAATTTCACAAACAAAAAACAACAACTTGGCTTTCAGTTATTTTTAAACCACCTTCCAGAATTAGTTTTATTCATTTGAACATTTAAAAACAAAATTGAGAATTTTTAAAGTTTTCATGTACTGATGACTGTTTTACCTCTGGTAATGTACAACGGTGTAGTTAAACAAAATCTAGCTCTAAGCAACATTTTTTTGTTTAGAAACTTGACTTTAATTTAACACTCCATGTCTGTTTTTACTGCCAAAATTTGTCCATTCCAATTCCACCACATTGGATTAACATGTAGTTACATTACAACAGGAAGACCCTCCATCTTAATCCATAAATAATCTGGAGATTAGACAGGATGGATTAAGCAACAATTATCCTGATCGGGGTATTGTTGAGTGTTACCTTGGTAAACGGATTGCAATAATGATCACTGTGCTAATAATTGTACATCCTGTTGGAAGGGTGAAATGAAATTCCAATTTATCTGTACATTTTTAACAACCTTCCTTAAACTGACCCAGTGCTGTTTGTTGGCAGATATTTTAAGTTAAAATATCTTTGGTTCATTTAGATTTGTCCCAATTAGTTTGGTGTGACTTGTGAGTGTAGCAGTAGATGTTTGTGTGTATAAAAATACAAATGTCAATGTTTTCTTGAGGAGGTTCTTTCCCCTTCCTTTTAGTGTAATTTTAGATTTTGAAAAAGTTGTCATTTATTTGTTCAACTTCTTAGAAGCACAGCTCTGAAATCTTTAAAAACGTCCCACATGAAAATTGGAACCATTTTTGAAGTCATCTCAGTCTCTTCTAAAAAGTGCTTTTAAAGTCGGAAAAGATCATCAACTTAATAGTGAATTAAGTTGTGACTTTAGTCCCTGACTTTATTGTGGCGGCGAATTTTGTTTCCGTGATTGTAGAGTCACCACACCGTGATTGTAGAGTCACCACACCGTGTGATCCAGCATTTGTGACCTGCATAATTTCCCATTTTCTTTTGAAGTTGAACGTATTAAACTTTAACTTCATTGGGAATTTATGATGCAAAACATGTGCAGCGCTCTTGCCAGGCGCTGCTATGGAACATGCAGTTCCAATCTGTTCACAATGCCAGAGATGTCCTGGTCCTAATTATGTTCACAAGCTCAACCTGAGGGGGATAAGGGCCAAACATTCAATTCCTACAGGATTGGCTGTGACTTTGGATTGGTAGTAATCCCCTAGAAGTGCAAATGGAACAGGGTCAGGAGGAATCCATCTTGCCACAAATTGCTCTCTGTTTTTCTCTTGGGTTTTTTTTGCACTAGATACTTGGAACAGTTCAGTCATGGATGTTTGCATTCTTTTATGTTTTCTTAATAATTTTGGGGTGTTCCATTTGAACAATTTCTTGCACATTGAAAAAGGCAGGAGTTCAAAATTTTACCTTCCCTATCTTTTTTATAGAGAACAAGTATCTTGCATTTGCAAAAGCGTCCAATCTGTAAAACATACACAGATGTAGCCCTACATTTACAAATATCAAGCTCAAGCTCAAACTGTTACCAGAAAAGAATAACTTTTAATTTTTTAGACCAAGTTAAACCAAACAGTTTATTGAATTTTTCAACCACAGATTGTTTTGGGCGTGTGTACACACTGCACCGACCTAATTGTTAACAATATGATGCAGAGTAATTTTTGTATTTACTTGTTTGCTCTAAGCCAGAAGCCTTGCAATAAATACATGCAAGTACCTATTAAGAAACCGTTTTTGTGTACAAAGTACAGATAATGATTTATGAAGCTTTTCTATGCTTGACGCCATGCCAGTCAATTGTAACATAAAGATAACATTACTACAAAAAATGCCGTTTGGTTTGTTTCTTTCACCAAAGTATAGTTTTTGATCTATCAAACTTTGAACCCCGACCTTTGCACCACGCTTGTGGTGAAGTTTACCCCATTCGAAACAACTGTGCATTGTGTAGTTGTGTTCTTAAACTGATGTGTACTTTTGTCTTGGGTTATTTTCGTGCATGTTATTATTCAAGCCAACCTGGTACTGTTTTCACACACTGTTATTATCATGGAATCGGCTGCAGCGGCAGCGAAGGGCGGACATTTTTCCATATATCAAGTTGGGGGTTACCTCTGTGCCATTACACACAATGCACAGTTCCTGAACCCACATATAAATCATCCTGATCTTACAGTAAACTCATAACTAGTGCCTGACGTACCTTGGGGCACTTTGAACTATGGAGGCACTACTTAAAGGGAAGGTATTGGTATTGGTATTACAACTCTTACCAGTTTCAAGAAATTAATCATTTTTGGAACGGTTTGGAAGATGTCTAACAAAGCATTGCTATCTATATCATAATTTTAAGGGGGGAAAAAGAAAAAGGAAAAGCAGTAGTTTTCATAAATAAGTTTGAGGTAAATTAGTTTCGTTTAAAACTTTCTGTAAGCTGGTTTACAGAAGTCAGACAGCTTCGACTAATACCAAAAAAGAACTGGTCTGAAAGGAAGCTGTAATTGTTAACAGAACCCAAATAAACATAAATAGAAATCGCTCCATTTGACATGGTTTATTTTTTTACAAAGAAATAAAGGCATGCAGCTTCCAAAAGTGGATTACTGGCAATTTCCACAAAAGCACAAAAGACAACCACTCTGAGCTCATTTTACTGTTTTCACAAAAAGAAAATATATCCTATGTCAGTGAATGTGTTTAGTTTGGAAGTTTTTGAGAAAAGGAAGTGAATTGAAGTGAATGATAAATTAAGTTGAGGTCCCAGGTTTTTTTTTGTTTTTTTAAACTTTTTATTTTATATTGATACTGTCTTTTACTGACTATTACCAACTACCCAAAATATATACAGTGCCTTTAATGTCAGGAATGTGGGCTTTATAGCCAAAGCTGTAATACAATTTACCTGAATACGCTATCTGCTGAATCAACTCAGACATCAGGTCTTTGGAAAATTTGAATATAAAAAAAATGCAGGGCAATCATGACACAATGAAAGGCAACGCTCTGCCCCAAAATTCACACAACAGAGTATCTGTCGTTAAGAGTTGAATCCATGGGTGCCTCTTGGAGGGGACCCAACGAGTTTTGAATGGCTTTCAATTGTCATCAAGAAATACTGGTTTATAAAAGCTTAGTCTGTTGCGATGTCGGTTGATGTGTATTTTGATTTGACAAGAGATGAAAAGAAACACTAACTTTATACTTTTTATTGAACTGTCGACAGCAATCTGTAGAGCTGGAACCATAACAAAAAAATTGGTTTGGAGAAATCAGAGGTCGACTTTTAAATTACATTTTTCATCCTTTAAACAAGTTTGCATAAACGCCAACACCAAGTTATGTGGATTAATTTGAATGAGACCATTTATTTGGGTTTTGATTAACGCCTGAAATTCCAATTAACTGTCCATCTTTTAAGGCCCAAGTTGTTATTGCTGTACCACGTCACAAGCAAATTGATGATCTGCTTGTATCACATCCGTAATCTTGAAATTGCACAGCGTAAATTGACAGTGCGTTATTACGGGATGCAAGTTAAGAGTGAAGGTTAGAATGTAAAAAAGCTTCATTATCACTATATCAGCATGCACAAGGCAGCCCATCATTTCCACTCTCAAGGAGACGCAAATCTTTAACACATGCCTTGTTTGATATTGAAGATCGCATCCAGCACATTTTAAACTAATTTAGAAGTGTAACTTGCACCATGCTAAGCTGAAATTATGTTCTAATTCAGGTCAGGTTTTTTAGGCCCAGATGTGAAACTGAAAAACACTATGATGGGCATCGCTCTCCAGAACACCAGTAAACAAGCAACTATTCAAACAAGTTACAGGGGCTATGTAAACCACCTCACTTGTTTTGTTTATTTTCAAATTCACGGTATCCCATTTTGCAGGAACGATCAAAACTCAGTTATAACCTAAAAAGGGATGTTTGCAAAGCTTCCATTGTTGTTTTTAATCTGCGTGGATTGAAGGAATTTAGGTAACATGCAATTCACATTTTTTAAATAGTTGTAACCTTTTTTTGAAATCGTTGCTTTGACTTTAGTGACTGCGGATTGTTCAAATAACAGTAGGGGGGAGTCACAAAGGAACAAGCACTTCAAAATATGTGACGGCAAACCATTGCGTTGGACTTCACAATAGTCATTTAATTGAGTGTGTCCTATGCATGGGTGAGCACACAGGTTATCTGTTCGCCAAGTTTTTACTATTTCAAATCACAGATTACACCGTTTACAGTATTTACTTATCCATTAATAGTAATCTGTTTTGGTGATAACATGAGGGAGCATTTCGTCACGAGGCAGCAGGGACAAAGGAACCAAGCGGACCCTCTGTTCGTTCCCTCATATTTGGGAAAAATATGCTGTTTGTGTGATATGTGATATCTATTGTACTGCTCCAGTTGTGTGTCACTTATTCCACTTTGTGCGCGATAAAATATTTAGGGTATTGAATTAGTGATAAAGAAACCAGACAGCTCTAGATGATCATTTGTAAAGGTGACAGTTATTATTGACTTCTGATATGAAGAGAAGAGATTGTTTCATCAACATGGATTGTTTGAAAAGAATGTCTTTAAAATGTCCTTAATTCCAGCATTTTGCGGAATAGTTTTTGCTTGTCTAGCTATTTTTCTGCTAAATTGAACATGACTTGTGACATTTTACTTTTGATTTTATATTTTTCTGAAAGAAACTGTCAGAGGGAATGGTGTGGTTTCAATGAATGCAAACTGATGCACAGTTTCTGTAACATTTGTTACACTGTTTGTTATTGGTAATCACAAATTTCTAGAACACTACCATCTTAAACAACACACCCCTCATAAAAAAAAATTGAGTATCAAAAAAAAATAGTTAAAAGCAAAAATACAAACCCAATCTTAATTGATAAGGAATGATAAAATCTCAGTTGTGTCAAGGTTGAAATTTAAAACATTAATTTAGGTGGGTGCTTGTAGCACAGTTTCTTTTTTTGTTACAATAGCTTGATTAAAGCAGTGCGGGAACATAAACAAAGTCTAGAAGGAAAAAACCCCACAAGATCCACCTCAATGTTTCCCAGACTTCCAGCTTTTTATTTTTTATAAAGAAATGGTTTGTTGTCTTGGTGAGATATAATCGTACATGTAGTAATAGATAAGCTTATATTCTCCATCCACTGATCTCAGACACACAGCCAACAAAGGCCATTAGGACTCCCGACCCAAGGGAGGACAGCAGTATCCCCTTCAGTTTCTGTCTTCTTCTTCCCCCACGCTTGCTGGATGCTGCTAGATCCCATGATTAATAAAGTGATCAGAGAGCATCTCATTGCGTCCTACGTCAGCGTCGCCGCACATCTCGGTGTCTGTAATTTGCTCTGATTGGGGGACTTGCATTGAGTCGTGCTAACGTTTCATTACATCATGAGAACAGAGGAGACTAGGGACATAGAGAGAGAGAGAGAGCTTTCCGTAATGCTCAACTTACCCATACACTTTACTGCTAATAAGTGAACAACCGCTGGTTCAATCAGCCCGTTATTAACTGAATGGGGACCCAGAAAGTTGGAAACCCTTTGCTCTTTCGGAGCGGGTCACCTGGGGAAACTTGGATAATGTCGGCAGTGAGCTGACACGGAATGACCCTTCGTGGCTATTTGGCTAAACAACAAAAGTGATTTTGTGAAAATTAATATGGATGATAAACACGTCTTGGCTGTAGCTACTAGCTAGTCATATTTCCAGTTTGCAAAAATGGCATTGAACATTTAGAGGTATTCCTTCAAAAAGTTATTATTCATTTTCCCCATTTAACAGAGTTTGGTTATGATTTTAATTTGTAAAAAGTGGAATGGCTCAACATTGATGAAGTGTATTATAGTTCAAAAGAAATCTTGCGCTTCTTTAAACATTGGTACCCATTAAAGACCAGCTTGAATTAAAACAGCAGCAAGTGATCTTTGCAGAAAATCATTCAAGTTTTTAATCAGTACTGAAATTTTTATCACACAAAGTGAAAAAGTTTGTAACCACCCCCAAACCTCCCCTAACAACAACCACAACAACAACAACAACAACAACCATTTTGAACAGCCCTCTCCGGTGCTTTACAGTAAGATTCAAGAAAAGCCCTGTGATGTCATCACGCATGTGACACCATGTTGTGGGAGCTCCATTTCATGTAGCCACTTTGTTGCATTACAAAACTTCACCCCACAGATGACATCATGGTATAGTCATTTTGAGGTGCACTGTCATTGGAAAAAGTGTAACCAGGTTTTCAAAGTTTGGGCCTAAATTGTTTATCAACAACTATGACAAATTCAAAAGTGTTACAGTATCTAAATTACAAAAGAATGATGAAAGAGAACATTGTAAACAATTTCTGCTTATTTTTTGTTGTTGATGCATTCACAGTCAAACACATTTTTAGAGTGCACAATGTTGTTTCCTTGTTAAAAGCAATGTACATGTATATGGGAACTCGAAGCTCCCCAAGATATCCCAATGTGCACTAGACTTGCATGTGTACATAATCGTGAACACATTTTTTTACCGCTTGATGACTTATTGTCTTTATCAGGTTGGCAGTCAGACTGTGTTTTATTGCTGCGTGCTTGAAACACTTGTTTGAGGTTATAAACTATGCCATTTTTTTTCTTCAAAAACTTTTAGAGAATTTACCAATTTTTAGTTAAGAAGTTTTACATACCATCTGCACATTCCTAATGTCACTCTTACCCGATAGATAATTTATAAAAAGCAAAACAAAAACGTAAGACTCAAAAGATATCTTCACATTGGAATTTATTTGTAAATAATTTGTTTATGGTCAATACAGATAATGAAAAAAACCTCAACACTTAAGTGTTTTCTTTGGTTTTTTTCCTTGTTTCTGACAATTTTTTTAAGAATTAAGCCCAGGCCTGCCTACCCCTTTAATGTTTGAGGAGTTCACCCAGATTGACCTTGCAGGAGATAGCAGGGAGAATTAAAGGTTTCCGCAGCCAGGATCTAGCCCATTCACTGCACTTCCAATTTAGATGCCTGACTCATGTTTTTGTTTTCTTGGGGTCTTGGTGTGTCCTAACTGTTGAATGTTGACACTAGCGGCGGGATGTTTCGGAGGAAATTTACGCAGGTTTGTCAGCTAAGGTTCAGCTGATATCTTCCCTGTTATTCTAAGATTGGGGGCCCTAATTCCTACCGAGGAAGAATTTAATGGAGACATTTTTTTCTGGGCGGGTTAGTATCTAGAGCGACAAAGAGCTGGAGTGTCAATGACTTCACCGGAGTTACATTTAGGGCAAAACAAGAATTCAAATTACTCATAAGTTACAGATCTTTACAAAGTAAAACCTGTTTAAAAATTTCCATAATTTAAGTGATTTATATGCGCCTGGGCATGATGATTTTTCCAGAGTACTTTAGATTGGTCAAATAGCTCTTAATTTATTGCATTTTGCAAAAGATTTAACAGAAACAAAACTTTAAAGATTGAATCTATTTTTGTTTTGTAGAAAACATGAAAGTGTATTCAAATTGCTCAGATTTATTCTGATGTGGAGGTAGATTCACAAAACGCCTAATTAGGTAAAAATGTGCGAACATTCATTCATTTTCTGCTATTAAAAAGTATAATTTGGACCGAATCTGGTCTGGTTAATCTTTATTTTGATTAAAATGTTGAAGATAATTAGTTAAAAGCATTTTTGTTAAGAACCATGTATGTGTCATTCAAGATGAAATGAAATTAATTTGTCAAGTTAAACCAATTTTTTTCAAGTTTACTCTAAAAATGTTTCATGTAAGGTATTTGCTATTTGTAACAAGTAAATTATTGTTTGTATTTCCCTTCTCTAAAATGTTTCAAATTCTCCAAAACAACACCTCGTTCCTCTATCCTGCACCCTTCTGGTGCCATTTGCCCTCAGATTTCACCCGTGGTTTAACCATTCCTGACACTTAATGAGCTCACATCTACCCTGACCAACCCATCAAGCTTTAAGCCCCCTAGTGATAATTGGCCTGGGCAGGCCAGCCATCTATGCGCAACCGTGGCCAGCAGATCACGGACCTGAACCTCACAAGAAATTAATTTGTAACTCATACCCTTCCCTGATACTCAACTCTCTCCTACTAGAAGAGTTTGTAGAGAGTGAAATTGTCAATTAATTAAATTGCCAAGTGTTCGGTGCAACACAGTCGTGGGCACATAATAAAAAATGTATTAAAAGGAAAAAAACCCACCTTATAATCACTTGTTTTGTATGGAAAGTTGTAACTCACGTTGCAGTGAAGAACAACTTTGTTTAAATCCGTTTGTTGGCACTGAATTTGAAGTGAAGGGCAGAGGGGAAAAACCTGTCAACTCCTTTAAAAAGAAAATCCCTCTTTTGTGGAAGGGGTAACTTCAAAGAGAATGTTGATAATGGTGTGAAAAGAAGTACGCCGAATTTATGTTCACCTTGAGTTACTTTGTTACATTTCAAATAGTCAACGAACCCACCATGAGCAAAGGTCAGTGGACAAAATAAGCCCCTTGGTTCAGTGAGGAAAAGGTCCCTGGTCGGGTGACTGTGCAAGCGATGGTGCTGTTTTGGGTCAGTTAGTGCAGTCCTGCCTCTGTGGTGCTGTGTACATTGTACATGTAGAATTTACTATCAGTTGTGAAAGGAAGTACTTGCACATCATTCACTTGAGGAAGTTATTTTAGCAATTCATAATCTCAAGTGTTGGATAAGTTTCAGGGTCCACATGTACAGTGAGTCCCATTGCAGGCATGCAGAGCTGAGCCCAATTGACCTGCTAAGGGCACAAATACGCTATACACAGATAAAACTTGCTTAGCAGATGAGTAGGACACTAGACAAAAAGTTCCACGGGGTAGATTTTTTGACTGGTTCCCTGCTAATATTGTGCTAAGCAATTTTAAATTCCTGAGAACCATTGTCATGGATGGTGAAGTAAAGAACAGGCCCAGTGAAAATGTCCTTTCCACAAGTTGGCAACCCTTAACTTCTGGAAGGAGACATTTTTGGAATAGTTTTGAAATCACCAGAGGAGCAACTTTCTCTTTCAGTCTGATCAACTTACCTTAGCAAAACATGGCTAAGCTGTGTGTTTGTACAACTAAAACCTGTCACTATTCTCTACACCCATAAAGGTAGGGTCATAGGTTGGCTTTTGTCAATGTAATGCTGATTTACAGGCAAAATTATCAAGAAAGATACAATTAAAGTCACATATGAAAGTTCCAGCATTGAATACAGTGTTGACTTGTTGAGAAAATAAAGAAAGCTGTCATTGTGTTTTCATAAAGAACAACAAATCCATCCACATTTAGTGAGGTGATGCCGGTACAAATTGCATCGGAAGCCGCAGCATTAAAAAATGGACACCATGGAAATTTGAATCTCCAAAGCTTTCTTTTTGACATACTTTTGATTGATTTCTAATCAACGCGGGACATTTCAGACGAAAGAGTTATGCATAGTGCTTACTACCATTACTATCTTTATAAAGAGGCTCTCGGATAGAAATTACACAAATATTTTTGGGGTCATTGATACCAAAGTATGAATCTGCCTTAAAAGAAATTCCCAGACATTTAAAATGATGTTATTATCTAAAAATTTGTTTGTTTGTTTTTTGTTTTTTTTTTGGGGGGGGGGTTCTACTTGGCTTGCTTTCCGTTTCGATGAACAAATACACATTTTGCTGGCAGACATTAAAATCACAAACATGTTTTATTGTGATTTTAATCAAAACAAAATACAAGAGGCTTAACTCATGAAATAATTTTAATTTTCCCTGGTTGGTTTTTATGAATCTTCAAACTTGAGGGTTGGATTGACTACTAACATGTTGTAATTTATGACAATTTATTATGCACCACCTAATTAGCAAACATCCACATGTTCAGTCAAAATATCTTCACAAACATTTCCTTTAATAACGTCAACAGAAATTGATTCACTTCTAATTGTTTTGGGTTTTTTTTTACACACTGATAATCCATTCTAGGGGTCACGACCCCCACCATGAAGAACCAGGAAAACAAGGTCAAAGTTTACTGAGGCTGTCTTTTGAGTATGTGTATGGCACAATGCATTTTTGTCTATGCAGATTTCACTGTGTATGAAAAGGGGTCATTTTGTCTTCACTGTGACTCCGCAACTTTTGACTTTTAGGTCCTTATTCCAATTGTTTGTGTTTTGCTAGGCCGTTTTTTTTATAACAAACTAATTGTGACCGTTGTTCATAATCTCCAAACAAATTTCAGTGGCAGGAATTAATTCCAAGAGACCATGTTTTTCGTACCTTTAATTACAGTCAGATAACTGTTTTTGATATGAATTTAATTGCTAAATATGAGGGCTGGTTTACTATTTAACTTTAATCAACAATATTTATAGTATGCAAAGTAATGTTAGAAAAACTGTTTTTGTGTCAAAATATTGAAATTGTGTTGCCATTTTTATTTGTGTGGTCACCTCCTCACTGTAATCTCTAATAAAAAGTAGAAAGAACGTTACTATTTTTAAACAGGTAGCTTTACCGTAGGTTTGCTGCCATTCTATCACTGAGCATGGAACTTATGACAAAGGTTACACAAAACTTAATGAAGTTTCTAGGAATAGTGTAATTTATTTTAATAAAACTAACCCCGCATAATATTTGGAGAATATGATTTAGGGTGCCCTAAAAGGACAGGTTGAACTGTAGACTTCATCAGGTAGATATTGTCATAGCTCGTAGGATCGGCTGATCTTGTTTTCAAAATGGCTGCTCAGATTGTTGGAGATTATCCTAATATAGAATCAAGATTTTGTTTACTTTCATGTTGAATTAAAACTATTAATTTCAATTATTGAGTTTTTAAAATCATGTTTTGAAACATCCTTTTGTTAATTAAGCAGTAAATTGAGTACATTCCAAAAGTAAATGTTGCTTTAATTTAGTGACATTGACTTAACTTTCTGTTGAATGATGACAATTTAATATGCACTTATGTTTCATCCATGCAAGCAAATATCCAGTCATTTCTGATCTTAACTTGGAACTAGACAAACAAGTTAAAAAAGGGGAACATTCATCGGTTTTCATTAACTTATAAATATAAAGTCTAGATACATACATAGATATTTAAACCATTAGATTTTATCTATGCGATACACATTGCCTTCAAATTATTGCTGCTTTACCTGTGCACAACTGCACATGACCACAGATATGACATGTACAGATTGCAAAGGTTAACCATGTGCTGTTTTGCACATGAATATTTGATGTGCATGGACACGTTTGATTTGAGGAACCCAGTAGACTGAAAACAAAGAACATGTTTAAACATGCAAGATGCGTTTTTTCTTACTGTAAAAAACCCCCCACCTTAATAGACCTTTTATGAAACAAATTTTGCAAATTAAACTATTTATTCAAATCTGCAATAAAGACAAAGAAGAGGATTGGTAACTAGGTTAGATTAGTTTCAATCTAAGAGCCAATTGATTGTAAAGTTCATACTATATCTTCCACAGAAGTATTTCCACCTGTTAAGACTGTCAGAGACGAGAAAATATTATATAAAACCTCTGTTTATCGCCAATGATTTTGCACAAAATCTGTGACGATAGATGAAAAGTTGTTTTCTTTAAAATGTGACCATTGAATGAAAAGTGGACGATGGGAATTAGTTTACTCTTTTGAAAAAATAATAATGTATTACTTTACTTTCCCTTTAAATTTCATCAAGACCAACCAATGAGGTACTTCAAATTGTCACGCATAGATATGGGTATACATTACAAACATCACACCGGGAACAGGAACGTACCAAACAGGGCCCAATTTCATAGAGCTGCTAAGCACAACAATTTGCTTAGCATGAAATTTCTTCCTTGATAAAAACAGGGTTACCAACCAAATTTCCATGTGTTGCATATTGCTTGTTACTGGTATTCAGCTGTTGTTTGCTTATCCTGAAAATCATGTGGAAATTTGGCTGGTAATCCGGTTTTTATCAAGGAAGAAATTTCATGCTAAGCAAATTGTTGTGCTTAGCAGCTCTATGAAATTGGGCCCAGGGCTTTACTTTTTCTGTTGCTGTTGTCACAATAAAAAGTGTCTCAGCTGACAATTGTCTCTTCAACTTTGACCCCTGCCCTGTAGCAAAAGAAATGTAAAGGTGGATGCTGGACCTTCTTTCCCTGACCCAACATCCCCATCACCTCTAACCTCTGACATGATGCAAAGGGAAACCTGCGTTATTTGTGAGTGTTTCCGCTCGTTCTCCTTGACACAAATTCCTTGACATGCGAGGAAACGGCGTGCCCCCATGATGGTAACCAAAGGGGAAGACAGTAGTTAACTGGCCAATTGGAACCTTCCTTGTCTCTTCAGAGCGTAGAACCAGTTTCTACCAATGGGGAGGAAAAGTCTGGGAAGGGAAAGAGGTTTGTCTGTAGAACTTGGACAACTACTCAACTGATAAAACAGTGTCACTTACATGATGTGGCGCCTGGCGCAACCGTGGCAGACTACTGTATCACATTTAAAGAGGATGCTGCTCTCTTTTTATTTTCTTAGTTTGATTTTTGGGAGGTTTCGTTTTGATCGGTTAATCAAATGATATGCATGGTTTATAGGGTGACCTTTCCATGCAGGATTTGATCATGCTCTTAAGGTCAAAGAAATGTCTGCAAGTGTATGGATTTATTTTAAGCGTTGACTTTTACAATGTGATCAAACACGATGTGGTATTTAAATCATACCCACAGGTTAACCATTGTACACTGTCCATTTCATTATGAATTTTTCGGGTGGCAATGTAAGATTTTAGTACCATTTTTTTGTGATGGTTGGTCCCAGTGTCTATCTAGTTGGAGTACAGTGGTTAATGTGCTTTCTGAGATACATTTGTAACGTTCAAGGCATAATCTAAATGTGGTGAAATTGCAATGAAATATTTAACACTAGATAAAAGCCAAGCGTAATCTGTCAAAAATGTCAACAAGTACCATTATAAATGCATTATAAGTAGTCGTCAGTGTGTGTGCATGCAAACCCCTCATCTCATTTTCCTGTGGCTTTCAAAGCTTGTATTAATGCAATAATTCCCTCCATTTTTCCGTCGCAAATCCAATTTGATGAGCACTCCCCGATTGATAGTGGAGCCTAATGCGTCCGTAGGCACAGCCAACAATGGCTGGAAACGGACTCCGAAAGTCGATCCGCTGACGTGTTCGGAGGCCTCAATCTCTAGGAACGAAGGGATGGATTACATGTATCAAGAGCGTGTTTATTCTATCAAACATGTCCATTGACCGGGGAGCGGTGCCGCAGTCCGCTGTAACATTAGTCCAAATCGTAGCTAATGACCGGCGTTCCGTACCGTGCGTCCATTTACTTGGCTCCTCACGATGTGTAAATTTGGCAGGGGGGGGGGGGAATTGGGATGCGGGGCTGAGGCGAACTGTACGCGGTAGAGTTGCCAGCACTGGGACTGGTGTCGCCTTACCTGACCTGGCCGGGTCGCTAATCAGGGAAAATCAAGAGAACGTGCTGGCAGCGTTGTATCACCAGGAAGACTCAACCAGCGCAGTGTAAACATAGATGGGCAGGCTGATTCTTGTGGGTTTGCTGGCATCCTTTCTTTCCCCATCAGATCATATTCACAACACTCACTCTCTCTCTCTCTCTCTCTCTCTCTCTCTTGTATTAAAAACCCCCTAAAAACTACCGAATGCAAATTGTTCAGTCCAGGAGCCTTGCTAGTTCGTGGAAGGTGAACATAAACTCTTGATAGAAACTTACAAATGTGTGGGGATTTAATTAGTACATAGACGTCACAGTGACATTTTGTTATGTTGCATATAAAGTGAAGAATGTGTCATCTGGATAGTGTGGCTGTTTCTATTGTGGCTGGAAAAACTATCCGTCACTGATTTGATTGTTATTTCAAGTGAAAGTTTATGTTTCTTGCCTGATTTTCAAAACAATATTACAGTAAACTATTTCCCCAAAAGGAAGAGTTGTTGTGGTGAAGTGGTTCTCACATTTCTAGATAATGCATCCAACAGACTATGGATATATGATTATCTAATTTGTTTGGGCAGTTTTTTTCCTTCGGCTGAACTTTTTCTTCCATGGTTATTTGCATGGGAATCAAAACAAGAATTTGTTTGTTCGTTCAGTTTCTCCCCAGACATATTTGTGTGAAAGTAAGACCAACATCAGGTTAACCAATTTTTAAAAGTACTTTTCAAGAAAGGTATTATGTAAACATGGTTCTCTTGCTCATGAAAGTAAGTTTGTAACTTCTGTTAATTGCAAAGTGCTTTCTGATATAAAAGTTTGTTCACTCTCCAAGCTAGAATCTTCAATGTATCACTACAAAAAGACACCAAGTCTCCTGAAGATACTTGAAGATAACAAACCACGTATCCCCTGTATGTGTTTTTTTCTCTCGTGAAACCCCCAGCAGCTAAAATTGTAATGAAAATTGTATCTTTCTTCTTCCACTGTGTAGTCAGCATTGTCTGTACTTCCAGAATTTCCTGTAGCTAAACCACCCCCGAGTCCAAACCAGTGAAAAGAGAAAGGGGTCCACTTATTATCTGCGATTTGCTCCAGTTTGTTTTCTTTTTCCTTTTTTTTCTTTCTATCTTCCCGGGAAGAGACACGAATCCTTTGGGACATTGGACACGCCGGCTTGTTTTGAAGCAGCTTCCGTGATGCACGCTACCTGTCTATACAACTCTCCAATCAGCCGGAATATAATGGCCACACCTGGCTTGAATAGATGACCAAATGAATGGGCGGTTAATTAAATCCTCTTGACAGAACAAGCTTGTAGAAGATGGAAGAAAAGTCCAGTCCAAACTTTTGGCTCAGAGAAAAAAACTGAGTTCCATTTAATGAGAGCGAGGGTAGTTGTAGAAGGGCGCTAATATCTGAACCTTCCAATTAGTGGAGTCTCTACAATCCATTTGGTAATCTGATGAAGTGGAGTTAGACACACACTAAAGACTACTCAGGTCCCAGAGTAAATCCTTGAGATCTAATGATAACACTTTGCCCCTTGGTTAGTTAAAAAGGGTAGGACCCAGGACATATTGTTGATGTTGGGTGGTCTCAAAGTGGGAAACGGGAACAATTTTAAAATTCCTCAAATTTCTGAGATCATTTCCACCAACTCTTAATGGAAAAGGTCTTTAAGGATAAAAGTTGTTGGTGAAGCAGAGTTTCCATCAGTTGGGATGTAGGAACTGTTGCCTGCTGCAGAGATGAAGGGATTTGCCCTGAAATACTCGAGAGTTTTAAGAACTGTGATTAAATACTAGAGAGGTGGGTTTTATCCGTTGTAGTGAAAGATAACTACCTTTTATCACCAGATTGAAAAGGAAAGGGGGCATGTGGGTTGTCTAATTTAGGCTCATATTCACTAGTCTTTGCGTTTGTCTGGCCAGGGACAAGCGAGCATAAAACCCCATTGTGGGCTTAGCCAGGTAAGCTGAATGGGGCCCAACGCCTGTACAATAGACCCCCAAAGCAAATAATTAGACAGGGGATGGTTGGCCCATCAACAATGGTTGGTGTGCCAGCGCAGGTTTTTTTTCATGCAAGCAGTTTCTAGGCCAGGGGGTGTTTATGTGGCCCATGCTCATTGAAAGAAATCCTGACTTCTTGAAACATATTCAACCATTTTCCTCCTGATTGTTCATGGATGGGGGGGGGGGGGGTGCATTTTTTTTCATAATTTGTATGGCATTTGTGTTCTGAAAAACAGGGATATACAGAGGGAGTCTGTGAGGAAAAAACAATCATGATGCTGGAAGGATGTGTTTGAATTGGTTTAGGCTCAAATCCAGACTATGAGAAAATTGTTTTTGTAAACACCCTCAGTGGAACAGTCTACTTATCTTGTGGACGGGGGTATTTACCGAGTGTAATAACGCCGAGAGTAAACAAGAACCTGCAGATTGTGGTTTCAAAGACTTGTATTCATAAAGTGTACGCTTCTAATGAAGCATAAACATGTGCCGTAGATTAATTGATGTAGGAATTGTGTTGACAACTCTCACTTGATTTGTAAGTGATTAGGCACTTTCCCGTGTTTTCCACAAAATTCATTTTAAGAAACTATCCGCTGTAATAAAAATACAAGAAACCCAAAACCTGTTTAGTTACAAGAAGCCCATGGGTGAGCTGTGCACTTGGAGTGGTATACATCACTGTTGAGACTTCAAACAAGTTTACATGTAGTCTTATAGAATTTGACACAGTAGCCTATAATATACATGTGAAACTGTGTTTTTCAGATCTCATAGGGTTGAAGAAGGGACAGTTTATCATCGGTTTTGGAAGAGTAAATTAATTTGGCATCAGACTGTTTTGTTAGGCCTTCTTGTTTATATCATACTTATTTCGACTGTGACATTCGAAATAAATAACAGTAAAATATTTCTCTGGAGGGTTGATACTGGTATGAAAATCAGTGAGCGTTTAGATTGTAGCTTATCAATGTGTTTACACTTAGTCTTTAACACTGATTATGTACCAGTCAACCTTAGACATAATTCCATTTGATTTCTGTCTGCAATGAGGTTTTGCTTTGGCGAAAAAAGCAGCAACTGAAAGTTGCTTGACTACCACTTTAAGTGGTGAACCATAGAAATATCAGATATCATATATTGTCTTCAGAATGTTTATTCCGTTACAAGGAAACTTTGTCAGTTTATTTTAGTGATAATATTCATTGAAACTATAGGGTTGGAATGAAAGTACTCTTCAACAAACTAATCTGTACCTTTCCTTTAAACAACAACTTGTCCTGCCGGCTCCCAATATTTGCCCTGGCCATGTCAACCAAAGACCTTATACAGTCTGTATACACAGCCATTGTGATGTATGTATTTGCCTACCACCACTTTGTACACATTGGAGACAATTCTTAAGTCCACTACAGCATTCTTGTAGAGGGCTTAGACTGTCATTCTCATAAGAAGTTAGGGCAGGGAAGAATGAAGGCTACTTGACCCACAAACAAAACTGCTACCTGGCAATGGGCTGTTTGGTAGGTTAAACATATTTAGACTGTCATCTGTAAAAGGTGGCGTGTGATTGACATTTGGTTGAAAAAACGCTTTGAGATATGTTTCTTGTTATTTAGGTCATGACATTGTGATGTTGACATGTATTTTTTTTTTATGAAATCTAGAAATATTTGTGCAAGGTACTGTAAAGAAACACTATGCTATGTTTGGTCCAAAGAGATGATAAGATTCACATCGAAACAGCAAGATCTACAAAATGTATTAGTAAAGATTGTTTTAAAGTCTTTTGATGGATTTTTGTTGATATTTTCTCTCTCTTTTTTTGTTTTTGTTTATGGTCTTTAAAACCAACAACTAAAATATGAGCTCTTGGATCAAGATTCATGTTAAAAAAAGAATTGGTGTCCAAAATAGATGCTGAAAAGAAAGGCAATGGAAATAATTGAAATCCCATTCGATGGCAACTTTTGAAATCAACTTATATTTTGATAAATACACAGAGTTGGATTCCCGTCCAATCACATAAATTAAATTATATCGAAATTCGCTGTCAGAAGTCTGTAAGACTTGCTTGTCCGAAGTCATACATCATCTATGATTTCTGCACTGACTACTCAATCAATTACGGACTCTAAGACATCCCAGACAAGTACGTTGTAGAAATAGCCCTAATGTCATTACAAATGTTACAATCTAGCCCAAGTTAGTAAATGCAGAGTCCGATGGCTAAATTCCTCCGTTGCTCCCCCTCCCAAAAGCATCACAAACTTAATAAGGATTTGTCGTGGTCCCAATTTGTGTTGCTTTGAAAAAGTTGTTTGCACAAACCGATCGTAACCCATATAGGTTCCATGTGCCCTATTTATTATTATTATTCAATAGCTCAGGCTTCTTAATCCAGCATTCAATCAGGATCTTTTCCCCCCTTTCTTTTATCCTGTTTCTTTCTCCTCAACGGTCCCCAAAGTGACAAGGTGTGGGGATGATGTGGCTGGTCACAAGACTCAGTTATATTGTAATGAGCCGTAAGCTGCTTCATAAAAGGCAGTTTGCATAGACTGCCTCCTGACAATAGATGGGTACAGGTTGATTCTCTTGGTAATTAGGTTACCCATGCTTGTTGTCACCAATGGCTGACTACAGCAGACAAATGGCTTAGGTTGGGCTGCATGAAACTCACTTTGAAGGTTACTGGAAGAGGTTGCAAATAACAAAATCCACACACACACACACACACACAGTCATTGCTGGGTGCCTTATTGATGTATCACAGGATACAGCAACACAGGGTTTGCATAATTTGTGTAAATTTTGAATCGCCCGTTGGGTCTTGTGGCAGTAAACCAACTGCACAGTCAATAGCTTACTCCCCCCCCCCATAGTTTGACCTATCTACCTGTAAAAGTTGTTCAACAGTAAAGTGTAGTCAGCCAATGGCCTGACTGCAAGCACAAATGCACAGAGAAAACAACAATATAAATTTAACTTGGCAGCTACTTGGAAATATTGTGATCTTTTGACAATTTGGTTCACGTTTGGCAGATGTATATTGTGTGGTACATTGCTCAACTTGTAACCAAGTTAACTTCAGTAAGAGTACATAAAATTCACTTGGAGAAGTGTATGACTGAGAACTGAAAGTTAACTTTGAACAAAGTTTAATAAAAAATATCAGACAGTACAGTCTTTCCACTCTTTCACTTAGCGAGGAATTTTGTAGGCCTATAGTTTTTAATTTATTTTACTAATGGAACATTATAATTACCAATCTTTTATGCAAGTAAATAAGTTGGCTTGATCTTTGTTGCCCCATTGTAAATGTGTTGTCATGTTCATACAATGAAAAAAACTGAAATATAGGCTTTAAAAAAGCTCAAGTTGTGTTGAAGTGGCATAACTACCATTTTCTTCTCAAGTTATACGCTGTATTGTTTTAGAATAAAATATATTTTTATGCCAGATGGTAACAAATTTACTTTTGCAGAATAATACAAGTGTTTGAAGTCAGTTATTTGTCTTAGAATAAAATAGGCTAACATTTAAATAAATAAATATTAATCAGGGATGTGATTTCTCCGTTTTTAACTGGAATTCCGTTTTTTTTTTGCCCTCCAAAAATTTTATTTTTATTTTTATTTTTTTTAAAGATCAAATTCATTAAAAAAAATGAAGATAAAACCATATAATAACGCCCAGGTTGCAGAGTAGGGCTTTTAAAACCAAAGATAAATGTTAATATTGGGCTTCATGCTCGCAAGTTTTCGAGCTCGCATGCTTTCGCTCTTTGCGCTCAGAGTTCAGGTTTTTTTCTCAACAGCCCATCACATCCCTGATTAATACAAACACTAAAAGGTTTAGGTAAAGTCATGAATGTGTGGTGGGAGGGTGCTAACGGAAGGGTGTAATGCCCTACAGGACCTTGTGCTAGGAATGTAAATTTTATTACCAGCAGAACTTTCTTATATGGCAATTTAATTGCAGAAAATAAATTGTAACTTTTACAAACAGTTTTTATGACCCACATCTGGACATGAGTTACAAAATGACCGTTTTGCTGGGCACACTTTTGTTAAGACCTTCTTCCCGGCTCACAAGGGTCTCTTGATTGAGGTTTGTAGTCAGAGCAACAAAAATCAAACACGCTGTCATCATCTTTATCCTACCGGTACATCTCATTCCTTGATTGCATCTTATTTCCTCAGTTTAGTTATCTAAGATGGTTCAGGTCTAAGTAGTTCAGATACTGACAAGAGGCACGCTACCTTTGTGAAGGATCATCCACCGTACTTACACCAATCTCATTCCCCCATCCCCTTCACAGATCCAACCCAGAAAGCTTTATAAGGGGCAAGTGCAAGGGCCCTGGCTATGGTCCCGAGACTGATGATGGATGCAATCTCTCACCTTGCACTCGTAAAAAGTCCGCAATCATGCCAAAGTAAATACTGACACATTTGTCTGAAATGCCTTAATCAATGCTGGGCCCTACCATTGTGCCAGAGAAACAAGCTGCATCGCTGAGCCATAAATGTCATCATCGTTACAACTTCTAGCTGATTGCACCCATGGAGTCCCCCCCCCCCCCCCCCAATCACTAAACGAATGTACAACAAGGAAAGACACAACCCCCCCCCCCCTCCAAAAAAAAAAAAAGACCGCCACTCAGGCGGAATTTGACTCATCTTTGGTACTGGAAAATTATCTGTTTATTCCCTCCACTTCCTTGCTGTCTCGGTGTGGCATCTTCTGTCGATATCGTACCCCGTTCCTCTCTGCTCCGCGATGCTCCCTTCACTTTATCAACAGTTTCGGATGAGCTGAATTGCATCTTGCTTGATAAAACATCGGCCACGGAACGTTTGCTAATCTTTGATTTTCCAGCGTGGTGCTGTCAATCCAGGCTGGGCTGGGGTGCTTGTAGATGTCAGTGCACATCAACAAAACCAAGTACACTACGCATTCTTCATGCTTATCAGTTTTTCTGAACAGGTTCATTGGCCCTATGTGTTGAAAGGGGCTAACAGCATTGACCAGGCAGACACAAGGGGCCATGGATGGGGTGTAGCTATTGTTGTTTTCTACCAGCCCTGTAAAGCTACACCTAATATTGTATTGTGTGCAACAACACAAAGGTCATTGGTTAGGAATCAACTCCTGAATATTCCATCTGACATTGTGTACTCTCCACTTGGGAGCCTGGATGTAGATTTGTACAGGTTCATTCGGCGAAGAGAAGATACGATGTTTGATCGTAACGTGATTGTAGAACAACTGGAATTAATCAGAATGAAGTCTCCTTTCTTGTACAGCCTGTATTAGAGCAATCCCCTTGAGAAATTATACCCTGTATGTGGATTTATCAAATGTTTTCAATTATTATTATTACAAGTTTTGGGGCTTTGCACGGTGAGAGTAGATGTTTCTTGGGCGTACGACCATGTGACATCTCTGTTTGGACGGAGTGTTGGTTCTATGAGGAACCATTTGATTTGTTCTCAACGTTTTTACTAGCAGGCTATAGTCATCTTCAGGAGATGACTATTATTATTTATTCCACCAACAAAATACAGAATGATGTTGTTTTACTTTTAAAAACAATTTTTTTTAGTTTAATGGAATAATTACATTGGGATAAAGAATATTTGTTTGATTTATACACCTGCATACTCAGTGCTTATACACCTAGTGCTTTCGGAGACTTGCGCAGAAAAAAAAATGAGTAAAAAATCAAAAACAAGATAGGATGAACTATGCAATAAAAAAAGTACAAAACCTAAGACCACAAATGCAGTATGGATTAATGGGTAAATAGCAGACAGTATAAATGAAAGGAAGGGACTTGCAAAGAGCCTGCAGATGTGCGTACTTTTGTGTCAGGGTCATAAAATAACCTGCTATTACCTGCAGGTATGTTATCCTGCACTAAAGCAAGAAACAAAACCCAAAACAAAGAAGGGCCTAAGGAAAATCATCTGAGAAAAAAATGATTAATTAAGTAAACAAATTTATGTAAACATAAATTACTGGGAAATAATGACAAGAAGAGGAGGAAAAAAGATATAAGTACTAAAAAGTAAACTGACACCAGTGTTTCAAAATGCAATGAACCTAAAATCAGGTGAATAAAAAATAAAAACATTTATCTATGTATTCATGTATTAAATGAATGATGTTCAGATTTGCAATATTATATCTTTACAAACTGCAACAAAACCAAAAAAGACAACACCACCAGTGGCAGTCAAGCCACAGAATAAGTGCAAAGTAATTAACATAAAATTATTTCTACAGCTGTGTGCACAGTTAATTAAATCAGTTTTTGTATTGAATTTATAGTATTGTTTATCTTATCTCAAAATAGGAAATATTGCCTTTTAGAGGTATTCACTTTATACAGTACGTGCATAATTTAAGAGACAAAGATCCTTTATGGTTCATTGCAAAATTATCTTTTTGATAAATATTCCATTCACTTTATTGTGATGATTATCCAGTAAGTCATTTGAAAAAAGCTGCCCATGCGGAAGCGGCTACAAGAGGAAGAAAGACTCTACACAGACAGTGAGTACAGGAGGCTAACAGAAAGAGCAGTTGGGTCTTTGTTGAAAGCTAATATAGCCTCAAGCCAAACGCTTTCACCAGCATTAGTTGCTACACTGTCAGGGTAGAATGTTACCTACACCGACCGACCGGCCGTTTAGACCGAGGAGCGAGCCGGCTGAATGAATCATGCAATTTAGTGCTGCAAATCACTTCAATTTACCCAATCCTATTCGTGAAGAAGATTTTCCCTGAGCGTACACACTTCTCTTTCTCCTACTCTCACTTCTCTTTTCTCTTGCATGGTTTTTTTTTTTTTCTAACTCGGAGCTGAACGGGGGAACTCATTTAAAAAGGAAGTGATTCCGCCTCATGCTTCCGACGGTTTGGCTTTTGCCGTTTTTTGTTCGTCGGCGTTGCCGTGTGCCCCGTCGTTCCTTGTGCGTGACAATTATGTGACAGTGGGATTAGGGGTAAAAAGATTAAGACGATTCAATTGTAGAGCTCGCCTTCTTAGGAGAGGATAATTATGCCAGGCATTCACTTGGCCTTCATGCTTGGCTCTGCACACACGGCCCAAATGCAATTATTGGCCTCTTAAAGAAAAGAAAATCAATTTTTGTTCTTTTAGGCTGAATAAGCAAGCCAAACAAGGCATCCCCTTAAAAAAATGAGCAGAGGAGAAAAAAGTATGGCTCCGTTATTAAACAATAAAGGGAGTCCATATGCCCTTATTAGATTGAGCCAAGAACTAATAATTCTTCATTATAGCAAATTTGCATCTTATTGGTAGACTGGTTAATAAAAACTACAGTGCAATATGTTGGTATATATCTGGTATTCCGTCCTACTCTATGTGTGGAGGGGCAATCTGTTGTGTAAGGGGAGTGTTTATCATTAACGTTGAAGGACACAGCAATATTCTTTGTCCCAGTGAAAGAGAGATCGTAGTTCCTCAAACATGTTAACAACGTATTCACTGGATTCATTTTACTTAATAGTAATCAAGAAACTGGAAATGATGGCTTTCTTAAAGAGCACATTTCCAGATGTGGGGAGCGAGTTATTGCTTAAACTGCAAGCTGTCCTCACATGAGCCGCTTCTATTTATTACACACTACAGTAGAGACAATGGATACACCACAAACCACCCCCATATGGGGAAGTGATCAGGTTAGAGCAGGCAGCACCCCCCTTGGAAAATAATAAAGACTTGAGCTTGCATTGGAGTGGTTTATTTTTGTGTGTGGTGAAATGGTAAAGCAAGACTTTAAGGAGGCGAGCCGGATGATGTTGCTTTGGCTACAGCTGATCTCTCAGGTGGAACTAAGGACTTGATAGCGTGCCGATCGGACACACAAGCTTGGGTAGAGAGTGCATCCAGGGAGTAGTGGGAGGCAGCTTGCCGTAGCGCTGTGATCACTTTATTAGAAACATATTCAGCTGGTTGCAGATCAGTAAAAAAAAAAAAACCTGATGGTAGTGTATATTTACAATCTTGTTTTTAGTCGTCTGGAGGAATAGTAAGACTAGAGCGGTTCGCTGAAGTTATACCCCCATGGCATTTCTCGTTCTGGCTGCCTGGGCTTCCATGCTCTGCTGTAGAGTCGCTTGCCCACGGTTTGACCTCACTGCATTGAGCAGGCAGAAAAAACAACTGTGGAGAACCAAGGAGGACTGAGGACTTGGTCACAGTGGGGAAAGATTCACATTGAACAGATGGTCGACCCAGGACGGAATGTTCAAGTTGGTTACATTTGTTGTTTAAAGAGGCCCACAGTGTTTGTTTTGGCATGGAGGTTGATTATAAAATTGCTCTTGTATATTAAAAACAACGTATGCAGAATAGCACTGAGAAGAATTGGAAATGTATTTTCCTTTTCTTGTTTTGACAATTTGAGAGACATCATCGTCAGTTAGATGTGATTCTTTCCGGAGTGGCACTCTGGTTGCCAAGGGATACCAAAGGTCAAGTGTGGTTCCTTTTTTTTTTTTGTGGTGTATTTTCTCTTCTTCAGTATAATTAGAGGCTGCAACCCTGCATGAAATGACCATGGTACCCTTGGCAATGAGGGGTAAAATTGCCCAGCGTAGGACCCAAGAGCTCAGGAAGCAGCCTCAACCAAAGCAAAGGTGAAAGTCCAGTCCATAATGCACCAGAGAATTGCTCCTAATTTCCTTTGACTAAAGCTTCAAGCAAGGGGGAATCGTAGGGAATTAAAAGTATGGTGTGTAGTTCAATCAGGGCTTTTAGTTTAGAGATGTCCTGTGTGTACTCTGTGCTTATCCTGGGCCACCTCGGCAAACAGGGGAGAGCATCAGTTGAATATTTGTCTGATTTGGAACTCCAATACTCAGCACTGATCTCCCCCACCACTCCTTAAATTGAATTGCTGTTGTTCTTGCCATATGTTGAGGGAAAAACCAGAACAGGGCTTGCGCGAGTCAATGAACTACGGCGGAGTGCGATAGAGGGGACTCTCTTGCGGGATTCGTTTTGATTCACGAAGAAGTGGTCTCAATGTCACTGCTCAAACACAGAGCCATAGTCCTAAACCGTGCCTCATTATTGTTGCCGCGGCAATAATCAAAACCGGTTTCATGTGTAGACTGAGTGATCTCTGGTTCAGCCACGACTGGTTACCAGTGAAGCCATAAGCGGCTAATATTTCTATTCCCAAGATGTCTGTATGGGTTGTGAGCGCGCCAGTTGGAATTGATGGAACCTGAGACTGCCGGCCGAACGCAAACTAAAACATCCTCTATTTCTCTCCTTGAGTAATTTCCCTACACACAATCTCGTCACACAGAACATTGGCTATCTCTTGCTCTAACTCCCTTGTCCATCCTCCAGGGCAAATTGACAAAAATGGGGATTCCTTGCCCGTTTCATATGACAAATGTCGATAACGCTCCAAGGACCCAGCGGGATTCTTGCTACTCCAAGCCAATTTTCGCAAGTTTTTCACAGCTCAGGTTCTCGAGCACGCCAGAAATTAATATAATTTTAGCGTCCCATTCTTCTCTGCCCAGTGAACGTCATGGAAGAGCATTCCACGCCGAAGTCGAAATCAAAATATCTTAAGGTTTGATAACGCACAAGAAGATAATCCTTTTTGCTCTGGCTCTCTAGCCTAACCACCGATCGGTCATTACTCAGTACACAATTGATGAGAGATTAATACCACTTTGAATGGAATTATGATAATTACTTTTAAACAAGATTTGTTCTGTGTCCAGAACAGTTTTTATCTTAGGTTAGCGGAGTGATTGTTATAACTTAATATCAAATCAAAACAGCTTGAGATACTGGTGCAGATAAGGAATGTGAACACTAAATCCAATTCAGTACTTGGTTGTCTGTTCATGTATAGGCCTAGTAGTAGTAGTAGCTAGACCAAGACACACAGTTTGGGTGATTTCATGAGTAGGGGATTAATGAAATTGAATGGCTAGTAGTTTCCATCTCGGAAATGCATAACCCATCACTCTTTATATATTCAATAACTTGGGCAGATGGGAATATCAACATCGGAAGCGGCTTAGTGTAGATTAAAAACAGAATACGGTGAAGCTTGTGCTGAAGTTTCATAAACATGTCTGTTTATCAGTGAAGGCTTGTGTCATGTTACACTCTTCAATACTGAGATTTCATCCAGTGATCAAATGTTTGGTAACAATTCGCAAATTTACATTTCTAAACCATAAACTAAAGAGCTGAATTCTGGCGACTTCTTTTTTCTGCCTGGTGGAAAAAACAACTGTAGTTTTCTTCAAGATATAAAGAAATTAGTCTCTTCGATCCACCTCTCTAGTGATGAGTATACTGTTCCTAAATGTTCTTTGAAATCTATAACTCCAGGGGTTACCAAAAGGAGGTAATGCCATCATTTCAAACCTTCAAAACCACGGCTTCGTCTTGGGCTTCAGATTAGGCTTTATTGGTTATTTAAAAAATGACGCTGTTGGTGCGTACCTTCAAACTGAAGGGCGGAGCTCAAGTCAAAGCCGTGGTAAAAAATACAACTAGTTTAAGACCTTGTTAGCAAAAAATTCTCACACATGAGTTTTATATCCATATTTTTTATTGTTTGAATATTCAGTTATCAACTAATGAGTAATTCTAATTGGCTTCGTAGGATGACAAACTTGAAAAAAAAAACCCATTAATTTTAATATTTTTTGTTTCCTCAAAATATGAACTCGGCAAATTGCTTTGAAAGGAAGTTTAATTCCGAAAGTCAAGAGCCCAAATCAACCTCTTGATTCCCCACGTGAGGCATCACTACAGGGGGTGGATTAATGCTTATTATTGTATTTATTTTATGGCAATTTTATTCAGAAGAAAAACTCCATGCGATAAAACTGACCTTTGGAACAAGTTTGTCTCTCACTTCCCACCGGCAAGTTTTCTTTTACACCCTTCAAGATATTTAGTTTAAGAGATTATTTATTTTTGGAGGGACTTTTCATCGTAAGATACACTTTTTCCAATCCTGGTCAAGACGTGTAAAACAATTCTGTAAATATTTCTTTGACATTCATGCTTGCGGTTGTAAGACATGTTGTCATTTTAAAGTTCTAATATTAAACCTGGCAAGAAAAAGCGAGGTCAGGTATAAATACATTTTTCTCCCACGTGGCAGCATTTGAGATTTAAATATTTCTTATGAGTATTAATATATGTTTAAATTTAACACCTTTGGATTTTAGTTTAACCTGATGTTAAATGGGAGTAGTGGTTTAATTTACTCCTTTATGGCACAATGCCTTTGGGAATAGCCTTTCCCAGCAGTAGAAACAGTGGCCTGGGTAGAGATTGGTTGGGAAGGAATACTTTGGAATTATCCATCCCATAAAACTCATTTTCTTAGGGTTTCTGGGTCTTGTTTTATGGGCACTTTGTTTGGACTGGGGTCATAAAAGTGTCTGGGCTCCTGACATCTTATCCCCAAAATGAGGTCATATTTTATGTTCACTCCAGTGTAGGATGACCTGAAGATTGACTTAATCAACCTTGAATGGAGTCTATTGAGGTCGGAGGTCACATATTGACCTACTGTTATTCAAATACTATGTAGAGGTCAAGTAAATCTTGCTTTTTGATAGGTGAACTTTCTCACACCATGTAAAAAAAGTATGCATTAGAGTGTACACAATTTAAGGAAAGGTCTGATTCAGTAAAAACAAAACTCCCTGCGATATTCACTTTTTATTTTATTAAAACAAATTGTTAACTTACAATTAAGCAGTAATTTACTGGATAGTTAGGTTGTTCAAAAGTGAAAGGACAATACCACTGTTACTCTCATTTTCAAGACTTTATAAGTTGAACATTTTTAAAAGTAAGAACACCTCCAAAAAAATAAAGTAATAGAAGTCGTTTAGAAAACCAGAACACTTTTTGTAGTCCGTGTAAATGATGAGTTTTTATTAGTAAGCTTTTCACCTTAACTAATACTTTACCATGCCTTTAATATGAACCTTAAATCCATGTTTACTACAAATCTCATTGTGAGTCACAAAAAAACCTGAGCCTGCATCTTTAGACTTCTGGATTTCACTCATCGGTTGAAGTATCACTTATTGCTTGCCCATCACTTCATATCAAAATGAATATTATCAACAGCTTTGAAGTCTGGCCAAACCGTCAAAGGCTCCTGATCAACGCCAAAACTCTGGCAATTCAAGTCCCACACTGGAAAGTGCTTGAGGAGGCTGGAATATTGTCTTAAGTTCTGCTGAATACTTCTGCTGAATAATCTGATTAAGAAGTTGGGTTTCTTTTGGGGTTTCAGTCTGAACACAATTTTGTTGTGGATAGGGAACAGACCTTTGGTATTTTGCATGAACTTTTTCAGAAGTGAACATTCCATAGATTCTCTGCCCTAGAATTCTCCTCTTGAAAATATTCCTGGAAAACTCTTCTGGAAAAAAAGTGTATGAACCCTTGAAATACGGAAGTGGTAAAAGGCACTCAAATTCCGGGTGAAATTTCTTTTGACAAGGCGTAAACTGGGCGGACTTCTCTGATTGGTAATTGTTATTACATCCAGTTTGGCCGTTTGCGCTGGATTTAGAGTGGAGGTTGGCACAACGTGTGTTGAGTTGAAATGTAGAGACCTCTCTGTAGCATGGAGCTCCATGGTTGTAGTGAAGTTTTTATCATACTTTTTTTGTACGATTACTAAAAAGGTTATAATGTGGAGGGGAAAAAATTGGTTTTGAGTTAACAAACAAATTGAAAATTATTTATGAAAACTGAAACAATTATTTTGTGGAGAAAACAGTATTTGGTTTCGAATTACATGAACACATTGGAAACTTGGTGGAACTTTTTAATGTTAAATCTTCTTTTTTTAGTGATCTTTTTCTCTTACTTTTCCCCTATTGATGGGAAATGTTCAGTTTCTTTAGAGGATAGGCTTCAGAAATCGGCATTTAGCAACTCATTACAAAGTAAAACTAGATCATAATTCCATCCACTTGCATTAACTTGCTATCATGTTTCGAACAACATTTCTGTAAACCACACGTCTGAAAGTCCTGATAGTTTTACCAACTGTGATTGAAACAGGGATGAGAAATTTCAGACTTTCATGTGGATTCAAACTTTTGAAGTCAGCCTGGTGAAGAAAATCAGCGGTTGTTTTTCCCACACATAAAGAGATCCTGCTCTTTGATCTTTTTCTCTAGTGCTGAGGATACTGTTCCTAAAAGCTCTGTGAAATCTAAGCCCAAAGAGGAAAGGTAGAAATGCCATCTGCTTATGTTTGGATCCTAGTTTCAGACATTTTTGTAAGCAATGACTCTCGCCCCTGGTTAAACCTAGGGAAGTTTTGAATTTTCTTTTGAGTATAATGTAAAAAGGCATGTGGTTTGCCTACCTCTCCTTTAACTTAAGAGTCATGTTGCTGTATCAGTAGGAGGGTGGTCTTGCGCCCCCCCCTTTCCCGGCCCACATTAATGACAAAAACACATGGGCTGTATCCCAGACAGCTCCTGACCCCCTTAATGAGGTAGACAGACCAAGGGATTACATAATCCAGAGAGATAACACACTCCCAGTGCACTGCAATCAATCTGCAAATGGATTAAACCCATTGACCCAGGCTTTTCCTCATTAGGGTTTGTTGTTGTTACTTGAAGCCTCTTTCACCTCAAGCTAAACAAAAGAAAGGTAAAGAAAGCTTGGTAGCTCACTCTGGTCAGCTTTTAAAGGAGAGGTTTTGTTGATTTGTGGTTACAACCATCCAGTTTCCAATAAAGATACCAGAAACTTGTGTAGTTTGATATACACTTTATACTAAGATGTGGCTATCTGTACTTGATCCCGGTGGGGGGAAGTGCTGTTTGTTTGGGATGGATGTTGTGAGGACAAACCCTGCACTTTCAATAAAGATATCACATAACCATAGAGCAAAGATTTAACTCACTGTAAAAAATCAACCTTTCATATTACAGCTTATCTGGCTGTTGAAAAACATCAGGTGTACATTTTTAGGCTACTTCAGATAGCAGCCGCTTATTTATAAACATAGCAATAACATACTTTCTTTTCTATGGGACATTTCTTAAGGTGTGATATGCTGTTATCTACAGATGAAATTTTTTGTAAATGTTATCAAGTTTAAACCTTTTGTTTTCTTACGGTTTCAGAATTTTTCCATAAATGTTAGATAGTGAAAGAAAAACAAGTGAACACAAGCAAACACATTACACTGTCTGTTGTCAATGTAATGCTGAGGTATTGAACAAATTGTCAATGAAGATACAATATAAGTCACCTGCGAAAGTTTCAGCTAAATAAAGTGTCTACTTATTGAGCAAACAGCGGGGGAAAAAATGTCATTGTTATTTCATCAAGAACATCAAATCCATCCATGTTATAGTGATGCAGGCACCAACTGCCTCTCCGGCTGCTTTCAGAAATGGACACCACAGGAATTAAAATCTCCAAAAATCGCCTTGAGGTGAGTTTTGGAGATTCAAATTTCGTGACATACTTTTATTGATTTCTAAAGTAGGCTTTCGGATAGAAATGACACAATTTATTTTCAGGGTCATGACCTAAGTGTTGACCCCATCTTTAAGCTTCTACGATATTAATATTACCTGGTAATTAATGTAACCTGCTGGTAGAATAACCAAGCAGTCGGACATTCGCAAGTTAGATTTGAATAATGTCTGGTGGCACAATGATTTGATCAAATTTGAATTTTTCGGACTATAGAGACAGGTGATACTTCACATGGTTCGGGGCATGTTTTTGCGTAGTTGTGCAAGAGATGACAAATACCCATACACAATTCTGAATGAATGTGAATGGTACAATGTTTCCAGGCTTTGCATATTTAGAGGTTGCTTTACAAAAAATGTGCCCCGAACCATGTGGCGTAGCAACACTGTCTTTAGTCTGGGGAATCCATTTTGAGGGTTCAATTGCGACCAATCAAATCACTGTATAGTTGTACCTGACGTCATTCAAAATCTAACTCACAAACGGCTGATTGCCTTACACTGCATTACAACTCTGTCGACATGAAGCCCTATTAAAACGTGTATTTTAATATCACATTGACAAGCTGTTCTGAACTTTGCCAAGAAGATCATGTGTGCACTAGTTTTCAAGCTAATTGCAGATACACGTACTATGTGTGTCCATTAATGCCATATATTCTACATTAACACACGGAAGCTTTCCCTCACAGTTCATTATGCCTCATGTATTTTAATATGAAATTATAGGAGTCAAATGAATAGAGAATCTCCTCTATTGAACATTTGCCTTTAGTTTCAAGGAAGGAATTATACAAAATTATAAAACCCAAGAAAAAAAACTTGAGATGCACTGTGCTAGATATTGCCGCCATAGCTAAATGCTAAATCTTCAAAAATACTTGACAAATAGTTTAAAGTCTTTTGGCCTTCAGTTTTTGGCAGGTTAGCTGTCAAAATTTTGCGCTATGTCACTCTAAAATGAAAACACCCCTGAATGAGAATAAACTAGCCAGACTCCATCTTGGAAAAAAGAGCCCTACACTCATGAGCAAAATAGCATCATCTTTTGAGGGTTAGTTCACCTGAAATGTCCCAATTTGAAAGTCAAAAAACCCCAGGGAACAATAATGGAAAACTTTTTCAACAATCATTAGTCAAGCCCATGACCATCAAATCTTGGATTTACAGAAAAATTTGTGGGTGTACAATTTATTCATGAGGCTTTAAGAGCGTGACTTTCTTACTATTTGGTGCAGTGCATTCCTTAAAGAGACCCATAATACTTTCTCTCATTAAATGGAGGGATAATGTTTTCCCCAGCATATTTCCTCCCAGCCAGGGTTTGGGATGCCAGGAAGATTCTAAGACTGGGAAGTCCTGAGAGTTGATGTGATTCCCTAGTGGTTTAGTGTTAATCACTGGGGATGGCCAGTGACCATGGATAGACACCACTGTGTCTGGCCTGGTCTGGCCAGTAAGTCCACTGAGAGCAACAAAGAGAGGCAGGGACCCTTAAAATCAGTGATAAACCAATCCTGTGTGTGCTGTTCTTTGTTCAGATACTTTTCAATTCTAGTTCTTGAAAAAAATATTAGAAGTTTTCCTCTTTGTTCAATTTTTTCTTCTTCAGATTGTTGAAATAAAAAACATGGAAATTGTGCTCCTTGGATTTTTATACACATCTCAGATTGGAGGTGAACTTTGTGACATAAATGTAGAAAACAATGTGATGCCCCCCCCCCCCCACACACACACCCTGGTATAGAACTAGAAGCGGTAATGGTGATAAAACTTACACTAGTACATGTAGATGTACAGTGTATATGTGTATAAAATGCAGCCTTGTGTTGACGACTATAATCAAACTTAGGGTAAAGGTCCTGCAGATTAAATACTTTCACATCATTGTGGTCTGCATTGAATCATGCTCACAACCAACTTAAGCTAGATGTATGGGGCCTAAAGGTACCCAAGGGACTCAAATAATTAGAAACAAGTTTTCCTAGTAAAGTTTGATGTAAGATGTGTCAACAGATTTCTTGTTACAAAACAGAAATCAGTGATGTTGCTCATTTAGTTGATGCTTGAGATGGAGTTGGACATTTTCCATCATCAAGGACACTCAAGATGAAAGCGTTTGACCTGACTGGCATGGACCTTTAATTGTGATCCAGCCAGTCTCCAATGCTTTCACCCCTGGCTGGCTACAAGTCACTGGAACATTCCCTTCTGGAGACACACCAGGCACCAAAAATATACCCTGTCTGGGACCCCCTAGTCAAGCTCCAGCCTAACCTCACTTACCTAGAACAAATAATGCTGTGGGCAAGCAGTGCAGTGGGACATAGGTTCAGCTGGTTTCTACACATTAAAGGGGCTCTTCGGTAGTTGAGTATTTTGAACATGGCGGCAGCAGTCTGTGTCCATGCAGAAATTAAGGGGAAATTACATTATAGTCTTTGTTTTGGAGGTTTTCGTAGAGGATGATAGTGTGGTTATGAGCTGTGGTGTATGAAAGAAGCCTGAGGTTTGGCAAAGTAATGTTTGAAGTTTGCTATGTGTGCTTGTGTGCGTGTGTGTACCTCTTGAAATTGGATGTAATTCAGTAGGGCCTATGTGTTGTCTGCCACAGAATATACACAATGTACATGTATATTACATTTGCATTTCAACAGTGCAAGGTATCGGCGGATTTTTAACCAGTCTAATTCGTGAAATTTATAAAAGAATCTGATCGCTCTCAACAAGGTTTAACCCCACAGCAATGAATGCTTATCAGACATTAGAAGTATTCCTTTCCAAATAGCGGAAAATGTAGCCCTTCACTTGGAGTTAACTTTGATAATTCAATCACTCCCCCCCTGCTTAAATTCCCCAGTGTTTTCAGACATTCTCCACAAATTTAATTTCAAAATGTTGGGGTATGGAAAAATTCATATATGAAATGCCTGCAAGCTCTTATTTACATGCTCATGCACTGTGTACACTGAGCAAAGTTTATACATAATATGGAATTTCATCTCAGGAGCCTACAGGCTAAGTTTGGCTTACTCTTATTCCTGGCGATTCCTTTTCCCCTCCGTTTCTTCCTTCTTTCTTTTCTTTTGACGAAAGGTTCGCAAGTTCAACCGTGGTGATGGGGCATTATTACTAGGTCACCGAGGGGGTCAGTGAAAAAGCACAGGGAACATTTTTGTTGTAGTTATTTCAGGAGCTATTTTGAGGTAGAATATCGCCCGGGGCCTGTTTGTCCACGGAGCAAATGTTTCTGACTTCATGTTTTGCTTAATAAATGGCGACAACTTTCACGTTTATTAGTAAAATATTGTGGTAAGGTTTCTTGTTGTTTTAGGGGCAAATGTGCTTGAAATAGTTTATAAAGTTGTGTGGCTTTTTTTTTTTGTACGGTTGTGTTTTCTGTGGGATAAATGAAACTTTGATTGCATTAAAATCAACCACATCTGCAGAAACTTCGTGTTTGTTTTCAACTTACAGGCAGATTTTCTCACCCTATTTATTCTCAGTCTAATGCATACATGCTTAGATACAGCTTCTGAACTAGATCATCATGGTCGTGAAAGAAACAAAGCATTGATATGAAACTAAGCCCAGAGCTGTTCACAGCCATTCGAGCTGTTTTTACTACCAAATTCCTTCGAAAATTGTATACGTTTTTGAATTTAATCAAATTAGAAACCCATCACCAGCAAAGCCTGAAGGTTTCTCTGGCAATATAATAAAAAGTTGAGCGAACCTGATAATTAATTTTCAAAACGTTTTAATTGTGGTGATTTTTGGCTCATCAAGAGCGACAGCTTTGGGCAAGAAGGGTAGATGCATTATCGAGGAGATGATTAGCTGTTGTTCAGTTTGTCAGTCTTTCCTTTCACCCAAATCTACTTTGGGAAGAGGACAAAATTAATAAAAACTGACAATTACCCTTAGAACTAGGAGTTTCTTCCTGGTGTAGCTATCTCCCTTGTATCGTGCCACCTCCTCTTTAGCACCGGACAAAAGATCTTGATGTGTTTGGATGATAAGATATGCAATCAGGGATCTCTTATCGCGATGAGCCCAACCCCCACGACACCAGAGATTTGCCCAAGATACCAATCTCACTTCGAGCAAATTGCACAAAAACTGCTGAAATAAAAGACCAATTTTTGATCGGTGGACGAAACAAAACAATGGGAGACTGGCCTAATGCAATGTTACCGTCCATACATAAGTCCATTTTGTGTTGGACAATGGAATCAATAGGATTAAGATCTTGAGTGGCCAGTTATGAAAATGACGAAGAAAAGTCTTCAACTGAACTGGGGGTCGGTGCCCCCTCAGTGCTGTCAGGATAGGAGATGGGTTTTTTTGCCATGGTTTGCCTCCAGATGTCTAGAAACTATGATGTGTACAAAGATACTAGATTTTTATCTTAATGGAAAGTACATCATTATTTTTTGGAAGAGTAGATTCATTTACCGCCTCTAGTTTTCAACAAACATGTCAAGCTACAAACCCATGAACAGTTCATGAAATTCAGTGGTCACCTTTTTGTGAAAAACAGTACAAATGTTTTTTTGTTTTTAAGGAATGTTCTGCATATTCATACCGGGTTGATTTTTATTCATACTAGGCTTATTTCTATTGCTTCAAAGTAAGCAACTGATTTGTATTCATACTAGGCTTATTTCTATTGCTTCAAAGTAAGCAACTGATTGTTATTTTTTGGTTAAATTTATTTATTCATTCATTTAAAAAATGGGAGGGGGGTCCTTGGATTCTATTTTCTCGACTTTGACAGGTGTTTTAGACAGAACTATTTCTCTGGAGGGTTGTATAAAGTTTATAATCAGTGAAAATTTTGCATGTAACTGATACAATTTTTTCGTCTCAATATTTTCCAATTCTGTAAGTTGTCTTTAAGACCAAGATACAAAATCAGATTTAAAGAGCGCCCTCATGTTTTGATGATCTCATTTATCTTTTGTGTGTGGAAGAGGCGGGTGATTTTTAGAATTTTCCGTAGTTGGATTTAGTTGAGCATGCAAAACATATGCCATTGTCGCATTTATATAATGTCCCATTGTCACCTTGGTGCCAGTTACTCAATTCAATTTTTCCCAATTGCTTTCACTTCCTTACTCCATTTTGGCAAAAATTTCCTGCTTGGTCATTTATGACCCTGCAATCTTTGGAAGTGTTTCTTGCGGCGGCATTAAAAAAAAAGGAGTATAATACGCCTTTTCTTTCTTCTTCAAAGCCAAATTCATTTCATGTCTGCAAGTGTCATCTATTATTTATCCCCTTAATGACTGTGTTTGCAATTTGTGTCTAATAGACATTTGCTTATGCGACTATCTAGTCCAGTTTCAGCTGGCTCTCCAGCTAGCGATGGGTCTGCTTAATGACACCTTTATGATAATGGCGGGACTTGATGGACCTACGCTCCGCTAAGAGTGAGGCAAATCACATTATCAGTGATTCCTAAAATGGGACATGAATAACAAAATATATGCACAGTCAAACATTTCATTAGTGCTCGATGATCCATTGCAGGATACCTTGTGTTTTCATGGAGCCACAACTGTAAGCAATGGATCTGTTTACACGCAGGTCTTAGGGTAGGATCTACTGTTCATAGTGCAGACAACTTTAGCTTGTAGTAAGTGTTGGAGAGGGTCAACTAATGGCTTGTATTATCCACAATGTGTCAAAATAGCTTGTAGAGTAACGTCAAATCTTGTGAGGATTTCATGGAATATATTTGCAGAAACCGATTGCTGTTTAGGTGTTTTTTTTTGGTGTATTCCATTCATTTTTCTAGTTGAGAAAACATGTCATATTATTTACACTGGTTAATTAAAAATGTTTTGAAGATATTGTTTTACTGTTATGATTGCAATCACAATTGTCTTGATGAAATTATCTTCTCGCTATTATAGTAGTAACCAACGAAATAGCTTGTTAACAACAAATAATGTGTGCTGTAAAAATGAATTGGTGAGCAAAATTTTAAATGGTCACAATGGTTGGCCGCCATAAAAAAAATAAAAATTTCTACCCAAACTGGGAATGGTTTGGGCATGTGGAAACACAAAAGAGAATTATGTACCTCATATCCATCACAATGGAATTTGTGCAGTTTATACTAAGTTAGTTTCTAGACATGAAGAAAAAAATGCAACGCTCATCCAACACAAAACAGAGTGTTACAATAGAGGAAGCATCAAATGTAAACATGAGTAACATGTTGTATAACTCCTCTATCATTTAGAATATATTGGTTGCTACCATTGTTATGGCTCTGACTGTTAGGCTACCCTGAGGTAGGCATGATACTAAATACTTAAATAAATAGCACAAGGAGTTTTTAACTGATGGGGTTGTTTTTATGTGTTGTGGAATCCGTTGTATTTTCTACCTGGATCACATTGCTTGTGCTGTATCACATTCAGAGGTCATTCGTGGACAAGGCAGATTACGCCATACATCCTGGGCATGACAATAAAGAATGACGTGTGTAAGACACTGAGATTGATCTGACTGAGCAGAAATAAAAATGTCATGTGCGCATCGCCATCACTCCCTTCACATAGATGAAGAGTGATCGCCATTGCCTGCCAGATTAGCAAGTTACCCGCAAACGGCATGTCACATGTAGACATCCGAGTCTCCGTCAATGGTCATGTCAGCCGGCGTAATCAGTGAGACAATTACGCAGAATCAATCAAGCCGCTGTGAGTTTGCAGCCAGAGTGTGGGCAACCATACAGATCTGTGACGGCTTTTGTTAATGATATCATTGGGATGATATAAACCCACCCCCCCTCTTCTTCTTAGTCCAACTCGGGGGTGAAAACTTCCACTTGTGGCCATGCAACCATCTGCCCTCTCCGAACCAATCGTGGAGGAGTTTTGCTTTGGAAGAAAAATTTGTATGGGAAAGCTGACGGAACCTTGGGCAGGATTTCAAGCCAGGAAACGATTCTCATTTGGACACCGCTGGAGGGGTCTGTAGGGCGAAAACCAGCTGGTCTGAAGGAAGAAGCGACTAACGTTATTGGCTGCACATCAAAGCTAGTTGAGCTGCCGCTGCCCCGGTTGCCGCCGGCGACACAGCCGCCTCCAGCACTCCTCAATAATAGCCATCAAAATTGTTCCAATAGCTTTTCATGTCGAATTAAAAAGATCGGGCTGCATCTATTTCAGTCAGTCCTTGGGGCAAAGTGACTGCGTGAGTGCAAGCCGAAATGACAGTAGGGGAAACGAACCTACACGGATTCATACACTGTTTTTTTCCTGTCTCCCCCCCCCCCCCCAACCCCATCGTTCCCCAGGCACAAGGAGAGTCATACCCAACCATCGGCAATCCGTTGCAGGGTTTAATATCGCCGGGGAGAGGCAACGCCAAAGAAAAACACAAGATTTCCTGCTAATAATTGAGGAAAATGCTATTTTTCTTGGATGTTGAACATAGCTTATGAAAACACGGGGTAGGGGGTATTGCCGTTTGAGTAACCGTTAATAATAACCATATACATCCCTCACTGGCTGGAGGAGGGATACGATTTTGGGAAGGAAAACAGAAAGGGAAGAAAAGAAAACACGATACTGTGTATTAGACGAACACTCATTTTTTTTGGAAATAGAATAATGAAATTGCAAATTAAATATTCCCCATCGAAGATGCATGTGTGCATAATTACACCATGAGAAAGTAAAGACAGAATTAGTTGTAACCTTCTGAGCTTACATGTTCACCTCCGGTGTAATGTTATTATTTCCTGTCAATGGTTTTCAAAACGGAGGTTCAATACAAAAAGCGATGATGGTGTAGTCAACAAAATCTAATTAAAACAATTTAAAAGAAGTGACAAAACACCACAAAACACCATTTTTTTCCTTGTGAAACACCTTCTGCAGCAATACCCGTGTTTCATCACTGTTAAATAATCACAATTTTTCCTTTCTTTCATCCCGTAAAAACATCACGGCTGAAAATGCGAACCCCACAAATACAGTCATTTATTATTGAAGGCAGAGATTGCATTAGCATTGATCGCAAAGTCCGATATTCAGGAAAAATGCAGCCAGCGAAACCAAGAGATGTTTTGTGGGGGATTAATATTTAACTCCACAACGGGAGACAAAAGAAATCGGCGGCGGCGGCAGTGCAAGGCGTGTAGGTACATGACTCACTCTCAGATTTATTATCATTTTGCTGTTTTCCTTCAGATAATGGTCAATATTAAATACAAAAACAATGTTTTTTCTAGTTTTATTGCTGTCATATTTTGTGAAAAAAACCCAAATTGTCTTTGTAATGGTAAGCTCGTCTGTGAATTATTATATGATAAAAAAAAACAGAGGTATTTTTTTCTTCCACTAAGCAACTTAAATTTTAAGAGAGCAACCAGAAAATGTGAGGTTAGAAAACACTTCAGTTACATAGATGTAGTTTGTAAAGATAAACTTTTTTTCTGAAAGCAAACTATTATTGAACTTTCACCCGATGGTTCAGACTGGTTTTTTTAACTTCTGAGAAACTTGGGTCCGAGTTGAAAAAAAATATAAGTTAATTTTGTTTAGCACTCAAAATTAATCAATCTGTGGCAGGAGAACAGTTGAAATTTGATTCTGTTATTCCACTGATGGGTAACAGTCAATTGTTTGATCAGGTTTCCCAAACTCCCTCCTAAATTATGAATAAAATCTCGATTGGCTCTTAATTTCATGTCATTGCACTCGCCCGTTCCACCCCCCCCCCCTTCCGAAAAAAAAAAAAAAAAAAAATCTTCCTTAAGTTAATTCCAAGACAAAGATGACAGCCCCTAAAACAGAGCCGTCATTAAAAACAGAAAGGAGGAAAAAATCACTAGGAATTGAAAAACAAAATGAGCAATTTAATTTCCGCTGAAAGGTCTTAAAGTGCTGGGGGATGACCCCATGCATCATCAGCGTCTTCATTAAGGATACTAAGTAAATAACCCAAGATATGCAAGATTTGCTGTTATGGTTACAGCTGCCTGTTGCAATGCTTACTTAAATCAATACCAAGCTTGACAAGAGGGGCCTTACGACAAAATATAAAGACGGAAAATCGGTCTTTAAGTCGCTGCCACCATCAAGCCTTCCCTATTGATCCCCTAGAGCAGTGAGCGCTAATATGCTGTATAATTGCTCTAGCCATTTAGTCACGTTGATGTGTTTCCTTTTCTTCCCCTTTTTCTCCGGCATTTGCTCAAGCTTAAAAAGCTTGAAAAAACAGACAGCGACATGATGCGGGCACTGACCCTATCCACTTCAAATATATAGAATTTTTTATATATATATTTTTTTTACTATCTCTTTCCGCCTCCCCCCCCCCCCCCCAAACAAACCAAGTGTCCAATAAACTCCAGGCATATTCGCTTGGATGATTTCACGATGTGTCTGTATCGGTAGAGAGTGTTTCCAACGCGGGGGCAGATTCATTCGGCTCGTTGGTTACTGGTCGCTCCATGGCACTGGAGGTTCTCTTCAGCCCCCTGGGTGTTTGGGGTTCTTAGGAGGACTTAATACTACACCAGGGTTTTTGGGCTCCAGTGAGGCACAAGATATGAACAAACATGGGCTTTGCCTGGCCTCCGGGGTACGCTGACTGCATTAAGCTGGCAAATGATGATACTCGTCTTCGCCAACAAACTTTGGCATGCAAGACAAAAAGTGAAGATCCACTGTCAATCCCTCAACTCTTTTGTTGTGGTTGCATCATTTTTCCACTTGGGAATCTCTTCCTGTCTTTATCCTTCTCTGGTCTCAACAGTATTACTGTGACTCTGCAACTGGAGCTCAAGACAATTTAGTACAATACCCTGTTTTTATAATCATGCTCAATGGTTGCAATGAACAAGATGCAAGCAAAGTGATGAGTTACTTCATGTGGTTTTCATTTTTCATGCAGCTTGGTGTCTGTGAAATGCCCCATAGCAGAGGTTGAAAAATCCAATTGTGACTTTTTTTGAGAAGTATTACTTTGATGTTGTTTAAGGGTTTTGTGTTTGTGTTTTTGTTTTGAGTAACTTTGTAACAAATTCTTAGGATTGAATGGTGTTGAAACTGTCAGAAGTTAGTGCTTTTCAGAGCAAACAATCTTCAGCAGGAGGTCTTGCCATAAAGTACTCATCACCAGGAAATGAAATGCACTATTTGTTAGTTTGACTCTGGAGGTGCCGTTGTTGAGAACATGACTCTTCTAGCCATCGCTCTGAGCGGAAAGCAAACTGAACTTTTCATTCCCGAGTGTTCACAGTGCCAAGCATGTTTGTCAATATTTTAGTCTGGTGTACAAAGCACTTCCACTACATACATTTATACACACTGATCTTAACAGGCCACTACAACACTGTAGAGGTTGAGGTAGGGTCCGGGGACTTTCTCCTGGGGCCATTATTTGCATGTTTGGTGTGTTTTTGACCATGGAACAGTGGGTTTGAGGTCACATGCTGAACTGTTGACTGACAATGTAGGCCAATGGCCTGTAGTTTAAGACCAAACCAGTGTGGTCAACCCAGTAACAATTTGTACGATGGCCAGTTTTAGTATTACAAAGGATTACCCTATATTAAAAGAGAGTTTATACAATCAATTGTGGGTAGGCAGGAGTATCATTCAAAATGCTTGGTTGAATAATTTGATCACTCTCCCCCCCAAAAAAAACAAAACAAAAACAACAACAACAACAACAAATTTAAACACCTTAAATTTACAACAACAATGGTCTTGATAGAAATCTGGTTTTCAATAAGTTTTTACATAAACACTTACATGTAGCACCCTAAAGTATAAATGTAGGCCTAACTGAAAACTTTGTGAGAAAGGGTACCAACCTGTGCAACCCAATTGCTAGCATTTGACACAAGGAAGATGGACAGAGAGTTGGTGTTTGATTAGTAAATAGTACTTGAGGATTGCATTGGCAATAGCTTTGACCCCAAAATGGCTGCTTTGTCAGTAGAACATGAAGGCCAGTCAGGGCTGCTGTTCAAATTATTCAGTACAGTGTTCCCAGTTGGGAAGAGCATTTGAAACTAACCTAACTAGGTATGAAACTGAAATATAAATAAGGCAAAATAATCACTTGAAACGTGATGGTATCTATAATATTTGAAGCCTCTCCTCTTGGGTTGTATTGCTGGCCGCATTGTTTTCAGTTATTTTTCGAAATCCAAGTTGTTTTGTTGAGGTGGAATGTTTAAGACCACCCAATTTGCCACACTTATTGTTTATTTGTGCGACCAGATAAACAAAGGAGCACCCTTCCTGGGTTGGATCTCATTTATCATGTTGCACCAGCTTAATAAAAACCATCTGATGTTTTGTATGCAAATCTGTTATGAGGGTTGAGTAGGTGTTGTCTTTTGTTCCCATTTTTATATACAGAGACTTTCATCTTAGGAAAAATGGAGAAAAAATGGAAATCTCGCTGGTTATAAAATAAAGTTCATCTCAGTACCAATTCTCCAGAGAAATATTTTCGTCCAAATTACTATAAAAGTTAAGTGTTTGAAGACCCCACAAATCACTGTTGCCTCTCTCCATTGCTGCAATCATAATTAGCCTAATTAAATTTGATTTGTTTTCACTAAAAATGTGGCCACAGAATTTGATGACATTTTGTGAAATTTTCAAAGCTTAGTTGATTGTGTTTATTGAAATCCAGAGGATGAGAGTTAATTTTGTCTTCCAAAAAACAGTGACGTATTTTTTCCCTTCTACTAGTGCTTTTTGTTAAATTATAGTTTCCTTTCAGTTTTACAAATCTTTCTTACAACGTAACTCTTAAACACACCATATTGAACTTTCAGAAAAACAAATTTGGGGTAAATTCTTGCTTCAATCACAAGTTTAGCTCACAAAACCACAGAGGTTTTCGTTAAAAAATAAGGAAATTTTATGCCATAGGGGATTTCTTAAAGCACTTAGGTTGAGCAAATAAACATCACCCAATGCCAAGTCTCCTTTCCCCCAAACAAATCCCCATCAAATTGCCATTATTGCAGTAAACCAATAATCCAAGCTGAAGTGTTTAGTTTTCATCTTTGACCTTTGACATTTTAAGCTGATAGGCTGACAGAAAAACACTTTTTGACTGGTGGAAGAAAGTTTATTCATAGTAACTTCATCTGTAGTCAGCCCATTAGTACCATTCTCCCGATTATAAATTGAACTCACACATGGCTGCTGGTTTGCTGTCTGGTTTTTTTCAGCGCTTATAACCAAGTTCCTTAGTTTTTGTAATGAGCATACTGGGTTCAACAGAATTACTTGTTATAAATTCCAGCAAAACTGCATAGTGTTTACCCATAAAAATGACTTTCTCATTTTTAAATCAAAGGATCTGTTTGAGACAATGAGTAATTTATGCCCCTTTTTTTTTGCAGTTAAGTCAAAAGCTTTCAGTGGGTTTGTTTCCCAGCCAGGGGTGTGATGTTTTAAGCTCTCTAGTTGTCTAAATAAACCCCCTGGTGCTGAGGCTAGTGTTTACAGTCTTCAAGTTGCCGACTCTCAGTCCATTGCCATCGTCTGATTCTTTCCTCATAATCGGACAATCTGAAAGGAGGTTGGAAATTGCCTTGGTTGGAGTGTCCATTTTTAAAAAGTACACAGAAATGTGTTAGTTTATACTACCCCCATGACACTGCGTCGTCATGCAGTGAACAGATTTACAATGTTACACAGCGTAAATTTACAACTGCCTACATTTTGTCATGTTGAATAACATTTGTTGCTGGAGTTCAAGCGAGTGTGTAAAATGCAATGCTGGGTAAACCATCTGCAGGCCTGAAACTTTGTTCTTGAGTGTGCAGGCCAATTTATCCATGTTACAGGGCACCACCTCTATAACTTTATTCGGAAAACTTGAATTTCTGCTGAAACATTTCAAAGGGCAGCAAGGCAAGAGCAGGGGCATGGGGCAATTGCCTCTGTGAAGTATCAGGACCGCTTCTGAAACAATCATTTTATTCTTTTAGGAAGCAGACACACACACACACAAAGATATCCAGTCAGCTTTTTACGCTTCAATCCTTTCATTCAAATCATTCATTGAATTGAGTTGAAATGCCATTAGTTTTTTGTTCCAATGTGAAGAGTTAGTTATGAGACCAGGTTGTGTATATACCCTGATCACTGACCCAAACGTCGACCCAGATTCAACTGGAGTCGAGCCAACTGATTTACCTTGCTTTTTGTTCACAGCCTATTTAAGCCACCAGCACCCAGAGAACAATTCCATACAAGCGGGTATTTTCTGCGATGTAAAGGCCAGTGATCGCTAAAGTGCCGTAAAGTCACTCCAATATTTCCATTGTGCGGAAAGGGCCTTTTTGTCTGGGCTCCCCACGAAATATGTCTTTGAATCTGAACAGTAGCTACAGTTGAATGAGCAGTTGAACGACCGTTTCTCAAAGGCTGTTTGTCACCCAAATGGCAGCATGGGGTTTTTTTTCCCCCCCATTGAAACTTGTCCTTTTGTCAGCGGTATGGAGAGTTAAACCTGCATTTCACTTCTTTTTTTTGGACAGCCCTTTAGCTGCTGTCATTGAACTTTTTTGCACTGATTTTCAATGCAGTTTGGAAGCTATATTTAAATCTGTAACTTACACAAGAGTGCTTAAGGATTTGGCTAGCTTAGAGGGTAACTGTGGAGTCTGACAATGCAGGTGATCTTTGTATCACTTGGCACCGTGGAATTAGCTTATGACCTACCAACGCTTAGTATTCTATACTTTGTTGAAGTGTTAATTTGATAGTGTAGCAGGTTATTGTGTTTGGCTTAAATTTCCCCCTTTTTATCAGTTGTGTGTTGGTGCAATGTTGGATAATTTGTACTATTAAAATGACTTGAGAATTTCTTGTTTCAGAGGACGCTATGAGTTACTGGTTATTTTTCTGTATCTTTGCGACTATTTATTGACAATAATGTTGCCAATCATATGCACTAGTACGCCATAAAACGAATGAGTAATCGGGTAGGCTGGAAACTTGCAAGCTGATTGTAGGCAAGAAACTGTTCCTCAAAGTGTCAGATGTTAAAGATTTCACATGCGGATTTTTAAAAGTCTGCGGAAATTTGTCTTGCCAATTTTCCAGACTTGGAACGAACAGAACAGCATGGGAAATGTATTTGGGGAGTAGGTTTCCAAAATGTCTGGAATTGTTGTGAAAAAGCTACAAATGATATACTGTTTATTTTTGCCTGTCATAAAAATTCAACTTTTAAATGCAAACGGATAATACAGAAGCCAGGCTGGCACAAACAGTTTGAAATAAAATCTGGAATCTGTTTACAAAATTATCTTCCAATATTGTTAAAGTTGAGTTAAAACTTAATGGGAAATACACACAATATATGGGTGGTTGAAAATGTCCTAAAGAACAGAAAACTGACTTGAATTTTAAGAGACTAGACTTGTTTGGTCTCGTATAGTTCTAGTTTCTTAAGGTCCCATACAGCTTTGAAAGGATTAGACAGTGTTTGTAACCTTTTCTGTTTGTGTTTTTACAAACCAAAGTCCCAGTCCAAGATGTTTGAAAAGAATGTCTGTGTAAATTGTCAGTTTAGAATTAATTAATGCTCCAACTGGTCGATTCCGGTCACAAAGGCAAGATTTAGGGGGTCGCTGCTTATTGTGTAGGTTTCAAAGGGCATTATTGATCCTCAGACAAATTGCTAGTATTGACCGTTTGTTTAATAGACACACACACTCACAATGGTTTATCAGTCAGCACAAAACTTTCAGAGCAAACTCATTAGCGTAGGGAGGTGCAGACTTCTATTGATCGATTATGCCAACTGGTACCCCCACATGGTTTCATTCTGTAGGATTATCATGGTGTGTTTTTCCCTCCATGTTTTTGCAATTTGTTACGTTTATGTTAAAACCATGAGTGCCTTGCAGTTTTCTATTGTTTCTATCTTGTACTGCTATTTAATCCGTTCAGATTAATGATCCAAACCAAGTGTGAATCGTCAGGGTCGAAATTCGTGGTAAGCAGTCATAAAATTGTGAAGCAGAGAATATTAGCAAAATTATCTGCTCAGCAAAAATTGTAGGGAGCCATTTTCAAACAATTCACATTACATGGCATTTTGGCTGGTAACCTGTTTCTGCTTAAGCAAGATTAGTCTATGCTGAGCAGTTTTTTTGTGCTTAGCAACTATATGAAATTAGGCCTTGTTATGATGAATACGTCAGTCAAGGGTTGAACGATTTGTATCCCTGTGCATCAGTTCGTAATCAGCATTTTGCCTTTAAGAGTAAATCAAGGTTTTCTAAAGGTTTTACAAGGAAAACAGTAAGCTTTATGTAATTTTGATGTGTGCCGAAAATTAATTGAAAAATCGTTAATGCACATAATGGCAATGTTTAGGACTAGAGTCGAAATGTAGGAACCATATGTTTATTTGAACTTGATTATTACCATCATCTGTTAACAATACAGTGATGATAACAAATTTCAATTTACCTTCTGAATGATACTCTTAGTCTTAGGGGATTAAACACTCTTTTTATCAGTATAATTGTTTAGAATTTAAATCCGTCAGTTAAAACTAAAAGGAAACCTTCCGACACTTTCCATCTAAAATACACACCATGTGGCTATCAAAATTAACAATCACGTTGAGTGCCGTCCATCAACCAACACATAAAAGATGAAAAACTAAATTCTCTTGTCCTTTGTATACATTGGGTCATATCTATTCCACGGATCAGAACAACCTTTCTGCAAAACAATTTTTTTTTATTTGTCTGTCTGGCTCGAAATCCAGAGTGAAAATAATTATTCGTTGGGTTAGGCTAGAAACGGCTCCCTGGCTCAAGGGGAAGATTTTCCCTGCATTTACAGATTTCCGAACGAAACAGGGAGAGCCGTCGAGTCATTCGAGTTGCCCGTGTCTACATCTCCCATCTGTTTCTAACGAAATTAGACTGGAGCCGAGTTTACCCTTAGCTGTACATATTTATCAACTGCTACGGCAGATGCATGATGTAGCCAGACTAATTATATTAAAAACAATGTTTAATCTAATGTAGGTGATGACGGGGTGTTAGTCTTTTTACATTCGTGGGGAGATAAATTAGAAACACGGGGGGATAAAACATGAACGTTCCATTGATGGTTCCCAGAGTTGAAGCTTCACTTGAAGATCTCTCTGCTTATTATTATGGGATATTGTACTAAATAATGGTGAAATTTATAGTACATTTGCAAATATCATGGAGGTCTGTGTATTTTACATGATTAATAATGAGTGTCTAGCTTTTTTTATGGTTTAAAAAAGAGCTTTGTCTAAGTTCTTCCATTTTGTATTCTTCAAAAGGAAATATCAGTGTTATAAAATTTGTAACAAAAAGGAGAGATTGGGGTAAATGTCTGGACATGGAATGGCCGTTTTGTTTGTTTGTATGCACCGAGTTGACAGGAATCAAAATGGGTGTCATGTCTGAAATGGACCTAGGATTATGCAGTGGCCCACTTCATCACAATTGTGAGCTGAACCCTTAGGGAAACTTAGAGGATGTTAACAATCGTGCAAAGACTGAAGTCTTACAATTATCCAATTGGGAAAGAAAGAAAGCACTATTACCCTTTTACAGAAAACAACCACTAGTATCTGATTATGCTGAACTCCCTCATAGATGATGTTTACCATTTTCCCTAAAAGAAACGGAATGTTTTTAAAGTTTCATGTTACACTCTCATAAATACTGGTTTGGCATTAATAAAGAAGAGTTATAGTAATATAAGCGAAAATTCACCCACAGTATTAAATGTACAGAAAAGACGATATTTATGTCCATCTTGAATTTCACGTATAAAATTTAATATCAGGCTGCAATAACCAAACACCATTTAGATTGAGAATTCATTTAGTTTGGGGACAAAGGAAACAATACAATGTAGCGACACCTCTGTGAGTTTTGATATTATTCAGCCCTCTAATCCTTATCCCCATTTTCCCAACACACTTGGTTATTACACTGGGAAATGTAGCTCTTGACATTTTGCTGTAGTGCCTAAGATTTCCTGTGTGGAGCACCATCCGTCACACCATTTGCGCTAAGCCGTTCCTGGCCATTTATCCCGTTCCTATCTACCTTAAACCGGAGTGTAGACCGGTACACGGAGCACGAGACGCGGAGAAGGACAGGGAGAGAGTGCCGGGGCAGCGGACAATATCAGCCGAGGCGAAATTGGATTGCGGGATGACGTGTGTGGAATCGAGGGAGCCATTAGTGCCCCCCCTGGAGGAATTGGACAGTGTATGATTCTGCCGTTGATTAGTATGAAAGAAGTGGAGTATGTCGGGTGTTAATTATCGGGGCTGTGTGTTTTTACCTTTCTTCTCACTTCACCCATATCATTGTACTAAATGTGTTTTTCTTGCCACTGCGTCCATGACGACACTCCTGTGGTTTTGGGTCAGCATTGTTGATGTCATGCACTGGTGTGTTCTACTCCTTTGTTAGTTTACTACATTGAAGTTTCTACCTTTGGATGTGTTGTCATACACATTGTCTTATGTGGCCTATATTTTGAGGTGTTCCCCCCCCCTCTTTGTGCTGGGGTTTTAAACATCTTTTTTCTCGAGTTGTGGGAGAAATTCTGAATTCGGTAGAATTTTTCCACTTTGTGTTCTTTTGTATTTCCTTGACAGCTTGCATTGTCATGCTACATTGGCCAGGACCAACATCAAAAGAAGAGGGGAAAAGTGTAAAATTACAGTTTCCTGCAAACCAAATTAAAGGAAAGATGATCATTTAGACAGTCAGTTATGTGTACTTCAATTTCTCTCTGGTACGACTTGAGATGTGATGGATTCAAAACATCTTCCCCTCCCAAAAAACTTGGCTCACCCAGCCATGCATAGTTGTGCTTCCAGAAATAGAAAGCAAGAGAATGGAAATTGGTTTTTAACCCAGTTATGACGTTCTTTTCTGGGTCTTAAGACCCTCAAATGCTGTCAAGCGAAGTCAGATTGTGTCGCTGTTTTTTCACGATTGAGTTGGGGGGAGGAGGGTTTAGCTCAGCCAGGCATCTGTTGATGCGTGCAAAAGGATTTCTCCGTCCTCCCTTGTGCGACCTAAAAAAAAAGAAAAGGGAAAAGACTAAACCTCAAGGTCATGCAGTCAGTTGGAAAACAAAGTGACTCTCCACAAGTCGGGAAAACTACATGTGGAGTCTCTCGTCCTGAAGCATGACAAATATGGGGAAGCAAATAATCCCATTTCATTTGTTGCCATTTTATGTTCTCTCCTTTATAATTGTATTTATGCATGGAGTGAAATTTCTTAGGAATAATTTGTTCATTCAATTTTGTGGCGAGGGTGGAAGTCTATTTGGTTGGATGTTTTTCTGAGATAGAATTAAATTGAATGAACAGGGGGGAAAAAGCGATGAAAAGTTTTCAGTTTATTAAATTTGCGTTCATAGGTGAATGATATGACATTTCGTAACGCAATCATTTGTGTGTTTACTAAATTGAATTGTGCTTGAAGGAAATGAAAAGGAGTTAAATAGCAATTTGAGAGTTTGGGGACTTTAAAGCAACAGCTAATCACAATGAAATCTCCTTGGAAGGTTATTTGAAGTCTGAAACCCCCTGTCCTTAAGGTGTACATGAGATTGTCCTTGCCAAAATGCAACAATTTATGTAAAAACGTTCAACCACAAATTTACACACACACAAAAAAAACACCACTGAAAATTAAGCGCGGTGTTTCATTCCCTACGCTATAGAATCAAGAATGTAATCGGCTGCTTGTCCAAGATATATATCACCAAAGGCAAGCGAGGGGCAGAAAAGAACGGCATTGTGTGTTGGTTTGACTTGAGCCGCGTCCCAAGAAGAGCTCTCCCTGGATTCCTCTAATAGGATTTGGAGGAAGACAACATCTCCTGATGTCCTTGGCTCTCACGGCGCTGGGAGAGATCGAGAGAGACACACACACAAAACCACACATGTTTAATTGATTTCCTTACAACAATAATATTTATTTGGGGAAGGCTTTTCCATAATCCCGTTGAGACTGAATCTGTGGCTTAGTTTCAAAACGGAAAGGGGGGAAATATTAGTCAAGTAGCGTTTGCTTTTATTGATGCAGTAGGTGTAGTACTCTAAGAATAACAGTTCAAAGAAATTGTGGAATCATTTATAAGTGAAAGAAGGAAATATGTTGGGGTTGATTGAACAAATTGTTCTTGTCTGTGTAGACTTTTTACCATTTTGACAACCAGCTGTAGTCTTTTTACTTTAAAATTAACAAAAGGTGTGACCGGCAAAAGGTTGTGCGCAAATATTGTGCGAAATTGTGTTTCAGATGTTAAAGTTTGGTTGCTTTTGGTGGTTGTGTTGCCATGTAAATGTCATCATAGGTAACTTGAATTTAGCATGGGAAGGGAAATTTATGACTCGAGAGTAATTCTAGCAACAAACAAATACCGTAACAGATGTACACGAAAATAAAAACATAATTGCCCACTACTTTCTGCTGTGACGAATTGTTTTACTGTGCCACCTTGCATCCATCGTTCTGCCATCCTTCTGCACCCCACCAAAATAAGGAAAGAAATCTTCCATGTTTTTAGACAAGTTGTTGTTGAGGGACATGGTTTAGAAAAGGTGAATATCTCCTTGACCAGAAACTTGCAACGCTTCAATTGGGTGGATCAATCACACTTCAACATCGGAAAACTGTCTTGTGAATTCTCCCAACTGAATCATCAGATGGTTTGAATATTTTCCATCAAAAAGTATGAATGTTAAAGATAAACTCAACAGCAAATAGAAGTAAATACTGAAAGTTTCTGAACCTTGTATGAGTGATTCCATAGTTTTTGTTTGATTGGTGATGTTGAAAGGACTTGACGGTTTGATTTGAAGGAGTCTTCATTCTGTTTGGACACTTCAAACTTGACTGAAATTTGATTGGTTGGGATACTTGACATAGTAATGAAGGACCGTCTGTCTGTAAAGGACGTCGGTTCAACCTGACAAGGATGCTAACATCTTCGTCCCTCCATGACATCACTTTTTACATCCACTGTCCTCCAATCAATCTTCTCACACAGCTGCGGGGCTTATTTCAAATGTGCATAAATTAGCCAGGGGCGACAGGTGAGAAGGTTGAGCCAATGGCAATGCAAGGTCTTTGGTTGCACAGTCATTGGTTGATTTCACTGACTTAACGTAATCCGCGCTTCTAACCTTTGAACTTCAAGCTGTTAAGCTAATACTGTCCAATCATTAAGACCACACAAGTAAGGACACTGTTACTCGCCTTTTTGCGTACGTGCGAATAACATTTACATTTTTACAATTCAAACAAGTAATTAGTCAACAAATGTTCCACCATTAAGTGAAGCATAAAAAGTAAAAATAACAGGTTTTTTTTAATAAAAACAAAAAAAAACAAAAAAAAAACAAACAAACAAACAAACAAGTTCTTTACATACTTTTAATTAAACTGTTGTAATGGTATAATGTTAAATACATATAATATAGCATATAGCAGATAGAAGTTTCTAAGCTCTCTACTATAGGAGGTTTTGTGTTGCGATGCTAAATAAAAATCCCTGTTATTTTGGTGTAAAAAAACAACTTAGCACAAATTTAGGCGCAGCAGATGTCATAAAGTTCTTGAAAACAACTGATGATGAGTGTATCTATCGATAAAAATAGATATGAATCAATACTGACTGAGCAGTTGTCAAGCTCTCTGTATGTTAATGAAGGTTTGAATTCTTCCTCTTCAAGTTCCCCTCAAATTCATTTTGTGTATACAGTTTCCAAGGGGTCAAGATTGTCATGTAAACAACATTTTGGAAGATTGTTCTAATAGCATACAAACCTTTCTAGGCTTCTTTCTTTTTTTCCTTTTCTTTTTTTTTAAATGGCCACGTAAACAACTTATTTTGGGAAGTACATGAACAGACCAGATACTATTGGTTTCACTTTCTAAAAAAAGTGCTTTGGTTTTGAAGGAAGACATTTTCCTGTGATGGAATCGCCCTCCTTGTTCTGGTGACATGTGCGTTGGAGGGGGGCACTTTGGTGACCCTATCGTTACCTCTCTGCCAGCAATCCATCATGTCCATCAGACACCATGGAATCTGCGTTTATTTTCTTCTCCTTTGTTTGGAGGGGGGGGGGGTAGGGGTGAGGGAAAACCACACCACATGATTGGATGATTAATGGGCAACAAGCCGTGCTCTGCACTTTTAAAAAATGTGCTTGCCATGGCGACTGGCATTGGTGAGAGAACTATTATTGATGATAAATCACACAGGGATAGGCTCAGAAGGGTTGGTTAAAACAGTGATATGAATTATGGTGATCATCAGCACCTGGCTACAGTAATGCGGAACCACAGTTTCCAGTGTAACTGAGATATGTTTCTCTCTATCTCAGTATTGTGTTAGTGGTATAAGAAGCAGTAAGACAATATTGATCAATATGGGTCCAGAAATACTGGTTTGTTCCCCCCTAAAAAAAGAAAATTTTTAAATAAAAAAACCCTCAAAAACTTTGTTATGTTGGTTTTTGTTATTTGTTTCTTAAATCTGTTCTTCCCATCTCTCACCTCCAGTTTTAATTTGATGAGGCTGTACTTTTTATGACTCCATCATTTTGTATATTTTGAGACGATTATGTATAATTTCTCGCATCCAAAGACAAAACACCATGTCTGTTATAAATAGTTGTTAAAGAGGCATTATCGCTGTAATTCCATCAGCTCTTCAGCTTCTCTCATTTACTATCAAAATATTACCGCCTTTGAAATCGTTGGCTTTTCAAGGGGGAAAATAATTACCGAAGCGGACTAGTGTGAGATACCTTGTGTGTAAGCATTCTGGGAGACAGAAATAGCAATGGATTAAAACAACGCAAGCATGAATTCCAATTTGGGTCTTAGTCCCCGTATTCCACTGGGACCAGACTACGTAGGGTCCCCCCCAAAGACAAACTGCCTAGGTTGTTACGACAGCCAACCCTGAAGGCATGTTTGTTCACGTTTTTACGTGAAGAGTTTGACAGGCTATTTAATAAGCAACGATTTCAGATCCTAACCTGGCTGTTCATCCTACACAACGCCACCAACCGGTAAATTATCCAGTTGTATGCGTTGGAATAGTGGCACATGGGCAGGTACCCCCGAGGAGTTTTTTAATAGTGTCCCCGTGCCCCCCAGATCCTAACAGAGAGGGGAATATTTTTAAAATGTTGGAGCTTCCCTGATGGAGTTGGCCCCTTAATTGGGGCATCTGCGTCCACGAGAACGATGCGAAGATGCTTTCACAGTGCCCCTGGGAGACCATCGTGGCGGCTTCCTTCACTGTAAATGTTGTGCTTTTGTATCCACCGGGCTTCGGGGCTGAGTTGATTTTGTCCGTGTTTGGGTCTAGGGTGTCCCAGAGAAGCCAAAGCATTTGTTGTTTCAGTTGTATCCATTAACTGTTTGTCCAAGGATTAGGTAGATCATTAGGGTCCCTTCAGAGACACTGTCATATGTAGACCACCAGATACGTTTTACGCATATCAATCAGGTTGCCTTTTAAAGGGGCAGTCATTCCCGCTGTTCAAGAAACATTTTTATTTTATGTCTGCACCGCAAATACTACCTTCAACTCCTAGTCCGCAAATATGGAATCGCCATTACAAAAAATAATTTCATGAATCGCACCAAAAACATGAAAAATACGAGATGAGTCACAAAGACTTTTTTTCCATTTGGTGAGTAATTTGAAGACGCTTCTTAAAACAAAAGGACCGTCACAAAGCAAGCCGAGCAAGGAAAGGGCAATAACTGTGATTCCAAAAAGTCCAACCTCATTGAGTGTAAAGTTTGTAATCCCCCATCAGTGTGTCACTTCCACCCTTTGTCTCTCTGTAGCTCTTAATTAGATTAATTGTTTCCTTTACTTATTAAGGTCTTAAATATGAGCATTTTATATTTCTGGTTTTGAATGATTCATTTACATTTAGGTGACGATAAGTTCATTGATAAGTTTTTGTAAATACTCTTGATTTAAGCATAAGCACTGATTTCCTTTCATGTGTGTTGGGGATTCAACTTGGCCACTGTAGGTGAAAGTAATTTCAAGAAGAATGTGCAGTGAGGGTGGGGTGTATCAAGTACGGCAATTGTTTTGTGGAAAATGAGATTGCCTAAATCTTTAGCTAAAATCTTTATGTAAAATAGAAGTAACCCAAAATAAAGATTTTAAATTGACAGCCCATCAACACAGCTCATTCCTTGACATTCTAGTGCAGAAATGACAAGGCACATTAAAAACAAACAAATTAACAAAACTTCATGCAGAAAATGTCAGACGTCAAAGAAAATGGCGCCTGGATCTACACCTCGGCTGATCCAGACGGGCGATCGTCTCGCTGCGCTTTACGACCGATCCCAACGTGGAGCCACAACCTTTCTGCCTGGATGAGCTCGTCCACCCAAGCATCACTATCATCAGCAGCCAGAAAAAAAGCTGGGATGCCCTGCCGGCTCTCTCCCCCATCCGATGCGTGCTTTTGCAAATTAGAGCACATTAATAGTTTCCCATTCTGGGCACATGAATGAATGTATAATAACAATGTCATGGGTGGCTGGTTTTTCGTGATAGTAAAAATAACATTTTTTCCGTTCCAAAGAGACAATACAGGATTTAAGGAATTTTCTCACTCAGAGCGAGGTCCTTGTCTGAAATTTTTCAAAGACTAAAAAGACATTAGTAAAGGAACAGCAACATCAAGATTCGTTGACGCTCCATGTCAAAGCCAAAACTAAAAACTGGGTTTATCTGCTCATCAAATAGACAAGAATAAGAGCTTTCAAATAACACCTAATTAGGGTTATAAGATGAGTATTTCTCAACACAGTGATATTACACCTGGAATTTTTGTTGTCTTTACTTTTAATGCCATTTCACTATATCGGAGCAAGTGTCTGAATTTGGCATTGGATGTATTTGTCAACAAATTTTCCCCCATTTAGGGATTTTTGGTTGCCTAACTGTATGTTTAATTAGGGTTTTCAGTTGTAACATTGACCATAAGGACTGTACTTTACATGTCAATTTTAAAGTGCAAGGATGCTGGTACATGAAAACTTACTGGTACAAACAATCATCTAGACTATTTCCATGCAATTTTTTTCTGTTATAAAAATGATTTCATCCTTGGAGTACTCTGCCTACAAGTGTATATATTATACTTTCCAAACAATTTAACAGCTAAGTTGTACTCATTTTCTTTTTGTCAGCCAAACTGTTCTACCTTTCAAAAGTCCTTTGTATATCAACACTGTAGTTCCCTTTAAGTTATCCAGGAGTTCAATCTGTTTCAAGTTACCTCCCAAAACAATGCCATTTGATCACCTGTATAGGTATTCCTGGTACATAGCTGCATGTCCTAGCCCACTCCATCCCAAGATCCCACTGGGGATCCATGTTCCTTCTTGCTAATCAACCATAGGAGTTAGAAGCCAAGTTTCTAACAAGAAGCAGATGTGGCTGGACTCTGTAGCCTGGGATTTTGTCTTTTTCTTGGGTCGCCATGAGGTCGCAATAGGCAGTTAATAAATTGAGATGGAGAGGTTGGTTGTGGCAATGGCACTGTAATCTAAAAATGATGTGAACAAAAATAACATGCTCAGTAGGGCCCATGTTTATTACACAATGTTGCACAAAACTTTGTCCTGAACTTAACATACTATAAATTATGGGGAGAAAAGTATTAATGTCTGTCAAATGCCCCCCCCCCCCCCCCCGAAATTAAAAAAAAATCTTAACAATAAGTTTTTGGGTTTGTTTTTTTATTATTAATTTTTAAATCTGAATGAATTGTGATCATGTTGAAGAATGTTGTCATGAGGATGGAAACAGTTTTTAAGATCTGAGGTCCTTAGCCAAATACCTGAGGCCATAGCACTCACTTTCTAGGGCGGTTATTTCATGGCGGGCATTATCCCATATAAGCATTGTCACATGATTCACGTCGTACGTTGCAATTACTCCCGTGCTCAGATTGGTCACGTACGGACAGACTGATAACCGAAGTGAAATGTCACACAGGGTTGAGCCTCGTAGCGGCAGCAGCGCCGTGGCAAAATGTCTGCCGTCCCAGCCCCCCTCATATCAAATTTTCACTAGTGCGACATACATGAATTTCCTTCCGCAAATGAGACAGGTCTCTCTCTCTCTCTCTGCCTACTGCCTGGTACTTCTCATTTTTCTTTTGATCACTGGTAATCAGCAGAGAAATTACCAATGCAGGAATTAGTCACGTGGCACTCAGTGTTTTGTTTTTGAGACGACTGTCATTTTCATCCGTAAACTGGCTCTGGAATTAATTGGATGGAGAAGCCTCTGAGAATGTTAGATGAAATGACTGGTTACAAGTCCATCTCAAAACTAAGAAAAAACAGTTCCTTTTTTGTTCATGTTTTCTTTATTCATTTGAACATTAAAGGATTGGATATTTAATATAATTTTTCTATAGACACATCTTAATCCTAAAGATAACAATTTCTTGTAATCATTCATATTGTAGTTTTACGTTTTTTATTGATGCGTACAATTTAAATTTGTATATTTGTTATTATTTAGAATTGGACATTGTCTGAGATGAAATCTCAATTGAACCACAACTCGCATAATTTTTGTACAAAATATCTTTAACCTGAGGTTAATCCATTAGTGCAACCACTTTTCAGAAAAATAAAGTTTTAAAGCTTTATTTTTTTATTGCACAATTTTTTTAATCTGCAATAATCTAAGCAATTAGTCTGTATCCCTTTTTTTTCTTCTTTTCTGTTTCGTGCACCCTCTTTCTTGTCAAAGTAAAACCTGATTGAAAACGTTGTCATCCAATTTTTTTTCCAGCTGAGTGCATTTAATGAAAGTCATTGATATCCGTAATTTATTATTCATGTCCACTCAAGCAGGGACCTGTTTGTGCTGTGTTACATCTTGACCCGTTTCCGCTAATGAAACTTTTATAATTAGCCTCAGAGTCACTATTTTACTTGGTAATCATTTGCTGCATGTTTTGTTTTGTGTGTTTTGTTTTTTTTGTACTGCTACTCAAATAATGTTTTTTGCCCCATTACTTTGTCATTGATATTCTGATATTTATTGTTGAATTGAATAAAATCAATCGATTTTAACGATTGATATAGAAAGTGTTTTTTGTTTAAATTGAGGAAAGAACAGGAATTTATTTGTTGCGATGGGGGGGGGGGGGTAAGAATTCCAACTGGAGTGCTGATGGAGGAGGATGCCTACTCACATACATTATCTCATGTGGCATTTGTTACAATGCAATCAGCATCACATTTCAAATTAGCATTTGATATTAATTCAATACTGTTGGGAAATGAAAACCCAAGACCTGCGATGAAATTTCTAATTATTCATACCTTGTATGCTAGATTTTGAACCAGCATGGTGTTTTTTTTTTAGCGAATTGTACAAAAGCTTTTGCTTTGGTTTTGCGATTTATTGACTGGACACATTGTTCTGTGTAAATTATATATATTCATGCCAAAATCTTGGGGGTTTTTTTACAAAAGAAGTCTGGACCAAATTGTGGCTCAAGAGAAAGGTAGTCTGGTCCCTAATTAATAATGTAACGGCAATCATCAATTTGTATTATTGTGTTGAAGGAATCAGACAAAGATGGCCATGGTCTGATATAGGTCTATACTATAATGCTATGCAGAAACCTCCTTGTCTTTCCCCCGCAGTCCTTAAACAATGTGTGATGTTAATCAAAGCGTTAACATCCATCCCCCGTCAGAACAACAACCCCCCAATACAAAACATAATAGAAAACAACATGCACATTCTATGAGGGAGATCTTATGCAAATTAGTCGCGAGCAGCCGGGTTCAAAAAGGCCGCGAACCCCGCTTAGCAACTGTCACTTGCAATTTAGGCTGATCCTTGTTACTCAGTAGTCTGGTTGCCACCCTATCTGGACTGCAGGGGTTTTCTGTTTAGGTTGTACGGTGGCTTGACAACACTGAATGCATTTGCCATTCTGCACATGTACGTCTTGGACAATATCCGATGCAAAACAGGGGGATTTTTAGGAGGGGGAAAGAAGAAAACCCAAGTGACCTTGGGTTAACCATTAAGTCTTAATAAAGAATATTTTTGAGGGACAGAAATGTGGTAATTTTCCTAGTGCAGCAGTGTGTAATGAATTGAATGAATACCATGGAATTTGTCAAGTTACTTGGAATATTGATTTCAATATATCTCCAATGCTAATATTTTCAAGTCAACTTAACTGGAAGAGGAACAACTGCATAGTGTTTGTGGTACCGGCAGTTTTTGCACCACATTTGCCTACTTTGTTTTTGCCTCGTGTTTCAGTTTTAGTCATCAACTCGGATCTTTGTGTGAGAACAAGAAGGCATAAGTCATTAAATTGAACCAGACCAATGGCGAACAATCAACACTCGTGCTGTTTTATTTGAGTTTTTTATTGATCTAAAAGCCTACATAGTCACTTTCTTTCCAATAGGCCTACAGAACTACCCTACCCACTTACCATTAAAATGAAATCCAGAGAAAGGATTGGCTTTATTTATTAATAACAAGGGGGAAGTACTTAAATACAACAACCATAAGAGGAAAAAAAACCTTTAATTTTGTTGCCAAAAGGTTTTAGATACTTGTCAGAATTTAACATTTACATATCTTTCAATCTGTATTCCTTCTGTAATAGCCTACCAGTAACTAGTTCCTTTAAAATGGCTGTTTTAATTTTAAGTACCACACAATTCTATACTCATAACCTTCTATTCCATAGATGGACTTATATATCTAGGCTAACTTGCAGGCATTAATTAGAAAAAATTAACTTCAGTACAGTACTCCAATGGATGTTGTCATATCAGGATTTTTCCTGGAGAGTCACTGTAACAGTCAAATCCATTAATTTTTTTTCTTCTTCTTGTGTACAGTGAGGTATCGCTCCTGTTTTTGAAGGATATCTTTGAACGGACAGGGCAAAATGGTAAAGCCGGGGAAAAGTCAATTCATGTAGCAGCGTGACCGCAGGGCATTTTGTCAGCCCAGCAAAAGCGACCAGCAATTAGTGAGCTGCATTCTGTTCACGTACACCACCGTTGGTATTGTGATGGTAAAGAGATATTGCGTTGTCTGTTTTGGCTACAGGCACAAATCGTGAAATCACTCCCTCCAATTTTTTTTCTATATATAATTTTTTTTCTTTCTTTTTTTTATTTGCTGTCCGCACATCTTCTGACTCTTTTTTTCTTTTCTGGCCCTCGCTCTTTCCCTGTGAATGAAATCAAGTTGCCTTTTCACCTTGACGAGAAGCCAAAATAGCTGGATTGCTTTCACAGGAATTGGATTGTGCTAATTTGGAAAAATCAGGCGCTAATGGTATTGAATGTAGGATTTTGAGGCAGTTGTTGGGCGGAGAATGGCTCGGTGAAAATTGCGCCATTGATAAATCAAATATGGAAATCATTCTGGGATTCTTATTGCTTGATAAATTTGTAGACATTTTGTTGACATGCTCTGGGCTGATTTTCAACTAGTAGATTTTCACCCTTGTATGCCTGCAGTAAGCAAGGGAATTATACATGTACAGTGGAGAGGTGCAACAATAGCAACACATGCTTGTGGGATTAAAGGCTTACGCCAGTTCTAAATACTGCAAAGGTTATAGAATGAACATACGCAGTCCCGGTCAAATCCCCAGCTGTTTTTGTTGTTTTAGGTAATTGATATTTCTCATCGTGACGCTAGAATGATTTAGGATGGTAATGGATGACTAAGTAGCATCTTTCTTTCTACGAATCAGATGAACAAATTTGCCATGGTAGTGTGTTCCTTTAATGACCGAGCAGCAAAGATGTTGTTTCAGTGCAGGTGACTTTGATTGAGGTCATACAGTCAATTTGAGTCAAGGGGTTTTTAAAGTTGTCTTTCAAAAACAACAAAGCCCCACAAAATATGAATATATTTCTTTTCAGCACTAACTTGTAGTTTAACTGACTCGCTTTCCCCGAGGGTGGGAATAAATTTGAAGCAGTGTGTCATTTGTGGCTTTGTTGGCAATAGGGAGGTTAGCTGAGTGGAAGGGGTACTGGGTCTCTCTTGCTATTGTTACCCATGATCCAAGCAGTCATTAATGGCATCAGGCATCAGAAGGAAAACACTGCTGTTTAGGAGATTTGTTGCATTCAGAGCGGTGTTTTTTTTGCTTTTGCTTGAGCCCCCAAACCACTGCGTGACTGGAATAAAAGGCAGGATTTGGTGGAACTGTGTTTTCTGTAATTAACACTCTTTGAAAGTTGGTGCGCATTGAGGGTTTCACGGAATAAAAGGGAAGCAGAATTGATGAAGCTTTGAAAAAAAAAATGACCGGGTAGTCGTAAATGACAACATGCAGTTGGACTTTGAAGCTGCATTGCATGAGGCTTTGAGTAAGTAGAAGGTGTCGACAATGGAGGAGCGTGCGAGTTGTGGTGGATGCGGGCACAAGACAAACGAGCTGACAAAACCTCTGTACTTGCTGGAACTTCACACTACCAAAGGTGTCAAAACCCCTTGGCCAACATCACAGTCTGTTCAATTTTACACGAGGTTACAAATGAGTACCTCATTAAAATGCAATTTCCATTAATAGTTCACAACATGGGAGGAACTCTTCTGAAATGGTTGAGGATCTTTTTCTGGCAGCGGTGGCTGGTGGGAGTGGGGGGGGGGGGGGTTTGTTATGAGAGGAACAATTTGCATACAGAATAGCGACATCTGTCATCTACGAGTGTAGGGCTCTTTTTGATGTTGTTGCCAAGCGGGTTGTTGATAACGACATTGTCTTGGCACTAAGGATTTCTAATTACCATCATCATTTATGTAGAGGAATCTACATAGCATCGGCCTTGTTGTTACTAGCATTATGCTTTCTTTTTCTTGTTTTCCCTCCCGTCTCTGTCTTGTTATCATATTCGGTACCGGTTGGCGCATGGAGGGATTGACAACTTGAGGTGCTATCACCACTGTCACCGCTCTTAATCAGTTTACTGATGAAGTGTGCGTGGCCTGCGGCCATCCACACTTAGTCAGGCATAACCAAACCCACAAGAGATTAACCCAAGCAAGGCCATTTCATTTTCATATCGGCATTGGCAATCTCTTGAGCTTTCTTCCAGCACGGCCTTCTTCATTACCCACATGTAGGCCTATGCCGTGCTCTCTCCCCCCCCCCCCCCCCAACTCCTTGCCATGACATGGCTAGATATACAAGCAGTCTTTCCATTCGGTCCGATTAATTTGATTAAATGCAGTTTAGTATTTGCCCGGTGATTGTTTGCATTGAGAATATCGTACGGATAAAGAGGCAGCCTTTACAATGGAAGACGCAGCGCGAGGAAGAACTCATTGTGTGATTAGTGGAGGACTGTAGCGTTGGGTCCTCCAGGAATTCAAGCTGCAATCCGACACCGGCGAATGAAAAAAGCATAGGAAACAACCCCAAGATTTGATGACATTGTGGCTTCTCAAAACAGCCCAGGCGAGGGGATAGGGGACGACCATTGGAGACACACCACGTACCTCTTAAAAAAGAAAAAGCAGAGAAAGCGCGTCAGGCCGGGAAACGTGAGGAAGAATCAGTTTCTGTAGTGCAGCTATCGCCCGCATGAGATTGTTATAGGAGGGAATTAATTCCTTCTCTGTGTTAGCATGAATACCTCTTGTAGGTTCCGACTACAAGAGTGGGATAATCTACCCAATAGGACAAGCACAGACCGGGGAATTACACAAGGTTTTGATGTTTAATAAGACGCACACGAGCCCCCGACGTGAGACCGAGTGGCACTCCTTAGGGGGGCTGCATATCTTAGACTCGGTGTCTCCCCCAGGAGTTCACAATCGGTCGCATAATTAAAATGAAACTATGTGGGTTTCCATCCACTCTCCTTCCCCATATGAAATTAATTTCAGAGAGGGATGTAAGTGCTTGTTTTTTCTTTCTCTCTCTTGGAGTCTTGCCTTCTGCTCTTACCCTTCGGTGATAACCTCAATTCATTTCTTGTCTGGTTTCACCTGTTGTGTTCACCTTTCCCTTGCCCTGGCCTTTTATTAGTGTATCCCTACTGTATATCACCCCATTAGCTGATGATTCCCAGAGTTATTGTCTAATTGAAAAACTCTTTGGGACTTTTAAGTAAATTAATTCTTTTTTGGAGCTGACCTGAGGATCTGTTTTGACGTTGGTAGTAAGTGTCTGTTCGGATGGCATTTGAGATTTCTATGGCACTGTCAAATCCTTTGAATGTGATATCACTTTGTTCTCCGTTTTTATTCCTTGACTGTCTGGTTAGGGAGCTTTGAGTCTTTTTTATTCTAGTCTCATGTGACCTGAAAAAACTTTGGGTAGCTCCCAAAAGAACATCTAACATTTGAAAGTTTGTTACATTCTAGCCAAGAAATTTGTTTGGTGAGCTACTCAATAGGAGTTGAAACTTTAATGTGTTCTTTTTTGAAGTCAAACATAGTTGATATTTGTAGCAATCTTTTTGGTCATCTTGTACTCAAGCTTGCAACTTTTCAGCTGATCTGTGATTTTGGTTTCTCAGTGTTGCTGTTGAAAATTGAAAAAACACTGTCCATCGTCTTGCTGTGCCTGTTTCTTTCCTCTTTTTTGACAAACTGTACTTGCATGCTAATTTACTAATATTATACTTTGTCTTGTTAAATTATTATTTTTTATTTTTTTTTACATAGGCCCTATAAATGATAAAATGCAACAATTTATGGGTTACTATCACTGCAAGATCTGAATGACTGTATAGAGTTGGCACATTGTGATAGCAATTAAGTATCCTCTAGTCAGGTAATTACACCATTGGCACAGAATCCTAAGATGCTCTTTTGATAAGCACGTTCCTAATTGACCAAACTATGTGCGTGCTCAACAGTCGACATGTGTCCACTCTTTCTGGTGTGCTAATATTCATTCAATTAGACAAGAGGAGTGTTGCTTTAATTATAACAAGTCAGGCACGCAAAGTTTCTGTAAGTCGATCTAAACGAACGCTAAAAATAGGGTCAGACTCCACGTCAACGATTGACCTCTCTATATTTGGAGACATTTTTGGTTTGACGCGGCGACTGCAGTTTTCACTTTCTCTTTTGCGTACATGTATATTTTTTATGTATTTTTTCCACGTCCATCTTGCCCCCTGGCTGATAAAAATGTTGATGGAGTGATAAGCAGTTGTTACCACGCATCAAAAAGAAAATCACGTTACGATTAAACAGCGCGGAATACAGGGTCCTTGATTAACCAATTAGATACCTCTATTTCCTACCAATGTATAGGATACTTTAAATTGTTTCACTATTAAGTTCTGCTCTTTTAAGAAAGTATGTAACTTGAAAATCATCTGAAAAGAAGAAAAATTTAAGAGTTATTGAAATTCATTTGGGCGTATGTATTGTAGGTATTTCAAGTGATTTGGGAATTAATTCAAACCGTTGAATTCTCTGAAAACATTTCTTGTGGGAAAAAAAGTACGTTTAGGTGTCACATTTACATGGGAAAGAAAGTGGTAGTACATGTTCTTATTCTTTATGTGCTAAATTATAAAATCAGGATTTGACTCAAAATAAAGCACAACTTTCTTTGAAATGGTAGTGTTTGGTTCAGAACATTTCTCTGGATAACTTTGCTGTATGAATGCTGAGAGGAATGTTTTTTAAACCAATCGTGAGTTCAAGAAAACAATTCACATGCAGCCTCTTGCGCATCAGTAACGACTTCCCAAGAAACCCATTGTCTTTTAGTGTAGAGATCGGAGTAAGTTTGCGGGCAACCTTGAGGGGTCTTTTGTCTCTGTTGTCCAGGGGTATAAATGGCTGGGGCATTGGTAGCATTCCTCCATTCTGCCAGACCATTAGACAACCCAACCGCCCAGCAGACAAACTGGTTCCAGCCGCCTTTCTGAGCTGCAAGGGAATCTCAGGGACATGGTTTCTATTTCAGCTAAATGGATCACAACAGATTGTTTACATGTGTGGGGTCATCTTAAAGGGGTTTTCTTTGTGGTCAAATAAAAAAAGAAGAGAAATCCCTGTATTGTAAATTTCACTATCCAAACATTCCACTCCACTCCCTTCAACATTATAGGACTGTATAGACCTGACTAAATAATTAGTACTTGCAGGACGCACACATCTAACCGAGTTTATTTATTTATTTTAAAATTGAAACAATGCAGTTGATATTTTTTACTTTTTTCTTTACAAACAGACAGCGTATCAAACATTTGTCAATCATCGTTGTTGCAGAACTAGTCAAAATATTGCCCAAATGAATTTGAAATTAAAGTTAATGCCATGTCAGAAACAATCAAACAAAATGCAAGGAGTGGATGAAGAATCGGCCTACCCTTCGAATTGACCCGATGTATCAACGCAAGTAATAGTAGTTATGGGATTTCAAAAATATTTCCATGTATAGGGCAGATGACCTGAAGTTGCTGGCACTTTTTGTGGGATGCAAGCGTGAAGAAGCCTAGATCCCAAGAAGTTTAAGGGTTATTGTACAATGTAGATGGTGTATGCTCCCATGTGCAATCAGAGCATTTCGCCAAAGTGGACATGGCACAGAAGTCGGGGGGGTAGCTGGTCACAGTCGCCGGCAACCGACTTATTTTGAAACCCAGAGACTTCTTTCAGAGAATGGACTGAGAGTGTTACTGACTGGTAGATCCACAGATCTTGGTTGTTGCGATTGAAACTTTCTGCGAGTGCAATAGAGAGAGGCTTTTGTTTATTTGCACATTGATTGCGGCGTTTGATGTGAAGTGTACACTACCTTTAAAGTAGATTTATCCCCAAGTCATGGCACAGCAACTGGCCTCTGGTGGCGTGCCCTCAAGGGCAAAAACCATCAGAATAGGTCTTAGCCAGACTGAATTCCTACCATTCCAGTGGTCATATTCAGCAGAGTGGTAGGATTTCTGCTTACCCTCAGGCCAGTTCAGAGAGTCCTGGTTCACCCCTTTCAAAAGAAAACCTCCTGCACTAGAGAGAGTCTGATGTAAAGCTTTTATTTACTTCTTCAAAAAAAAAAAAAATTCTTTAGGAGGGAGGCCATTTTGGATTGTTGCTGGTATGTTGTGGGTCATACTGATTGTTGGCATGAGTGGATCGGTTACTGTGTGTTTGGTGATTGGTTACCAGTGGTGCAATTTGGAACTGCACACTCATTTCCATGCTGTGCAGTACTAGTTTGAGATGTCGTTACATTTATATTTGCTTGAGTTGTTTGTGTAAAAATGACAAGAAAGTTGTGTACATTTTGTCTTCATAAATCTTATGTAAATAAATTCTCATGTTATGTTGCAGTTAACTTTTCACCCTCAAGGTTCAACTTCTGCTGCAGAGAAACTAAAACATAAATGATTATTTACGCTTGATAAGAAACAATATTTGCGACTCAATCTATGGATGAGTCTTAGGCCACATGCATCACTTCCTTCTTGTAAAAATTACATTTATGTAAAACGGTCGATTTCATAAATCGCAAATAGATATGAAGGCATGGAAGTGGTAAATTCAATATTATCCTCTCTCACCTTGACCAAATGGAAACGATGTATCTTAGCGACCTTGGCATTCAAAGGGGATTATTGCTTACAGACTGTCTGGATTAAGCCTGGAAGAACAAATTGTTTCTTTGCCTGATCATCTTGGTGGGAGGGGGGACATCCGTCAAAGGTTTAGGGGGTGTAATTGAGTCACAACATTGCGGCTCGAAAGGCTTCCGGAAAATTTGGATAATCCTGTGATTTCTAGTCCATCCAGATAAGTCTTGGAAACCTTAGCATGTTTTTTTTCTGTAAGGTCATTTTGTGTAGGTTATTCATTGATAAATAGAAACTGACCTCTGGCTGTGAGGGAAAACTCTCTATTAACGTTAAGTTTCTCTGACATTCTCTCAAAATGGTGTAGGCCTACAAAGGCCTACAGACATCAGGAGTTTACAAAAATATATAATAAAAGCAATGTTTGCCGAAGCTGTTTAAGGATTGCTTTAAAATCAAGCACTAATTTTGTTAAATTGGAGAGATCTATACCTGATATTTAGTGGAAAAAATGTTCTTTATAATTTCCATATACTGTAAAAAAAAAGAAAGATGAAATTATTCATTATTATTGGACAGTTTTTTCTTTCCCCTATTTTGAGTCTTGAAGGACTGTCACTTCCTATGTTACAGAATGAGGAAGTATGAAATTGATCATAATGAACACACTATAAAAGTGAATTTAGTCTACACAAAAAGGGCTGCCATAAATGTTTGCTTAAACTTCTTGGTTGCTGAAAAATGCATTGACGGGCGTAGTAGGTTAACCTTTGTGTGGATGGAGTGTGCCATTCTTGTGAACTCATTTGCTGATAGGATGAAATGGGGGGGGGGGCCTTAAGTAAACAGCAATTCTGTCCTTACATGCCCTTGCGGTTCTAGTGTGGAAGGACCTCAGTGTACTCAGTAGAGGATGGCACTCCTGCCATGCTAGCCCCAAATAGCAAATTACAGACGCAACTGTTGTAGCCCTAGTAAACCCTTATGGATCGCTTTGTTTACATAGGCCAACAATACATAAATTTGTTTATCTTGCTTTATGGACTATCTACTACTGCCTTTAATGTTGATGGAATCGAGAAGTGGACCAACTTGCCCGGCCAGCCGATGCCGAGTTCTTTTCCCAAGCGGTCCCCTTTGTTTGGAGCGCAAGCTTGGGTTAAAAATTGAACAGCTAATGAAAGTGAGTGCATGATGGACCGGCATACTTCAAAGGCAATCTCTGTTCATTTTTTTTCCCTCGGAAAAGAAACAAAAGTAGTTTGTATATATGCAGCTGAAAGTCAGTATAAAGGTAACGTAGTTTGATAAAGTGTACAAAGGAAACGATTTCTGAAGGGGGTGTCCTGGTTAGCTTTTGAAGTATCCCATTATTTGCCCTAAAAGTTGTTTGAAGTAGCCCTACAACTTGTTTGCAACCCCTTTTATTATTATTGTTATTTATTTAAATACATGTTTCGGATAGCAAGAGATGGCTAGAGTGACTCTCCCCTCCAACTAAATAAAATAAAATAAATAAATAAACAAAATTAACAAATAAGAAATCCTCTTGACCAGTTGCATTTGTTTATTTTATCCCTGGAGCTGAAGTATTTTGTATTTAAGTTGGAGAAAATAGAAAGGTCTAAGGTCAGTTATTGGAGGATGTTGTTGTTTGTGATAGAAGGAAATGAGAGGTTGGCCGGTTGAACAGAGTTAGTTGTGTTTTTCAATTCATTGGACATTATTCCATGTTGGTAATAATAACATGTAAATTGATAACAACAAGTAAGCTTTTGTAGTCAAGTACACTATCAAACAGAACATCTTATGAACATGGTTTAAAAGTAGGAAAAAGTGAAGCAGTAATTTTTCTCGGACAGACAAAGGCTATAAACTTGAAAAAAAAATAATAATAAATACTAGGCAGTGAGACCAGAGCACTCACTTTTAAAAGGATGCCGATGTATGTAAAAACAACAAGCTTTAGAATGCGCAATCAATCATAACAACTGCACTAAAATGTTGCATATTCAAGAGGTAAGTTTGTTAAGGAAGCGAGTGAATATTGAAGGTTGGAAATGTCCTGATACAGTTTCAACTCCTGTGAAGAAGTTCCGTAAGGAAGAGTGGGTTGAGAGACTTAAGAAGATTTCTGAGAGATGGTGTATTTTGATTTCACATATGAATATTTATGGTCTGTCCTTAGCTTTTCTAAAATTGTTGAGTTTCAAATGTTATAGCCAAATATTTTGTATAATATAGTCAGATATTTAAAAAAATAAAGCCAGATTTAAAAATAATAATTTAGCCAGATATATTCCTTTGATGGGATTGGTTGATTACAACATTTTTAAAAGACATTCATTTTGAAAACAATTCATTATTTCTAATGATGATTAAAGTACTGGAATAAAATAATTTCTGCTATAGAAAGCGGTAGATATGAAACCCTAAATGAAGCATTGTGTATTGCCCCATAAACATTTGATGATTATGTTGCCTTTTGAAGTGACCAATTTTACAGAAAAGAAAGTGGTGAATGTACTGAACAAATCAGTGAGCATGTGATTAGGTTGGTGTCGTGTCTATTACCAGTGGTACTCCAATGTGGCTAGCTGTTGGTGCTACTAGTTCACTGTGGCATATTCAAATCCAATTGCACACCCCCTAATTACAACAATTAACAACAATGCATACTTTTCCTAAAACCTGTATAAAAAAAATAAACAAAAAAAAAACACCAACAAAATTTGCTGGGAATGATAGTTATTATTTTTTATTTTATCTGCCAAACAATGGTTGTAGGCAGATGTTCAACAGGCGCTGTGGCCAACTTGATTGGACTGCATTATTGTAACCGAAATTGCTTTTTGTCCGCGCCTCGATTAGAAAAACTATCATTAGCAGTTAATCGGCAAGTCGTCAAGGAAAGAACCTAATTAGGACTTAACGTTGGCGATAAACGTTGTGTTGAATCAGTGAAGTAGAAACTAAGATCCGCCTTGGTTTCGCACTATGACAATGGACCTTTGTTAACTCTACTAAATGCCCTTTTCCTGCCAATCGCAAAGGAAAGTTTGATTGCATTCATTAAAATGAGTGAAATGTATTTATCTTGCGCTTCACCAATCATAATACTCCCAACTCAGATTACACTTGTACTTCAGTGAAAAGGCAACTGTTTCATTTCTCTCTAGATTACTCTCAGTGTTAAACTGTCCATTTTACTCATTGAAGAGTGACAAATACCATGGGGTATTCTACCAATGCAAATTAGGGGGTGTTTTGTAAATGTTATGAAAAATTGTTCAATTTGGAGTAGAATGTTATTAATGATACTTTCAGACTTGGACTACCAGTAGCTGGTTAACCAAGTCGCTAAGTTGATAAGCATTGAACCATTTGCCAGCTTAAACCTCATGACAATTTAGCTGGTAACCTATAGCCATTTTAAAGTCTGAACATCTGATGTTATCACTATGAGGCTTGCGAATGACGCCAGATACTGGGCTTCCAAACGCAACCACTAGGGTCAGCGGACATGTACTACACATTTGCTTGGTGTCATTAACAGACATTTCATGGTTTAACATGAATTACAGCTATCTTTAATGATTCTTTTTCAAGCATGTGCGCATGCAGCGCATTGCGCTCAATAAGAAAAGGATTGAAGTGCTATGCGCCACATGCACGCGCACGCGCTAGTAATATTGGCCGTCCAATGAAACCCTGGCATTCTAATACAATTGGTTGTCTGTATCCTAGGGATTAGTCTAGAGTGTTCTGAGAATTATTAATTTTAAGGACAACAATTATCACTGACACGGCCCACAAAAAAACCTGTAGTAATTATAATACTAGAAAACTGAATGTCAACTCTGCTTCGGAAAGTCAATAGTTAAATAATAACAGATGGCATGTAATAGTCGGCACTTCTATCAAAAATAAATTTACAAAAGATATAATATTGTACATAGGTTTGAGTGTGTGTTTACATGACAGAAACATATATTGTACTGTGGGTGTGTTATTTCAGAAATATATTTTAATTTGGTTAGTCTTATGTTGGACGTGACAGGGCTGTCAAAATTGATTGATGTCAATTGAAAATGACAATTATTATTTCAATTTTTTGCACTTATAATTTGTTCCAACGGAGTAACAAGAATGAAGTGAACACATAATGTTAGTCAGGTAAATAAAAATTGATCTGCCCTGGTGCTTCAAGCAGTCTTTTGTATTTCATCCATAAGTAAATAAGTGTTTATATCTAAAGCAAAGTTGTTATGAATTTACAATTGTATGAATTCTCGCAAACATTTGCACCCTCATATGGTGATTAAACCTGTACTGTTTGGCTTGTTACTATCATCAAATCTGTTTAAAAAAGACTTTTTTTACACAAGTTACCTCCCTTTAAATCAACATGCCAGATTCACATTGTATTTTTCTCACATTGGTTACATTAAATAAGTATACCAAGTACATCCCATTCTAGAGGTTGGCAAAATCCTTGATGCGCACATGATGCTTGTTGAAAACATTGTGCGATGGGGGCCCCTATGCTTTCGTGCCAATAATAACCACTTATTCTATAATATGTGAGTACAATCTACTTGAAATATCTGAAGTACCATCACGCAAGGAAAGACCAACCCTTGTCTGATCATCAACGGTGTTACAGAGAGAAAGAGACGGGGGGAAGGTGGAGGGGAAAATGAGGAGTCTAGGGCAGAAATGGCAAGCGTTTCAGTGCAGATAGACAGAGAGACAGAGGGGAAATTTTAACGAGGTGCAATTTTGTAGTGTACTCTTTGCATCATGCCCCCCCCCCATTCCATCGCTCGCTGGTTCCGTGGAAATGATTAACAGATTCTGGAGAGATGCAGGACGAGTGGCTCAGTGATTACCTCCAATTATTGCAAAATTGGGATTTCGTGTTGGCTCTAGTAGGCTGTGGAGTCAGCATAGCATGGAGACCTCTCAGGGACTGATTCCAGCCTCCTCTCGTATGTTACACTCTTTAAGGCCGTCCATTGTTTAGTTTAGGAGGATGAATGTTTGGTTTGAGAAGGATTTTATAATATGTATACATAGAGAGTGTCTGAGGCTTGAGGGTGGAGTTGTATGCTGTCATTTGAACAGTCTGGGAATCAAAGGGTACTTTAGTAAAGTTTAGAGTAACTCAACATTTTAGTGCGTGCCAATTTTGCCTGGACAAAAAGTTCATCAATTATTGTTGTGTGAAGATCTTTAGTTTGGGATTGTGGGTTTGTGCAGAAAGTTTACTGAAATAAATACTAAACAGTTACAAGTAAAAAGTACTTTGTTAAAGTTAAGAGTCACTCAACATTTGAATGTGTGCTGATTGTGACTGGACAAAAAGTTCATTTATTGTAGTGTTACCTTCCTTGTTTTATGATCGTGAAGTTTTCTTGTATAGAAAGTTAAGTGAAACAAGTACTTTGCAGTGACAAGTTGGTTAAAAGGTTTATACATTAGATACCCCATGAAAAAAAAGCCAACTCATGCCAGGAACTTGCAGAAGATTCCTGCATTTTTTTCAACAGTAGGTAGAGCAGGAGTAGAGACATCCAAGTGACTTGTTTATGTAATCAGTGCCACTAGTCCTCAGTCTTACTGTCACCTTGGTGCATTCACATTGCAATGCAATACCCTAGCCATAACCTCAATGTATTATGCATTAATAGTGGGGTAATGTACCATTGCAAACACTACCTCCCAACAACCTCAGCACTCAAGGTTGGTAGTCACTGGTAGCGTGCCAGCTAAGCCCCCACTACATTTCGACACACAATAAAACCCCACTGGAAATCTTAAAGACGAAGTTTGGAGAAAAATAAACACGTTCCAAAATTGTATAAAAAGCAGTGAATTTGTCAAGCGTAACACTAACAATCACACCGGGATAAAATGCGTCTTGAAACATTGTTGTCTTCAAGAAATTTGTATTTTGCTCACTTTGCAAAAATGCAAACATTCAGGTACAAAAGTAACACTTTATGTTGTAATATATTTTCTCAAAAAGCATGGAAGCCTAGCTAAATTTATTTCATGTGAACATTTTCATGTATCTTTACTGTAAGCTGGATGTTTTCACCAATTTAAAAAAAGAGTATGCAATAAGTTAGAGTGGGTTTTGCTTTAGTTTTGCACCAAGATGTCTAACACTGCCCCTTCAGTCTCTGAAGGGACACTGTATTCAATACCTAGCTTGTGAGTCACTCCTTGCAAATGTGTTCCACTCAAGTATTTGTGGTGTAATTTAAGAGGTCTGTTTTCGTCTGAATTTGTATACTCACATAGTAGTCATGTGACACTACTATTGTTTTCAGTGCCTGGCTTAATTTATAGAGATGATGAAATTTCCTCTTATTTGTGTTTTTGTTTTTATGGGGGTACTTAATTTTATAGTGTGTATTTCGTTTTGTGTTCTCACTTTTGTGTTGTGAAATATCATATTTTTATGGGCATTTGGGTTAGTTTTCTTTGGAAGATTTGATTGGTTGCTTGTGCTACGTGTAACTTTATATTGACAGGGGTAGTAATAATGATTTACAATATTGGAGTAATACTTATCTATGTCTGATTGATTGTAATGAGTTAAAAAGCAGTTGATGACCTCCCCCCATCAAATAGCCATCGTTCTAACTGCATTTGTGATCAAATGAGCAATTAGTATGTTTGCAGTTATCCGCCTTAGAGCTGTACTTGACTACACCACATGTAAAATCATCCAATTAAACAAATTACACTGAAATTCCAGCCCAAAGTCCTGCCAAGTTTTTAACTTCAGTGTTGGCTTCAAATTGCCTCCTGGCTGCATCCCATGTAATCCAGTGTCCAAGCCAACCCTTGGGGAAACTGGTGTCAAAGAAACCAATTATCTTTAAAAGGGGAAGAAATATTTATAGAATTGGTTAATGCCGGCTAAATGTGATGTCTGAATGTGAAAAATTGAAAAGGAATTGTGGGTGATAGCGGACGATACCTCAGTGTGCTTCAGGGAAGAAGATCTCCCTAATTTCTTTCAAATCATGACAATGACCGGTTGGTGTGGTCTTTTAAATTAAATCCTCCCTTTTACGGACGAAAGTGAAGCTTCAATCGTGATATTAAACCTGGCCGGTTACCACTTTTGTAATCAGGGTGATAGCTGCAGACTTGCCAGAGAGCCGTGGGGGAAACGTAGTACTGCTGCCCCTCTCAACCACCGACGAGTTACCAGATGGCATAACCGCGGACTTTCCTCCATTACTAACCTCCATCGCAATTTCACTATGGAATGATTACCTAGGGCTGAGCTATTACAACGTTAATGGATGATCAGTGGCAGGACTAGAGGAGCCATTGTAGCCAAGAAACAAGAAGGAAACACAGAGGAAAGGCAAGAAAGTCCACGGGAAATAAGAGTCACCTGGCCAAGAAGTGTTTTTGAAACAGCTGCTGTTTGTGGGTTTACGCCATGAGCTACTCTGCAACAGCAATCAATATTGCAGTCCAGATCTTCAGCGTCTTGGCAAACAAGCCGAGTCATTTCATTTGTCAAATAATTGCTCTCACTCCATACGCTCATCTCCCTAAATAAATTGAACCCCAAGAGCAGCAGAATAAGGAAGAAAATTGAGATTCTCTTAGAGTCAAACAAGGGCGTGAAGGATGGAACAAAAATGCCAAATGAAATTAGGTTTGTTATGAAGCTCGGAAAATGAATCTGAAATTTTCCTCCTTGTTTTTTTCCTCACAAAATCCGTAGATTTTTAAAATGTTGTATTCAATGTTGGTTGATCCAAGTAAAGATACAGAATTAAGCGGTATAGATCGTGCATTGTTGGGCTGGGTTTATGCATGGACCATCAGCGCAGGGGGCCAGGTATTATTCACATTGCTACTAGTATGGATTTATTGATCGGCTGGTTGGGATAATATTTATCTTGCTCTTTCGTGGCTGAAAGGAGAGGACAATTAACAGGCAAATCTGTAATATAAGTCCCACAAGCTCTTTGTTGTCTTCACTTGCTAGCCAGGATTTGAGAGCCCAAAACGGACTTGCTGAGATCTGCGTGTATCAAATGCAAGACTAAGTTATTCCACGCGCCGACACAAAGAAGTGCCCGTAAGAAAATCTCCGCCATCCGATTGCCAGAGAATGCAATTATACACTTGCTAATCGGGTTCTGTGCGTTCTAATGACATGGCATACACTCAATGCCGTTTGGTGCTTGTATAATTACATTTGCTGGCCAGTTGGAGTAAAAGGAAAACTGCAGGCTGACCAGCCAGTTGCTGGATGGTTTTCTTCAGGGGGGATTTTGTGGCGTTGGGGCGTATTCCAGTGGGGAGGAGGGAAAAGAAAAATCAGTGGAAAAATCGGTAAATGCAGAGGTTTGCTGCGTCACAGTAGAGACATTGAGATTGAGTTTAGAGCAAGCTCATGGCCGTCACGTTGCTAGTCTGATTGCCAGGGAAATTGGATTTGCCAAGATGTCCTAGGGCCTGCCTAACGAGCTTTGCACCGATCCTGACTAGCTGCGGCTTATCGCAGCTGCACAGGTTTGTCCGAGACCCGTATTTCCATCAATTACAACTGATTCTTCATTCTGCAGTGGTGAATAGAGAGAGCTAAGCGGACATGTCCTGAGCCAACCGGAATGAATAGGTTGACTGTTAACAACAAGCTTTACGGCACCTTTGCAGTCACACAAAATGGCTGTCCACAATGAAACTCCCACTGGGAGTTTGATACTATCAAAAGACCAACCGCACTCAACACAATTTTTGGGTGAACACTCAACAATGGATTTAACACTACTCTTCATTTTTGTATGCAATGTGCAAACATTGAAAACACACACTATTGTGCCTGTCTTTATTCAACAACCTGCCGCCCCCCCATCTTTTTTTTTTTTTTTTTTTTTTGGATCAGCCTTGCGAGTGGTATTCTCTGATGAGTTGTATTGCGACACCATCCTTCCCAACACCTCAGAGATTAATCGTCAAAGACAACACGGCACAGCGTTGAATTATTCAACGCCTGGTCCCCTGGCCCAAACTTATTACATGCATATTTAATGGAGCGTCCGGGAGATGATGTAAAAATTGCCTGTGTTCACATCGCTTCAGATGAAGTACGACATGTTGTAACAGAGTTGTGGTTTTTCTTATTCCATTTCAATTAATTTAAACATGTTTTTCTGCCCCCTATTTTTTCTCTATGAGCCAGTTGTTCTTTGTTGAACATTGAGCACTTTGAAATAAAAAAAAAATCCCCATCTAAAGAAGTTGTCAAACTTTTATCGTGGGAAGTATTGATCTGGTTGAAAATCCTCGCATTGTAACCAAACAAAACAAAATGTAAGACATCGCTTGTTATTTTTACTTGAGAAATTTCCTTCAATTTCATACTTAATCCATTGAGTTGGGATGTTATTCTTGATCATTGGGGTTTGTCAGCGTAAAAACGCCTAATGGAAACGTTCTCAATCCCGCTGTCCCAACTATTGCTACAATCATCTGAAATTGTGCACTAGCCATTAACCTACATAGCCCCACGCTTTGCTGTAATGATGACAAGCACAGGAAGGGCGGAAAAAATAACGGTGTAAAAACAGTGTAATTGTGTAAAGGTTTTGAAATCCTTTGGCCTGTGGTGATGCGTGAAGAAACGGCGTACAGGCGGATGCCGTTATCCTCTGTTATGAAACTAAACACTTAAAGATTGATTTGACAGAGAAATCCAATACATGCTACAGTGAAGGGCGTATAAATTTACTACTCCGGGGGTGAGTATGAGGCGCGCAGCTTTTCATCGTCTAACGAACATTCCCCCACCTGGTCTTGATGACTCTTGAGTAGGCCCTACCGCTTGGGTCTAGCGGTTTTGGCGGCGCGATTTTACCCCCGGTTCGGCTGGCTTGTTGTGATGGTTAGGACCGGCCGAGTGGCAATGGAAGTGTTCTCACTTGGGGGATTGTTGATGGAATCAAGGATTGGATGAAGCAGATGCCATCATCCGATAGCGTCTTCGTGGACGTCCCCTGTGGCGCCATGCCAGTAGTGGGGACAGAATGAAGGGCATTCATCTACCCTGTCGGCCTATACACCTGCTAAGTGGCAGGGGTGCATGTACCAAGTAACCCTCACAACTTCAACTGGGCGGTATTTTGTACCTGTCATTGATCCAAGAAAAGAAACTTCAGAAGTTTTATTACTGGTGTTGGAAGTTTCGAAACGGCTGCCAAAATCTCTTAAATAAAAAAGAACATTCTAATATGTATTATTTTGACACGGATACAAATGTCTTGTGTTATTTGAATTGATCGAACGTACTCATACCGTAACTCCATAGTGACAGTTTGAGTTGAGCTTCAGTTGTCACTATTCAAGTATTTTTAAAATTTTCATACATCCTCCTTCGTGATAACAATAAGTTTGGAGGTGTTTTAAGTCCTCCTGTATATAAAATGCAACAAGGCATTTTGTTTTCTTCGCTAACCATAAATGTGAGTATTTATCATTAATTTTAACACTCATTGGGATAATCACAGCAGATTTTATCAATAAGCCATAAAAGACAATACAGGCTTTTTAATCCGAACTTCTTCTTTTTTAATGAAGTAATTGACAACCCAATGAGTCTGTTGGTCTTACACCATGGTTTCCCAATTAATCCAAACAGTTACGCACTCTTACATGCACAGTCAGAGGCACTCGGAGTTTAACAAGTGTAGATATAACTCTGCCACCATACCACTGCCTTCACACAACAGCCTTTTACCAAGTAGTCAAGCTGGCTGAGATGACACTGATGTAGCTGAGCTCGATGCCGTTCCAATCAGCAAGCTCCACTCTATGTCGCCTCTTGTTTTATTTCCCCATCTGTATTGTAACACTATTAGCCTACCCCAAAACGGAACATACAACACACCTACGTTTTCTCATTGCATCTAAACATACTAAGAGTTGGGAGGAAAACTAAGAAGGAAAAAAAAACTGAGGAAAAAAAAAAAAGCGGGAGGACTGCCCAGTCTTGCTGTGCAATCAATCTCGGCACAGCTTCTAACTGGTTGGACTCATTCATCTTTATTTGATCCCTGACACTTTACCTGTCATTTCCAATGAGGAAAAAAGTCCACCCTCGATCTGTCTTTCCTGGTTGACTTGTATTTACTAAGACTGATGGCGTGGCCTGCCACTACTACCTCTGCATGCGTAACTGACACACTCTCCTCTTTGAACACTACCACATGGCTCAAATTTTTCCATATCAGTTTCTAAACTGGACATTTTGAAGAAAAAATATCAACACTGAATTGATAATGGTGTGATTACTGTGATTTAAATCCTTCAAGATGGAAGAGCAGATTTCTAAGATAAATTTGTCATGTCCTGCTTTACCTGTATATTGTTAATCCTGTTATTGCGCTGTTGGATATGATTTTTTTTTAATTTTTTTTTTTTAAATAAAATAAATTTCATATCAAGGTGATGATTGTCATGTTAATTTTATTTTGATTATTGACACATTTTATTCTTTGTTCTACAAACATTAAATTGAGAATACAATTTTTCCCGTAAATCATCCATTACTCATTTTAAATGACAGATTTATAGTCAAATATTTTTTTCCGTAGACATGCATATAAATATCCACTGAAAATTAGATGAATGCATATGATCGGTACCTGTTTTACTCAACTTTGTTCACATTTCCGATGTTATGTTTTTCTCTTTTAGAATTCCAACCATTGTGTCTGAGGCTTGTGGGATTCTAGTCTGATACCTCTTTATGTAACACACTCACCATTTTATCATGAACATGGGGAATTGGACAAAATGGCGCACAAAATGATTACTTATGGTCTGTCAGTTGTTTATTATTTATGTTTCCTTAGTCTTTAGCAGATGAAAGTACCAATTCCAGCCATATGGCGTGATCATTTCCCTCGTTTATTTTGTTTGACTTTGTTTATACAATCAATAAATTACCCCACCAGCATATATTTGATGTAGCTCTTTTAATCTAGCTTACATACTTAATGTTAAAATGCAAATATGGATTATTGTCTTATGAATCACGTGTTAACAACAGTTCAAATGTTAGTTTAAGACTTGTGCAATATTTATTGTGACCAAATAATTGATATTCAAAAGAATAATCGACTTTCTCTTATAAAAAGCTGGAAAAATTTGTTAACATTGGGCAACTCTTCAGAATGTTGTTGTTGAAGGCAATTTGAGGGAGAGGTTGGTACAAACAGTTACCTTTATAAAGATAAACTTGTTGGAAATGTAGAATTCTTTAAAAGTAGGGTATACTTTTGGTAATTGTCCAAGACCAGTTACCTCACTTGGTTTTTTTCTCAAATATATGCATAAAATGAAAAAGCTGTGAAACTATTTTGGCTCAATTGGTCATCAAATTTGGAAGAAAAAAATAAAAGAAAAAACACCCTTGTTGCGTAGAATTGCATGCTTTCAGATGCCTGAGAAAGGCTGCATGTCTGAAGCCTTTCTTTTTGGGTGAAAAATTGCCTCTTACTCTAAAGCTACATTACTTCAAAGTGGGTCGTTTCTAACAATGTTGTATAACATCAACAGCTCTCCAGTGCTCTTTACCAAGTAAGTTTTTATGGTCACTACTTTTCGGAGTAATTTCCAAGGTGTGAAATACTGACGTGAAATACTGACGTGAAATACTGACAAGAATCCAGTGTGCAATGTGGTTCGTTCTATGTCCTCAATGAATTCCTTGTTTTATAAATTCATACCTTCCCTTTAAATGTGAGACTAGTAGATGTCATTTGAGCAGTTAGTCGATCATGACCTCCACTGATAGTTGGATTAATAAGGTCAGGCGTTATAAGTATATAACAACATGCACACTTGCGATCTCATATAGTGTGTCAAGTTTGTCCGCTGGGTCGGTTGTCCGTGTGGGACACAAGTCAAAGGGAGGGATGGTATGGCATTGCTAATGATCCGCTGTTGCACAAATGAGTCTCAAAACAAGTTGTTTTGAGGTTTGCTTAAATTGTAGTGTTTTGTAAGGCAATGTTCTACATACTTCATGTGCACACTTTAATAATAAGGTGTTTAAAAATACATATATACTTGCCTTTTCCTAATTCATATTGGTATAAGACACATACAAAATCAGTTTTAGAAAAGTTGTCAAGTAATTCTTCATTAAGCTACTCCGTGGCAGGAGAATAAATAGCAGGACAGATACTCAAGAACATATCTACACAGCCAAGTAGATAAACACATGGTGTCACTGCAAACTGTACACACAAAGCTTACTTGTTGTTACTTGATAAAAGTCATTGTCTAATCCAACTGAGAGATGGTCTTACTTTATAGCGTTTATCTCATAGAAAAATCATGACCTTATACGGAGCAATGTTTTGAAGCATACTGAAAATAACAGAACCTGTAATCATTACCCCATCATAGGCGCTCATTTTGACGTAATTTTCATCAATTAATTGAATCTTTCTCGACCACTAGAGAGTAGACTGAGAGGAAAATAGTCTTCCAGAAATTAAATTTGTTTGTTGATTGTGTAAGAACAATGTTAACATTGATAAACTTATTTAAGTCAACGATGCTACCAGCACCTTAACTTTGTAACTTTGTTCTGTGAAAGTTGTAGTGAGTTTTGTTGTTGTTTGGAAATTTCCAAACAACTAGGAGTTTTGGAAAACTGACAATAGATCTGCCATGTTTGTTATAATCACATCTTACACAGCATTCTCCTTGTTGGTGTGTTTTACTATTTGTCTATTTGTGTCAGATCGGTACAAAGGCAAGAGATTCAATATCAGATTTATTGGAGTCTCCTAATATGAGAAACAAATGCAGCTCTTGTGTCATCAAAGTTCACACTATTCGAAAGAAAGCCGGGGGGGGGGGGGAGGGGGGGACCATTATGAGTAAAATGAGTGAAATCATTTACCAGTTGTGGGGACTTGTCTGCCAGTTCCGCCATGTCAAGTGAGATTGCTTCAGCAACATGTCAAAAAATATCAAGGGCTGTAAAGGACACAGTAATGAGGTTAGTTAACGTGTTAGAGGAATTGACAGCCAGATCGCCGTAGTGGGTTTAGGAAATTAGTATGTCTCGCCTCGCAAACTGGGTGGGTAAACTGGGTGGTTTGCTGGATTGGGTGGAGTTCAGACTTGCCTAGTTTATCGGGGAAAAGGCGTAATGGTGGAAGGGATTTTTAGGATATGGGCTGATCAACTGTGTCATTGTCAATTTATGTGACTGAATGGAACTTTGTGGGCAGGGAATTATTAACACAAAACAGAAGTGTACCAAAGATTGTATTTTAGACATTGTTCATTCTTCTGTCCCTATTATTTCTGTTATTGTTTACAAGAAATCAATTAAATAAGGGTGTTTTGCGTAATTATTAATACCCCCCCCCCTGAAAACAACAGTAACTTTGATTTGTTTTTTTACTGTTTTCTCAAAATGAATACAGTGACATGAGCTAAATATGTCTCGGGGTTTGAACCCCAGACATTTTTTGTTTCCTACAAAGAATAATTGTTGCATTATTTACATTCAAATGTCAAAACTTCAACTCTTTTAAATCAGGGAATTATGACAATTAGAAAGGAGGGTTTTTCTCTCTGTCTGTCTCTGAGATTCTGAATATGTGTGTATGTGTGTGGGCCCGGAGCATTCTCTCAATATTTGGGACCGCCTCCAGCCCAGGAAGGGATTTCACTCTGTTGGCGTAGGGGACTCCGCCGGAGACTATACGGCTGGGTTTACTGACAGCTATGGGATTGGCCCCATTGACATCATGTGACCCACAGTAGATGATGAATAGAATCTGTACCCCGTATCATTTCATCATAATGCAGTAGTTGAAAGCAGCAGAGGAAATGTGACTGATATAAATTACATGGACTTTTTTTTTCATTTATTTTGTTGTTGTTGTTGTTGTTGTTGTTCTTTTACAGCCATTTTAGGGCACATTATTTCTTCTTTCAATTTGTCATTGACTTAAATATAACGTGCATTGCAGATTTTGTCAAATGAGGTCATTTCGGTTGAGAACTATATCCTGGTTGAATTTATGATAACGCGTTTGAATCATTATTGACTGAAGATTTTTGTGTGTGGGGGGAGATGGTTTTGTAGCCAATTTTCTTTGAATGTGGGGGTTGATGGTGATTAATCTAGTGTTTCATGTTTCCAGATAAAAGGCCAAATCTGCCCTTGTAAAAAAATACCCAGATATGTTCGCCAAGTAGATTAACTTGTATTCAGAGAGAATGCTGATCATACTTGTAAAATAATTTAATATTGCGTAGTTGAATTCATTTAAGCATAGTTATCAAGATACTTAGTATGAACTTATGTTCTCCTCACAGTAATATACAGTTGAACTTTTCACCTCAAGAAACTTGATCAAGTAGACCAATTAGTTTACATTTCAATCTCAGAAAAAAAAAGCACCCACTCCAAAAGAATTGTTTAATTTTTCAAAATAATTGATACTGACTGAACTGAAAGTTGTGGTGGTAGGCCTACAGATGTGGGAAACAACAGCGATTGTAATTTACTGTTACAATTTTTACTGTGTAATGTGCCTTTAATGGTGGTTTAAGTTGAACTGCAGTCGACAGTACAGGGGTCTACATGTACACATACACAGCAGATGTAAACGCTCTGCATTCTGAAGGGGTCACGAGGCCAATATTTGGCCCATTACTCAATGTCAATGGCCCCATACTCACTGAAAGCAAGGTCCTGATGTAGAAGGCTTGTTCATTGTTCAACTCCCCTGACCACAGCTTTAGGTCACAGAAAATTAAGAGAAAGGGCGACCAACAGACCAATTTGTGGCACACCAGAGTCATCGGTTTTGGAAATCAAGTCAAAGTTGTGTATGTGTAATTAGGGAGAAAGTCTTTGTATTGTTCTTATTGTTTTAAACACAATTTACAGGGTTTGTTGTGATTATTGTTCCAAGGGTACCCAAGTTGTTTATGGTACACATTTTGTACAAAATGGCAGAACCGTGGAAGATTAAGTCAGAACTAACCATGCAGTAATTGTTTTGTAAACATTACCTCAAAAGTTGGTGCTCAAAAAGTTCAGTTCATAAGTTTACTTTTCAAAAACTAGTGTCTTGTCGGATGCCTTTTTCCTTTCTTATCTTTGAGCTACTGAGGGTGGTGATTCTTAAACAATTGCATCTTTAAATAATTGCATCTTGTGGTTTGTTATGCCCCAACCTCTAGATAAAAATAATGCTGATTTGTCAGTGTGTCTCGAGTAGAGAGATTGGGATGAGATATTAAATGGGCCAATTATGTGGACATTGTGGTTTGAGTTTGTATACTTCTTGTCAAGTAAACATTTTGTAGCATAAATATTCTGGGTGTGAAGCCGGGCATGGTGGGGTAGTGTGGTCTCCATATGGTGGAGCAGAGAGCACAGTCTTGGCTCTCAGGAGATTGTCTTAAAGGGAGATGTGGCCTTAGGATGAATGTGTGACGTGATAGGACATGATGGATGATGCCAATTTGGTGTCTTGATGAGACCATGATGAGACTAGGGATATGGAACTTCTGGATGATGACAGAATGTGACATGTTTGGGAGGAGCGTTGTGACATTCTGACAGGACCAGTGATACACAGTGATGCATTGTGACACATTGTGGCATGTCATGACACACTTTGACAGACGATGATATGATATGGCACATTCAGATACATTGTGGAAAATGACTGACACGTTTTGTGACATGATGTGACACATGGTCATGCCCAGTGATACACCATGTTTTATTTCACAGTCAATATAACAAAAGCATAATGGTGTATGTTGGTTCCTTATTCTAGAGTGTCCACACTATACTGATATCATTCTCAAAGAGAAAAGATAATTTCTTCAAAAATTGTTACGAGACATCTTGGATTACAACCAAGAAACTTGTGACTTCTTTTACCAACTTTATAGAAAAGCGCCATAAATCATGAAATAAACTAGTTTTTTTGTAATCAGGCCCCCATTTCTTTGCCACACATTTTGTACATGTATGCATAAAGTACATGTAAATAGGGCCATAATCACATCACAAGAGGGCAGTATATAAGTTGATCATGCCCTGCTGGTCAAGGTTATGGCAGTCCACTGGTGTCTAGCTTTTGGGTGTAATCTTTTACAATTTCTATGCAGGTTTTTTAAGGTGAAATGTGAAATGATTCCATTCAAACTGACCATTAGCCATCAATGCAATGAGCTTTGAATACAATTCATATTATATTTCTTCCCAAGATTCAATATCAATGAATATAAAAAAAATCATAGAAATTCACATTAAAAAAAAGAAGAAATAATTTAAATCCTTTTTAATGTTTTACTGGTTAAGGCCTTTTTGTGCAAGATAAAGCTTTTTCAACCTTGTCTTTTTGTCCAACTTAAGTGAAAAAACCCTCATCATTTTGCTAGAATTCATGGGGGTGTTGCACTGAAAAAAGTGTGTTAATGCCTTGTGCACTTACTAAGGCTAGCATTACTATAGTATTCTTTGATACAATCTGTACATACAGATTTATTTGTATTTCATTTTCTGCTGCAAACATGACTGAAACTCGATATCAAATAAATGTGAGCAATGCCTTGAGTATACACACAGTGTTTGCATCAGCTCTTCTTGTCCATGTAGATACATACCTTCTTTGAGATCTTAAAAGTCTGTTTGCAGTCTTGGACATGTTTAAACCTGTACAGATCAAACGAATGTAGGGATCGTTAAGCCAGTGACATGTAACTTAAATATGGAATCGTTCCGTCAATGTTTGATTTAACGGTTTGATACAATCGTTGAAATCTCCATTCATGGGAGTAAGTTAAGGAGTAAATTTCTTTCTTATTTAAAAGTTTATGGCCATTTCACTGGTGTTTGAATTTACAATTATTTGCTCAGTTTTACAATTAAGTCTGTGGTATGCTTCAATGACTTCCCAGCCTAAGAAGAAAAACATTTTCTTAAGTGATTTTTAAAATTATATTTTATAAAAAAGACCAGAAGACCCTCTTGTGAATGTGCAGTTATTTTTTGTTGTGTACGCCATCTACATCATTCAGTATTTCAGTACTCTACACTGAAACTTAAAAGTAGTTGACTGACCATGCTGAACTAGATAACAGCCAATTCTACGACTGATGAAAGAAACTGTCAACAGATTTAACTCTGTACGGTTTAGACATGTTCAGTACTTGATATCACATTCCAGGCTGGAATGGTGTCTTTATCATATCAAACTATTGCTTGATCAGTCAGCGGGAGGATTAGCAAAAGAGGTACAGTTTCACAGTTTGATGAGTAACTAGTCTCAACCATTCTCTTTATTCTCTTTCATCACACAGTGCTTAGTATTAGAGGTGCACAAGAGGAAGAGCCTCCCGATCCACAACTGATGCGACTAGACAACATGCTTATAGCAGAAGGCGTCGCTGGACCAGAGAAGGGCGGTGGGTCAGCAGCAGCAGCCGCAGCAGCAGCGGCGTCAGGAGGCGGACCAGGGCAACCTGACAACGCCATCGAGCACTCCGACTACCGAGCCAAACTAGCACAGATCAGGCAGATCTACCATACAGAGCTTGAGAAATATGAGCAGGTGGGTTAATCAATGTCAGCTAGGGGGCCTTAATTAACCCCCCCTGCTGGCCCACAAATGTCTTAATTGCTAGACCGTGCATCTTTTCATATTTCTGTCAGCGATGGTCCTAGACAAAAGTTTAACCTCATGGAATCAGTTGGGCAATGCGTATAATTTCTTGGTTGTGACATAAGAAAAATATAGATGTATTAAACTGCATAGAGTGAAGTAATTGTGCATAAATATAATCACCAATTGTCTACAATCATAACCACAGATGGGCTGGGAATCAACAAAGCAGTCCATCGTGTATACCGCCCTCTTGTGTCATTCACTTAGACGTGAAGAAAATCACAAGACCTGAATATTTTCTCTTAAAATGTAAAAAGGACTGTATTACGAAAGTTTGGCGGCATTTTGAATTGAATGCCAATGGTTCAGAAACGAATGAGATCTCTCCTCTGTGTTAGACTTAGGTCCCTGGAGATGTTCGTTTCTGTTCAATCCATATGACCCAGACATGATTCTGCTGATTTGTAGCACATCCTCTTCCAGTGTCTGGGACAAAATACACAGAACAAAATGTCAACATTTGAAACATGGCAAATCGCCAACTCAGGTCATGACCTTTAACTGTGACCTTTTTGGTTGAATGAGATTAGGTCAAAACGTGTGGCCATTTGTGGCTGCTATGGGTATATAAGGAACAAGCTGCCTACGGCTTGTAAAGTCTCTTTGGGGTTAGTTATGCTATGATCACTCGTATGGTTACAATCAATTTTTCTATGCAGAGAATTTACCTTGTTGTCGTAACTATCCTTTTATTTAACTACAAAATAATTTTCTGTAAATAATTTGATCCAGACTATTTACCTGGAAGACAATTTTAACAATAACTTGGTTCACTTGAATGTTCTATGTGGTCTTTACACTCTCCATTCACGAGCTACAACAGTTATTTGTATTTCCAAATTATTCATTCAGCAGTGACCAAATCATTTCTGATATTTTTGGTTTTTTTCCCCACCGGTTCTGTACTGCCCACCCCCAGCAGGCATGCAACGAATTCACAACACATGTTATGAATCTCCTGAGAGAACAGAGTCGGACGAGACCGATCGCTCCCAAAGAAATCGAAAGAATGGTCAACATCATCCACAGAAAGTTCAACGCAATTCAGGTTCAGCTTAAACAGAGCACGTGCGAGGCAGTCATGATTCTGAGGTCAAGGTTTCTTGACGCAAGGTAAGGTCTAGGGACAGATTTCATTCTTTACTTGGCTATGACTGTGGCTGTTGGGCTCTATAGCCAAAGCCATTCTACATGCCACTTCACTGGAAACATTTCCCCCACTTAACAGCATCAAACTTATCATATTTTGTAACAGACAGTTGATGTCACAGACAGTGTCAATACAAAGTTATAGAAATAACTCACAGGTAGGGCCTCGTCAAGTATTGGGAAAAGTTCCTGGAAGGTCTGTAGGTCATGTGGGTGAAGTTAGTCTAGCCAAGCAAGCAACATTTGACTGGCATTTGGCCAATTATTGTCCATTGAGCTGGCCATCCAAAGACGTCAACAATTTTCTCCAGGCCATCCAATGGACGGCTGGGCATTTTGCTAGATTAGACGAGACTCTGCTCACAGGAAACGTAAGAAAATTCCCAATATTTACTTCTGAAAGGTTCTAAGGCAGTATGGAAGAAGCTGAAGTAGTTGGAATCAAATTCTCTAAATAATATGGTTTATGGAGTATAACTTAAGATGGTGTTTCTTTATGTGTATTTATTTCACAGGAGGAAAAGAAGGAATTTTAGTAAACAAGCCACAGAGATCCTAAATGAATATTTTTACTCACATTTGAGCAACCCATACCCCAGTGAAGAAGCAAAGGAAGAGCTTGCAAGGAAATGTGCGATAACGGTTGCACAGGTAAGGAATAAACCCTGCTCACCCCCACCCCACCATCTTCCCTAAACAGCCCCTGGTTTGGTCTCAATGCTTGTCAAACAGGCCATGCTTAGCCAGGCAATGTTAACAAATATTTTCCAAAAGGTATACGCTGTAGGAGTTTTGCAGAAGAACAAGCCAAAATGCTAGATGAGTTATTTGAAGTTCATAAGTTTCCCCCATCAAAATGTTCTCATTTGGAATGAAACAGGGCTGAGTTTAATGCAGAGGCTTAAACAGAAAATTGTAGTTTCTGCTGAGGGAAAATAAGCAGTGAACCTGTCGCAAGCAGTACACATGGCATGGTATTTTGGCTGGTAACCTTTGGTAAGAAAATGTGTTTGTGCTGAACTATTTCTTGTGTATGACATTGCCCCCTGTTTGCTTCACTGAAGGTCCTAGGCAACGACTTGCTAATGTGGGATCTCTGGTTGTTTCTGTCGGGTGTTATTAAATTTTGCAGAATTTCAAGTGATGTTTTATTTTTTCTGTCTGTTTTTACTTGTACAGGTTTCAAATTGGTTCGGCAACAAGAGAATTCGCTACAAGAAGAACATTGGCAAGGCCCAGGAGGAAGCTAATCTATATGCAGCTAAGAATGCAGCAGCTGCAGTGTCTGTAGCAACATCACAACACGATGGCAACCAGAGCCAGCCTCCATCAGCACCCAGCACACCTACAGGCAATGGTAGTAATCAGGGTGAGTTTAGTAGTCTAGGAGCTTGGAATTAGGGAGCTGGTGTGGGGAAGGGGAAGGGGCAGGAGGGGTTAGATGGTAAGAGGTTGAATCATTTCCTAACCATAGGTGACTTTAGTTGACTGCACTCATACCCCCTCTTCCTTACCATAGGTGACTTTTGTCAACTGCACTCATACCCCCTCTTCCTTACCATAGGTGTCTTTAGTCAACTGCACTCATACCCCCTCTTCCTTACCATAGGTGACTTTTGTCAACTGCACTCATACCCCCTCTTCCTTACCATAGGTGACTTTAGTCAACTGCACTCATACCCCCTCTTCCTTACCATAGGTGACTTTAGTCAACTGTACTCATACCCCCTCTTCCTTACCATAGGTGACTTAAGTCCACTGCGCTCATACCCCCTCTTCCTTACCATAGGTGACTTTAGTCAACTGCACTCATACCCCCTCTTCCTTACCATAGGTGACTTTAGTTGACTGCACTCATACCCCCTCTTCCTTACCATAGGTGACTTAAGTCCACTGCGCTCATACCCCCTCTTCCTTACCATAGGTGACTTTAGTCAACTGCACTCATACCCCCTCTTCCTTACCGTATACAACTTAGTTGACCAAGATCACACACAAGATCACCTCCCAGGCCTGAGCACATAGGCCATGTTCTACATAGCTGTTTCACCCTCCATACCCAAGTTAGCAATGATTGATTTGGGAGAAAGATCAGATTTTTCCAGTGCTGGTCAAGTGTTGAAAAGGTTGTTTTTATGCAATTCTGTCAAAAGGGGAAAAAATGCCAAAACATTCATGGAGTGCTGGATGCTTTTGTAGAACAAAGTGTTTTAGTTTTCAGATCACACTTGGGCAGATCACCCTTTGGAAAGTAAGATTGAGAACCTGGCTCTTTATTCGCCGTATTTTTGACCACGTGAGGGCGTATGTGGATAAATTTCACATGATGAAAAACAAGTAAACAAACGGGGTTTTTTCACTTTTGTATCGCTATTTTATAATTTTCTTCATTGGTGCAAGAAAACTACAAACAGGCAATTATAATAAGCTAAAACTGCTATTGTGATGCAAGACATTCCCTGATGACAGCGCCCTCATGCGGTCAAAAATATGGTCAATTGACTGACCTCTTAATTGTGTGTATTATATGAAAGTGAATTTAATGAGCAAAACAAAATTGTCATTATTTATTTTTCCTCTGAAATAAAATCTTCAGGGTGATAATAGAGTTTGTAAAATTGGCCTCTGAACACATGCGTACTGTTGTGTAAGAATGTGCTTCATGCTCCAGTTGTCAAACAATTTGGTCACCATCAATTGTTAATGTCAAATGTGTTTGGTAATGAGAGGGTTAAGGTTATATGCTTGATGGTCCTCGAGGCTAGAGTATAAAGGTAGGAGAGTAAGAACAGTTGAACCCAAACTACCCTCGATGATTTACTGTCTGATTAACCAATCTGAGTCCAATGATTAGTGATTATGAATTTTGATTAGTGTGCCAAAAAACACAGTGAATACATTTACATTTTTATTTTATTATTTTTATTAGAGCAAATAAATTAATTGCTTAAATTTAGAATAATGTTACACTTGTTTGATTATAAGTGACATTTTTATCTTGGTATTCCTTTGCAGTTTTATAGAATTGTATTTATTTATTTGTTGCCCACGACAGGTTCAGGGGGTTATATGTCATCCCAGGGTCAGATGGTGAGTCAGGAAGGGTCGTTCATGAATCTACAGAATGGTGACAGCTACAACATGGCCAGTCAAGTGGGAGCCAACGTTCAGTCACAGGTACACTACTGACACACACTCGTACGCTGTAAGCTCCTTCAGGGGTCATTTTCTTTCTGTATCTTTGTCACCGTTTTTAGTTTTTTATTTAGTTTTTTATCCTCATTGATGTTGCCTTTAACTGTCAGCTTTTTTGATTTGTTTCGATCAACCAGCTTTACTGATCCCATAGTAATCTTTGTGTTTGTTTTTGTGTTGCCCCAGTCATGTGACCTGTCATGTGATTTGATCACCCACTTAAACAAGCTTTTGTTAGTACTAAAATGTTATCTTTAAGAGCATCAGTGTGTTCATGATAAGTTAAACGAGACCATCATTTTGCTGTAATCATCATCATCATCATCATCATCATCACCATCATCATCATCATCATCACAATAATCATAATAATCAGAACCATTAGTGTTCAATAATAATCAGGACCAAGATCTGTAATCATTGTAATCCTTTTCCTCATCTTTTGATTCTCACAAGAACCTCACATTTCATTGTCGCTCTTTTGCAAGTCATTTCACCTTGTCCTTTCCCAACGTTTGTTATCCCAGTCTTGCCGTTGTTTCCCATCTTCACTGTCGTCTTCTTGACCTTATGACTCTCCATTAAATGAATTAATCCAAAGTACAACACAGGAGGCACTGCTATGAAACCCCAGGACTTCCTCAAAATTCATCCTTAGGTCTTGGTGCTTTTTCTTGTTTTGAACCTCATTGTAGAAAGCACACAGCTTCAAATCAAAATATAACAACACTGGAATTTAAGAGAAAAGCATAGTTTAAGAGAAAGGCATAACTGTTCTGTAAACACTTTTTAACTTATGGAAACTGTGTAAGAACCCCTGTTATTAGGTCATAATCTACTGGTCTAACACAAGGTACCTGACTATTTTTTCTGTTGGCCTCATTTTAAGACAGCGTCATGGAAAAAGGGCTTTGTTATCTTTTGAAGTGCTTCGATTCGCACAAAAAAATTAGTTATTTATTTTTGCCAAAAGACAAAGTCCCAATTCTAAATATTTAACAGGCATAAAATGTATTGCCAGTTCTGTACAGTCACACTCTTTCAAAAAATCCACACTGGGTAAAAAACCAATACCAACTTGTTTAAAAATTCCAGTTTGGGTCTTGTTCTGTCATAAAGACAGTTATCAAACATTGCAAAATGAGCTTTGAAATTCCATAAGAAAGCATGTTGTGATTTATATTAATCCTTTGAAAAAGTCTTATCAATAGATATTTGAGGTATCCATTGTTCACAATTTTCCTTTCTTTTCCCCCCATAGGTTGCTAGTCTACGGCAGGTCATATCCCAGACAGGGGGCTACGGTGGGGATTCGCTACCCCCTCACACCCAACCACACCCTATATATGACCCCAGTATGACCCAGTATGCCAACCAGCACGTCTCCGGTCGAGCTAGCGGGGGTGAGGTGGTGGGGGCGTCGTGACGCTCTCCGGGGACAAGCGGAGAGTTGTGAATGTTGATTGTGCCACCGATTCATCATGAACAGTGAAAACGACAGATCGCTTCACCAAAAGATTCTGAATCAAAAGATGGCCCCCATGTTAAAATGATCGGATAGATGAAGTAAACACGTAGACATTCTTTCTCCTCCAGTGACAAGATATCTGACTTTTCATCAAGCATCAAATGTAGTTTCCTTTTGTGCCGTTTTGTATGACCACAATGTCTGACCATCTCTTCAGAAGACCATGCGTCCCATTTCTTCTTATCTGGGACGTCTGCTTTTGTTCTGCGCATCAAATATGCTCCAAGTCTTCATTGCTTTTTTGAATGTGGACTTCTGTGCTTCTTGAAATATTGCGCGGGAGAGATTTGCTAGAAACTGAATTGTGTCATCAATGGGAGTTAAAAGACCATTGTATGTAAGGTGGTCATACAATACAATAGTATCATTGTATACTTGGTGAACTTGATTCGAAATCAGGTCAGTCTTAGGATCCCTCTCCTTGGAGGTCTCCAAATAAATGCTGAGACATTCAGCAAAGAGGGCCTTCTCTCCAGGAGAGAAAATGACTTTCTTGATTTTGCTGTGGAATATATATTTTTCTTCTTCATGGTGGTGAAGGAAAAGATGTAGGTAGTCTCTTTTGGGTTCAAAGCTCTTTCAAGCGAGTTAATGGTTTCCACACATGAATTGTCCAAAACAGAAGAATGCCTTCATTTCCTGAACCTATTTTTGCCAAACAATGAATTAACTTCAGTTGGCTGTATTAGATATTTACGCAAACTGGTCTGTTTTGCCAAATAATTTTATACTTGGACTTATTTATGTAGAAATGTGTTGAATAAGACATTTGAAGGGAGGGGGGGGGATGATTTAGCTGTTGCATACTACTTTAACCTAAATGACTTGTGGTTTACATGTACACATGCTAAATGGCCTCTTGTTTCGACCCAGCAGAGTATCGTAGGCCAAAACACATTTGTATGACAAAGCCAAGCTTTTTAATAAAGCCTTACTTTCATGGAGGTTTGGGTAAGATTTGTTTACACTTCATCATATCAGGGTTATTTGTTTACAACAACAAACTCATCAACCCAAAACATGTCAGTCATGCTCCAGCGGAACAGTTGTTCAAAGGAAAAGCTCTCTGTTATAAATTGCTTAAAACAGTTGTTCCATGAAAAATATCAGTGAAGAGCGTGGAAATTAATTTGGTCAAACGCCATCCTCTTTTTTGTTCCTAGTGTGTTCATGAGTTCATGCAACATGAACAATACTTTACAAATTAACTCTCCTTGATAATCAGAACAATATTTCCAGAATTCCAAGAGATTATTTGGAGACCGGAACCAAACCAATTGTTATCTTCCAAGATGTAACTAAGTCGTTGCTTATGATGTTGTATTCATATGTTACCCCATCACTGTCGTGTTTTCCCGTAGAGTTTTCTGTGTGTGTGCGTGTGTACGTGTGTTTATATCAAGTATTTCGGACATCATAACATGGCTTTTATTTGGGGTTTTGGTGAAGTGGTGTTTTCATTGTCACTCTACGTATTCCATCGTTTTTCAGCTTATTTTTATTCTTAAAATGTGCCATTATTTTTTAATTTAAATGTTTGATACTCTTGTATATTGAAAACTGACAAAGGTGTCTCGATGAAATGCGTGCATGTAAAACAATGTAGGCATTTTGCTTTTTAATTTTGAAGACTGGCTATTTAACATTTTGGTTTTGATAAAACCACATGGTTTCCTGATAATTTTCTTGTCGTCAAGACCAACCACATGTCATCTCTTAATTTGTAAATATGAAATTAACAACAGTAACATTGCCTTTCAGATATGGTTTGTCAACATCTTGTTTTTAAATGCAGTCCAACACTAAGCAGAGAGAAATGCTCATGGTGTGTTTTGTTTTCCTGTTTGTTTTAATTTTGTTTATCTATTCTTTTTTCTTTTTTTTTCTTTTCTTTTTTCTTCTTTTTAACTGGCAGTGATTTTGGCCAACGCTTCCAAAATGCATCCATATTGGACAATTTACAAAATCTCGCGTCCCACACTGCATTTTCCGCCTTAAATAAAAACAAGTGCTTGCTTTTTGGAGGTTCTGAAACTGAATCCAAATAATAACTGAAGTTTTAGCAGGGACTCCTTTATCATATCAAAGCCACTCTGTTGATTTCTTTAACAGCTGTGAACCCTAAACCAAATGAAGGATGATATAGCATCAGTTACGATGCCCAACATCTTCCTTTTCTCATTACAACAATTTGACTCACTAATTGAGTCCACATCAAGGAGTAATGAACGAGATTAAGAAAGCATATCTGTTACAGTGTGTACACACACTGTTTATCATTGAACGTGACATTTTCACTAATTAACGTCTACTACCAAACTTGAATGATTCATTGTATTTAATTATCCCACAAGTGTTTTTCCGGCCGACAGGTTGCCCCTTTTTGCAAAAACCGTCATTTATTTAGAGTCAGAAGTTAATTGCTTGAGATAGATTAGACGGGAGAGCAAAACCTCAATCAAATGATGTAAACCGTTTGCAGGGTTCTCATTTTAATGATCACATCAAGTTTGTCATTTTAGCAAAGCTGCATTGGTGTCAGTCGTATACATTGTGAAAGAATGGTTTAGCATTGGTTCACATGTTGTCTGCCAAACTGTTCTTGTACCATTGTGGGGTACAATTAAACGATAAGGCACCACTGGATCTTAAAACAATCGATTCAAAATATCCAAATTTATTTCAAAGATCTCCTCTAGAAACAAAATTGACTGAAGTTCCTTTGAGTGTTATTGACAAAAAGGAATGTAGTTTTTTTTTTAATGTATTTATTAGCTACGAATTGAAACTATTGCTATATTTACTAAAAACCAATGGCATATTTTCCGTTAACAATATGCTATGTGAAGCTGTACGAAGTTGTTATTTTCATCACAAATGCAACTAAGTAGTGAAAACATGAATTATTTATTCTCTACATATTCCAAACTGTTTTGGTTCCAGTATACATATTAACTTATCCAATCATTATGAGCCACTACGCAAAGGTTATGGTATTTATTGTCTGAAGATTATAATATTTTTAAATGCCAATGAAAATTACCCTTGTTTTCTAGCTGGAAAATTTTTACGAGACTTGTACATTGTTGGTTTTCTTTTTAAACAGTTGTAAGTTATATAAAAAGAAGCAGTGAGTTATGCATGCAGGCATGCTGTTTCTGTGGTCACAGTAATAACAAGGTATTATGCTCCTTGCAAACAACTTCAACAATTGCCAAAGTTCAACTCTTGTACTTTTTTGCCTGGTAATCTCTGTCCCATGTAAGACGAACCCCGTTTTCTTAAATTATACACTATTTTTTCTATTCCCCAAAACGCAAGAGATCTGTATGTAAACAGTGTACCAAACAAGATATAGTCAATGTTGATTTTCACTTCTGATAAGATGTTTGAGAATTTTTGATTTTGCTGCAGAAAATGGAAAAAAAACCTACAGAAACAGTAAGTGGACCTTAAAAAGCAGTCTACAAACAAGTACAAATTAGAAATATGCCACAAGCTTCATATTCAGAGGGGGAAATAGTTGGTTTGAATGCCACATGTAGATGTATGTGGCTTCACTATCAGAAATGACAACCCATCATTTTGCAATTGTTTCCTTTCATGCATTGTTTTTTTATATGCAATTACAGCCACTTCCTTATTCGGTTACACTGAAATAAATTTTTATATAGAATTCTAGGCAAGCTCTGATTGGACAGGAGTTGTATATTGACTGCGGTGTATTCTGAACATGAAACATTCAATTATTTATAACGGTGATAAAAAACGCCAAATCATGTTTGCTCAATTCGAATTAGGCCTTGTCATCAGTGTTATTTAAACAATGCATTTTTTTTATGAATGAAAATTTGTCATTATTTCCTTTGTCGATAGCAGACATTAATTGATGTTTTAACTCAGTCGTCTTTGATGTGTTAAACAATGCAAGAGTAGCCGTGTCATCTTCATAATGCTTGTTTAAGCGCTGACATATAAAATATGAGGCCAAAACACAATGGGGAGTTTTTCTAAAGTCCGGGTTGGCCAGTCAAACATTGCTATTTTATCCCCAAAAAATCCCCCTTTTCCCCCAGAGAGAAACAAAGTCAAATATAAATTTGTTTTTGACTTGCCTCGAGAAAATCCACCCTTTGAAGTTAGACCTTAGGCCTAATCAAGTTCTGCATTGTAAATTAATTCCATAAATGCTGTATTATGCCAAACAAGCCGTAATAGAAATCTTGCATTGAAAATTGTGTCAAATTCTCTAAAGCTGTTTTCTAATTTCATCAATGTGGAATGAGAGATGCTTTTGACTTTTGACCACTACACTTGAATCAATTTCAGCTTTGGACTGTCAATGGACTATCACTGTATGTTTTTCACCATTGTGATGTCATCTGCGATACCTTAGCTAACTCAGTTTGTCTCTTAGAATTTATCCAACACTCCTTGATTTACATCATTGTATGGCAATTTTATTCAATCATTCAGTTTATCATTTCATGGATTGTTTTATAGTTGGAATTTTTTACCAATTAACATTTTCCTTTGATGAACATAATTGCTTGAATGATTTCTTAAGCTTTTGCAGCCTAGAAGTAGTAAAATGTTCATCTAATCTCCTAAACTTTTTGTTCTTTGCCAAAGAGGGATGAGTCATAATCAGATTTTAATTCTGTTTTCTTTCTTTTTTAACCTTATCAGCCTTCATCTGATAACAAGAAATGTAATTGAGTTTGATCACTGTGGATAACCTAGATATCTTTTGCTTCTTCTTGCCCCTCCTGTTTTCATGTTTATTTTTCTATCAGTATTTTAATGAAGTGTTTTTTGTTTTGCTTTTTATTTTTTTTAATTTTATTAAAGCAGCAAAATGGTTGACTTTACATGAGGGACCATGGGTGTGGAAGTTCACCAAAGGGCTTTTTTTGTGTGTTTGCAATTATCCAGTGCCAATGGGTGGTAATATTATGATTTTAAGTTGACAGTCTGGGAATTACGCACAGAAAATGATAAGGTTAAAGTCACGTCAACAAATGAGTGATTTTTAAGTATTGGGAAACCAAAGAAAAACACTTCATGTTTGTCTGTAACCAATGGGAGTCCTGTTGACACTAGGTGGCAGCAGACATACTGGCCAATTTTCCATTGGTTCACCTCTTGCTTGGGCGCCAGCTTATTCTCTGATGTTAGTTTTGAAAGTGTGCACTTTTGGTACAGAGTTTGAAACAGGCAGACGGAGTTGATGGCTGAGCCGAAGGTTTAGCCTTGGGCTAACCAAAGTCATTTGGATAGGGCCTATGAAGCAGTGGAGAAGTATGTCTATTGCTACATAGCTATTTGGCTTGTCTCCCATTTAATACAGCAGTTCTTGCAGAATGAGTTGCAAGTCTCTAAGATTCATAGACTAATATTCCAGGCTACTTGTGTTCACTTCAAAGATGAAGAAAGATTTTTTCTTTAACTTCTGTATAAATAGTGTTTTTTTTAATTGATGGGTGCTATGCACGTGTAATTAATCAGAGTGTAATGTAGAAATTTAAGGCCATAATTTTCAGTTAATTAGAACTTAAAAATACAAAAAAAAAAATACATAAACCTCACTTAAAATGTGAATTTTTTGTACATTGTACAGTCATTGTAGAACAGTCATTACTGGAGATTTAAAAAAAAGTTCAGAGTGGAAGGGTTAAAGATCATGCGTAGGTCATAGGTCACGGAAATTAAAATCACTCTGTACATAGTTATAACAATAATAATCAAAATGATGCCTTAACCCTTGCACTCTGTCTTTGTAGTTTTAGAAAGTAAGAAACTGTTGCTTGTACGGTGTCGGGGTTACTAGATTTTTTTTATAAGAATCCTTGTATTCAGTGTGTCCATTAAAATTGATCTCACTGTACAGGCAACACTTTCATATGATATTTAGTTTAACTGTACATTCATATGTACTGGTTTTAACAGTATAGCCTAGCATATTGAACTGTGGAGAGATAATACAGATGATTAACTGTAGTAACACCCCATGGTGTAAATAATACACTTAAAATTCAAGATACACTTCACAATGCTGAAAGTACAGTTCAGTGTGTTTGAAATACACCTTTTCCATTTGTGTAGTAACACTTCAGTGTTTATAATACACTTCATAGTGGTGACAATACACAGTGTTTATAATACACTGCATAGTGTTTTACACTTACTGGCGTTAAAGATGAGTTACAGCCATGGTATTTTCAAAAGTAAATTGTGAGTGTTAACATTTTTCATGGTGCAAAGGAATACCAATTAAAAATATGGAACATAGGTTTCAAGGAGAGCTAAAATGGTTAGTCTGATCATTTGAGAATATGCAAGAAAATTGAAGCTGTATGTTACCTTTAACCATACCTTTCAGTGTTAATAATACACTACATGGTGTTAAAAACCACTTCATAGTGTTAAAACTACACTACATAGTGTTAATAATACACTTCATGGTGTTAACAGATCTAGGCTAGATGTGACAGCCTTAACTACTGTAAATCTCTCTTATTATTACCGTTGTCTTTGAGTTGGAGAAGACCACCGTACGTACCCTACAACACAAAAGATGGTTTGTAATAAATACACTGGTGGAAAATGAACTTGTGCTTCTTTGTGTGATTTTGTTTTGATGTCTGAAATTATTTCTTGTCAAATTTTGCTGACGTTAAAACTGCGACGTAAAGGGGCTGCGTAAAGTTACTGCACGCACTCACACACTCTCTGTAGGTACGAAACGGAGGGAGGGCACGCCCACATGCGGTAACTGGAGCAGAGTTGAAGAGTTCATAATTTCCTCAGCCGTTTTAATAGAAAACAAATATTCTATGCAAAAACGAGTTACCAGCCAAAGTAGCATGTGTTGACACATTGTGCTTGATTGGGTTAGTCTAAATTTTTAAAGATTTATGGTGAGCATGCTCCATGACATTTGACCCTGAATCTAACTGACCACAGTTATCCTGCTTTTACACAGCGAAGCCAGTTGACCGATAAGACTAATGCTTGAGCTGTGTGCCAAAAGTTCCAAATTCCATGGTAAGCAGCACCATGGATTCAGTCAATTAAATTACTTTCAACCGTCGGCATTAGATGCTATCCTGGATGTATGGTTGCGTCCGAATCAAGCGACTTTGACTATGGCTGATGGCTATGGCTGATGGCTGCAGTGACAACATTGAAGCCTTAGCCATTGCCAAACCTGTCAATTGTGACACGGCCTTGGGGTCAGGCCCAAGTTGGAATGACATCACTTTGCCAAACAAACACAGAAGTATAATTTTAAGTTTAGTAATTGCACTGGGGATTAAGAAACTTATTTTGGGTCTTACCTTAAACCAATGTATGATTAGAAATCTACACTCAGTGCTTTCCTGAGTAATATTTTCAAAATGCAAATGCACCATAACTTAATTTTATGCCATCTTCAGTGTGTTTTAGTGAAGGGCAGGATTACGTGATCACACTTACACTGCATGTCTCTTGGAGAAAACACTAGTAAGATATCACCTACTTCCACACCCATTTTGATACAAGGCATTTTGTAAAACTTTTGGGAATACCTAGGCCTTGTGGGACGCTAGTCTCTGTCTCCAGTCTCTGTCTCTGAGGAGTCCAACCTGGGCTAGGGAATATCCATCTCTTTGTGAAAGTGCAAAATGCAATTATTGAGACAAATGCCAACTAACCAATTATTTTAATTAATGTACTTAAGGAATTAATTATGCTTTTAGTCAGGCTGCCAGGACTGTTCACAATTATGTTAAGGCAAAATAAGAAGTGAAAACAAAATCAGTAATGTTGAAAAAACAAACTTTGAAATGCCCATCTCTTCATAAAGACAGTCCATCTGGGTGGCTTGAATGCACAGTGTTTAATGCTTATCATTCATCAGTGTTGAGGAAAACTAAATCATGAAGAGGAAACATTTATTTCCAAACTGACAACTTCAAACCATTATTAGTAAACGTTGCACTACAACAATTTTCAACTGTCTATAAACAGTACAAAAGTACACAAGCCTGAAGCCCGGTTCATCCCAAAAGCGAAAAGGAAATGAATGTTTAGTGACACCATAATCAGTACGGGCGGTTTATCCAATTGTGATGCAAAAAAAATTCACTTCACTTATGCTTCTGCATGAAGTATGCTTTGCTTTTGAAATGGCCAGGGCACCAAGGCATGTTCTCCATGGTTAAGGGCACCTCAGTTTGAAAATTGTAAATTTCTATTGGAACAAGGCAATGACCAGGGGCAACAGAGCCAATCGCCTCTGTGAAGTATCAGGCCTGAACACATCATTATATGAAAAGGGGCTTATATGGAAATTAACATTCATAAATACCCGCGACAGTTTATCCATTCTGATTGGTCGAGGGGAGACCACATGGCGATGTTTAAACACAGTGAGGAGTGTTAAACAAGCGTTAGAAAGGCGCTAATTTACATTGAATGCAATCTATATAAATTATACCAGTACTCAAAAGTACGCATACGTCTCACAACCATTGAGCGTCTCATGCAAGTTGATCATTCGCAAAAGGGGATATAACAGGAATTTAAAACTTGCAGAAACGTTTTAAAGATTTTCCAACATTATTACGCCTTTTAATAAAAGGGCATTTATGAAGTGGAATAAAAGAGTAGTGACTCGGTCTTAACTTGCAGCGTTGTGGCTGTGCAATGGAGGTCTTTGAATTTGGCTCGGTCCTTTGTCACAAGGCCATGACCCTGCTCTTTTATTCCCTTATGTACGTCGGAAAACACATGAAGCAGAAAAAAAACAATAGACAAAGAACAGGTTGACAGCTGAGCAGCACATAATTAACTAATGAAAATATAGTTGCTTTTTAAAGGTAATTTTTAGACTTTTTGACAAAGTTCTAACTATCAAGTAATAAATCAAAAGGGAAACTGACTGGGTAAATTTTTTAACAATTTAGGGTTGAACAAAACAAATTTGACTAGAGCAGGACTTCAACCTACAGCCTCCAGATTAAAGTGCCGGTGCTCTACCAACTGAGCTATCTAGTTCTGCTCTTGGCGGTCTCCCTATTTTGTCAATATCTTTGTTAGGGGGTGATGGTCAGACACCATTCAACCTGTAGCCAGGGATCACACCCAAGTTTATGGTAGAACCTGGGAAGCGGTAGCAGAGGGATCACCTTTAGGGGATGCGACTTTATATTTCTATTATCAATTAATAAACCACAAGAGAAACTGAACTAAAACAATTTTCAATAATTTAGGTTCAAGTCTCACTCTAGTATATTTTTCTGTGTACAATCCCATTTTTTGTTTAAAGCAACTGTTACAACTTGCCTCAAACCACTATGAAGACTATTCCAATGTGATATACCATGTTAAGTGAGACGGTTTTTGTGAAGTTCAACAGTCAATAGTTCTCCTCTTTGTCCAGTCTCAGGTTCAGACCATGACCTCAGCCCTCTTCTTATCCGCCTTACTTCAGCTTGTGCAGTGTACCTTACTTCGGTGTGTGAAGAACTCAATGCCTTTGCATACATTTTGGACCCTCAAAATGGCGGGCAGGATGGACGCGTGTAAGTGCATTGTGAAATGGGTCAAAACTCACTATTACCTGCAGGAGTAAGGATAAAGACAACATATTATTTGGGGGTTTTACTCTACACCAATGTGTGACAAGAACTGTATACTCAGAGCTATCACAAGTCCTGCAGAACAAAACCCACAGGCATACTACTCAGGTGGGCATTAATGTGCTATTATTATTCATTATTTATTTATTCATTATTTATTTATTCATTATTTATTTATTCATTATTCACACATCCAACATCAAAAGAAGATGAGCAGGAAACAAGATGAAATGCTCAGTTTTAGATTTGGGAGGAAAAGCTCCAGATGGGGAAAACCCTCTCAATCAGGTAGGGACTGAAAACCCCAATCCACATGAAAGGCTCCATCCAGTCAGAGTTGCAATCTGACCGAGGTCACAGAGGTAAAAGGCTGGGAACGAAAACCATTGAGGAAACCCAAGCACTGATGTGTGATAAGCACTGTGTCCAGCATGTAATATTGAGTATAAACAGTAAAACCAAAATATTATTTTTGAATGGTATAGTTATACATTTATTTGAGAGCATCAATATCAACTATAAAAAAACAGTAAATTGTTTACAGTAAATAATGTTCAAAAACTTACCAATTTTATGGTTTGTTTTTAATAATTGTTCTCATAATGTTGATGATGATTTTTGTCTCTTGCTTTTATAATTGATATGTAACAGGGATAGGCAAGGTTTTTTGGTTATTTAGAAAATGTGAGGACTAGCCTCGCTTTACAATTTAAGTGTAATATAATTTCTGTTTTAGTTGATTTAAGGGAGCTTTGCATACCAATGACAAGGCCAAAATAATCACCAGATAAGTGATAATGTTTTTTAATGGCAAGCAACATTATAATGACTGTAAAACAACATTCATCACACATATTTATTGTTTATAATCCCTTTGTATGCCTTTGATAATTCATCTTGTCATTTCAACAACAATGCAAACTGCGTTAATAAATAATTTTGTTTTATAATTGAGCTACTACGAACAAAAAACAGTGAGTCAATCAATGTTTAACAAAAAAAAACAAATGATAGTTTAATTGATTTATGATTTCACATAATAACACTTAATTACAGACCAAACCCATACTTACACTGAATAACTCAGTATCTAATAGGCAAGATATTTTAACCAATACATGTACATATTTAAATTCTCTCTTGGAGTAGTCACTTCATTTCATTTCATGTATTTAATAGTGATATTTTTTTTGTAATAACTGTTGCTCTTAGATGGAGTGTTTTTCTGTGTTTCTTTTTCATTCAATAGCAAGTAGTATTTTATAAACACCATTAGAACACTCTCGGTGTTCTTTGTCCGTACAAGGTTCTGGCAAACATCAGACACAGCTGTTGGAGGGAAGCTTGAATATATTCAAGTGAAAACGGAAGACCTAATCCTCAGTGATAAAGTGCAGGACCATAGAGGAAGGAAACTATTTTGAAGCTCAATCCAAAATTGGTTTTTGGTCAGGAAGTATAGGTTGATTAGGGAAGTTCATGCTCATTTAAAACAAATATCTTTGAAAAGATCTGAACAACATCCTTAAAAAGAAATTTACCCTTTACTCTGTCTCCTTTCAGTGTTCCCATCTGAATGTTGAAAAAGCTGGTGCCTCTCCAAACATTGGCTTGAGCTTTGGGCCATGATGTTACTTTGGTTCCAAGCTCTGGCTTTGGTTTCAGCAGTGGCTTTGGTTCCAGCTCCCTCTTTGGTTCTAGATCAGGCAGTGGCTATCGTACCAGCTCTTGCTTTGATTCCAGCTCTGTTTTGTTCTAGCTCTGGCTTTAGTTCTAGCTCCAGCTTAGCTCCAGCGTCATATTTGATTCCAGCTCATTCAATTACTATGGTTATATCTCTACCTTCACAGCGCTCTCCCTTAACAGTGGTCCACTGGCCAAATGCCAGTTAAAACACATGAGGACCAGTCAGAATTCTCGCCAAGCGTTTTGGAAAGCATCCCTATTTCATTTGAATATTGACCAGTGAAAAAGCTGGTGGACTAGTGAAATGATAATTAAGCTAACTTGCGTCCTGCTGGCTATCACTGAAACAGTTAAGGGCAAACCCTGCTTCGGTTCAGAACAAGTCTAAACAAACTTCAGATCAAGTGTCAAACAGTGGCTTGGAAAAGTCCAGAGGATAATTTGTTTTGTCTTACAATCTGGTTACCCTTGAATGATTCATTCTACTTGCCATAGCTTCAGAAAAACTTAGTTACAAGCTACTATTTGTGTGAAGACTATAAAAAGCTGACTCTGATACTTCTTAAATTAAGGGGAGTGGCCATCAAAGTTGATTGAGTGCTATTCATTTGATATGATGTTTTTCATCAAAGCCTCATTGCCAAAATGCAACCTCCTCAGAATTAAATCCACAAGAACTTTAACCATCTTAAGAAAAAACATAGTTCAGTAAGTACACAAATTATAAACGATCACATATTTCTTCTTCATAAATGGTATGCTTCTTCAGAGACTTGAGCATTTAAAGTGAGGAATTTCTCAGGAGTATTTATGTTCCAACAAATTTCACACTGTGAGCTTTGAACAAGGTTTCTACCCGAGTGAGATACTTCAGGCTTCAGGAATGAAACCTCTCTCAGGCATCTGAAATAACACAATTCTTTGCAACAAGGGTGTTTTTTCCTTTCATTATTTTCTTTGATGACCAATTGAGCCCAAATGTTCACATGTTTGTTATTTTATGCATATGTCGGGATACACCAAGTGAGGATACTGGTCTTTGACAATTACCCAAAGTATACCCTGCCTTTCAGCTATTGCTTGAATAACTGATGAATGTGAACATTCCCATGAAATTCTCAGAGAGGAAACTTCTTTGTCTACTAACGATTACCATAATGAATGACGATGTTTCGAAGCTGTTTGATGTACCTCTCCATTCCAATATCATTCAGGTGAAACCCATCCACAACCTTGGGGCTCAACTTCCTTTGTGAATAGAACCAAACGTGTGGTTTCTTTGCTTCCAACAATCTCCCTAAAATTTTATTGAAATGGTTCTTCCTGTGATTAAAAGTTGACAATTTGACTCGATCAGGTCCACTTAACTCAGTCCTGGATATGATAGATAAGAATACAATTCTGGTCGGATGGATACCACGCATCTTCAACGTCTCTAAGAATTTCAAAGTGCTTTCCTCTACAGCTTGTGGGTAGAACTCAGTACAAGCAAGATCATTAGAGCCCATATCCACACACAGCATGTCAATGACACCAGCTTTCTCCATGGGAGTGAAGTAACGCTCTGGATCTTCAAAGATTTGCTTGAATGTCAAGCCAGGGTGACTGTCCACAATTATTCGTTGGTCATCTCTAGCTCCCAATAGCTCTTCCATGGAGGTCTTCAGTTTGACTACCTGTTTTGAAAACTTTTCCAGGAAGGAATGACCAAAGAAGTATAAGGTATGCTTCTCTGGCGGCTGTGAAACAAAAATTAGGACTAAAATTAGAAGAAATTTAAAAAAAGTGTTTAGTCATAAATGTGTCCTTTCATGACTAGATATGGAATCAAATACATCAAGGAACATATATAGAACTAGAATTTGGAACTACACAGGGGTATGTACTCACTCAGAAAATGTGAACTGGAACTACTTCCCTTTAACTAAGAATAAAAGTAATCAAGGCAACAGTGTTTCATGGAGGAATGTTCATGTCTTGGGTTTGTCTAGTAAGTAACACCATATGATATTACATATGTTTGTTAAAACCTGCCCTGCTATTTATCTATTTACTGTGGAGTAGACTGGACACTATTGGACGTCTACTTTAGCCTAGTGGATGGGTGGGGGGGGGGGGGGTCTTCTCGATATTAATTATCTTCACTAGCCCTGAGTGAGATAACAAGCAGGTAAAATATTTGTGGGGAAAAAGACAATTGGCTCAAATCACATGTAAACTTTGATCATAGAGCAAGTGCTGTTTATTACATAACAATAATACATGGTTCTTACATAAAGGGATTAATCCAACACAATACTGTCTCAGCCCTCTCAGGTTCCCATTTATACACCTGGGTTAAGAGAAGCAATTATGGCTAAGTGCCTCACTCAAGGACACAAGTGCCATGACCAGGAATCGAACCCACAATCCAATGTTCAACCATCAGAACTTGAGTCCGATGCACGTCACAGAAACATTTACAAACTTCTTTTAAAATAGGTTATCTCCTTTGACAAAGCATAGAATTGAAGTACCAGAAACATAGTTGAATTTTCATGAATTTGAAGCTTTCACTTGGTATAAAGTTGATACATGTATCAATTCTCAATAAAACCTAGTCACCGACTCTTCTGAAAACCAACAATGTACCTATAAATCCATCTAAATTCAAATTTTGGAATATCAATTTCAACCTTCAGCTCCCCTGAGTTATTTTCATCTTAGAGGTTCTCTTTGTAGCCCCTTACCAAGAGCAACGTCTATCCTTGTCTCGGATGAAGTTGCATAAATTATTTTTATCATTTGGTTTTGCCCATACAGCAATGTGTGTAATTTAATGTGTACTCAGTACTTTCCCCCAAGTCCTGTGAAAAAAAACCCAGTCATATTACTCAAGTGGGATTCGAACCCATGACCCATGCCATTCTGGAGCAGATGTACCATCTATACCACAGAGATTGTCTGGTAGATAGAGGCAGTTTGAATCCTATATTTTCGCGCCAGGTACCCGATTATAACATAAATAAAATCATTTTTGTTTTTTAATGTATGTTTATAATAACCCTTCAAGATTATGACACATAAACAACCCTCTAGATGTTCCAAGGTTGAGTTAATATATAGTTTACTAACAGAAAAACGTTTTCCAATAAGACACAACAACTTATTGTAATGAATTCAAACTAACTGTAGCTGACATGAGTTTTCAAATTGCGCGTTTCTTTTGTCCTAATTAAGAGCACACTGCACACTGGAGTCATCAGAGTACAGCCATGTCAAACTGGAGCTGTGGCTGTGACTAAGGCCAGTCTATGCTTCATTGCATGTTGTCATGGTGATCCAGCCATAGCCTTAGCCATATGCTGCCAATTCAACCAACGCCAACTTCAAAAAGGCCTTCAAGGTCTTTATCCAGACTTTTGACTCCAAAATCAAAATCAGAATCCTTTTTAATGTTCACAATTTTGTTTCATTTATATTGTCCTCATTATTTGAGGTTCATGTTATGTTATCAGGCATCAGCACTCTGAAGGTATGTTGTTTCTAGAAACGACAGCTGCATCAGCAAATCAAACAAATGATGTTCCAACCCAACTTGTCAAGCACAGAGACTCACTTACTGAGGTATTCCCTCATATTAAAACCACTAGAGGGCAGTAGACTAAAAACTCCCCTGCTTGTACTCTGAAATGTTTGGTATAATCTGCATCCGGGAAACAGAACAAAACAACTAGTCTGCTGCCACCAATTGTTTACAAACTTGTTACGAAGATGAAGTTGGTTATTTCCAAAATGTGATGGCTGATTGCATCATCTAGCCCCATATCTCCTGATGTCTACACTTCATAGTATAAACAAAATTCATAACAAGCAATCTCACAAAGCCATTGTTCTGTTTTGTACAAATATTTGAATCTATTGGTCATATTATAGGGCTGATTGCTCAAGGACTTGCCCAAATAATACGTAGTTCTCATATAGCACTTTATCACACCCAAGGGTGTCTCAAAACTCTCATTTATTATGATTTTTTTGACAAGGTATGCAGAAGCTATGTTTGAAATATGAGGCCCATTTATTTACATGGTGTTGTCACAGGGCAATCTGCAGCCTAGCATACCAGGAAGGGGTGAACCCCTTCTCTTAACAATTAGTGTACTGGCTTCTTTTACTACACAATGCACAGGACCTAGATGGCTTTACATCCCATCAGAAGGAAGAAGCAATAATGGTCAAGTGCTTAAGGACACAAGTGTCAAGATTGGGACACGAACCCACACTCCGCTGATCAGAAACACCGGAGCTCGAGTCCAGGAACTCCAGTTCGTTTCACCATACAGCCACAACATGCTAATTTAACTGTATAAGGACAGTGCAATAATGTATAAGTGTCTTACTTTAAGACACAATTGTCAAAACAGGGACTTGAATTCACTTCTCTGCTGATCAGAAACACCAGAGCTCGAGTCCAGTGCACTTGACCGCGACACACAACTTATATATGCTAGCAACTGGTTGTCTTTTCAGGTTGTGCCATAAAATGTACCTCTTGACAATTGTATCATCTCTTTTCCTACTTTAGGATTCTGATTATTGTGCTCTAACTTACCCCAAAATCCATGCGGTCCTCAAACAAAACCATTACTTCGGTTTTGAATTTTGGGGAGGGGCGCTTGGGTTTAGAGAAGTACATGTAAAGTAGGCAGTCTCACGACTAAAAAAATAATTCCAAACCAATTAGTTAATGAAAAAAAAATGCAATCCTGGATGGCCAGCCACAGAAAAAAAAATCAAAATTTTGCGAGGATTCTGTTATTTGCAATGCACACCTAGACTGAGCACTTTTTTGATGACATAATTTTCAGCAAAAAGCATACTGGCTGCCAAGCATGAATGGACATTTCTTGCCACTAACTAATCAGCGGGTATCTAACCAGGTTATAACATCATTAACTGCAGATCAGCGAATATCTAACCAGGTTATAACATCACTGACTGCAGATCACCGGATATCTAACCAGGTTATAACATCATTAACTGCAGATCAGCGAATATCTAACCAGGTTATAACATCACTAACTGCAGATCACCGGATATCTAACCAGGTTATAACACCACTAACTGTGAATCAGCGGATATTTAACCAGTTTATAACATCGTTGCTTATCACACACATTGTAGTGTAAACAAAATTAATATTGTTCTTTACCCAATTTTTTCATCAGTTTGTGCACAAAATATGTTTCAATTGCAAAACCAAACAAACCCTAGTTTGTAGTTTCTGTGATCTCATCGGGGTATGAGAGAGACGTCAAGAGGGACTGGGTGAAAGGGGGGAGCAAGAGATCTGACCAGGGCTTGGGGAAGAAGTCTGAAGACCCTGTTTGCTCAGACCCCATTCTTATTCAAATGTTTACTGTTTTATTAGATGGAATATACATGTACCCTTCAAAAAACCAATGATGTCAACAACAACAAAAAAGGCAACTGGTAATTTGTTTTTAAATAATATAATACTCCTTTTTCCTTTGTTATAATTTTGCATGAAAAATCTTCAAATTATCCCAACTATTTACCACCAAATTACAAACCCCGTACAACAAGTAGTTCACACTTCAAACCAACTGAAACTTTATAAATAGAAAGACATCTCTCATCAAGACTTCTTTTCATAATCTTTCAAAGATTCGTTAATTCAGAATTTTGTTTCACCTCTGACACAAGATTTAGCAATTTATCATTTTTAAGGCAATGAGGATTTGTTTTAACAATGTGAAATTTAACACAGTAATGTACATACACATACATGATATCAACAATAGACTTAAATGTATATTGATCCAGTGCTGGGCCTGACAATTTTCGGTTTCAACATTATTTCATTATTATTGGTCACTTATTTAATCCCTATAACACGTTCAGCTCCTTTTTAGCAAGTATGCAAATCAAAATGCCACAAAATAAAACACTGCAACCATATCTACTTGGACAAATACCTTTTACTCACCATTGAAGAGAATATAGATGTCACCATCAGCAAGGACTGGATTCGAACCCCCATACTAAAGACTCATAGCCATCACAACTTGCCGAGGTCACAGGTTCAACATCCAACTGTACTGTGTTTCTCAAACATGCATCCCTCTGGAGCATCCTTTTGTCGTTTCCTTTGTCCCTGTACTCAACATTCTCCCCATAGACTTTGGACCTAACTTTCCTTGTTGTGCACCCCGGTCTTTAAAATTCCCCCATTTGAGAGTCCTTTCATTTTCCCTTTTTTGTTTTGTCCTTGGTCTCCATACCAAATATGAACACAAAAATACTGCAACAATACATTGTACTATAATCATATTAGAAAGTATGTTTAAGTAAGATGACATATTCTACATGTCACTGTTTAAAGGGAAAACAACCTCACTTCAATATTATCCAGTCTCCTCAAATCAAACTAAAGACAAACAAATAAACGGACAGACTGACAAACAATAAGGCAAACAAACCCTTACAAAGATTGACATACCCCAAAACAAATACCAGAGAAACAAACCAACAAAAACAAAAAGTGTTGTTTAATAGTCACCATGGGGGGGGGGGGGGGGAAACAAAAGTTCACACCGTTCAGTTTTCAGTTTGTTTTCAAATTAGTTAATGCTCAGTTTTATCTTGCAAAAACCAACATGCTATAACAGATGGACAGAAATCATGTTCAGAATCCACAACTTTAGTTCCAAAGAGAGTTAAATGTTTAAATGCAATTTGATGCACTAAATTGTTGCCTTTGAACAGCTTTGAAAACTCAAAGCACAAAAACAGCTCTGCAAATGATCAAGCCCTCTTAATTTAGACATCCCTGTAATCCTTCTCCAAGCTTTGCCCTTGATTACTTCAGCCACAATCTAACCTTGGAATCAAGCCGCAACTACCACAATTTCCTTCTGTGGGACTACCATAATTTTTGGAAAATTTGCATGACGTAGCACCAAAGCCCTCTCCTGGTCATATACCATAAAGGCTCTCCTAATTACTCATTTATGATATGAGATAGATGTCAAGCTAGTGTCCTCTGACGTCACACTACGAGATGTGTGAAAAACACCAGATACTGGCCTTTACAGCCTGCTAGTTGCCTGCCAGGGCCCAATTTCATAAAGCTGCTTAACGGCCAATTTTGTGCTTGACTGCACGGTTTCCATTTCATAGCGCTGCTAACCGTAAGCACACGAAAAGGCATGCTAACCTTCCGGTGCTTACTGCACGAAAATGATTGACGTCACAATGCAAATCCATGGTGAACGTGCAAGATGGCCGCTTAATTTTCTTGCTAACCTGTGAAATACGCTTATGCCTTAGCAAATTTTTCTGCTACAGTAAGCACAAAAATTTGCTTACCGTTAAGCAGCGCTATGAAATTGGGCCCAGATGTGCTTCTGACCCACTTAATTTGTGCATGGCATAATGCTGTGTGTTTAGTATCAGTCTGGGGGTTAGCCATTGCATGTGTTTATCCAATGAAACCATTGGGTTTGTAAGACCAGTGCCCAACTTTATCCTTGCAGATAACGACAGGGGACCAGTCTGAGAAACTGTATGCTATTGCTATGATCAAGAGGGGGAGTTACCAAAAACAATAACGACTTGAATAGCAGGAAGAAATTCAAACTTTCCTTGTAGAGGATGAACATTCAAACCATGAACTACTAAAACAAACATCTGGCAATTGAGTGGAAAACAATTAAAATAAAGTAAAATTAATACCTATTCTATGTGTCCAATTTTGATAAATCTATATGTCTAAATCTACATAACTTTGTGCAAACTCCAGAAAATTAAATGAATAAGTAACTGCTGTGTAATGTCCTTCTACAGAAATAGAAATAGTTATGGCAAATCTTCAATGGCTAACATAATTACAGAGTGCATTTTCAGCAAATTGTAAGTATTTACATCTTTACTAAATCTTAATGTTAAAATACACAGGTACATGTTACGTTCCTATACTACATGGGGCCCACAGTAGCATTATTTTGTAAAACTCTTTTTGCAAACCATCCCAAAGTACCAAGTATGGAAACTTGAGAGTATCCTTCCCAAATGTAAAATTGTAGTCCCTTTCACTCTACTTAAAAGTATTTCACCATCGCATCTTTTTACCTCAACATCCAACCCTTTGAGTTACATATTTCAGAAGACCTTAGTTTAAATCTCAAATCAGTATATTTGTCTTCAATACAGAGGATTCACAATGAAGTGTGCCCTCTATAATTTACTCCAGAGGCAATTTTCCCCCAAAAGCAGTCGCACTCGCAACTCAGCAACACATGGGCAGTTTGAGATCTTGAAATAGCCAATATGAATGTGAAAATCTTTCACCAGTCTCACAAAAAAAAAACGAACCCTCTGCTGTAAGCACAAATACACACCTGCTGCTTCGCAAACCACCAAAGTGCTTACAAAATTACTAAAACTGTCAACTTTTTTTCCACGAAACACTACATAAATTTTCTCTCCAGAGCAAACTGTACAGAGGGCACTGTATTTGTCTGTGAATCCCATTCATTGCTCAGTAATTTAACCTAGCAGTTTTGAAGCATTTGCAGACATTTCATAGCCCTGAATCTGCAACTGCATACAATAAATGAGGTTGGCCACTCAAATCTTCTCTCTGCGATTTATTCCCCTTTCTAACAAAAAAAGGTCTCCATTATGACTGAGGGATGGTACATGGTACACCTTTGGTTTTTCAGAAGAGTAGGATATATTGAACCATCAAGTTTTCAAAATTCATCATCAAAATATAAACCAGTAACAGGTGCTTACCTTTTTGAGAAAAAACTGTAGCTTAGAATGGTTTTTGTTCACACTTATTTACTTGATGGCCAGGAAGTATAAACTGGACTGGATCAAAACGCAATAAGGGGGGAAAACAACAGAATTTCAGACATTTTATACCAGTACCGACCGGCTTTATACCATAGAAGCTTCCAGATTTAATATCAATATTTCATTTTTCTGACAATATCCAACCCTATACCTTGTCATTGAAGCACTGCTTAGTCTCCCTCTGCTTCTGAGAGGACTTCCCATTCTTCTACTTGGTCTATGTCATCATCTCTTACCTCCTCATCAACGAGCTCCTCGTCATCTGATCCACCAACCTCATCAATAGACAGCATGTTACTGAAGTCTGGCTCCCCAAAGTCCATTTCCTCAAACTCTGGTTCTTCCGAGTTTGAATCTCTGAACTCTTGTTCTTTGGAGTTTGGTTCCCTAAACCCTGGTTCTTCAAAGTTAGTTTCTGGATCCTCTTCTACTTCTCCTTCTGTATCTTCCACGATCCACTCTCCTTTTAGTATCTCATCTTCTGAGACATAAATGCCATCTACGCTTCCAAAGGTACCCGCAAAGATATCTTCATGATCAGAATGGGTGTCTTTATCCTCAAGACAAGTGTCCTCATCCTCAAAGCTGCCACTCATGTCTTGACCACTGTCTTCATCCAAAACAATGACATCTCCAGACATCAGCTCTTCTACATTCATGAAACCCTCTTGGTCTCTGGAGTCAATATCAGGATCAGGATCAAAAGATTTTAGTGGTGGAGAACTTCTCTTTACACTTGGCAATACTAATTCATTGGCTTTCCTGACATTGCTGAATGGGGTGGTTTTAGGAGACTCTGGAAGAGCTGAGCTTATTTTTAGCTTCTGGGTAGATGAATCGATGTTCTGTTTTATTTGTTTAACTTTCTCAGCAACTGATGTTTTCACCACTTCTACTTCTTTTGCTGTGATCTTTTTGCCAGAGGAGTCTGTACTTGAACTCATTGAAGAACTTGGCTTTGGTTGAACTGTTTTGTCACCAGGTGTTTGATTTGCAGATGATGCTGTAGATGCTGTCGTTGCAGTTGCCTGCTGAGCGCCTTTAATTTGACTTCTTGGGTTGGCAGTTATCTGGATAGTTCCTTTAATCGAACTGCTCTTGTTGGTTTTATCAGGGGTTCTGGTTTTTTCCTCGACAGAAGGAACAGTTGAAGAAATTCTAGGTGACTGGTCCTGTGGTGTTTTTCTCAGAATACTGGCAGGAGATTCAAAGTTCCTCTCTGACGTGGACAATGTTGTTATATTCTGAGCATTAATTGATCGTACAGACCTCCTTAGAGAAGTTTGGCTGGACATTGCCATTTTAGAAACAGCTGCTTCTTGCAACTTTACAGGACTTTGTGGTTCAAGTTTTGGACTTGAGGAAACACGCAGTGGAGAGGCTGCACTAGGCGTTGCCCTTGGAGATAATGCAATGCATTTTGGTGTTGAAGCAGATGCTGGTTGTGGGAAATCAACAGCCTTGGGAGCAGTTGTCTTTTGGGTTGCGGATTCTTTTGTAGCTCTTGCAGATAATGCGATGCGTTTTGGAGTTGAAGCAGATGCTGGTTGTGGGAAATCAACAGCCTTGGGAGCTGTTGTCTTTTGGGTTGTGGATTCTTTTGTAGCTCTTGGAGATGATGTGATGCGTTTTGGAGTTGAAGCAGATGTTGGTTGTGGGAAATCAACAGCCTTGGGAGCAGTTGTCTTTTGGGTTGTGGATTCTTTTGTAGCTCTTGGAGATGATGTGATGCGTTTTGGAGTTGAAGCAGATGTTGGTTGTGGGAATTCAACAGCCTTGGGAGCTGTTGTCTTTTGGGTTGGGGATTCTTTTGTAGCTCTTGGAGATAATGCGATGCATTTTGGCGTTGAAGCAGATGTTGGTTGTGGGAAATCAACAGCCTTGGGAGCTGTTGTCTTTTGGGTAACGGATTCTTTTGTGAATTCTATCTTTCCTGCATTTTTCTTTGGAAGCCCAGCTTTGGATGGCAGAGCCTCGGGCATGGTTTCCTTTGGTACAATCTCCTTTATTGATGCTTTTCCTGGAGCTTGTCTTTCTTCAGAAGTGTCCCTTAAAGTAGCACCTTGTTGTTTGGTTTCTTTGGTTACAGCTTCTTTAGTAGTACTTTCTATGGGTTTCTTGGAGGGGATTTCCTTGGAAGGGTTGACGTTAAGTGCAGATGTAATGTTCTTAGGGCTGGGTTTTTGGACTGCAGCTTCTTTGGGTAAGGTTTTCTGGAATGTAAGATCTTTAGGTATGGCCCCCTTTGGCAAGGATTCTGGCTTTGTGTTGGCGATGGCTTCTCTGGATTCAGATGTTTTAGTTGCAACATCACGAGATGTCTCAACTTTGGGTGGAACTGCCTTGGGTGTAGTCTCTTTAGATTCAACTCTTCTAGAATCAGTGGGGTTTGTTTGTATTGTTGAGACTTGCGGTAAGGAACCTTTCAACATGACATCCTTGGGCGAGACATTCTTCAGCACTGTCCATTTGGGTGAGGACTCCTTAGAAATTACTTTCATTGATGGCAGGGGTTTAGTTGGCACTTCGGGTCCGATACTGGTCGATGTTCCCGTCACTGATGAATTATTGGACTTGAGACTTGTGAAGTCTTCAGGTGGTGTGACTTTCTTGGAGCGTGTTCTCATAGTTTGAGCTCTTGCAGGCGTACCGCTTTTAGGTGAAGTAATAGGAAGGGTTTCCTTCAAGTCAGATGTTTTGAAAGTTACAACAGCTAAAGCGGCTCGATGAGTTTGCTCTTTGGATGGGATGTCCTTAGGAGGAACATCTTTAGGCTTGTCTCTCCTCACTGTAGAGTCTTTCGATTTGGTTTCTTGTGCTTGTTCAGAATCTTTTAAGTTTATGTTGTCCACTCTAGTCTCCTTATGGATGGTTTGGGGGTTTTGGGCCACTGCTGGAAGAATTTCCTCCGATTCTCTTTGGTTTGGTTTGATCTGGATGGGAACGACCGTCTCCAAACTCTGTTCCTTGAGCCTTGTCTTCCCACTGAGTTCTTCATCTCCAAGTTTTGCTGTACTTTTCTCGGTTGTTATTGTCACGGTTTCCATGTCAGTTTCTTCTAATGCTTTGATATTCGTGACATCGGTGGTTTTTGTTAGAGTTATCAGGGATCCGGCCTTGGTTGTGGCTGATCTTGTCCTACGTCCTGATAACCTAACAGACACACGGGATGGGATGCTCATGGTTTGGGTCTCAACGGTTGGAACTTTTCTAAGAGGAATGCCGCCACCAACAGACTTTCCTTCGCTGGAGTCTTTGATAGAAGCACATGGTTCTGGAGACTTGCTTTTCATCAGGACATTCATTCCAGTTGGAACGCGTTTAAGAACCGGTGGTGCTGTGGACACAGTCTTTGGAGTTTTCACCACGATTGAAGCACCCAGGGTTTTCGTCTCCTTCACAGTGCCAGGGAGTTTTGTCTCGTTCACATTGCCTAGACTAGCTTTAAAACTTGTGCCGGTTGATAGATTTCTGCTGGCATAGTGTTGCTGTGAGAATATATAACACATTCAGGTTAGATCAAATCATGGAACAACAAATGACATGACAGACAAACTGGACACAAGTTCAACAATTTCAGACAATACATATAAAATGAGAAACACTGAGTGTGAAAGTAAAATTGGTTTATCAATTGCATTTATTAATATCTTCGTTACCCCTAAATCAATGAAAAGTTTATGGCAGCATGCATTTATAATTAAAGGAAAGCACCACATTGGTTTTGAACCAACTTCATTTTTGAAGTTTTTAAAATTTCTTGTTATAAAGGTTCAGAAAAATCCCAATCTTTTTCAAAAGAAATTCTCCCTTTGAAGTTCATGTGATTTCAATTTTGTGGAAAAAGGGAAGAGTTTTGTCGACTACCCCAAATTTAGGTGGCGATTTAACAACAAAAATTATTCCCGGTTCTCAAAAAGAATCACAAAGTGTTAGTCAATGTCATGTAGCACATATTTCTGAAAGACAAGTGTTGAACTGAACGAGAAATCAATAGTACTTTCCTTTTATATTATTAAACCTTGCAAGAATTTGGGGATGAAAAATAAATGACAAGGGGTTTTGGTAAAATTTTATGAACAATTATTTTATTGAATTTACAGGAGGCATGAAGTAATATACAGTAATCTAGCACAACAACTTGTTTATTGTATTCATAAATTACCACTAAAATTTACATGCAAGACTTTCAACATTCTAGAAATCAACAAATTTCAGACAAAAGCAGTTAATCCGAAACAGAATTCTGCATTCTTTTTTTTTTTTTAGTCAATAACAAGTCAACTTTGCTTCAATTTAATGCTAAAAATTAGTGTACTCTACCAGAAGGTGATAACCTAACTCAATGCTTTTTTTACATGATGCAATAATAGTATGAGGTACTTACCTTAGCTTTAGCGATGTGGAAAGAGGTTGCACAGTGGACATCCTTGGCAGTTTTCTCCTTATTGTAGAATTTAGAGCAGAGTTTACAGAAGAACCCTGAAATTGGGATAACGAATTCTGATCCTGCAAGAAAGAAACAAATTTAATAACTGTAACAGAAAAGGAAAATTTGCAACAACCTTAACAATTGTAAACAAAATTCCTTTGTGAACATAAAACTGCACATAATTTTAAATGGGAGATTTTTGAACGCTGTTGATTACCTCATTCTGAGCATGCTCATATTTCCAAGAACAATGAATTGGTAAGTCTGCTGCCACCTAGAGTCCCCAAAAGTCTCCCATTGGACAATTAATTTTTATTTTACCTGTTACAATATCTGATTCAAAAACACAAACACTGTTACAGTTTTTGTGTTGTGCAGAAAGCTTTAGAGTTATGCAGAAAGATCAACTCCACAGGCGCCTTAATCTAACCTACAAACTTCTAGATCACCGGTCTTACCCAGAGAAAAAAGGCAAGCTTTATTCTCACCAACAGCAGAGAAGTCTGCCGTGTAGATGTAGCTGTTGTTATAGGATTAACGAAAAGTTATGTCTGTTTGTAAGAACAATTTCTTTACTTCTGTTTTTATCTTCCAGTAAAGTATGGTTATCTACGTACATACATCGGCTCAGTACTACAATGTTCTTGTTAAAAACTGTGCGTATTTCTTCAAATTGTTTTTGCACATTTTGGAGCTCCTTGTAAATGGGAGTTAGTTGATCAAAGCGTTCTCAAAAGTAATTGTTTGGCAAACAAAAACATTCATTTTCCAACAGAAATAATTCTTTGTGAATTTAGATTTGTTTTTAAGTTGTCTTGCCTTTTTTATTGTTAGGATGTGAATTGCAACTACTAACAGTACTGACAAAGTCTAATATTAACAGACATTGAATAACTTATTGTCGGTCTTTTAAAAGCCATATATATTATTTCATTTGAAATGATATTAAGAATTATATCTACTTAAGTAGCTCTTGATGTTCTGGTCAACCTTTAAAGTCATGTGTTTTGGTTTGGAAGGTGCAGTAATAACTCAAAGCTACAAGCCCAGCGGCATTATGTATTTTTCCTGAAATTAAAGTCCTGATAGATGTAAAGAAATTAGATAATCACAAACAAACAGTCCCCCAAGGTACAAAAGCAAAACAAAAGACTCAGAAAAGCTGAAGGTAGGAGTTCACAATCCTCTTAAAACAAGCCATGAAGATGAAGATCATAGGATACCAATCCTCAAGTAGTCAATTAAATTGTCATTAAAGGTATTATACAGGATTGGTAAGGATAAAAAGGTCATTATCTAATTTTAGTCTGAAAGGTAACTGATTATGAAGTTCATACAAGAACAATTTTATCTGTGAATTACTTCTCTCTGAATGAAGTCAATTCAAGAAAACTGTATCTGAAAACCGAAAAAAATGCAACAGCTGATTTTGGTTGCTACAATCAAAATTAAGGCTGAAAAACGTGCATGGTTTCCACTTGTTTTTCTTCTGACTCACACAACGGATTAAGCCCAAATTCTCACAGGATGGTTTATTTCATGTATGTGATTGATCCTGCTACACACGAACATTGTCTGCGACTTTTTTGTTAGCTCTGCCAATCCTGTATAATATCTTTAATTTGCAATTTGCTGTAAGTATAAGTTGCAGTCTGGAGTAACAGCTTTTACATACCAATTAAATGAGTCTTGACACCAGACTTGTCATTGCTGTTGCTACTGTCTGACTTGTTTGTGTAGACCTCCTTTGATGTCTTCTGAACCTTTCCAACACCGGTAGCCATGGCTCGCGCTTTCTAGTATTCACACATTAATACAACATTGAGAGATTCAAATTAAGACTGGAAACCTATATCAGGCCTGGTAGTTTATGGAGGCAACTAAGCCAATTGCCCCTATGCACAAGCACCATCTTAAAAATATATCATACAGCAATGCATCCTGGGTAACCGAGTGCAGTTAACTAAGACAAGTTGCCAAGATGACCACTGTGTGCTGTAGTTTGTGTGTAGCTATGCCAGGTTTTCCATGTTGTGTATATCACTACACAATGATGGTTGCCCATGTTTTTTGAACTCACGAGTTCACCCAGAATTCTTTGCGCGCAAATCATTTCTGCTCATTCACATTGGGACATGCATATGGGCTGTTACGTCCATGCCTGTGGTCATTGCCTTGGTACCCCTTGAAATGTTCCAGTAGAAATTTACATTTCCCTCAAAGATGATGGCCTTTACTAGGGAAAAAACTGCCCTGCCCTGTACACAAGAACAAAGCATCTGGCCTGCTGCATTATCTGACCTTTAGATATAACATTAATAAAGGTCACTATTTTGACTTTTCCATAATTATTTGAATAAATCATTTCCAGAGTTTTTGAAGATTGCAGAAAGCCTTGAATGAAAGAGGGTTATCAGACCAGAAACCTACTTTTTGTTGTCGTTGACATCACTATAACTTACAGTTAAAACTCTCCATAACAACAGTTTTGCCAACATTAACAATGAGGCAGGGTTCTGCCCATGGTGGTCGGTGCCGGAAAACCCGCCCGACACTCATGATTCCCCGACCACCACTGACGGAATTTTCTCTTTTTCCGACCACCACAAATTGTCAAATATTGTGAATTAAATTAATTGCCAAGTTAAATTCTTGCCAAAGTATTAATTATTTAACTGATTATGTAGGTTTTTAAAAGAAAATCTACCTGTAAATTCAAGATATCTAGCTAGTTTTCTATCAAACGTATAGCCCCACTGTCATAAGCTTGCCGCCACACACTGATATGTGCACACAACTTGGTGAGTTAGACAAAACCCATGCATCAAAAGGATGAAGTCTGGCTTTGTGATACTCTACATGTACATATTCCGATGTACAGTCTAAACACAGACACAGTATACATTGTACAGCTATTGGTTCTATAGAGTCTGGCTCCGGAGTTTTTACAATGCTTTACTGATGGGGTGTGGCAGCGAACAGACGCTGAGAGAATTTTGTCTGCAACTTGTGCAAGGCATGGAAACAGCTTGAAATAAAAAACGTCAACACACAAAAAGTTGTATGATCGATTGTGATCGAGGCCAAGATCTAACAAAACTTTTGATAAAGGCATAAAGAATGAGCGGGAATGGAGTATTATTTGAACAAAGTTGACAAAATTCTTCTTGCTGAAGTTGTTTGAAAGCTTGACCGACCTGCACGTTAAACGTATCTGAATACAATAACTGCAAGATATGTATCACAAAGCACAGTTCCTGTTGTTTATTTCCTTAAATTTAATATTTTGCATTAAACTAATGGTAGGTTAGGGTATAGTAACAGCTGTGACCTCATCTTATATTTATGAGTGACCTTTTACCTTTTTTTTACTGCCTCTACCCCTACCCACCCCGCCCCGCCCATTTTTTTCTAAAAAAATCCTGGGCAGAACCCTGAAAGCTTATCTTGATTTGAATAAAGCACACATAGCACCAGCAGTTTGCAAATATGCACCTTATCTTGATTCAAAAAAAGTAAACCGTAGCAGCAGTATTGCCCACTTTACCAATATTATACATTATGTTGATTCAAAATCATACCAGTAGTAGTTTTGAGAGCTTGACCAATGCCGTCTTCCTTCAAAGTGAGTTAGCCTACAAGCAACTGCATTAACAAGCATGAATAAATACCTTCAACTTGATCCAGTAACAGCAGCCAGCAACCAGCCCGGTCATTACCGGCTTCTCTTGTCTAATTTACGACACCCTAACTTGTTTGTTTAATTCAAATAAATAAATAAAATGCTGGGGGTGGAAGGGGGGTTTTACCTTTTTGTGCGAGGGTGAGATGAGGTGCTTTCGATACTGTACGATTTTCTGGAAGATCATGTTGCACACATTACAACGAGGTCTGATTTTCTCAAATTTCTGTTCAAAGAAACCCAAAATGAAAACATTAACGGAAACAAAAACATCCTCTGAGGAATGAGTGTTGTTAAGAAAGACTTGTACTAATGCATGACGTTTCCTTGAAACACTTTTCTGGGTTATGAACAAATGTCGCATTTAACAACACTCATTTGTATATACTGCTTTACCAAACCTAACAGTTGTCTCAAAGTGCTCATTATTTATTCGACAGGTTTGCGGAACTTTTTTTGAATTTTGAGACCCATTTATAAAGCAACTTGTAAGGGTTTACGCAAACCCCTTCTCCTAACGATGAGTGTGACCGGGTAGAGTTTTTAAAATGTACACAATTAACATTTTTAAAAAGATATTATCAAGGAGAAAGACTGTACCGAGGTTAGTTTGGTCAAAATAATTCAACAATTCTATTGTTGTTGGTTTTTTTTACAAGTATAGCTTAAAAATTCAAACGGGCATAACAGCTTTACATCTCATCAATGGGCAAATCAATTCTTGTTAAGTGTCATGCTCAAGGACACAAGTGCCACAACCGGGACAAGAAATTACACTCTGACAACACCAGAACTCAAGTTTGGTGCACCAGACTACTGAACCACGGCACTCCACATTTGTTGACAACCTTTCACAAATTTTAGTTTATGTTTTCAAAATGTAAACATTGTTTTTCAAACACAGATATTATCAAAGAAAAAGACTGTTCTGAAGCTTGTTTGGTCAACATAATTTTAAAATGTTATTGTTGTATTATTTAAAACTTATTTATAGCTTTAAAATTTAAACTGCAAAAAAAAAAACCCAGAAGGTTTGTATACTTTCTTGAAATAACATGTATGCGGATGATAACAAATTTTGAGGGAGAAACTCACCTTGTGTTCCTCTGAAAGAAGGTGTTCCTGGTAGCTACAGGTATAGGGGCGGAAGCACTGGCCGCATTGGAAACTCTCTTTGGACTCTGGCAATGTGGTACCTAACGTCACACTGCAAAGACCCAAGAAAGAACATTACTTAAGAAGTAACAGAATGAGACCCTGGTCTTCACTGGGTGGTAATGACTGGGTATGGGGTTGGTCCAATTTCATTGAGCTGCGTAAGCAGAGAATATAGCTTAACAATGAGCAGGATACTAGTCCCAACTTGTACATGTGACATGGCAGTTTAGCTGGTAACCTTATTCTGCTCAGCATAATTTAGTTGTACTTTGCTACTCTTTGCGGTTAAGCAGCTCTATGAAATTGGGATGAATATACAATTACCAACCAAAATCAAGTCCAATCTGGGACTGGTATCCTGGTCATACTTTTGTTCTGCAGAGAATTTTTAAGCAATATTTTCTGCTTAAGCACAAATTGGGCCATAAGCTCACATCCTGGGTGCAAATTCATAGGGCCGCTAAGCAGAAGAAAAAACATTGTTCAACAATTTCCTAATTAGATTGGCATGATATTTTGGCAGGTATTCTCATTGTTTTATCCATCCCAGTGTCTGCTACCAAACATATACAGTCGACTCTCGTTAATACGAGGTCCGCCGGACTGGCCCGTTTTCCTCGTATCATCCGAACCTCGTCTTAAACGCAGCGCACTATTTACACGTACATGTACATGTACTGTATACACAGAACGTCATAGTGCATACACTACACACGTGTCTAGGCTAGAACGGAGCGGTTGGCTTCCTAGTACAGTTCTTACGAGCATCCTGTACACAAAAATATCAATGATAAATGCAATTTTGTTGACTATGATCATAGAAATTTAATATTTTGTATAACTGAAAATAAAAATCATAGCAAAGTCATGTCAAACTTGCTGTTCATGTGACCATGATGTGACAGATTCGGTACTGCGTAGCGCCTATGCTGAACGTTGTTTTCGCTGGTAGCCGCTAGACGTGTAGGCGAAGTAGTAATTCAAGCATAAGTTACCAGCGTAATGTTTTGATTTTCGGATCGGACGGAACCGTGTAGCCGGTCCGATCCGAAAAATAGTTTGGCAAAACGCATGTAATTTCAGAAACTTGGCTGACTGAACGGTAAGCTTTTATTTACGCAACAATATTTTTCCGATCTCGCTATAAAAGTATGAAAAACAATACATTTTGTCATCACGGGGCCGCAAAAATACCTCGTAATATCCGTGTTCTCGTTACGACCGTGCTCGTATCTTCCGTTTTTTAAGACATAGAAACACGCATGGGACAGTTCGGGACCGGTGAAATACCTCGTATTAACCGGCGTCTCGTATCTTCCGAGCTCGTATTAACGAGAGTCGACTGTACACTGAATAATAACATGAAATTGGGCCAAGGTGAGTTGGGTCAATTGTTTATTCCTATAGCAACCAGAAGCACTTACCTGGGAACGTTGCTGAGGTTTCCACGTAGTGCCCCAGCCATGTTGGCGATGGTCATGGGGTCAGCACCCTTCATGGGTAGCATCTTCAGTTTGGCTATCAGCTTATTCTTAATACCAGACTTACATGAAAAGCCCAATAGCTTCTCATAGATAGTCTTATGCTTGCGGCCGGCAATGTGCACGGTGTACACCTAGACAGACAAACAAGACAAGAAATAAGTTTCACCCAATGAAATCATTGCTGGTAGTGTCCATGGATTAACATGTAGCATTTATGGCAATTCTAATCAGTGCTGTGGATTTTTGTTGAATAGCATTCTGCACTAATGCTAAAACTAGAAGCCAAGCACCCGAATCTCAGACAAAGCATCAAATTCCACTAAACATACACGCGTTACATGTCCACGTTTTATGCTTACTCGCATGTACTTACAATACCAGTGCACTTGGCGTGCCGATGATGCAGTGAATGATGCAGGAATGTTAGCCCAGAAAAGTGGCGGCATTAGTGCGGAGTGCTAATAACACAATATGCTTGCTGAAACAGACAAAAAGCTTCTAATCTTTTCCCCAAAAAAACCCATCCAAATATCTTATTTACTTCCTGACAAATTGAAAACTGCAGATTCATATAGCAAGCAAAAACTTACAATATGTTAATTATTATTATTTGACCAAGACAAACATCAGACAACATAACATGACATAGCAAATTCAAAAATACACAAATGAAACTTGGTAAAGCGACTTAAAGGTGACTAACTAACAAGGCAACACTACAAAGAGATAAAAATACAACAGACCAGCCAAAACATCATTTTCATTGACAAGACTGCCTACATGTAGAACCCGACCTGCGGTGTGCATTTTAAATCATGACTCGATAAACACTTTTAAAATCCATGAATTTATAAAACTCTTTATTGTCTGATTGACTGTTTAGGACACAAGCACAACACCACACGCAGCTACTGTCTGCTAGGCTGGCCATATTGGGTGTCTGCACCCAAAAATTCAGGTAAGCACATAAACCCTGCATCACCTAAACTACACACTACACTGTATAGCCAGGGATGTGATAGGCTGTTAAAAAAACAAACTGAACTGTGAGCGCAAAGCCCAAAAGTTGTGAGGACGAGAACTTGCAAGCCTACTTACATGTACATACATTTATCTTTTGTTTAAAAGCCCTAATCTGCACTCTATTTGGTTTTATCTTCATGTTTTTATGGTCTTAATATGAAAAAAAAGAAAGAAAAAAAAATAATAATAATTTTGTTTAATTTTTTTTTATTTGGGGTGGGGGGTTAAAAAAAAAAGATTTCCGGGAAAAAACCCCAAAGAAATCACATCCCTGTATAACACACAGGAACATTGACTCCCAAAATGGTGCAACCAAGATTATTGTGATGATGACGTCAAATGAATTGGGTCAATTGACTACTATTATAAGATACATGCACCATCTTATTTGCAGGATTTCATTGGTTAACCTACACACTTTCTACTAGGATGACATAAATTTCTGGAAATCATTTCAAGTTTTCTACATGTAGATCTGCAAAATAGTACACTTTCAGGAATTGCAACAAATCTGGATGACTCTCTGTTTACTTTGACATTACTTTGACATTTACTATGGAGGAATTTTAATTTGTTACATTTTTAGTGACCTTATAATAGATGCAACTGTTCAAGAGTAAAAGTCATTTTAATTGGCATGCAGCAGTAGTTAGCAACGCAGACGTCCGCTTCACTGCCACTCTCTTCTAGACTGTGTTTGTTAAGAATCAATTATAATACAGGTATTCTTTAACATTTTGCAAATGTCAAATGTGTCTCTAAATGGTCTAATGTGGTATGTGTACATAGGTTTTTACTCTTCACCGATAAGTGAACTAGTGTGAAGCACTGTTCTTGGCACTCTATGCCGCAAACTTCCTAGAACTCCACTATTGTATTAAATTACTAATGCAATATGCTTAGGTTTTGTTCCGCTGTTGTTAATGTTAGACATAGCATGAGATCTGACCCTGAGCCATACCTTCAATGTGTGACAGATAGTCCCACACACATAACAGAACCAATCCACCAGAACCTTGTCCTCTACATGCTTGTCTATCTGCAACTGCTTCAGGAGTCCAAGCTAATTGACAGGAAATAAAATAGACATTATCAAAACAACTAATTACATCAATAGCCTCATTAATGGATTCTAATTTTGTAGTAAGAATTTCTAGTGATTATTTACTTATTATATAGTAAAAAATAAATACATACAGTCAACAACTTTGGATTTTAGCATTTCCCCAGTTCTCGGGGACAAGTTGTCAAAGACTGTAGTAGGAATAATTGTAAAAACATCCAAAGCTACCCAGATTGTACATGTAGCTACAAAGCCCAACTAGTGACTAGTGAGGCTCAGCATGAAGCCTTGCTAATTACATTCCTTCATTTTGGCATTGATGTGGTTAGATAAGAACCAAGGTTGTTGGAGTTAGGAATGCACAGTGGAACTGCATAGAGTAGAGTGGAGATAAATAGACACACATAATGTTTGGTACAAATAGTGGCTGGTCAAGTTTTGCATCACAACTTTATTACATTGTCATTCAGACATTTGAAGTGAAACATGTATTACAGTGTAGGGTTTTGGGCAAGCCAGTCACACCATCTTTAGGAAAAAGTGAATGATATATGCAGTTTTTCTCTTCCTTTTTCTTGAAATGATGCATACATGCAACAGTAAAGTGTTTTAGATCAGTAGAAATTTAACCGAACTCTAACGTTAACTTCTTTGTTTATGAAATGATACAATGAATTATCTTGGTATTACGTTACTTTGGGGTTTTTGCACATGGTGTAATTGCACATCATAACTGACACAAAGAAAAACTGTTGGTAAATTACTATATATAAAAAACATCAGTGTACTCTATGTATGACTGAAAATGTTGGAAACTTAGGTCAATTCCTTTAAGTTCACAGAAGTAGTGGTCACTTTGTGAGTAAAAAATCCTATGCTAGACTAAAAAAGTTTCTGTACAAAAAAATAGTAAGATTTTTAGTTTTCCATATTCAGTAGAACAAATCAAACCCTAATTCCTTTGAGCGATTTACTAGAATCCTCAATCTAACAAAGTTCAACAGCATATGTTAACTCCACACCCGATATGGGGATGTGCGGGTTTCATTTGGGGTTTTGTCCCCCAGTGTGTGTCCCTCATAAGGTAATTTAACATGGGCTGAAAGAAGTTGATTCAAAAGAGGTCATTATCTGACATAAGTTTACCACAATTCCCCACGGGGGAGAGACACAATCTCCTGCAATACCAGATTCCATGTAAAGCACATTCAGTTTAAAGTCCTCAGGTAAACATGCAGATGAATTTTGAAGGGCTTGTGTGGTTAGGGTTAAGCTTCCAAATTAATCGACTTTACAAAGAATTATTTAAGAGATTTACATGTACCCAAAAGTTTTCCACCCAAAGGGTGTCATCTGCTGATCAAACAGAAGGCCTAGCAGTGACATTGATATTGTTATTATTATTTATTATATATTCCTGGAAATGAAACCGAGGATGCTTAACAAGTGAACTTAATCACTGTAGCTCGCAAGCCTGAGGAAACCTATAAACAATGGTGCTCGCTATGTAAACCAGAAACACCGAAACACAGAAAAGTGTTCTGGGTTCTTTTACGTACACTACCAATCCTAGTATACGGGACCTATGGCTTAATGTCCCACCCAAAGGACAAAGCAATTATGGTAAATTATCTTACTCAAGGACACAAGTGTCATGATTGGGATTCAAACCCACACACTCTGCTGATCAGAAACACCAGAGATTAAGTCTGGTGGTCTTCACCGCTCAGCTATGATACACTGAGTAATGGTGTATGAAAGTATTCCAAGATTGTCTTACCTGATGTGCAATACTGGACTCTTTGATCTCATCAGCAAGTGAAGAGCTAGCCAGGGTAGCATCGGCTTCTGTTAATACCTCCACTTCAGCTTTCTTCTTCATCTTGGCCTTCTGCTCATCAACGCTGTCTTTGGTGTCCTCATCAGTTGTTGAAGACTCCATGGTTGGCTTGTTGGTTGATGGTATAGGGACTTTGGTTGATGTTGACATTTTAGTTGACGTGGTGGATGAGTGGGTTGAGGAAGTGGAACTACTGATTGCAGTCTTTGAACTGCTCATTGATGACTTAGACTCGGAGGAACTGGTTGAAGTTGTAGATGTGTTTGTTGAAGCTGCTGATCGTTTAGTTACAGCTTTGGAGCTACTTGCTGAGGTACTGGAACTTTTGGTGGACAATTTGGAGCTATTAGTTGAAGATTTCAAAGCCGTGGCATTGTTAGCCAGACCTGACGAGCTGCTGGTTGAAACTGTGATACTACTGTGTGATGCTGCAGTGCTGCTGACTACAGTGGATGAACTTGTAGATTTGCTGCTATCAATGGAAGGTGTTAACGTGCTACTTAACACTGTGTCACTTTTGGTCATGGAAGCAGAAGTTTTGGTAGATTCTTCACTGACAGAAGATGACTGAGCGCATGATGTCGGTACTGGACCAGTTTTTGTTGAAATCTTATGATCAGTATCTTTCTTCTGTATCTGAGATGACTCCCGATGTGGATTAGAAGCAGTCCTACTAACACTGCTTTTTGAATCACTACTGGATTTATCTGCTTTCTTAATAGCAGTCTTATCCTTCTTGGTTTCTAACTTTGTATTGTTTGTGTCCATCGTCTTGGTGAATTTGCGAGACGTCTTTGAGGAAGCGTCTTTTTTCTCTTTCTCAGCTTCTTTTTTGGTGTCATATCTCTTGAGCCTTATCTCTATCTTCTTTTTCTCTCTGCCAAATCCCAGTCGGAATCCTCGTTTTCTGTCAAAAACTTTAGATGCAAACTGCCAACGGCCTTCTCGGAAGGTCTCTGCTTTTGTATCAATCTTTTTCTTCTTCCTCTCTGGGCTGACACTAGACCTCCTCTCTCCACTTTTTGAAGGGTATCGTCCTTGCCTCATTTCCATGGGTGCATCTTTGGAGCTCTTTGAATCCTTGGAGTTGTCTTCCCAACTGCGGCTTCGTGCTCTCTTTGGAGATGTTGATGATCTATGAGACCCCTCTCTCTTCCTGGACTCTTCATGGTGGTAACTTGGCGATCGCAGCCGTTTCTCATCCCTGTCTCGTGACAAACTTTTCTTCGATTTGGAAGGACTTCTTTTTTCGCTACGTCTCCGTCTGTCATCATCTCCTCCTTTATCTCTTTCTCTGCGTTTATCACTTTCTCTTTCTTGGTATTTTTCTAATTCCTTCTGCCTGTAATTACCTTTATCCTTGTCAGAACTAGTCAGCTGTTGGAAAATCAAACATTTGTAAAATATAAAAAAAAAAATAAAAACCACAAACTGAAAATAAGTTGAAGATTTGAAGAAACAAATAAACAACTACAGACAAGTAAAATATTGTTCTTGTCAATATGCATCAAATTTTTCCCTATTATTTTGGATGACAACGAAAGTTTAAACTATATTAACAATTTAGTGATTTCAGTTGAAACAAATGTTTACAAATTATTCAAAGAAAACGTGTAACATTGGCGTTAAGTAGCATTTTAATCATCTCTTTAACAAGAAAGTTGTGAATAATTTCATATTCATGTAGGCCCAGATTTTTTGTGATAAGAGATAATTCCACTTTTCTACCCAATGTACATGCAGTCAACGACCGTGCCCTGCATGCTACACATAAATAAAATGTATGTAGAAACCTTAATTATATGGCACATGTACGTATAGCCAGTTTGGTTAACTCGTTGTACAGTAAGGCTGGGACACTGGCCCAAGTCCAGTAATTTATGCACTTGCCCAGTAACCCAGCAACTGAACAAGTCCTGCCGTCTTGTACTTTTTCAAACAAATATATTTTTTGAAGATTAGGTGATTTATTGATAAGCTTTAAAATGTTTACAGGAGATGCAATTTTTGCAATGTAAACTACATACATGTATTATAGCACAGTACAGACTCATTGTCAGTTAAACCTACAAACCGTGGCCTAATTTCATGGCTTACTTATCGTGGAATTCTACCCTTAGTATACAGTCACCAGTCTCAGCTTACAAAGTATGAAGGTAAATGTAGAATGCTTATTTTAACATACACACAAACACAAGCAAAAACTCTTTGCTCTGTAAAATGCACTTACATTAAGCGCAGATTTTTCTGCTTCTGTAAGCGCAGATTTTTCTGCTTCTGTAAGCACAGATTGTTTTGCTTACATTAAGCACAGCCATGAAATTAGGCCCTGGTGAGACAAAATCATTTCATTTAGGAATTCTTTCTTCCAATTACAAATATTTTCCTTACTGTGTGAATATTTTAGATGAGAGGGTTGACAAGTTTTAAACCAACTTTCACTGGCAAATACGAACAATCTGTTCTTGGACTTGTCTTACCCCTTGGTCAGTCTTTTTTTTCTTTCTCTGCTTAGATGCTGGTTGACTTTCTTCAATCTCCTTGTCAAACTCCTGGATCTCCCTGTAGAACTCCTCCATTTGATCCTGAAGAATCTGAACTTTCTGCATCCGTAGCATCTCAACCCGCCTGTCAATGATGGAGATGGTTTCTTCTGTGTCCGTTTCTGAAAGGAAAGGAGTCTCTACCTGGGCACCTGGGGTGAGTAGCCTCGCTGTTGGAACGGCGATGGGTTGGGTTTTATGAAGACGTTTACGGCCTCTGCTTTCTGCCGTCTTCCACTTGCTTTCTCCCGAGCGATTTGTTACCTGCAGAAAAGCATCTACACTGTCTTGCCAAGCATCCATGGACTTGTTTACAGGGTCTACGGTGTGGCTCGTCTGTTTCGGACCGAGCAAAGCTCCTTGAATATTAGTGGAACTCATTGGGGCTTGTGAAGAGCTAGTAGTTTTAGTTACTGCTCCTGTGTTGAGTCTTAGATCTTTGGGTTTGGGTACAGGCTTCGGAGTTTTCCAGGTTCCCACACCCAAAGTTCCTTGCCAGCTTGTACTGTTTTTATCTAACATCTTGCCTTTGGATGGATCAATAATCCCTGGAGCATTACTCCCAGGTGGACTATCAATGTAGCCATCATTCTTGAGAGACTCTAACACCTCAATTGTCTGTATGGATGGAGAACCCACGGACACAGGAACTTTCCCCAAAAGGTTAAGTTTTGGAGGTTCTATATTACTTAAAACTACAGGTTCTGTTGCCAAGGTTGGTCTCGATGGTGCTGTATTTGCCAAGTTACGATCCACAGAAGAAGACAGCCTGGGGTCTCTCTGTTTACTGATATTTAAAATATCAGTGTTACTCTTCACTGGGGTGTACTGTGGGTTCGATGTTGACAAGTTAGAGGTTGTCAAGATTGTATCAGTCGGCCAGGTTGAGCTGCTGGAGCTGGATGAATTTCCTAATTTGTCAGTAACTTTACCAGTTTGAACCACAGCAGCCTTTTGGGAACGATTTGACCATTTGGGGGGTTGAGTTTGACCCACTGAACTGAATGGCGTTATCTTTTCTGAGCTCCGTTGCTGCTGTGATGTAACTGGTTGTAGTTGTTGTAACTGTGCTAGTTTCAGAAGGGATAGCGTCTTTTGCAGCGGTGTTTGAGATTCTTGCTTTTCTTCCAGTAGTTTTTTCTCCTGTTGCTGGACTTTGATTAGTGCCAGTGTCTCCTGCAGCTCTAATGGCAACTGCTGTTGCTGTTGTTGTTCTTGATTAGTTATAGAACTAGTTGTTGTGGGCAATATCGGCTTAATGGAGTTAAACAAAGCAGTGGCTATCATTCGTGCCTGTGCCTGTTGTGCTGGTGCTAGTGATGTTGTTATTTGTTGCTGCTGCGGCTGTTGTATGGAAAAATTGCCTGCTGCTTGAGACTGTACCGATGATGAAGAAATTCCTTGCTGGGATCCCAAGCTAAACAAAGATGAACTGCTACTTTCTTTCATATGAAAGCTACTTACAATGTCATTTGCAACGGTCGCTGGAGCACCCATCATTCGTGCAGCAAATATTTTTTGCTTCAGAAGTTCAAATCTAAGACTGTCGTCATCAGGTTTTGATGCTTCTGCCTGCATGTTTACACTAGTACTAGTAGGGTCATGTTTACTTGTATTGTCATTAGCTAAACTACCCATAGCTGACCCAGTCGCTCGCAGTTGTAACGACATAAGAGATGGGAGCTCAGGGCCGCCTTGCTTTCCTTGAAATTGAACACGTCCAGGTGATGGACCAATTGCAGGATTTGTTTTACCCTGTCCTTTCGCAGCGAGGACAGCTGTTGAGAACAAGTCCGTCGACGGCTGCGTGAACAGTGGTTTGTCCTCCATTTTAGCGGGCAACCAGATTCATATTTCTTGAGCTATAATATCTAAGCTACTCACTGATACCCACGAGAGGTCGTCCAGCTTTTGATTTTCTCGTCTTGGAAGACATTTCTTTGACAAACAATTCACGTTCCGTTCACCAGTCTGGATTAGTTACGTTAGCTATCACTAGTAGTCAGCGCACCTTGTAGTGTGTCTAGTCTTTAACCTCACAAAGTTTGAGACCGCTCAGGTACCAGACCCATCCATATTGGTTGGTTTGGAAAAGTAGGCCCTCTTGTGATATTTGCAATAATTGCAACCCTCCATCCTATCATATGCGTGGGGTCAGGGAGGAGGTTACGATTTTGATAAGCGTAACCCAGGCCCGTAACAGAAAAAGTCCCCCAAATAAAATAAAAATATTTAAAAAAGGTCCACCCCCCCCCCCCGCAAAAAAAAGTAAAAATCAATCAATCAATCAATCAATCAATCAATCAATATAATAAAAATAAAAACAAATTAAAAATAACAAATACAAAAATGGTGCGCACCAAAAAATTCAGCACAAAAGTGGACCAAACGGCTTGAAAATGGGCCTTGAGGAAACTTTCCAACTCCCCACGCGACGGTGGACCTTTTTTCTTTCTCGCCAAAAAATGTATAATAATAAAAATTCCCGGTTACGAGCCTGTCGTAACCATACCCCCCCCCCCCCACCCCGAGTCGCAGAGGCTGGAAGGCGCAAATTTTACTTTAGAGCCGGCGTAAAGTTCACTTGTTGCAACTTCTTCCCGGCTACACTTAGTTTTCTTGTTAATCCTTACTATAGGTTTACACTGTGCAGTATACATGTACATATGTACATGTATATTGTATAGCTAAAATGGAAAATATGTACATGTACAATGTAGGCCCTGTATGTGACAAGAAGCTTGCGTAATCAAAATAGGCCCTCTATTATTGCATTCTCAAAAACACAAGTCAACTTTTGCCGTTTGTCTTTAAAATTGCAAATAGCCAACTTTATTTGACGAAAATTGAAAAGGTGGGAAATAATCAACTCCTAAAATAGCAAAGTTTCACTGTTAACCCCCCTCAATTATTCAAGTACTCATATAGATGAAAGTCTCACACACATAATAATTCAAATAGCTGGAAACATATTATTTTATTTAGAAACTAATTTTGTTTATTCAACATTAGTATAATAAGATACATGTATACATAATAACAAATTATTTACACAAATAAGTTTGTCCTGCACACAAGGGGCAGTAGTCTTCTGTTTGCATGAGGAAGGTTGCTCTTGATTAGTTCTAAAATAGTGAAAACAATGGACCTCATTTTGGTTTATAAAAAAATAGTTCTTATAGCATGATCAACATTTACTTTTACCAGTAAAGTTGTTAAAAATCATTTACTGTAACGCAATCATCTAGACAACAGCCTTCATTATCTAAAAAAAAAAGCAAATTGATTTTCTTCGTTACAGCAATCATATTAGCTGAAACGTAACAGCCATCTCCAATGGCAGCCTCAATTTGGTTTATGATTTGAGTGTTTATTATAGAGTGTTCATAAAAGAGTTATGTATCAAGGAAGCCTCACACAATATGTGAGGGTACTTCGACAATTGAGGTACTGAGCACAGTTCCTGTCTCACTGACTGAGGCCACAGGTAAAGTGGGGTCATAGAAATATGGACTGGCTCCTGGGTAGTGATAGGTGAACAGAGGGTAACCAGCTGCTTGGTAGGCTGCCCATGGGTAGTAGCTGTAAGAAGATTGCGGCAGATAGTGGGTACCAGACTGCATCAGGTTCTGGGGCGTGGCGAGATGAGGCTTGACACAGCAGGACTGAGTGCAGACTTTGAGGTACTGAGGAGGTGAAGTTGATGGTGAAACATCAGAAGTAGACGGGATGGGTGATGAGTCGGGGGAGCTGGCTGGACATGATGACGTAGCCGGTTTGGTGGTGGGTCGTGAGCTAGCTTGAGGTGAGGAAGATTTAGGCGATGAGGCACTGTTCACGACTGGTGCACATCCACGACGCTGTCTCGCACGACGGTTTTGAAACCACACCTGGAATCAAATCATAAATAATATAAATTTAAGTATCAGGTAGCTGTAACGTTTAGCAGGTACATGTTTAATTGTAGGAGTACTCACACTATTAGAATGAAAGGCATCTATTGATCAGATAATTTTTAAGAGTAGTTTTAATTGCGGTTTCAAGAGAATTTTAAAGGGTTTTTTTTCTCTAAATGAATTTTGACAAATGGTGCTGCTTAAAAACGAAAAACTATCGCATATGCCTTGGACAACATGATTGATACATGAAACATTCAAAACCATTCAGACGTGACTGATGGACGTGATCTATTGATCAGATAAAAGAGATTTTTGCTTACTTCAAATCTATTCAAACTGGTAATATCTTTGTTATCTTACTGTATGTCTAATTAAAATGCCACACATTAAGTCAGCATGCCATTGTTCCTTGAAGGGAATGGCCACTGCTAAAGCCTGTGTTTGTCTGAATGACTAGAAAAGTTTTTCCTTTGTTCCAAACTTAAAGTCGTTCCAGCACAAAATATACAAAAACAGGAAGCAATATCGAGAATATGTCTGTTTAAAGACCATTACAAAAAGCACTATTTGGAATTGAAGATTTGCCAGAATTTCATTTGGAAGCTTCGTATTTCAACTTGATATTTTTGATGTAGCTTGAGACATACCTGGATACGGGCTTCACTGAGATCGATAGAATCCGACAGCGTCTCTCTGTCATCGATGCCTGGGTAGCGATTGTCAGAGAAAAGCTTCTCCAGACTTTCTAGCTGCCCCGGGGTGTAGTTGGTCCGAGCACGGCGTCGACGGCTTCGCTTAGCACCCATGACTGGCGTGGTCATCCCCGTGGCTTCGGCTGCAAGGACGTGAGGCTGTTCCAATCGGCAAGACTCGGCTGGCGAATCTGCTGGAACTGTGACAGAAGAGAAAATAAAAATGAACAAGAAAACAAGTAGGTAGTTGCACAAAGTCTACATGAACGACTGCGTTTCAAATGAAAAACGGGATGATAATGAATCAAATTTCTATGATATTTGATAAAAAAACTTGTTTGCGATGCTGAACAACTTCAGATTTCTTGTTAGTTAAGACTTGACAAAGTAAGGGTAACAAATAGTTTCCATTCTGCAAAATGTTCTGGACAGTGTACTGGTTCACAATTTTTCCCAAAAGGTTTCAATGGAATGCTGGTCAACTCGTACGCACGCAAACTCGTACGCACCAACTCGTACACACACAAACTCGTACACGCACAAACTCGTACACACACCAAGTCGTACGCACACACAGCTCGTACGCAAACTAACTCGTACACCCACCAACTCGTACGCAAGCATAATTCACTACGTGTTGACTCAGGGAAAAGGTTTCGCCGTTTTGATGCAAAGTTATTATTATAACTTATAATATTGTAATAATTCACTACGTGTTGACTTCGGGAAAAGGTTTAATAAGTCTAATAATAATGAATTGCGTTTTAGTTTTGTTTTTGTTTTCCCTCAAGTAATTAAACTTTGATTTGACGGATGGCATTCTCGCTAAAATCCGAAAGGTAGGGTTTATTTCAATTTGATATTTTTCTGAAATTTTGATAGTAAATAATTTTTGGAAAATAAAACAGATGGTTTTGGTATTTTTCTCAAATTTTGATAGTAAACAATTTTTGGAAAATAAAACAGATGTTTTGGAAAAACAAACTGATTTTTGGGGAGTTTTGTTCCTTTCTGAAATGATTGTTTAGCCCGTCAGTTAAATTATGAAATTAAATAAATTTAGAAAATAAAACATATTCTTGGGGAGTTTTGTTCATTTCCGTCAGTTAAATTTTGATAGTAAATAAATTTAGTAAATAAAACAGATTCTTTGGGAGTTTTGTTCCTTTCCGAAATGATTGTTTCTGAAATTGATTATTTCTGAAATTTATAGTAAATAACTTTTGGAAAATAAAACAGATTTTGTGTTCAGCTATAGTGAAAGTTTTGGCTGGAAATTTCAAAAATATTGTTGAAACAGGTAATTGCATACTCTAGACTCGTTCAGCTTTTGTAATCTCTTTTGTAAATGTGTGGCCCTGAAAAGGGCCGGTGGTTTTCATGGGTCCTGAAAGGACCGTTTGGTTTGGGGCTTGAAGTTGCTCACATCGCAGGACCATGGAGGTGGCTGCACGCTGACAACAGGCTAGAGGTTTTCAGAGTCCCGGCTTGGTAGGCGTCCCATAGATCCTGCCTTGGATTGTAATCATAATTTTACGGTTTTATGTAAAGCATAGCACGATATTAGTGCTTTCGTTGTTTCCAATGTACAAGTGTCCCGTAATAAATACACCTGCGTACGAGTTTGTTTGTGTACGACTTTGCGTGTGTACGAGTTTGCGTGTGTACGAGTTTGTGGGTGTACGAGTTTGTGTGTGTACGAGTTGGTTGGCGCACGAGTTGACCAATTGGCGTACGGGTTTGCGTGCGTACGAGTTTGCGTGCGTACGAGTTGACCTGTTTCCGTTTCAATCAACCTGTCAGAACAAAGCGGTACACAATGAGCTTCCAGATTAAATCTTGAAGTTTTCGTTGACCAATCCTGTACCTTGCCAGTAAGAAAATGGAAACCTACTTGATTTGACGAGTCCCAGAATGTCGTTGATTGAGTGGCAGCTATGACTAGACTCACTTGATTCACTTTGCCTACGACCTCCTTCAAGGGGCATGGAACTAGACATGTTGATCTTGGAAGAAATACTCAACTTCAACTGGAAATCGAGAATAACTTATTCAGAATTTCTTGGAGACTTTGACTCTGTTGGTAACCGTGGATGGAATGATGTCAGACAAAAGTACCATCCGATTTTCATCCACGCACCTCTATCACAGGTTGCTTTGAAAGTCGCCGTTGAACTTTGCTCTGTCGGCTTAGACAAAAGAGGATTGAATGAGGTGCTGCCCTCCTCGCTCTCTGAATGGTTGAATATTCGGTGACATGAGAGAGATCCAAACCTACTGATGCGTAGAATGGATTGGCGGTCTTAGAATAGGCTGTGTACTAGTTGTGTTTGGGATCTAGGCCTACTAAACCTTGTCACATTCATGTCGTTTATTTACCTTGTATACAATGACCAAATGAAACCTTATTCATTTTTAAGAGTAATATTAATTGCGATTTCAAGAGAACTGTTAAAGGTCTTTTTTCTCTGAATAATTTTTGACAAATGGTGCTGCTTCAAAACGAAAAAACAAGAACTATCCCATATGCATTGGACAACGTGATTTATACGTGAAACATTCAAAACCATTCAGACGTGACTGATGGACGTGATAGTAATTCCACGATCTCGACAGTAATTCATTTTTAATTTAGACATTTTGGTTACCATTGGCAGATTCCCCCCCCCCTGCAAATCTTAAATAGGAGCTAACTTTCTCGAATATGTAAAACTAGGTATTTAAAATTGAAATCTAACGTTTCGGGTCAAATCGGCACAAAAATAAGCTGTTTGGAAGAAATGGTGCACTTAACGTGTTTCGACTTAACGTGTGATCAAGCAATCGTTAGGAAAATTAATATAGAAACAAGTGCTTTTGTTAAGCAGCTCCATTGATCCACCCCCCCCCCCCGTAGGCTTACCCCCGCCTCAAACACACACCAATTCAAATCAGACAAATAATTAGGAAATGAACAGAGACAACTGTTGGTTTATTTACGCTGTAGTTTTATTCAATGTTTAAAACGGGGTTGTTGGGGTTTTTTTTCAAGCAAAAAATATACTAATTTGTTATTACCCCACGTCAGATTATCTTATAACATAAAGTAAACTAGAGCGCTTAAAACGACATCACCTTGCGTAGGCCTATATTAAGATTGCGAATATTTCATAATTATACGCAAACTATAAACTTCATTTTGCCTAGGTTGTTCAGTTGGTAAACAATCCCAATATCTTCAGAAAAAGTTGAAATTGTTTAAAAGAGTTCTTTATAAAAATTAGATCGTGAAATAAAACAACGAACTTTCAAATTTATATCTTTAGCCGGTCAGTTTACACTTGATGTACATGCACGTAGAGGACAAATCTATCGCATTTTAACAAGTTCAAGCTGCTGTGTATATGGTGTGATCGCTCCATCTCAAATGAAGTTGTACGAATGCATTCAAGTTGATTAATATTGTTACCTGGGTCAAGCTGTATCGGTGCCTGGTTGTTCGTTAAGTTCCTTTACTGCTTAATGTTCCACAAAGATTTCCGTTTAACCACTTCAACTGATAAATTTGAATGTTGCTTTGCTAAACTTTGCGCCCTTTTTGGCAATCACAAAAAGTGATAGCAACAGAGAAATTAATTTTCTCAGCAGAAAAAGTGGACTGGATTTGATTCTACTCTAAATCAGGAAAATCGCTATAGGCCTATTTCTCACACTATATATATATATGTTCAAACCCGAACTATATATATATATATATATAATAACTGGTACTTTACACTCGCTTCCGTTTTAGATTTAGTACACCCCTATGTTTCGACACCCCTATCAGTTCCGACAACCTAAACAGGGATGTTTTGGAACCATATAGAACATGAGGGTGTCGGAATATAGAGCAGCCACCAATTGATTTCATTCACTTTGGTTTTGATATCTGTGAATGTATTTAGACAGCCACATCCAGTATATTGTATAGACCATGATGCTCGTGCTTTTGGTATGCTGACCAAACTAACAGTGGTGCAAACCAGCAGGGGACAGGGGTTCGGGGCTGGGGGAAGAGGGAGGGACTGGGAAAGGGCAGGGGGCAGGGGGCAGGGCTAGGGGCCCAGGGGGAAGGGGAAGGGAAATGGGCAGGGGCGGTGAAAAGGGATAGGGGGTATGTTCCGACTATGTTCCGATAATTCCTCCATGATCTTCACGCTAGGGTTATGTTGGGATTAGGGAAATACATAAAGGAGCGGGAATATGGGGGTGTCGAGGAATAGAGAAGAATAGTTCCAGAAATGTTGTGGTTTTAAAGCATTTTGACAAATTAAGGTCACGTGGTTTATCCGAACCAGTTTTTTGGTTCGGATAACCACGTGATTTTCGGAGTTAGTTTTAAGGCCATATAAAAGTTAATTACTGCGCCAAATTCAACTTAGTTTTTTCTTCAATTATACATGAGTAGGCCTATTGACAAAAATACTATGTAGTTAAATTATGGATAAAAGTTGTAAACAATTGTGACAAATCGAATGTAAGATTTTATTTCAGAGAGTCCGTGAAAACGAATGACAGCAGCTCAAAATTAGCCCTATTTCCTCCGAAGAAGAAACATCCGTACTTTTAAACCATAAAAAAGCGCCATAGGCCTACTGGCGTCACAACAAGAGGTGCCATTTGCGGGAGGGGACGTTTGGACAACCTGGAAATAACATAAGGCCCTGCTGTGGTGTATCATCCACTTTGAGAAGAGATACTTAATTTTGTATTCCAATCCTCTACGCACAATCTGGACAGATGCCGAAACTGGTTTAGACGGGAAGTTACGAGATCTTGGGTCGGTCTAAAGCCCAATATGATAACTACAAGTAGTGTGTAGCTGGGATTCCTCAATGATTTAGCCTCGGTTAGCCTTTCTTCCGTTGTTTTTGATCTTGCAAGGAATCTCGAACCAGTCGACTGGCAAGTAGGGACTAGCACGGTACAGCTTTTGTCTCGGCATATATCAAAAGTTGCACCAGCTAAACACCGCGCTTGACCGCCTACTGATCCACCGACGAACAACAATGCCTTTTCGTTGCTAGAGATCTTTATGACCAATGGAAGGGTGTTTATGAGGCTCACTTCGCTGTTTACCTCCATTGTTTTATAATTGTGGAAGGAGTCGGATTCCATGCATGGCTCAACTATCACTCGGCCTACTTGTGACTAAGAAATTATCGCTAGTGCACAAGTGCAAGCTTTGGATTTAAAGGCACTGTCCCACCAATAAATGTGAAAGAACATAATACTTTTAGAAGACCATCGGCCAAGTCTCAAACGTTTTGTCGGTTTTGTTATAACAAACACTGAATTAAAACCATCAATAATTTATGGCGTGATATATCAATTTTGGAAGACTAATATATCACTAATTTCAGTCCAATGGTTTCGACGAAAACAATCGATCTAAACCAGCTGGAGGAGAATTTCTTTCAACTTAAGATGACCACGTTTTCGAGGTTTGTCCTTATCACATTTGCTAGCGCTGCAGGGAACTGTCGGGAAGCAGAAAATTGACGCTGAGGTTACTCCAAAATGAGAAACCGCGCGAATGTCGTGGAACAAACGTCACCCAGACAAAAACATACTCATGCCAGCCACTAGCATCAATCGGCGACAATGAATCCATGACTAGTGGTCATCCACACCTTTGTCGAACTACTCATTGTTTCATTCCTTTAAACGCAAACTATACCTTCGGTTTTTGGAACCATTCGATTGTTTTACTTGTGGGCAATTTCATTTCAAACCATTGTAGCGTTTTTGAGATACCGCCAAAAATCTGGAGAGGATGTCCACGCGGAATCCATTGGAACGCACACTTCTGAAAACAAAAAGTTTCGTGCAGAATCCCTCTCTCTCTAAAACCACATTCCTTCGAAGGGATTTTTTCCCCAAAATGTCAACGTTATCAACAGCTGCAGTGCTTCTTAACAAGTCAGTTTTTATGATCATTGCTGTTTGGAGCAACTACCAAAGATGTACCCTCCCTTTTAAAGCCCATTCTTAATAAAGACTACTGGCCGCTAGGTAGATAGCTGCTAAGAAATCAGAGGAAGAACAAGTCAAGAATTTTAATGCACTTCAAGGTAGGCCGAATTTTAATCATGCTGACTTTTTTTAATTTTTGAACAAAATGATGTTCTTTTCACATTTCACTACTCAACCTACATTTTACGAGGTCAATAGAATAACCATTGGATGAAATTATACTTTGTAAATAAAATGTAGTTTTCTTTCCCAGCTATTTAAATAATTATTGTGTGTGTTTGTTTCTTTTAAAATGTATGGAATCCAGAAGGTTTGAACAATGCTATTTTTATTTTTGGAAGTGGGGGGAGGAAAGTGTGATATTCATTATAAAGAGTTCGTAAATAGTTCTTGCTTTCAGTTAATAAACCACCTTTGAAAACTTATTATTGTCAAGAAAACGTAATTTAACATTTGAAAATTTTCCCCAAAACTGCTTCAAATCAAAACTAAAACCACCCTCAGGCACCTGGGAAGGAGGTAGGCTTCAGATATCGTACCCACACGCTGACTGAGACGGCGTCTGGCACGTGATGACTTTGGTAAGGCTTTGGGCTGGATCGCTGATAAGATCAGGCTTTACTCTTGTCATGGAGGCAACCTACAGCGTCGAGCGGCCAATCATAAACTTGTCAAGGTCCCACATAACTTGTCAAGTTACTTTTCACGGAAGTAGGCCCTCCATTAGTGGTGAGAACATCCGCCATTTTAATTCGTAGATCAAGCAAGTTGTAACCATTGGATGAATTTCAGAAAGGTTATACATGTACATTGTTAACCATTCATTCTGATGGATTGGACAATAGGGCCATACTTACATTAATTACTTCTCACTTCATGTTTGAGTTTATGATTATGCGGTTGTGATCCTATAGTTCAAGACGACAATGACTTGCCTTGTAAAGCACCCGCTCATAACCTAAACCTTAGGTCAAACATGGAGGTAGCCCTCCGTGGGTCAAATAAACGTCCTCAAGTGATGATCCACACGCCTTTTTGTCGTCTGGCAGGAGCTTGGCAACTAGGGTAGGGGTGGGCCGGCTGGCCGTGGCCGCCCAACGTTTTGGGTGCCTACTATTACTCCCGTAGCATACAGTACAAAATGCTAAATATAATATATATATATATATACAACAACACAAAATACCCCCAAAAAACCTTAGAAGTCTCACAGCTTCTTACCTTCAAGGGGAAATTATCCAGTGACCCTTGAACTTTTATTCTCTGCTCAATTTAATATGGGGAGTCCCTGGACCCGTCGAGTTATTCTCCCTCCCTAAACTGGTTTAATTTTCCAAACGTCCCAGCATCATCTTGAAAAATGTCCCTACACCTCTCAGCAAATAGGACCATTTTATTTAAAGCCCTATGTCATCCAAAATACATCAAGTTTGAAGTCAGCAGCTTCCAGTTTGGGCAAACATTTTACAATGACCCCGTTTATAGAATGTTTTGAGGGCCTACAAAATATTAACGAGGCCGTCACTCTATTTCTCCCTATTTGGTGGGGTGCACCATTTGCTCGTGTTTGGCAGACTCCAGAATTCAGACATAATGAAAACTTTAACCTAAAATATTTTGAGGACAAGTGCTTATATAATTTTTTTAATCTGGTAGTAATCATCCTGCGAAATTATTTGTTCTGAAATGCCCCGTTGATTATAAATCAATGCAAATATGTCAAACACTTGAATCTCCGAAGATTTCCCTGAGGCGACTTTTGGAGATTCATTTTTCCTCGTTGTCTGTCTGTTTGTGAATGCTGCGGCCGAATATGCAGTTGGTACCGGGGCCCAATTACATAGAGCTGATTAAGCAGAAAATATTGCTTAACAATTGTCTGCTAAGCAGAAAGGAGCAGGATACCAGTCACAAACTGTACATGTGACACGGTAGTTTGGCTTGGTACCTTATTCTGGTGAGCATAATTCGGTTGTGCTGAGCTACTTTTTGTGCTTAATCAGCTCTATGAAATTGGGGCCTGTCCCGAGTCCACTAAACCGGATGAATTCGACGTTCTTTATGAAAATACCGTGACAGTTTTTTCTTTCGTCTGTTTGCTCAACAAGTAGACACCGTATTTAGCTTGAGATTTCACAGGAGACTTAAATTGTATCCTTCTTTCTAATTTGGCCTATTGACCAGCATTACATTGCCAAAACCAATGTATGACCACCAACCTTTAGAACAGAACGTTTATCCGCAGTTTTCTTTTCAATGGAGTTTAAACGGTTTGTTTGGTCGCGTAGATTACATGGAAAGACAAACAACATGGCTGCACCTTCTTTGATCGGCTACTCCTGTCAGTGTCAATTACATGTACAACATTGTAATACAGTATAAGTCATTTGGTAAATTGGTAAATAGTCCGGTTAGTTTGGTGTGAAAACAAACACCAGGAGCTCAAGCAGGTAGCACATTGACATACAATACTGGATGCCCGGCCAAATGTATTCCCAGAAATCAAAGCAATGAATGAAATCATGACCTTAGCTAAAACGGAAGCGATTGTGAAGTACAGGCTATTATATAATATTAGACATGCTATCATTTTAGAGTATAAACTTGAATCACGTTGTGTTCATTAGATTTTCTTCCGAAGAAAATTTCATTTTGGACGAACGATCTTTAAAATTTATCATATAGACGTCTCCTCTGTCCACAGAAAGTGGAAACAAACTGTCTAAAGTTAAAGTTTGTTTTGTTGATCACAAATTTGACGAAAGTTAGTTGTTTTATTTTTCGATTTTACACACAATTCTCTAAAACAAGGATAACCAAAAAGTTTATACCAACTTCACAACCAATCTGATTCGATCTGAACTGATAATTCTATTGTTTTATTAACTTGAAAAATAGAATTAGCTGTTGCAAACTGCTTACCAACCAAAAGGACCTATGGTATAAATGCCAAAAAATAGTTAGTGGCCTGACGTTTCGACCCTAGCAGAGTCTTTCTCGAAGGCTAAAAGGTTTTATTAACTTTTTAGGACTGATATCACTTTAAAGGTTTGATTTTCCTGATGGCGGCTTGAGCACAACTGTCGACATCGTGCGTCCATTTGGTCCCGTTACATAGTATCTGTTCCGCAATGCAAAGTATTACAAAACTCTACATGTTATACTTATTCTTCAAAAAGCAATACATACGAAATGTATGTGGCAAATATCAATAGCTTTAGTAGGCCTACGTCCCAAACTCAACTAGTACACAGCTTATTCTAAGACCGCCAATCCATTCTACGCGTCAGTAGGTTTGGATCTCTCTCATGTCGCCGAATATTCAACCATTCAGAGAGCACAGGGCAGCGCCTCATTCAATCCTCTTATCTAAGCCGACACAGACAACAGCATAGCCCAATCAGCACAAAGAACGGCAAGATCATTGGCGACTTTCAAAGCAACCCGCGATATAGGTGCGTGGATAAAAATCAGATGGTACTTTTGTCTGACATCATTCCATCCACGGCTTCCATCAGAGACAAAATCCGAGAAATTCTGAATAAGTTATTCTCGATTTCAATTAGTTGAGTATTTCTTCCGAGATCAACATGTCTAGTTCCATGCTCGAAGGAGGTCGTAGGCAAAGCGAATCCAGTGATTCCACTCATAGCTGCCACTCGATCAACGACATTCTTGGACTCGTCAAATCAAGTAAGTTTCCATTTTCTTAACGGCAAGGTATACAACAAATTATATATTTAATCTGAAAGCTCACTGGTTATACATTTATAGCACCAATCTTCAAAAGAAAGGTTTACATGAACTACTGTCCTAAAAATAGTACTTATTACGATTGCCGCAATCAGAATTAGCACTGACACGAACGTGCACTTTACCTCGATAAAACACAACAAATGGGACCATTTAATTTGATGATTTGTTTACCGTTTGGATAAAGCTTGTTTATTGAAACCTTGACGGTGGAAGTGAAATCCCTCTCGGAAAAATCAAAAAGTGATAAATCATTCAACATACTGATCATTTTGCAGAATTGACATTTGCATTATTTTGACAAGTCTTAACTAAAACAAGAAATCTGAAGTTATTCAGCAACGCAAACAAGTTTTTTATTTGGTATTATATAAATTTGATTTATTATCATCCCGTTTTTCATTTGAAACGCAGTCGTTTATGAAGAACTTGTACAACTTCTTACTTGTTTTCTTGTTCATTTTTATTTTCTCTTCTGTCACAGTCCCAGCAGTTTCGCCAGCCGAGTCTTGCCGATCGGAACAGCCTCACGTCCCTGCAGCCGAAGCCACGGGGATGACCACGCCGGTCATGGGTGCTAAGCGCAGCCGTCGACGCCGTGCTCGGACCAACTACACCCCAGAGCAGCTAGAAGGTCTTGAGAAGCTTTTCTCTGACAATCACTACCCAGGCATCGATGACAGAGAGACGCTGTCAGATTCTATCGACCTCCGTGAAGCCCGTATTCAGGTATGTGTCAAGCTACATCAAAAATATCAAGTCGAAATACGAAGCTTCCAAAAGAAACTCCTAACCAATTTTCAAATGATTATCTTATATTTCGAGTTATGTTTTTTTTAAATAGTGATCTTTAATCAGACACTTCTTCAAGTTTTTAAGCAATTTTCTTTCTGTTTTGAAATTATTTGAACTGAAGTTGTACCTTTTTTTAAAGGTTTGAGACAAAGGAAATACATTTTGTTATAAGTATGTTCGTTCAATCAAGCACACTGAGCTTCTGCATGATTTGAGAATTTCCAAAGAATAAAGCCCTATTGTTTGACATTAATGTTAGACAATGGTAAGATCAACACGGAAAACATTACCAGTTTCGAAGTTGACAAAAATGTAAATTAACACTTTATCTGATCAAGGAATGCCTGTGTGCGTATTACTATGATGTTGCATGCACCTGCTCCAACTCTACATCTACCTGAAACTTAATTTTCTATTATTTTTGATTTGATTCCAGGTGTGGTTTCAAAACCGTCGTGCGAGACAGCGTCGTGGATGTGCACCACGGAACAGTGCCTCATCGCCTAAATCTTCCTCACCTCAAGCTAGCTCACGACCCACCACCAAACCGGCTACGTCATCATGTCCAGCCAGCTCCCCCGACTCATCACCCATCCCGTCTACTTCTGATGTTTCACCATCATCTTCACCTCCTCAGTACCTAAAAGTCTGCACTCAGTCCTGCTGTGTCAAGCCTCATCTCGCCACGCCCCATAACCTGATGCATTCTGGAGCCCAGTATCTGCCGCAATCTTCTTACAGCTACTACCCATTGGCAGCCTACCAAGCAGCTGGTTACCCTCTGTTCACCTATCACTATCCAGGAGCCAGTCCATATTTTTATGACCCCACTTTACCTGTGGCCTCAGTCAGTGAGACAGGAACTGTGCTCAGTACCTCAGTTGTCGAGGTTCCCTCATCAACACATGTGTGAGACTTCCCTGATCTTTATATGAACTTCTTTATCGAAACACAAATCGTATCCCAACAGAAGCTGACAATAAGCGACGACTGTCACATTTATCAAACAAAGAATTGCTGTTAGTTAAATTAAGGAAGAAAGAAGGACAACTTAAATTTAAGGAAGAAAGAAGGACAACTTAAATTTTTATTTTTAATGTAATTGAACGGACGATGATACAGCACTGTTTTCATACTTGATTGTATTGCAAAAATCACTCTGGGTAACTTTTTAAACAATAACTTTTAGGTATGGAAGTGTATTTTGATCATACTTGAGTTTTACTTGTTCAACCAATATGGAATTGTCTTTTCTTTTAAAATGTTGCATTAATCCTAAAAAAAATATTTGCAATGGAAATATTAGTTTTCTCCTAATACGAAGGAAACGTTTTGTTTGTAAGTACATAGTTGTTTATTTGTGTACTATGTTGGTGTTAAAATCATAGTTTGTAAATAAAATGTGATTTATCTATTTCCAGCTACTTGAAGTGTGCGTGTAACTTCGTATGTGGTCTCACTTAAATTCAGAATATTTGAAGATATATATATTTTTTTTTGGTGTGCGGTGGGGCGGGGGCTTATTATATTTTAAAGTTACAGTATATTAATTTGAAGAGTTCATTGCTTCCAATGAGCTCTTGCTTGAAAATTAAAGTATCAGTGATCTTAATTTTAATTGCATAATTATTAGGTGGGTACTTAGTGATTGGGTTTGAAACTCAAGCTTGCTGATTCAAAACCCCATTACCAATTCTCCTAGCAGAGAAATGTTTTATGTCAAAGGATACAGCAAAGCCAAATGATTAAAACTAACATCTGAAGCATAGCTATGCAACTCGCCATCGTATTGATGTACAGTATTTTTTTAACACTCACGCCAGATTATCTTATAACAATTTGTAAATTTAATTTAAAATGGTGTTGAAAAGGGACTTGTTTAAGAACAAGGCAAACGGAAACTTGGCAAGAAGTGCCCCACCACCTATAATGTTACGCGAGTTACGATGCTGCTCCTGGTTTATGTCTTCATTGTCACAGAAGATCTTGAAGTAGTGTTTGATCTGAATCTAAATTCTGTTATTTTGTAGGAGATTTGGAGTGGCCGTTAGACAATGAGCGTTTGGAAGAGTCAGCAACAAAATGACGGCCGCCAAATGAACTAGCAAATCACATTACACACGACATTATTTAAACTTTCTAATTTCAAACATCAGAAGATTAATTATCACCCATTTTTAATCATTTCTCAAAAACTAAAATATTTCAAGCACAAATATTTCAAGGGAATGTTTCCACCGTGACCATCTTTATATCAAAATGTTTGTGCAACCGTGAACCTTTATTTGAATCTAACCACCGAGGAGCACCATCCTTGAAAGGAGAGTGGTCTTCTGAAACCCGTGAGTTTAAACAGTCTAGGTCCAATGATAGGCCGATTTGACCCGACATTTTTGTAAATGGCATTTTTAATAGTTTTAAGCTTCCATGTCATGTAATGCACGAAAACATCCGCCAATGGTTAGTACTAGTTAAATACAAAATAAAATGAAGTACCGTCGGGATCCCCACGTGCACCAGGAATCTAAAAAAAAAAATGCATGTTAATGCTCTTTGTGCTCAAATGGTGGTCGGTCACATATGCGAATTTTGTTTTTGTTTTTTGGAAACTTTAATTTGTCAAAACTCGTTGTGAGATTTTGTATTATTATTTTTTTGATAAGACCATGCAGCTTTAATTATACATAATGAACAATTACAAACTGACTAATATCAATAGAATTTCACACCTTTATTTCTGACAAAGTTACAATTATGCTGGGGCAATAGGCACAAATGAATCAAGGCTTCCATATCAATAAGTAAGCTACAGTGATTAAGTTCACTTACGAGTTCATCCTTGGTTTCACTGCCAGAAATACATAATACTACTCAGACTACTACTAGTAGTAAAATATTTAGATCTCTGTCAACCATTGTGGTTCTAAAAAACAAATTACATGATTGGTAATTAGTTATTGAGAAAAACCCCAATTGTCAATCTCAAGTACAAATCCTCCACAAAAATATCCTCCAAAAACCAACGAGGTAGTAATCCACTCACTGTAGATAATAAGGACTTCAAGTAACCTATGCTAAGGCAACGTATCTTTTAGGCACTGTTGTGTTGAGATTGCGGCTGTTGGTAAGGATTTTGCCAAGGGCACCCTTAATAGCTTCAATGTACGATGACCTGGTCATTCAGTCGTAGCAGTAGACATAGCCACCAATTCGTCATGAGGCTTTCATAGGCACAGGTGATGGGAAAGGACATGGCTAAAGGAAAACACAAGATATTAACATAATGCCATGCCATCAAACTAAACTTCTACACTTTTAAAAACTGTTAAACTCTTTCCTAAAAGTATTTCCTTTTTGAAAAATATATACACATTTTCAAATATATACAAAAACTGTAAGGTAATATTTTACATCAATATTGGTGGGTTTAAGAATGATTACTCTTATCGTGATTTTTGTTGTTGCGTATGAATACCTAGGAATTACTGAATACATTTTAATTTTTCGCAAATAATTTGCTATAAATTATGACTTTAAATTCACTTTGATCAAATAAAGAACCAAAACCTCATATTAAAAAGTTACCACACCAACTTTAGAATAATTTATACATAAACAAACTTCACAAGTTGTTTGTTCAAACTCTGAAACACTTAAACAAAACAAATTGTTTAAAAATTCCCTAAGTTGTGGATTCAGACAAATTTGACATAACGCAATAACACTTCCAAGTGAAAAGAATTATGCAATAATAATGATAATACTCAGGTCTTATGTAGCACACGTATCCACCAATAAGCTACTCAAGGTGCTTGAACAAACAGAAGCACTTTTAAGACAGGTTTTTGAAATCTGTAAATGATGAGACTGATTTATGTAGCACCTTATAAGAGTTTACGAGGTGCTGGATGAAGCAATAACGGTTAAGTATCTTGCTTAAGTACACAAGTGTCAAAACCACGACTCGAACCTACACTCAGTTGATAAGAAACACCAGAGAAGTTAAGCTCTGGTGTTTCTTATCAACAGAGTGTGGGTTTAAGTGCACTGGAGTAAAGCCCGGTCCATACTTCATGGGAATGCGAATGCGAAGCGAGTATGACGTGAATTTGACGTCACAACTCTGTTTTCGCTGCGAATATTCGTTGCGAATTTGTGACGTCAACATTCGCTTCGCATTCGCATTCGCATTCGCATTCGCAGGAAGTATGAACCGGGCTTTAGACTCCAATGCACTTGACCGCTCGGTGGTGCTTAAATGACGAACTTACATGTTTACATATTTTCCATTGAAAACGATCAGAGCATGCTGATCAAAATTAATGTTGAGTTGTTACACCATTACGTGTTGTAACTTTGCAAAACCACTAAGTAAGAGACCGTCCAAGGTTTTCAAAATTTTTCATTTTGTAAGAGAGTACTACCTTTGAGGACCCTCCCCCTCCCACGGAGTAGGACTTTTCAAAATTTGTCTTTAAAAATTGATGCACATTATTTAAATATCACGAGATACCACACCCTCTAGAATCTCCCTTGCCCCCTCCCAATATCGTATTCTTAATATGACTGTGAAAATGTTGCAAATTTTGGATGGCCCATAAGCTATGACCTTATAGAAACACCTTGAAGGTTGAAATAAAAGCAAGTATCAACGGTATATTTGTGTAACTTTAAAGTCGGACTTGGGAATGCTAAAGATGGAGTAAAACAAGCTCCATCCTTAACATGAATGCTAAGTTATTAACAGAAAGACATGGTACAACATAAAACAAATTGATAACAATCTAGGACTATAATACAGGCGAGAGCACTGAAGTTCAATGGAAAACCATTTGTTAAAAATAAACATCAATATTAAACGAAATACTTCTGACCTTTTTACAACAAACTTCAGCACTTTCTTTTGAATACAGAAACAAACATACAATTTACAGATATATCATTTCAGATGAGTTATGTCCATAAAGTTCTTCTAAAATCTCTTATAAAGACAACTGTTCAAATCGGACAGCACTTTCAAATAAAACAAAACACACCATATCCTTAAGCCTCATAAATGACAAATTTCTCTCAAGTTGCAAGAGAAACTTCAGGTGTACACAACGCCTGACTGATTTCACATTGTTGAAGTCATCTTACTCTCTATCATCTTGGAACTTGTTCTTCTTCCCAACGATATCCATCAGTTCTTTGGACATGTAGTAGGGTTTCTCTGGGGAGCCATCATGGCGCTCTAAATCCTCCACTGAAACAAAGAGAAAGAAATATTCAATTCGACATCTCCAAAGATTCTTCAGATCAGCTACAATGGTCACTTTCAAAGAAGAGAGTTCCAAAGAGCAGCAGTACACGGGGAGAAACTAATATAAAATCTCACTGCATTTTTTTGAACAGCCACAGTAAAGGATTGGTACAGATGCGAAAATAGTCACAGATAGTGTTCATGTTTTGTGTTCTCAACCATATACATGAAACAACAAACCAGTGAAAATTTGGGCTTAGTCAGGTGTGACAGTCAGGAGAAAATAATGTAAACCTTGCACAGTTTCAGCATGTAAACACATTGTACTTAATTTTGGTTGTAACAACCAACATCAGATGTTGCGTTTTGTTTCCCCAGGTCTTCAGATACAGTTTTCTTGAATATAACTTAATTTCATATGGAAATATCTCACAGAAAGGCTAGAATGAACTTCATAATCAGTAAGCTTTCAGACTAAAATTAAACAATGTTTTTATCCTTATCAATCCTGTAGACAATCTTTAAATACAATGAAAATATTCATGTATTCAAATTTATTCAATAACTACTCACAAAAGCACAGGAAGAGAGTGTCAACTGCCATATCATAGACACTGAAGAAGCACTGAGCTATGAAGTAGGTCCCTACTGTTATAATCTGAGGAAAGACAAAACAAAATTCAGAAAAGTTCATATTCAATTCAAAGGAATTAACAAGTCTTCATGAACTTAAACGGTCACTTTCTTGTTGTGTGTTGTTGCCTGACTTTGGAATTGGGATATATGACATTTGACTTTGGACAGATTTTGGAGATAGGCTGAGAGCAATATACTGAGGCCAATAAAACGAGCGATTGTACAGTGCGCCCTCTACAGTATATCCAGGAGAGGTCATTTTTCAAAACATTGGTCGACTAAAAAGTATAATTACACTCACAACTCGACACCCAAAGGGGCCCAATTTTGTCAAGCTATTTGCTAAGCAAAACAATGTGTGGAGCACCAGTCACACCAATGTAAACTTCATGAAATTTTGGCTGGTAACCTGTAAGTTCTGCTAAGCTTATTTTTTCCGAGCTTAACATTTTTTGTGCTTACAGACGTTATGAAATCGGTTTTAGGACTTTCAAATGGCTGACACGAATGTGAAAACATTCCCTGACCTCACAAAAATGACACAGCAGAGAAATATGACCTTGCTGTTTTATGAGTGAAACATCACCCCTGCAATAACGTCTTGCCACTGAATGCATGCAAACCAAGAGTGAACATAAACAACTGGGGATCGGATGGTGTGGAGTGCTGCGAATTGATCAAGAACATGTCAACATTTTTGCCATGATACAGCACAAGTGGCCCCTCTTGGACTAGCTGCTAGTCGCTACAGGTGTACTGCATTGTGTATGGCCCATATTTTTCAAAACAAATATCTTCCCAATTTCATGGCAAGATAAATAAGGAATTTAACATAGTGAGTTTTCTTACAATGATAGGAATCCAATAGTAGTTCAGTGTTGGCACTGTGATGATATCGGATGCCCAGGTGATGCTATTAGTGAAATAGAAGAATGATGTCACACCAACAACACCGACCACGAACAGCTCACCAAGGAAGATCAAGAAGTCCGTCAGTTTATTGATAACTGCAACTCTGTAGCAAAACAAGTTAGCCATTAGTCAGAAAAACTGGATAGAAAAGTAGTGATAAATCAGATGTTCTATTCAAACTTAAAAAGATTATAAACCGTTCATTCAGATTCTACTTTTGTCTGGCAAACAATCATGAACAGTATCAGCGCCAGACTAGGAAATATAGGCAGGGGAAGTGAGGAGCGAAGTTGTTGCTGTAGTTGTGGGGGGGGGGGTCAAAGAAACAATCTTGGGGGCAAATTCCCCCTCCTTGGCCCTCCTTATTGATGCTACTGATCTTGAAGTGCCACTTTGTCAGTTCCTCAAGTTTTCAACAAATACACAATGCCATTCAACCTGAAAGTTCCATCAACCTTCCTTGTAAACACTGTATTTTAATAAAAAAATAAAAAAGATCTATATTTTGTCATGGATTTTGTTCATATTTGGAAAACTGAAACATGGGACCAGTTATTAGGGAACAAGTTTCTCTCACTTTACTGTATTTCTGATGAAAATATTTCACGTGATATTTGGCACCAATATGAAGTTCACAAAAAGGAAACTTTCAGATTAGAATTTATCACTTTACTTTTTCAGTCATTATCAATCATATATTAAGCTCGAAGACTGAATTTTGACTAACCTGACAATATTCCGCATCAATAAAAAGAACGCATTCTTAGCAGATGTGCAGAAATTCTCTCCATAAACAGCAATCTGTAAATTGTCCGATATAAACAATTTGTAAAGAGATATTACAAAAAATGTTCATGTAAATAAAAACCAGTAAATTTCCCCTTTGTACCGACTGTAGCAGAGACTTATGTTCTATTGTCTTTATTTGAAAAAAACCCTGTAGTTTCTAAAAAGTGTAGTAAAGGCACATAATAAACCATGTTTATTTCTAGAGAAGTCCTCTTAAAGTTATTTAACAAATTGTGATGTCAGGAAATGCAGGGAATTTCTATTAAATTTGATGTAATAACTGCATCTGGAATAAAAAATACACTTTTTTTGTTTGTACCTGACACCGATGCGCTATCAGTATTGCACACTCAGTACTTTTTAAGTCCCGTGGAAAACAAATCCACTGTGGTGGGATTCAAACCCGTAACCCCTGCATTCTAGAGCAGATATCTACAATCCCGGCCAAAATGCTTGGGTAGCGTGATATTAAGCATACCCTCCCCCGTTTCCCCCGCTCAATGTTGTTAAGCCCAGCTGGAACGCAGACCGCGCAATGAGAGCCAACATTGAACGGGGGCCGGGGCCCTACTAGAAATGGCTGAGATTGTAGACCACTGAGCCTGCCCCGTGTCAAGAGGCCTGTAATTAGTTAGCACTGGGTATTACAAACAATTTATTTTAAATAACCCAATAATTGCAACAGGGATAAAGAATATAATTTATGTTTTTACGAAAATCTCTGTCAGACATTTGATGTATTGTGAAAAGATGACTGAATTAATAATTTACAAATAAATAATAGTTTCTTACAAGGAAAGGATGACTGACCTAATAATTTACAAGTAAATAATGATTTCTTACAAGGATGTAGGCGTTCTTATTGAGGAATCTCATGAATTTCTCCAGACACCAGAAGCAACACTTGAGACACTTCAGGATGTACTTGAGAACTTGATTCTCCTTGCCTAGTGGAATCAATCAAGTCAATTATAATCATTCTTCAGTTATTGCTATTGCAGGTGGGAATAATAACCCCAAAGCGTTGTTCAACCACCTCCTTAGGAGTATGCAGAACCGGCAGCCAAATGGGCACATAGGTTGCTAACCAATAACATCAACTCTCTCCAGCTCTGCAAGTACAAGGGTCTTGACTGGCACTTGAACCTACACTCCAATGTCTCAGCCTTCAGAACTTGAGTTCGATCGGGTAGGCTTGACCATGGCATGCCTTACACAAGTATTATTTAGAATATGATATGATGTACTGTGGGAATAAATCTTGTGAACAAATCGTGTGGGCCAACTCAAAATTTTGGTTGGTTCGTCTGGCCAGCAAGTGAAAATACCATCTATCAGGTGAGATGTCAAATTCTGTGCTTTACATGTGTTCACCTCATATGACGGACAAATTTCTGACTTTCTCATTATTCAGAATCTCATCCCGTGGAGGTAAATTGTAGCTTTCCTGACTTATGGCGCAAGTTTGATGTTTACAAAAGGAAACAAATAAAACTTATAAAATAAGTTATACAACATTTTCAAAAAGTCAAGAGCGGGTGGAGGTGGGCGGGGTGGTTTGGACCCCCCACCTGTGCTCTCCTGCAAATTAAAGCTTTATGAATAGGGCCCTGAAAAGAACCAAAGAAAGAAATTTCTTAAAAAATAAGAATTAAAATACACTGCATGGGACCATACCTTTAAGCTTAGCTTCTACATATTCCAGCATTGTGCGTATGATCTGGATGATAGCTATGATGAGAGAACCAAAGGCTATGGACCCAAGGTGGTATCTGCAATAGTATTAAAACAGGTCAGGAATGTTACTACAGTACAGGCACAGATCACAAACAAGCAATAGACCGTTATCCCAAACAATCAGGTCTGTTAACAATCCACTTCAACTAACCCTAGTAGTGCCGTAGATTAAAGCTGTAATGTCATGCCTTTGAAGTAGTAAACTACACAAAAAATTAAATTAAACTAGACATATTGCATTTGTGCACAAATGCCGAGCTGTTTCGCCATAACTTTTTCAAAAAATCATAAAAAATCATGTGATGACGTCATCGAGACGTCATTTCAGAATTTACAAGAACTTGCCAATATCCAACAACCTACCAAGTTTCAACATGATCGCACTAACACTTATAAGGGAGATATATACAACATTAAAAAAGGCACCTTTAATGCCGCGTCACGTGACCCCCGATGACGTCATCGATCTGAAATTTCACACATATGATGGCTGCCTGACGATCAACATGTGTGTAAATTTTGAAGTGATTACACAAAACTTCACCACACACATCTTCAAAAAGTCCATTTTGATCAGTTTTCAACCTGCCGCTAGAGGGCGCTCTTTTGTATTGTGACGTCATCGGTAATTTTTTTTAATTACCCACCCTTGCCAGACAATAACATCGTTGAAAGCAACGTCATAACTATTTACACTTTTGAATTACGAGGCACTTCCTGTTTCGACCGGAAGTAGAGGTCATGTGAGGTCACTCACACTGAATAAAATGAAGACCTAATATATCCCTATACAATCCCGCAAACAGAAACCTACGGTCTCTTGTGGCTGATTTGTTACGGATTTTCAAATATTTAAAATAGAAACCTTTAAGATGACGTCACGTGACAGGTGATGACGTCATCATGACATCATTAGTTTTAAAATCATTATTGCACCAATGCCTTTCATCACTGAAAGTTTCATTGCAATTGCTCTTTAGGAACTATGCAAAAGGCCGCTTAGAACGAACGTGCGTTATGTCAATAGCCTTTTTTACTGAAACTGACAAATAAAAAAAATAAAAAAAATAATAAAAAAAACTTTAACAAAAACAAGAGCTGTTTCGCTGCGCTTTGCTGCGAAACAGCTAATTAACAATTTCCAAAAAGTCTTAGAAACAGTGACTGCTGTCAAGGGATACACAAGTTCAAAGCTGACTTTCCAAACTTTATTTTAGTCACAACTTCAACGTTCACAAAGATTATTTCAAGGTCACCTGATATATTGTAACAAATACAGGTGTATTCTAAATAGGGCAGCCTTACACTGCCCTGCAATCACACAGAGTGGAAATTTGGCCGATGTAATCAGCTCAGGAGACAGCTAGGTTTAATATAAGTTGACACTGATGCAAATTGACAAAAACTGAATGCAGTTAGTAGTGAAGCCTTTTCCTTTTTCAACGTTTATTCCTTACGCCTTGCAAGACATGTGTCCAATAACACTTAGCAATAAGTTTACAAAGTCTTCTTTCAAATGTCATTCATTATTTCAATTAAAGTTTGATTGAAGATGGATGATAAAAACCAGACAATTGGAGTGGCCAATTCAATATTCAAAACCCGTAGTAGAAAGTTACAATAGACGTTTTTTAAATGAGAACATAGAATTAGTTGTTGCAAACTGCTTAGCAGCAAAAAGGACCTAAGGGACACTATAGGTGGCAGTAGACTTACCAGGTAACTAATTATCCATTGCTTTTCTTGGAAATGTGCACATGCTGAGAACAACATCAACAATGGTGAGACAGATGGTTTGTCTGCTGCCCCCTAGTGTTCAAAAGTCTCCCATTGTCTAATTTCTTTGAAAAATACAATTAATGAGAAACTTACCTTATGGCTCGATAAAATGACTTAAAGAGAGGGAATGCAGGGATGTCTTGAGGCTTAGTGAATGCCCAGTAGTAAGATGCAAAGGCTCCTGCTAAGGTGACCTGACCCAGAGCAATGGCAAAGTTTACCAACCAGAACAGGCCGAAAAGGTTGTAGATTTGAAGATACAAGACGTAATCTGCAAGAGCATAGGATTGGAAGGAGCACATTGCTGTGGTGTTGGGGTACAGTGTTGAAAACGTCTGCAAGGAAAAACGAACAGAGACTGGGAATCAGTGTGATGTAGGTTAATAGCATGGGGTGGTCCGGCTGGCATAGTGGTTTTTGTCCACGCCTTGCAGGGATCCCGGTTCGAATCCCACTGGGGCACAATGTGGATTGGGTTTTCAGTCCCTAACTAATTGCGTGGGTTTTCCCCTGGAATAGATCTCTGGGGTTTTCCTGCCACATCTAAAACTGAAACTTTTTTCCTTGTCTTCTCTCCATGGGGTTCTTGGCTAGTTGAGTGATTAAGTTCACTTTTCTGAGATTCATTCCTTGTGACTCTTTACAGCATAAGGGACACAGTAGTGTGTCAAAAAATCACCAAACACCATAAGGGACACAGTAGTGTGTCAAAAAGAAAAACTAGCAAAACAAACAAATGGTCTAAACAAAACAAAAAAATAAACAGTTGAACAACACCAAGATCTAAAAGAGAAAAATAACTCCATTTCTTAAAATCACTTTAAATGTGACAAGTTTCCACATGCAACTTACCGCAGTGTCACAGGTGTCATTGTCAGCTGGTGCCACAGTGTCATTGTCATCCATGGAGACTGTATACACAGCTTTATGGGAAGTAGCCAAGAAACTTTAAAAGCAATGTCAAGGAATGCACAATTTCCCTTCACTTCAAATGTTTTTTTCTTCAATTTAACAAATTTAAATTTGCTTAACCCTTTCCTTACCATAGGCGACCTGAGTGGATTGCACTCATCATACCCCCCTCTTCCTTACCATTGGTGACTTAAGTCAACCAAGTTTACACACAAAACAGAATAAGCTTGAGCACAAAGGCCATTTGTAAAAAAGCTTTAGTTTTGTCCATGTTCACCCTCCATACCCAAGCTTGCCATCATTGGAAAGAGAAAGATTGGATCTTACCAATGATGGTAACAATAATAACGGTTGCTATTATGCAATACCTTCAAATTGCAAGTGGAAAGATCTGAAATAGCAAATAGCTACTGAGCGCCAGATGGTTGTGTACAAAATATTGTTTGATCACACAGAGGAAACAATGACTAAAAAATTGAACATTTATTGGCCAAACTCAATGATTTTTGCGATTATATAAAAGGAAATGTAATAAGTAAGACATATTTTATTACTTATTTTGCTGTAAAATATAATCTTAAAGGTGGTAATAGAGTTGTAAAAATGGCCTTTGAACAAAAGCTTTCTGTGGTGTAAGAATGTATGCTTTACACTTGAGCGGTTGAACAATACAGTCACCAGCAAGTGTCTATGTCAAAACAATTCGGTAATGAGAGGGTTAAAAACAAAAATCTAATTTGATCTGTCTCACATTAACGGAATTTCAAAGGATACACAGCGATAGTAATCCAGACTGTAAAGAAAGCAACTTGAAGAAGGTATGGGAATATCGGCCAGAGTAATGTAGACATGATCTTCCCAACAGCTCTGTTGTAAAACAAAGAAGAAAACAAATCGTTAGTGAAGAAGTTAATTTAGAAGCCTATACCCTTCTCATCTAGAGAACCTGTTTGAACAAGTGAAACAATCTGGTGTATGATTCTACAACTGTTGTGAACCATTCCTCTGTAAAGCGGATCGAATACACAGCTTCACAAATGCTCTTTCTCGTTTGATGATAGTTGGGCCAATTTCATAAAGCATATTGAGCACAAAAACTTGCTAAGCGCAGAAAAATCTTGTTTACTTGCAGAAATAGGCTACCAGCTAAAACACCATACAGTTTACATTGCTGTGACTGGTGCCCCACTTATTACTTGCTTGGCAAAAGAAATTTGCAAAGCATAATTTTCTGCTAAACAGCTTTTTGAAATTGGGACAAGGTTTATCAAAATATTTTGGAGAAGTCATGACAATTTCATTTTCAGGCTGCTTGATGGCATGAGCGATTAACTCTACACGTTGGGGATAAAGTCTTGTATATATTTGAATAAAATTAATTCAAGAACAGTGGATTTCCATGTTGATTGTTAAAACTTGTGAAAGCATGGGTACTTGCACAGTCTATAGACAAAGAGATAGGGTTACCTGCTGGCTTCTTTGATGAGTGCAATTGCAACACGGATGCGATTGCAGAGACACAGGGTGGTAAGCAGCAAGATGACCAGCAACACAGCTAGAATAATTCCTGTAACAATATTACAAGGGAAATGATTCAATCAAGAGGTAGGACTACAATGTCACACTTTGTACAAAATGTACCAACCTATGACTGGCAGGTAATATTTAAGTAACAACTTTTAAAAAGCACATCAAACTTTATCATAGTCAATGAATGTGGCTGCTACAAAGTTTCTGATGGGTTCAGAAAATGTAAGCTAGTAAAATACCCAGAAAGTTTAACAAGTGAATGCTAGAAGATGAGAATACATGCAAGACTTTCATGAACCAGAAAATGGACGCCCGATAAACCCATTTTAAAGTTGCAAGATGGATGCCGGCAAAACACAACGGAACTTTTTGTTGTTGGTATGAGATCCACAGCAGGCATTCATTGTGTAGCATGCACAGTGCATGCACTCACAGTGTTAGCTTTGTTTTGCCCCATACAAAGAGGGAGAAATGGTACTGGAATTCTTGCTCCAAACCATCCTTTTTGGGGATATCATTGTGTAATCACAAAGGACGGATCTTTATCCTTTTTAGGGAACAAACAAGAATTTCACAGGGCTGCCACCATTGTTTATCATTTTATTCGGCACGGGAAGTAAGTCCAAGAATCGCAGCCAAGGACAGGCCAATTGAGGGTGAACACAAACCGCATTTTCTCAAAAGAGAAAAAGAAATCCTTATTCATTTAATAAGACTATTTTGTGTGTGTTTACTCTATTTGATCATGGTTAATTTTGACAACATTGTTCTAAAAAAAAACCCAACCCAAAACATTATTCTGAAAATTAAGATGACAACGGAAACATTGTGGAATTCCCGATGGTAAGTGATTAAGGTGGAGCAGGCAGAGAGCTTACCAAAAACCAGCCAGGTTGTCTGCAGCCTCAGATAACTGGAGAGGTTAGTTGTAAAAGTCAAGGCTGCGTCTGCTCCACTGACTCCTTCTAAGCTCGTATACTGCTGCCAGCAACAGTACAAGCCTGGTGAGAAATTGGGATGAAATTCTCAAATATAATAACTGTCAAATGTCAACACTTCCAAATGTACATCTTTCACTAGTATCGACTCATTAATTTCACTTACAAAATTGAAGTTGTAGAAACCATATAATATGCACTCATAACAACTGTGGTGGCAGGGAAGAGGCCATTTGCACAATTCTTGTAAACTCCTTCTCAGCCAAACAATATTCTGGGTTGTAGTTTCTCTATTTATTAAGAACTTTTCCTGTTTATCAGATTTGGGTTGAACTGCTTAAGAAAATATTCCTGCTTAGCAGACCTTAACTTAAGAAACGTGTCCTGCTTCACAGCAGACTTGAGTTGAGGTGTCTTTAAAACACTGTTTTGTTTTGTTTTACTTCAGAAACTTTTCCAGATCAGCAGAATTGATTGAGGTGTTTTAAAAACGCTTTTCACTTTCTTAAAAAACTGCGTTAATAGAGATCTCAGAAAATTTATTTCCTAAACAACTTGTTCTGCTTAGCCAATTGGTTTGAGAAGATTACCGAGTCCAAGAAGGACATGAAGACCCAGGAGAGTAAGCCAAGTGATGATACCAGCCAACCATCTCATTAAGATGATGAAGAGAAGTGATAGAAGCATTCCAATACCAAGACCCCTGACAAGATCAAATCATCAAACAAAATTAACAATCCAATCTTTTGATGTCTTAATTTCCACCACATGTAGAGGTCATTAATGAGATTATTAAACAAACAAAATAAATTTTTTAAACAACTTCTAAATCTTTACTTTTTCTTGAAAACCCAGTTCTTCATAAAGTAACATTCCAGTGACTTAATGGACAAACATTCTTTTTCACAATTTATTTTGCAAAATCACCCCCAAATTCACACATGGCTCTGCTTACCGTTAGCAAAGAATCGGCGCTTACGGAAGCAGTGAATTCTTTGCTTACGTCAAGCGTAATTCACGGGTTAGCAGAGAGTTTTCCCTTGTGCATGTGCAAACTCCATGTTACTAGGCATTCTTCGCTTACACGGCTAGCGCAGAAATTCGGCGCTTGCACAGTAAGAGGAGGATGGTGATCGCAAGCACAGAATTCGGCGGTAAGCAGAGCCATGAAATTGGGCCCTGTTCTAGTCAATTTGTCTTTATTCACCCCACAATTGAATACATATTCACAAAGTCAGTTACCCCTGGATTTTCTTACTTGACACAGAACAGGTATCAGATAAAAAGCTTTCTGAATGAGCATAAACAACTCAAGCCGTGAAAATCATTTGGGAGAATGATTCCTGCCATCGGTTTAAATTGAGTACCCTAGGAAAGTAGAAAAGCACTACCTGGAACTAATTCTCTTGTATAATGTTTGAGGACTTGGCAACAGGTCAATAAGCGACTCTTAATATCGCTATGGCAACAAGAGACTCTTACAATTAAGTCCCTCCCTCTGTAGTAACTGTCAGCTAATGGTGTCATAAGGTCTGTGACAAACAGTGCACAGCTTCACACACAAATGTTGGACACAATGCAGCAATGTAATTGCTGGCGGCCGAATTGCATTTTTTAAAGTGTGATTTGAACATATGACATTTTAAGGCTTGCTGTTGCAATTCAGATTGGCCAATGTATCTTATTCGCCGTATTTTTGACCACGTGAGGGCGTATGTGGATAAATTTCACATGATGAAAAACAAGTACACAAACAGGGTTTTTCACTTTTTTATCGCTATTTTTTATGTATTTCTTCATTGGTGCAAGAAAACTACAAACAGGCAATTATAATAAGCTAAAACTGCTATTGTGATGCAAGACATTCCCCGATGACAGCGCCCTCATGCGGTCAAAAATATGGTCAATTGGCTTCACTGTAGCAGTTTCTAATGCACTCACCCAACAATGAGGTACCAAGAGTTGATAACATCTTCAAACAAGATCTCAACAATTGAGGAGAATGTCAAAATAAGGCTGGCAGCACTAGTAGGAAGAAAAACAAAAAGAAACATTTTAAGACAAAACAGAGGAAAGCAATAAATAAAACAAGCTGACCTTCATGGTGGCAAATCTAAACTTCATAATTTGTCCCGTTTGTGCAGTGTGATGAGTTCAAATGATGACTTACAATATTGTTGCACGCAAACATTTCAACAAGGTTGTATCTTTTTAAAAACTCACTGACTGAGCACAAAATCCAATGAGTGCCAAAGTACCTCGTTGTGTGGAGCAAATTGGGTATGCGTTGCAAGGTATGACATTTTGACCACACTGCATGAGTTATGATCTTTTTAACGAGACAAATTTTTAGCTTGATTGCCTCTAGAATTTCTCTTAATTTTGATAAGTGTTAATTTTGTGTCCGTGTTGTTTCCATAGGTGTGGAATAAAGTTAGAATTAAAGCATACATGGCTTGTCATGGCAAAGCGGATTTAAGAGCACCGGACTCAAGCTCTGGTGTTTCTGATCAGCAGAGTGTGGGTTCGAGTCCCGGTCGTGACACTTGTGTCCTTAAGCAAGACAGTTAACCATTATCACTGCGTCATTCCGATGGGACATAAAGCTGTAGGTCCCCCGTGTTTTGTAAAGCACGTAAATTAACCCAGTGTACTTATCGTAAATTTGAGAAGGGGTTCGCCCCTGTGTTCCTGGTTTGATTGACAGCATATTGCGCCACAGCACCTTGTAAACCATTACATGGTGCTATAGGAATAGGTCTCATAATTCAAAACGAGATCCCCATGAAAAAATACAGAGCGCTTTGCGACACTCATTGGGTGTGATAAAGCGTTATATAAGAACTCTGTATTATTATTATTATTATTCCATATTGGTTATTGCAGACTCTCTTTAACTGATCAATTCAAACATTGACACCTGTTCAAACAGCCAGCATTACAGCAATTTCCTATTTGTCATCGTCATCATCAGATACAATTTTTGGATATGGACGAGCAGTTCCTGAATAACTCATGCTTAAATTACCATGTCTATAACAATCGCGCCTCGTTATATTCTGTCTACCTAAAAGCTTTAGACAATAGACCCATTGCACAGGCCGCCATTGTTGATGTAAAACAATAGAAACTGCCTGTGTGTAGGCTTCATGCACAACTCTCAGCCACCGATACGTCTTTGCTCTATATGACTTCAATAAGGGCGCTGTTTGAGTTTGACTTCGAATACAAGGGGCTGAGTCATATTTAGCTGTATAAGAAATTTTGCGTGTCAATTGTTTCATTTGCACATTTTCAAGCCAAGACTATTCATAAAAATGAACAGCTGTGGAACTATTGGATCAAACAATAGGCTTACAACAGCCACGTTTCCATGAAACGATGCCATGTTCAAGAGAAAAAGCATTGTAACCAAACTAACACATCAAGGACTGGTTAATTAGCACATCCTGTGCGGATGACATAATTACGCCCTTAGATTCCCAGCTAGTATACAGATAGATGAGTGCCATTTTAGTTTTTTAGTTTTTGTTTCCTCTCTCTGAAAAGGGTTCTTTATCATTTGTCTGATTGGTTGCCAATAATTAGAATTGTAATGTACAAAGATGTCCGGGGGAGCACTACATGGGTAATCTCCCTGGACAGTATTTCCCATGAATGCAAAATGTATAACCCTCCATAAATGTTTAACTAAATGGTTTTTACACCTGCAGTCTAAATACAATGTTTAACACGAGGAATAAGTAACTTTATAAATGTTTGAGGAATTCAACAACAAATCAGGTAAAACAGAGAATTAGTAATCATAAAAAATAACAATCACACAGTTTCAATTTAGCTCACTGATCCCCAGTGACAATTCTCTAGAGAAGTAATTTCAGTCTGATTTAACAAATACACTTCAAAGACCATCAAAATAATGTACTGTTGCTTATTCCAATTGCAGCAATTTATATGAACGTGCATATCGCAGACAAAACATTCTGTTTTCTTTTCATAAAATGCAATTACCTTCAGTGAAAATGTCCTGAGGATTGTCAATCACTTATTGAAAACTAAAGGACGAAAATGAATTTGCTCAATCAAAATACCAAAGATGAATTATTCATTTTAAATGACCATTCGGTCCCAATTTTTTTTAGCTAGTTATTGTGGTTAGTAAAATAATGTTTTGATACAGTGGCTGATGGATGGCAATATTTTCATAGTATTTGTCTTGAAATGAAAATTCATTTCACAAACTTGGGAAAGGTTAAACATTTCAGATGATTTGTAAAGAGAATGAGGAAGATTGGTTGGTTTCTTACTCAGAGAAGAGATCATAGGCAGTTGAGCTGTTGAAGGAACCTGAAGCAGATGACTGAATTGTTTCATTGTTGGAGAAGACAGTTGCCACGGTGCTAGCAGAATCAACAAGGAAGGACGGAACACAACGATCAGCGTCTGTAACAATCAAAAACCAACAATAAACACATCAAGATTTAAACCGTGATCTTCTTCTTCTTAATTTTGAGTGCAGTCTTCAATGATTGAAGACAACCGCACTGCCAGACACACTGAGTCCAACCCCCGTCACTTAGCGATAAATGTGTACTGGGGTCATTTACCTGCATTGATAGGACACGATACGTCCCATCCAAGTGTCAAGACTGGGTCGCCCTCTGCTGATCAGACAACACCAGAGCTTGAGTTCGGTGCTCGTAACCGCACGGCCACGACACACCACTTATAATCCAAGGGTGTTGACAACTATGACAAGCTTCTTGGTTGTAAAACTTAGCATGTTGTGGCCAAGTCTAGTAGGGCACCTCCCTCAAGTTCTGCACCCAATTTCATAGAGCCGCTTAAGCATAAAAAAAGAGCTAAGCACAAAACAGTTTTGCTTACCAGAGTGAGGTTACCAACCAAAATGTCATGTCACATGTACCATTTGAGACTGGTATCCTGCTTCTTTTTGCTTAGCATAAAATTATTAAGCACAGTTGTCTGCTTAAGCAGCTCTATGAAATTGTGCCCAGCTGGTGTTGTCAGATTATTGGTTTAAAAGTCATTGCATTAGTTTACTTGAGCAATATGCATAACCATGATTGTTTTGTCGCTCAGATGCGTTGTAAAACCATTTGGTAATGTGCTTTGTAAAATACTTTAAAGGACTTGCTTTCTCAAAGCACTAAGAAACATCTGAAAATGAGTTGTCAACATCACCATAGTGATTTGTATTGTGACATCACACTTGGCTTAGCAATTCAGATTGATACACGGTTAAGATCAATCTTAGCTCTTTGTGAAATTTGCTCCATGGTATACTTGTGAAAGGGCAGGGACATGTTGCTTTAATATATAAATGATATGTCTCCTGTGCACAAAATTGTGTGGAACTGTTCTCACCTGTTTGGAGATAACTAATGATCTATACATGCGCCTTTACAGCCTAATAGTACGCTTCCATTGTTATTACCACAACTATTGTAGTTTGAAAGGTTATGTGTTTTACTCTAGCATCTATTATAAATGTCTTTCTTTGTTTGTGTTTTTCACTCAGTGGTTTCAGTCTCATAAAACTGACATTTTGTCTGTACCACATTATAACAAGTCAGGCTATTCCTGAATGAATATCTATGAAGATAATGCAAAGGGTTGAAATATCTGTAATGTAACTATCAAATGCTGTATATAAAAAAATCCACATGCACAGAATCTTTTTAAGTACTGTCATAAGACTGTAAATACTTACATGGGGTGCTCTGTAGGTAGTAAGATGCACATTTCTCATCATTAAACATTGCTGCAAGGCCGTCATTTCCTTGCTGTATTTGGGGAAAAAAAACAAAAAAAAATTGAGCATGCTGTATTAGTTGCAGTCCTTACCTTCCTACTCCACAAAAGGGACCAGTTTGTACTGAACTGCTAGTAGTGCAAATGATTTTCAAAACACTAACAAGATTATAAGTACCAACTGCATCTCTGGCCGCAGCATTCGCAAATGGACACCAACCCTCAGAAATCTGAGAAACAATTCATAATACTTTGAAGGGAATCCTTTCTCAAAATAGTTTATCCTGTCAAAAACTGCAGTGCTTTTTGCCAAGTAAGCGTTTATGGAAGTACGGATGCACTCATGTAATTGTAAAACACATTGAAGAAGCAAAGAAAATATATTTAAAAATACATGTATGTAACAAAATTGATTATCTTTGCTGTTATGGTTTATTACAAAAACTTGTCTTGCTGCCTGCCTGAATTACAACACAGTTAACATTAAAATATAGGTACAGAATACATACAAATTAAAATAAAATGGAATGTTCAAACTTACGTAAGATCCTGTGGTGTATTCTGTTTGGGGATCAAAGTCATAATCACATATGAACTTATCCCATTCGATTAATGCAGGTAGAATTGCACCAACCACTACTTGTGAGTATGGAGCGTAGGTCTCATTTGGACATGCAGACACACAGATCTAGATGTTTATGAGACACAGTCAAAATATTATTTGTAATCAATTTATCAAATTTGTATTTTTATTTTTATTATTTGGGGGGGGGGGGATGTGTTATTTCCTACGTATTTTCATTTTATTGAAACCATGTCAGGAATTGAATGCAATTCCTCAACTGTAACTACTTTGAGTGGTTTACCATGAATCCTCTTACTCACTCTAACAAAATCAAACATTATCTGGCATTCAGCTCAACACCCAAACTGTTGGACTCTGATTATGGAGGTATGTCTGATCCCACGTAAAGCTTAAAATCAGTTTACTAGTGCAGTCCTCAGTCTAACGAATCAAACAAAACATGCAGTTGGAATCTGAAGGGTTGGGGATGGTTAAGAGGGGATCTATACAGAATTACACATGAAAACAACTCTCCAGCATTTTAGTGGTAGTTTGAGATTTGAGGTACATGTAAGTGTGATTCACTTCTTTCTTTTCTTATAATTTGAATCATTCCATCCAGTATCACTTCAAATTTCTCCATGGCCACAACAAGTTCTAGATAACTACTGACAGTGTTTATACACTAAGCCATAAATGTCTGTCAAACATAACATGCATTACCTGGGTTGTAGGACATTTGAACTCTAGTAATGTAGTGTAAGGAGATGACACACACGTCAGTAGGTCAAAGAACATCAGATACGGTTTATCTCTACAGAAGAAAACAAAACACAAAGTAGGTTCATCAAACAACACTTGTTTATAATGTACGAAGAGCAACTTCATTGCAACGAGTTATGTGCATGAATTTGGGGTGAAAACCCACAAGACCATAGGGCTTCTAGCTCACAGTTTTTACTGGATCAGAATTTTTTATTGTACAAGGCCAGAATCAAAATGAGAACAAAGTTTAAAATATACAATTAAATGTTTTATTTTAACAAGCACCAAGAGAAGATTTCATTTTTCTTTAGGTCTTATTTTCTCTAAGGTTTTAAAACTGTTTGGATTTTTATTTGTTTTAACATTTTTAGGAGCCCAGGAACATATTTCATGGATGGGCGCTATATAAATTGTCACAACATATTATTATTGTTATTATTATTATTATTATTATTATTATTATTTGTATTATTATTATTTCAATACTCAACATAATTTAAAGAAAAATTTATCAAACTCGAAGTCAACACTAGTTGAACACAATTTATTGTTATTAAATATATTACTTAGTGAGTTAACAATATCTATTGAAAAACAATAGACCACAAGGCCTAATTATCTGGTCAGGAGTTTACTTGACCGATCCATGGCCTCGGGCCTGCATCTATCCTGTCTAAATTAATTTTGAGCCCTGCCCTATTCTTCTATGACAACACAATCTCTTAGAAAGCTAGCAATCATTGGTTAAGAGACATAGCAAATAATTGGTAAAAATCAAAAACTTAATTTTATTAGTTTCTATTTGAAAAATCATCCATCTCTGAGTTGACCATTCCTGCAGAGAAATAGTTTTGCCAAAATATCAAGCTTCAGGAAATAGCATTTGATTTGGAAAACCCAACATATCATGTTTGCTTATTTTGATTGCCGCAATCAAAATGAGCCAGGGTTCTCCCCATGCACATACTAGCGTATTGTGCCGATCTTGGATTTAAGAACAAATTTTTAAAATTCATAAAAAAACACATTTAAAATGCTATTGATTGTACAATAGAGCTTTTAAAAGGAAATATAAGCATAAAGTACAAAACATACTAAGAGCATCGTGTTCTTCAGCCACACTTTTGGTTAAAAAATGTCCCAGTGTTAAAAAAAACATTGGGAGCGCCATGTAAGCTCTATGTGAACATGCCAAAAATCCCTGATAAAACAACATTTATTACCACTTTCATCCTTACTTGACCTCTGAGTTTGCTGAATAATGTCATTTTCAAAGGTTGGATGTTGTGTTTATTAAGACATAAATTGTGTAAACTCATCTCCAAAAATACAATAGAGTACCTCTCATTTAATAACTAATTTGTGACGATTGTGTCATATGAACCACCTGTGGTTCTTAACAAAAACATTTCCAGACATTCAAGGGAGATTGTCATTTGAACTCAGCGCCTTGTGATTGCTAGCATTGTGCTGTGTAGTGCCCATAACGAAATTGAAAAAACTTCAAATTGCATAACAAATTAAGTGGTGTCTGAAGCTTTGCAGGTTGTGGATCATAGTCAATTCTATAATAGTAAACTTGCGGATACACGATTTTCCATGTAGCAAAATGCTACACAAAGGTACCAGTTGTTTGCTACTCAATATAAGCATTCAGTATGCACACAAATTTTTTTTTTTTTTAATTTTCTGCAGTGTGAAATTGCTGGAAGAAATAGTTCCCTGGGAACAATCATGTATAAAACCCCTTTGGGAGAAGCATAATAAAAATTAACCAGGGCTCGAATTTTACACTGGACGCCATGCCTGAAGGCATAAAGCCAATAGTTTAAGTGTCAGGGCAGTAAACCCATGAGAACAGACAAGTTACAGCGGTCTTGTATTGTTCAATTGAATAATAATACCTCACTGTGTATCTAAAATAAATTCTATTCAAAATTTGCTGACTTTGAGTCTGATAAAATACCTTTCAATTCTATTCTATGAAGTATACTTTACCCGTAGAGACAAATGAGACAAATCTTCTCTTACATGTACTTGTTGACAAAAAACATTTTGATTCTGGTTTTCTGGTCCAGTAAACATTTTAAACAGCGAGCCCTCATTGTGGATTTTTCTCCCACTCTTTAGCCCTGTTAACTGTCTCATATGAGACTAAGAGTCCATTATTATTCGTCATCTCAAATCTAAACTAAAATGAATATCAGCTACACAAAAATTTCAAATATCATTATTACTGACCATGAATTTTAAATAAATTTAAATGAAATTGTAAACGAAATTTGAGCTTACTTAACAGTTGGTGACACTCCACATATCTGTCCCCTGGAGTCTGTGGGGTAAACTAATGACAAAGGATCACCGTCTTTGTAAGCTACAAACAAAGAAACATAAATAATTATTTCAGTGCCCAATATTTCATAGCATCAAGTTTAAAAATACAAATTCCTCTGATGCAAATATTGCATCAATGTATTAAATTAGTTTGCAGTTACAGATTGAATGGCTTCAGGCTAGAACCCCCTGAACAAAGATATTAATAAAATAGGAAGACTGCCAACATAAGTGCAAGATTGTTCAGTTGGTAGAGCGCCGGCACTTTAGTCTGGAGGTTACAGGTTCAAGTCCCACTTCTATTAATTTATCATTGTTCGATCCCAAAAAAGAATAAATTAGTTTGCAAACAATTTCTTAGAAAAGGACAAAAAGTTATGCCAGAGATTTTCACTTCAAAACACTCACTTATGAATAAAAACAAATTTAACCGATCTTTTCTTCTTGAAATAAATGGATCTAACAAAAAGCATATTTTCTAACAATGTCCAAAGTTTGTTTGTTTTTTTCTTCACCAAAAAGGTCTTTGATAAAGTGTAATTTCAAGGTTACTTCAACTGCATCTTAATTAACAATTCATTTAGTTCGGACTCCACTGCCAAATCTTGACAAGAAAGTTCCATCCCACTTAACATCAATGGGAGATTCAGGGTTCTTCCCATGCACAAGCTAGCGTATCGGGCTGATACATGCAAAATTGCGTGCAAAAACATGCGAATCAGGGCCGATATGTGCAACAACGACAAATTTTATAGATTTTTTTTTGGGGGGTGGGGGTGGGGACTTGAGATCAAATTCAGAAAAAATCCTCAAGATAAAACCATTTAGAATGTCCCAGATTGAACTGTGGGACTTTTAAAACCAAAGATCACGAAGTAAAAACATTCAGAGGACCTTGTTTTCATTCAGCGTGCTTAGGCGAAACTTCCACAATTCGGGTCCAGAATGCACCACAGCATTGAACAATCCTGAGGAGAGCCCTGGGAGACTGTTTGGGACACTAGGTGGCAGCAGACTTAAGGTAAATCAGTTATTCTCATAAATAAGCGCATGCATGCTCTGACCTACATACACAATGGACATTTACCTGGTAAGTCTACTACCACCTTGCATTCAAAAGTCTTGTTATTGTGTCTTTTGTTTTCTTAGAGGGCAACCTCTATCCCCCACTGAAAGTTTAAATCAAATATGAAATATTTTTCAAATTAGGGCCTACTTTTTCATTTGAATTATTCAAGTTCAATTTGAGGACAGATCAAGAATTTCTTACCGTAGTATCCTACAACACCCATTCCACCAATGAATGCCAGAAACAATATGCAGCAAATCACATCTGTACATCCTCTGAAATATTCAAACAAAAATAAAGAAAGAAAACCATTTTTCATCTGATTAAACATAAAAAAACCATATTCCCCTCAAGGTTATGTTTCAAGGTTTACTTATAAATTTGTATTTTTTAAAAGGGTAAACCAAAGTCAGTAGCATGTGCATATAAAATATGTATGTTTGTTACCACTATGTACCAGTACCAGATGCAGACCCAGGAGTTTGTCATTCTTAAAAACAAAACATGAACACTAAGGATGAGTCATTGCTGACAAATAGATCTCAAACAAGGATCTACATTTTAGGAGGTTATGTTGAAATGATGGTATTTTCATACTTTGGTAACCCCTGGAGCTACAGATTTCAAGGAGCTTTTAGGAACAGTATACTCATCAACGAGCAGGATTTCTTTACATCTGAAAAAAACAACAACTGCTACTTTCTTCACTGAGCAGAAAAAAAGCCTGCAAGATAAAAGTCAGGAATGTCTCCTCCTTGCAATACCGTGATGAAAGACCAAAGTTTCTCACCTGTTTGAGATTGGTCCCTTGAATGTTGGATCATATTTCTTTGCATTTCCTGTAACGAAAACCAGAAAATCAGAAAGTAATTAAAATAAGGTTATTTTCATGTTTGTGGGGCTGGATAAGTCTTCGGTGGGCCCCAAGCACCGGTGTTCCAAAGGCCCTGGGTACTATACCAGGGCCAGTTTTACAGTACTCTTAACCCAATCCGACAACCTGACAGATTTATCCGTAGTACATGCAAACCCTTCAAAGGCCGAACTACGGATAATCACTAGCTATTTTAAGGCAAAAAATTGCACCATTGATAAAAATGACAGCCCTTATATGGATGTACAGTAACCCAGCCGCCTTCACGATGTCATACTGTATTTGTCAGCCATGTTTTTATGCATTGGACATCACTTTTCCGTGAATTTTTGAGATGTTTTGGAGGAAAAACATTGGGGTTTTAGGCAGTACGGTGACAAGAAAAACTGATGAACAACTCGTCGAGAAAACTCTGAACATGAAGCTTAGAATAAAAGTGATTTGATGCAGATTTTGAGCTATAAAAACTGTGTGAAACAGGCACGAAACTTTGGTACTTGTTCATATTGCCTGTGTTTACAACCGTAACGGTATGACCTGTATTTACAATGTAATGAGCCCATGAAGTTACTTAAGATCAGGTAAAACTGTTGCTCCGAGCAATACATGTGGGTTTTTGTTTACGTGCAATTGCCCTGTATAGAGCATTTTTTCCTAACACTTTCTTATCAAACGGCAATTATTCTCAACTTCATCAAACTTTTAAAAGGTTTCATTTCGGTAAGTTGCTTCATCTAACAGGACAATTTTTACACCATTTTGAAGCTTATAAAACGAACTAATATCTAAAGATAGTGCTCTAGTAATAGCATTTGCCAATCTACTAATTGTCATTACTTGAAATATAAAAACCAGAGAATTTTCAATTATGAAACTATACTAATTTGTCGTGTATTTTCATGCAATGTACTATTGACATGAATTATGAAACACAATCAACTTTGAATTAGAATTTAAAGAGAATTTCCTACTCTTTCCAACAGTATATAATTTGTTGGGGTTTGATTTTTGGTAGAGCTGTAAAAAAATAAATTGTTGGTGTAATGCCCCTTCGTTTGTGTGTGCATGAAATGGGCTCAGGCATTTACGACCAATATGTACACAAAACCATGAGGCAGAGATGGGTTAAGTGCTGAATTTTACAACATCGTTGTAAATGGTAACATGTGTTGAGGTTTTGCTGTAAGGTGTAACCTAGCTTTTCCAAAATACAGAGAGAAGCTACTAGAATAAAAAATAAATAAATACAATAAAAATAAATAAATAACTTTGTATTTGTGTGTGGATGAGTTTTTATTGCGTCATACTTTTGCCAGCTATTGATTTCATGTGATTTCATATAGGCCCCATATTTGAGTCATAGACCCTTGGCACAATGCCTACTGTGCTATATCGGCATACTCTAGCCCCCTACATGTATGCCCTCTGTTTATCCTGAGAAATATGACAGGTAATTTTAACAATAATAACAATAATAATAGATGGCACAAAGGAAAATGTGATATTTCTTTTGCACGTTGTGATAAAATGAAATAAAAATAATACTCAGCTCTTATAAAGTGCTTTTGACTTTCAGTCTTCACACCCAAAGAGCATCTCAAAGCACTTGTTATTTATTCCCCCTTTTACACCCTTTTTATCCCTTTTTCTTGTTGATCATATTTTTGGCGTATATAACATACTTATTATGGATTAATTTAGGTCTTTCATTGTCATTCATGATAAAGAAAAGAATGTGTTATTTAAGCAAAATATGAGAAAAATGCAGTGTAAACAGGGTCTCTGTTTATGCTTGTCCAAAACTTTCTTTACACGCATTATAACGTGTGGGTCCAAAAACAAATAGTTAAACAAAATTACTACTCAATCAAATTCTGAAACATAACAAGAACATATTCAAAAACTATGCAAACTGTATTTGGTCTAGGCCTGAGTAAATATTTCTTTGACCATGAAACAAAATCTGATGCGCATCCAACATGAACGGATACAGTCATATTATCTGTATCTGTACCCCTATCTGTACGCTTGCAAAACCTCTCTGATATCCAAAAGTTGCATACAGATACGATCTGTTTTTCGTGTCAGACCATCATGAAACACTTATTATTCTCTAATACAGATATTTCAACTTCCAATTTACCACCGATTTAACTTTCTTTTCAACATGCCTCTTCTGGTGTTTACTTTAAAGACTTTGAATATGTCCACACCATCATAAATACACGTAAACAAAATCCTGTAATTTTTGCTCAGTTTAAAAGATTCCTTTAAATAGACATTTTGTTTTTACGTGGTTAAAAGAACATTGCCAAATGACTGACTGGTAAAAAAGGAACAAATAAATGTAATCACTTGTGATATTATTTCTTTAATTTGTAACTTTCCTCCTTTAGTTTTTTCAATGTTCAAACCATTACCAAGTTGTGAACATTTCATCGAATTTGGTGGTTATATTCAATCTTGAATCTTCTCTCAGCACATCGATTCTGATTCCTTTGGTATACTATAGATTTCCTGCTCTAGCTAAGTTCATCCTAATCCTGTCATTCAACAAGTATTGTTGCCCCCCCCCCAATCCATGCTTCTACATGCCAAAGAAAAGGATCATGATGTTACTTTGTATAATTAGATTTTTCCGTTCCAGGTGAACAACCTGTTACAAGCTGACACCACCATTGTAAAACCACTGAAGGTGGTTTACTCTACAGCATGCACTCACGAACACAATGGCGGCTATTGACAAAATGTCTGCTCTACACAGCTATTCGTTTACATCGGTTTCCCTGTTGCTAAGCAACAAGGCCGAGCAACAATAAGTGGTCATAGAGCATCATTTGGGTTGTCAATGGCAGGATCAATAGTAGCTCACAACACTCATAAACATGACCCAGTAGTGCTAATAAATTAAGGCCACCACAGGTCACAATTCCATGAATCAAAAAATCAACACCTGCCTCTCACTAATTCTTTCTTCTAATCAAATTTAGAATGTGTTTTTATATGGATTTAAGACTCTGTGTGTACAGATCAATACAGGGCCTGGAGATTGAAGTAATACACTGGATTTTAAAAGAAAATTCATTGCACACCATATCTACCTCCATGATATAACCAACCTGTGATTATTATCAAGTAAAGTCATTGGGTTTTTCAAGAAAACACAACATCATAATTATGTTTTGATAGACATTTGTGTAAATGCTCATTTGAGCTTAAGTATACATTTCTGGAAATCTAGAATCTGCTAGGGTTTAAATTTGGCATTGATACCACAGGCAACAGATCATTTGGATTGGTAAAGCAGTTTGCAACAGCTAGGTTTTTTTTCTTCAAAAATGTAGTTTTAATTTTAGCTTGAGTTCGGTGCTCTTATCCGCTAGGCCACGACACCCTACGTTTGCCATGGTTCACTTCTTACATTAGTATTGTGGTGCTTTTAGTGTCGCGTAATTTTTGGGTGTAGTTTGTATAAAAAAATGTTTGCATTTCTTGCTGTATATTGGGCTGTATTGTAGTTGAGACCGAGACCTCCCCATTCGAGACCGAGACCATGACCAGCCCTCCAGACACCGAGACTTTTGCAGTCCAAAACTGAGACAAGACGAGACCCGACCACAAAAAAGGCCTTGAGACCTGGTCTCGGTCTCGAGACCTACAACACTGATACTGGGTGGGGGGTATTTATATATATATATTTTTATTTATACCAAACTGAGTGTTTTTGTGTAACACGATTCGACTGAATTAAGTATTATAAATATTAACATGAATTTGTATCCATTTTGTGAACAATACGCCTTTTTCTTTGTGCTCAAACTACAGTTGTACAGTGTGCAGTACTATGTCTGATTACTCTCAGGCATGATGCTTTGTTCTTGTACAAAAAGGCAAGGCAGTATTTCTCAAATAAAAGGCACCTCAATGAGGAAAATGTCAATTTCTCCTGGAAAATTTCAAGGAGCATTGAGGCATAGAGGCAATTGCCCTTGTGAAATATCAGGCCTGTGCTTGCAGACTTATTGTTCAACTGCAATTACATGATATGTGCATACAGCAATCATACTATCCTAACTCCACAACACCTGTTCCTGAAAAAGACTCATCCATGACTGGAAAGGCTAATTGCTTTATTTCTCTTGCAAAGTTCATTTAAAGCTTTGTAACCAGATGTCCAAATTCAAACATTTAAGTCCCATTGTCATGATGTACATTAGCATAACTACGAAACATCTGTAACTGCTCCAAGCCTAACTTGTTAACATGTCATTAAAAAATGTCTCTTCAATATGGATTATAACTCAAACTTATCACTTTTGTATAAGCTATCCCTGTATATATTTTTTTACAGTAGGCCCTTAAATTAATCCAACCATCCCTTTAAATACTATTCTTGGATTAACATTTTTCTCATAAATATTTTCTTGTTTTAAACAAAGGGTTTCCCAGTTGCCATGGTAAAGAAAAGAACCTTGTAAGCTCAGCTGCAACCAGTACTATGTGATTATGGAGTTATATAACGGTTATTATTTGTTTTTATTGAGAGTGGGGGGGGGGGGGGGTGTTTAAGGTCTGACGACATTATTAACAGTTCTGCAATCACAGAGTCCAACTTATACAAACATCTCCATGGTGACCAATTCCCACACATCTTTCATCACCTTCCTTTTTTTTCTATCTCAATATACACAACTGTATACACAACACAAAATTTCCACAGACAATATAAATTGAAACAAATTTACCCCTGTGAGTTTTTAAAAGCTTTTGTAACGATTAATTGCAATGAGTTCTAATCAACTAAAGTTATCAATCTTTTCATCTGGTTATTTTTTCTGTTGAAAACAGAGTTCAAGTTTGTTTACTACATGGAATTGTAATTGTTGTATTACTTTATTTTCATGACTTTTATAAACCAATCTGACTTAAACTCTTAAAATGTATAGCTTTGTATAAATATTTTCCCTAACACAGTATAACAATTTCGAAAGATTTTAATAAATAATTGCTTTCCTTTTAATTAAAAGAGTGTAGTACTGTGTTTTAAAATTGATTTTCAAAAACAAACAAATATATTAAAAAAATTACTCAGATTGCAAAAAGCTAAATTTTGAATAGATGATAGAAAATTTCAATTTTCACAAAAACACTTTCATAACATTTAGTACTCCAAGAAAAAAAAACGAACAAAACAAGACGTAGTGTCTCGTTTTACTGCTGTATTTTGTCATTGTGTACATTTATTGATCAATTTTAGATTGCCATGTGACACTATTTGTCGAACAAATATTGGGCAAGTCACTTTAATTGATCTCAAGGGGCTGCACTAGGGCTCCAAATTGACACTGGACTGCATTCTAGCGTCAGGCAAGTAAACTCCTGACCCCACAAGTCTAACGATCTTGTGTTTTAAAATTTGGTACAATAAATACAGTCAATCTTTTAATGTTAAGGATGAGTCTGATAAATATCTTCCAATTCTGTCAAATGTCAAAGCATTCTTACCCATATAAGACAAATAAGATAAATATCTCCTCTTGTTCACTGCTTGTTCAAACACTTATCGATGGTTAACTATTTGGATTGTTTGTTCTGAATTTGATTCTGGTCTTGTTTTAAAATTAAAATCTAGTCCAGTAAATATTGTGAGCTAAATTTAGCCTATGGGATCCCCCCCCCCCAAAAAGATATAAATTTATAATTATGATAATAATAATAATGGCAGTGAAAAATCCAACGTACACAAGAAAATTTTTTGAATGATGTGTTTCTGATTGTATTAATGCTTATTAAACTGTTTATTTTGTAAAAGTCTGGTAGTAACCGGTATCTCTGATTTTTGAACTGTTAAATAACAAAATTTGCTTATTGCTAACCTTACAATAAAAGTATAGCTTTGCAGTAACACCATGTTAAAAATCTCTGCTATAGTGGTGGGTCTGAGTTCGACCAGTTGGTACCCTGTATCAATTATAAACCAGCTGATCTCAGAGCCGACACTACTGAAACAAGATTTATTCTTTTTCCACCGTGCATAGCTTTTCAATTTAAATAGGCAATAATGATCTGGTTAATGGCTGGCCGCTGTTAATGGACCAAATCCAAGGCAAGGTCCATTAACAGTGGCCAGCCACCAACCAAGGTCATTACCACGCAGTGAAGATGGCTCCTTGTGCTAATTATTAACATTTATAAACAAATTTTATGCAAAAAAGCATTAACATTAATCAGAATTTGTGGAGGTTTTTGTTCAATATTTGTAGAAATGTTATTCATGTTCAAGGGCCATTCTCAAGGCTGTTCAATTTTTACATGGTTATGCAATATACCAGCTACCTTATTATTGATTTATACATTTTCTGCGTGTGGTATGCACATGCATGCGGCACCCTGTCCCTCGCCAAAAAACATAAAAACAATATGCACAATGAAAAACAAATGATTTGATAGTTCCCCTCACAATGAGCACAGTGCATACAGAACTTTTACACAATGTGCTTGTTTACTATGTTTAGGGGCCATTTATTCACTATTTCACAGAGCCGGACTTTGTTTAGTTATTCATGAATAAAATTAAGTATTTGGAAGGGGCGACAATTTGCTAGGGGGTGACAATTTACTAGTAGAGGGCAACTTTGCAAAGGGCAACTTTGCTAGGGGTTAACTTTGCAGGGGGTGACTTTGCTTAGAGCGAGATGATAAATACATAGGTGTGCTGTCAGGCCAAGATTCTTATCATTGAAAAGATGCATGTAACTGAATATTTAATACTTACACAAATAAAAGCTATGGATTTCAATCATTTAGGCTAACAAGTGAAAAAGTGTATGTTGGATGTCGGACACATTTAGTATTTTACCCCACTGTAAAATATAAACCACAAAAACATTGCAAATATATGTACATTTTATCTTCATTCTTCTCATTCACTCATCATTTTCCAACACTGCAAATCTTTATTCCGCAAGCCTCAAAGTTCTTTTTATTACAATATTGTCGATTGTCATAAATTTAATTGTATCAATTAATGTTAACAATTGTTTTACATTCTGAAAAAGAATGCCAAGGTATGTCCGTCAAGACAATATAATACAAAGTCAACCTGTTAAACCTCGTCCATGGTTGTTATAAATACAGCTGCAAGAAGACATTAAACTAGCCCAGCAAAGGTAGAAATTCGACACCAGTTCTGTTAATACAATGACCGGCGTCATCGGCAGTGTACAGGAACGCAAGAATGGCATGGTAGCTTAGCTCAGCACCTCCAGTCCAGACAACTTTCACACTGAGTGTTAGTGTTAAAATGTTAGTTCGTGGAGGTCTATTTCTACCTCCATGGTCAGTTCACGTCAAAGAAAAGCACCTCAACTTACCGTATTTCGATTTCTCTCCCTCCTCTCCACCGGTCAGCGGCTCACCATCTTCCACCTTCCCTTTCTTCCCCATATTTTGCAAGGTTTCAGTCAAAATTCAACACTTCAAATCGCTTGTTCGTAATATCCAGCAATACGCAATAATACCCTGGCGTGCGTGCACTGTGTCTATGCTGTTCACTTTTCCTCCACGGTTTTTTGGGTCCTCGCAATCGATTTTTTCGGCGTATCGTTTGCATGACAAAGCGTGACGTCAATTTGTACACAGTATGCCGTTGCTTAGTGAACGTACGACCTGTGGAGCTTGCACAGAACTAAATTCTTGGTTTTTATTGAATTTGTCAGCTTGCTCTTTGACACTATATTCTTACGAATTTCCAAGCAATCAGGATATGGAGCACTTGTTTCTTTTACCCATTACATGTTGATTTAGTGGAGTTAAACACACATCTTGAGTGCACCTTCAGGAGTATGCCTAATCTGTTGAAAAAAAAGAAAGACAACAAGTGTAAAAGTATAGCGCAAGGAACAAAAGTGACAAAAAAGGAAGTAAACATATTGATTGAGGTCTAGGACCCACGTATTTAGGTCCACACCACGCACCGCTCCCTCAGCTCCCCGCCAAAAAGGCAAAGCATGAGTAAATACGTGTACATAAATATAATTACAATAAATACGCCTACTTCAATTGACCTAAAACAAATTAAAGCGCGGTTCACTTCGAGTCACTTTACGAAAATTCCTTTGTTATTTTAATATGAAAATATTATATTGGTTTCGTGTTTGTTTGTTTGCTGGACGTCCCCCCTTAGTCTTATCTGAACTTATGATTGATTGCAATTGCAGTGGGACAAGGGGGTGGGGCAGGGGCCGTTTCCACAAGTTTACTAAGTTTACCACACAATGATGAAAGCAGTAATTTATGCCAAGTGCTGAAAGTGATGTTTTATAACTTTCGCCTCGCCCGTTTTCAATTTAATTGTTCTTGGAAGAGCTTTATTGAAAATGGCAAGGACAACAGTTTTTGTGTGTGATCTTTTCTACAAAAAGAATAACAGTTAAAGAACATTTTGAAAGTTACCCTATTCTTAGAATGACGGTCCACATATGGATGTCCATGACATTCCCAAAGAGTGCATGTGGGGCAGAGCGATAGAATGACAGCAGGGGCGCTAATAATGAAACTTAAGATCAGACACAGTGGTGTCCCTGCAACAGCAGTAAATACGTCGAATGACACAGCCATTAAAATCGCTAGGCCATACCTTGAGGAGGATTTCAAACCTCCAGCATCATCAGTCAAGTCGGCAATTTTCATCTTTTTTTTAATAGGCCTGCTGCTCAGTGCTCGAGTGCACAGATAATAGTCACGCTTTCTAGTTTCCATCCGAAATATTTTCATAAACAGGGTTCATGCGGATCCTAAATAAAAAGTATTAAATTCAGTTATTTCAGGTCTTAAACAATGGATGACGCGTGTAATGAATTTCCCCATCTGCTATTAAAGACCTGAATTATTATACGTCGCAAGAAAAAAATTACAAAGTGTGAGTGGGTAACTGTCTCTCCTGCTTTGTTCACATACTTTTGCTCTTAAATTTGGTTAAGGATAGCATTATTTGGATCTTAAAAAGTCCTAAATTTGACTTTTTATAGTGTGCAGATATCCTGATACCTGATCCTTTGAACGGGAAGGGGGGGGGGGACTCACGAGTATGTTCTTCACGGGTTTACTATGGCTACATTGATGATAGTTTAGAGCATATAGGCTATAGATACAAGCTGCCGCCAGGTCTAGGATTTATTTTTAATGTGTAGAAGTGTTCAGGAAAACTAACTAAAACATTTCCTCCAAGTCAACTTTACATCTAATGGCTTGGTTTGTTTATTGATTTCTTACAAACATTATAGAAGAAAATAGGTCAGATGGCCCCAATATCAAATGCAGCCCATTCGTTGGGGGCGACCAAAAATCTTCCTGCGTCATATTAAAACTAATACAAAAACTATTATCTTCGGCAGTCCAGTAGTTCGTTTTCACAAAGTACCCAGGGCCATGTCACACGAGGCAACTTTTCAAGCCAACTTGGAGGCAACCAACTGCAGTGCATGCTACAGGACCACTTCCGTAGCACATGAGTAATTTTTCAAACAATGTCTTACGATCACAAAGAATAATATGTGAACATTCAAATGTGAAAGGATTCTCTTGTTGAAGATTGCCTGGAAAACTGGTTGCCTGATGTAAGTTATCTTGTGTGATTCATTTTAAGATGAGTTGTCAGCATTATCATAGTGATTTGTATCTATCACACTTTCCTTAATAGCAATTGAGATTAATTCGCAGTTAAGATCAATCTTAGCTCTTTGTGAAATGGCCAGGTAATAATATCACCAAAGAATACGCAACAAAATTGATGTAAAATATTGTGATACTCCCTTGATTTATTTAAATAAATTGTAATAATAATTGTGAATATATATAAAATACTTTAAGTACTTTCAGACAATAGAAAGAGTGGAAGTAAAGTGCTAAATATACAAAGATGTGACTGAAGTATATGAAAAGTGAAAGAATATATCATTACAATTTGCATAACACCTGATTTTTGTTAAACGTACATTGCTACTTGCCAATCAAGACCAGGCGAGCCAGTTAAAGGTATACATTACAGGATTAGTAAGGATAAAAAACATCAATGTTTAATCTTAGCCTGAAAGTTTACTGATTATGAAGTTCATACCAGAACCATTTTACTCTGTGAAATATTTCCCTCTGAAATGAAGTCAAATTCGAGAAAACTACATCTGAAAACCTTAAAAAATGCAACAGCTGATTTCGGTTGTTGCAACCAAAATTAAGGACAATGTGTTTACATGCTGACAATTGTGCATGGTTTTTGCACTATTTTCTCCTGACTCACACAACGGATTAAGCCCAAATTTTGACAGGTTTGTTATTTCATGCATATTCAGAACACAAAACATGAACACTATCTGTGACATATTGTCAGCTCTACCAATCCTGTACAATACCTTTAACAGTTCCCAAGACTAGACACAAACGTTTTCATTACTGTTAGGCAATATGGAAGAAAGAGTTGATTGATAAAAGTCAAGTTCTAGTAAATTTAAAAACTGGAGTATGTGAAGACATTTCAGTGCATTATTTTTGCTTTTGAAATTTGGTAGACTATTTGTAGTTTTCATTGTATATGTTTTCAAGAGATAGCAGAATATGTTTCTTAAATAATTATTACACAACATGATTCCATTAAACATTCTCTGAGGTAAAACCTGATAAGGCACAATCTTCATCACATTTCACATTTCGTTTGATCCAATCCTTGATCTCATTTTCCAGACTTCAATCTGACACGCTAAGTCTATGTCAAAATGTTTACAAACCAAACATCAAAACTAGATTTATGTTGTAACAATTCACATAACAAATATTAAAAAGGGCAGTACTGCTAAGTGATGTTTATATCCTATTTAAAAAAAGTACCCACTTAAAGAAAAAACAATGGAAAGTTAAAAGAACACAAAATCACATTAACAAGCAAAGGAACAGACAGACATTTTGAATTGATTGCCACGAACATGATTACACAAAACCATTCTGAAAAAGGGGGCGTAGATCTGGACCTCCCCATTACGTTTTACATTTCAGATCATCTGTATTACTTCTTACAACTTTACAATATTTCACAATAGTTAATTCAGATAAAGCTCTTGAGAAATTTGTACTCTTTTGACCCATTGCACTGTCATTACATGAGGTCTGCCCACGGTCTGCCATTTTGGGAGTGAAATTGCACGTAAACATATGTGGCACTTTGCCTAAAATGCTGACTACACAGAATCCAACTCCCAAAATGGAGCTTCCAAGATTTACAGTGGGTGATGACTTCAGATGAATTGGGTCAAAACCAACTTTAATACCAGTCAAGCTTTAGTAACCAATATTGCTGCATCTATGGCGTTGCAATTCCTTCTATGAATATGAATTGGCTTTGCAATTGAAAATGATACGCAACTATTTGACGCAAGTGGTCATCTGAGATTAGCCAATGAGCTTCATTGAAGATCTTGATCGCTGCACAGCCATCTTGTTTGTCTCTCTTTAAAATCAACGTTACCAACGTTACCTTAAGCGTCACTGAGTGACGGATATGAGCACTATAAAAGAAGCCACTATTGTTATTATTATTAAAATGAAGCTGGAAGTAAAAGTGTCTTATATGATATCCAACATATTTCAATATTTTATATTGTTACTAACTTAACGGAAAACAATATCAGGCTAATGTGAAATAAGCCTAATCTGCATAAACATTAGAGTCGGAAAGGAAGGTTTTATGCTTTTAAATGTACATGTACAGTGCTTCAGAACCACAAACACCTCCAATGTGTGCATTTGATTAGCTTCGATTAGCATAATAGATGCGTACGATTTTTGCTTTGGACTTCAGTGACTACAACTACCTGCCAATTTTCAAAAGCTCTTTAATTATAATTGTCACCTTTTGTGATGTCACCAACCTGGGTTTTACTCCACTAACCCGCTTTCACCAGTGGCTGACTTTGGCAACAATCACAAACAACACAGGGAGACTCAGGGCTGACTCAAGAAAGCTTCTCAAATGCACCCAATATACAACAAACAAATAGAGAAGCATAACGTCCCTACAAAATAGTTCAAAACTTGCAATTGCATTTTTTCGACAATTTACATAAAACAACAGAAATACAACGTACAGAAATATACACTTAAAATTCTTAACAATGCCTCTACACAAGTTGTAAATATAAAAAACTAAACCCTATATAAGTTAATGCCACCATTGTATACCGGTCAGAACCCAACCCCTCATAGATAGTATAATCATATCAATGCTTACATGGTACCAGTTTGTAATCTTCTTTCACGTGATTTAAAAACAGGACTAAGGATATATCACACACAGATAACACTCCCGAAAGGAGTGAGCAAATTTAGTAAACACAATCACACATTTTCCAACAAGTTTTCTTACCTAAATTAAGCCTTAGGGTTCATAATTCCTGCAAATGCTTCATGCGAAGCGAATTTTCTTGTGTCACAATTGGAAAAACAGCGTGTAACAATAAATGCGTCAACAAAATTCGCTTGGCATTCGCATTCGCAGGAAGTATAAAGCGGGCTTTACTGTAAAAAAAATATATTTTCCATTATATTTAAGAAAACCCTTTAATTATGTTCTACAAACAGGAAAAATTAAAAAAAGGACAGTGTATTAGCAATGATGCTTCTCTAGCTGTTGCTTTATGTGCAAATGACAATTCATGTGTAATAAGCAGATTCCTTTCATGGTGACCATTTGGCATGTTTATGCAGAAATGTATGCTGAATTCTACATAACAATGGAATATTACTTGGCATATATCTGCTGCCACCTAGAGTTTCTATGTCTTCAACTGGCTTAAACAATTTCAGCCTCATATGGAAGTAACACAGTATCCTACAATGAGGCCTTGTGCTATGCTACATATATTTATATTCAAAAGTAAAACTTGGGTATAAACGAATGCCTCAGTAAAATAAAAAACTTCTTTCGTTGTGTACCAAGTTTGCCCCTCAAGTATCAGTGGTTCCAATTGTTTCCATTCTTGATTGGTTGCCATAGTTACCATTCACACTCATCATCATCTTCGTTGTCTGCCATAGGTTTCTTGTTCTTCTTGCCACAGATCTTCATCATAGATTTGGACATGTAGTAAGGTTTCTCAGCCGAGCCATCATGTCGCTCCAGATCCTCCACTGCATGTCAAAAGGTTAAACAACTTATGTCAAAGGTCATACAACTCATATAATGGATTGAACGGTTGGGAGGTTTAGGGTCAAACGATAACCACACATGTGTTGGAATCTAAAAACATAAGTGCTGCTTAACAGTAAGCACATTTCTATGCTAGCTATAGTAGAGAATTTTGCTCAAGCAGGTTTCACAGGTTAGCACGATAATTAGGTGAATCTTGCTCATTCACCATGGATTTGCACTATTAAGACACTCATAAGCATCGGAAGGTTAGCATGCCTTTGCATGTGCTTACAGTTAGCAGCGCTTTGAAATGTCAACTTGTACAGTAAACACAAAATCGGCCCTTGAGCAGCTCTCTGAAGTTGGGCCCAGGTCTTGTTTGCATTTATTATCATCAACATTTACAATCATGGCCAACAGGTGGCGTCCTTCATTTTTGTCATCTTAAATTTTTCTCACAAATCGTATTGGTCAAATGTATTCATAGATGCACCTTTCCTGGATGAACAGGAAAGCACCGAGATGGTAGTGCTTTACTGGTGAAGGGAGAATATGGGAGTACTTTTGATGTAATTATAGTTTTAAATAAACAACCAAACACATGAATTATCCCTGAAGACCTTGACCCTCCTAGGCGACTGGATTAGTTTCTGTTTTGAATGGAACTTATGCATTGAAATCATCAAACCGCCATGTTAGAGGTAAAAAACATTGGAAATTGCTCATCTTGCACGCACGGCGTAGAGGATGGGCCAATGAGCAACCTTCTTTTGACCTCTAGCCGAGGGCGCCCTACTACTGTGCACCACCCGCCTGTGATCAAAGAGGAAGGACTGTGCAACTCTACCCGCCTGTGATCATAGAGGAAGGACTGTGCAGCAGTGTGGGTTACCTGAATGGATTGAATTACATTTGACCATAGCTAATAATGCACAGGAAGCTGGTTGAAGCATACATAAAGAAAACAAGTTTGAGAAGACGTTGAGGAAAGTTGGTTTGATTTTCCCTGTCAGATATACCACAAGGAAGTGTATCATGTTTGAACTTACAGAAGCACAGGAACATGGTGTCCACAGCCATGTCGAAGACATTGAAGAAACATTTAGCAATAAAATAAACACCCAGCCCAATCACCTGTAATAAGAAACAAGTTGAAATAAATGAAAAAAAGAAGAAGTCTGTTCTGTGAATTGAAGCGAAACGTGTCTGCTTCAGTTCGTTTCTTCTCAACAGATATACAAATAAAACACTGCAATCAGTTATATAATTGATTCCCTTTGACTCTACATCAATTATACAATATTCCATTGCGCTTGACCACTCAACCACAACGCCACCCTGCACAGTATATGAACTACTTCTTTAGGATCATTTCTTTATCCATTCAGGTGCTTTAGGAGTGTCACTTGAAAAGAAAAAGAGTCCATTATTCCAGGTCTAGGTGTCCTCCTGTAACAGGATGGTTTCTTAAGCCACATTTAGAGATACCTGACTATACGAACATCTTGATTTCAATTCCATACTACAGACGATTCTAGAAATACCACAGTTGTCTTATTTACACAAATAAAAAAGTAAAAAAATCTTACCAATAATTGAATTTTTGTAAAATGTAAAGGTAGGGGGACCAAGATGAGGTAAAGAATAACTGATAGTATTTTTGCCAGTTTGCATGCACTGATGCCGTTTTATTATTTTCAAGTAATGCAATGCATTCTGTTGTAAACAGTTCATTAGTGAATGGTACGCCCCAAAACACTGATACAAGAATGAATTGCCAAACTACTTACAATAATCACAACCCAGTAATAGTTAACTTCAGGTACAGTCAGGATACCAGACACCCATGTGATCTGATTTGTGAAGAAGAAGAAGGCAGCGACTGATACTCCACTGGTAATACACAGGATACCAAGCAAGAGTAGGAAGTCTGTGATCTTGTTGATGACGGCAACTCTGTCAAGACAACCAAACAGGGACAAACAAAAATGATTGAAAGTTGAGGAGGAATAAACTTGTAGAACTTGAGACAACTATTTGTCCTTACATCAACACTTGGCTACCAAATCTACGCAACATGTAACAGACAGTTGATAATACGGAGCATTTATATAGTAGCGCTACAAAGAACAGAGTTGAAGTCATTAACTGTATGACATCAAAGATTATCACAAACTGCATGTTTATTAATTGTGCAATATTGTGGGCTACAAAAGCCAACAAACTTGACAACACAATATTGTGGGCTACAAAAGCCAACAAACTTGACAACACAATATTGTGGGCTACAAAAGCCAACAAACTTGACAACACAATATTGTGGGCTACAAAAGCCAACAAACTTGACAACACAATATTGTGGGCTACAAAAGCCAACAAACTTGACAACACAATATTGTGGGCTACAAAAGCCAACAAACTTGACAACACAATATTGTGGGCTACAAAAGCCAACAAACTTGACAACACAATATTGTGGGCTACAAAAGCCAACAAACTTGACAACACAATATTGTGGGCTACAAAAGCCAACAAACTTGACAACACAATATTGTGGGCTACAAAAGCCAACAAACTTGACAACACAATATTGTGGGCTACAAAAGCCAACAAACTTAACACAATATTGTGGGCTACAAAAGCCAACAAACTTGACAACAATATTCCGCAGAATATCAGTTGCAGAGTTGAGACACTGCAGTAGTTCACACAGGCTGAATTCACTCAAGGTAGTTTACAAAAAGACAGAGATCACGATGCTGTTATTTTAGTTCTGGCAGTTTCTAGCAACCTGGGCAGGTAATCAACATGCTAATTAGGTGCCCCATATTCACCGACCACTGTGTAATGTTAGATATGAAACGATGATAGGCATAGTTGTCATACAGAGCTCCAGTTTGAATTAATTCGTCGGTCACGCCACAAACTGACATATGTCGCACCACAGCCCAAAACTCCATATTTTAAGAAAATCCATTTGAAGTTGAACTATTTCTTAAAATGCTGTTTCTGAGACTGCCTACTATTCAAATAAAAAAGAAGTTTTTAACCAAAAGAAAGCTAACTTTTTTACTAAAGTTTCCTCAGCTTCGCCTCGGAAACTACTTTGTTAACTTCCAGTACTTTGGGTACATGTAGCTGTATTGACTGTCCACCCTCAAAACCATGTTATATTTGTATAATATCAACTGTAATATGAACTGCAAGAAAAGTGTTTGCCGCTAACCATTGCTCAGGGTACAAATTTGTTGAGCAATAGTTTGCTGCTTAAACAGCATACTGACACCAAGTTAGCAACCATTATTCTCATACTGACCTGACAATATTCCTCATCAGAAGGAAGAAGGCACTCTTAGCTGAGCTGCAGAAATTCTTGCCATAAATAGCAATCTGTAGAAAATTTAAAACCAAATAAAAAACCAACTTTGAATCTAGCCTGGAGTCAAATAGAAACGATGAGAATATTATTCTTTCAACTGAAACAATGAAAATATTATGTTTTTACTGCAACACTGAAACCAAAGGTAATAATAAAATAGAGCAAGCAGACCAAGGCACTGACTGACATAGTAACTAGAATGTTGGAGCTATACAAAGTAACCATATTGTTTGTTTAACTTTTGGTTTTAGCCCCTACACTGTGTGATAAAGAAGTCAGTTATTGAATCTTCAATCCTTCCAATGGGAGACTTTGAAATGCTAGGTGGCAGCAGACTTACCAGGTAAATTGTTTACACAGTTTTGAGCATGCGCACATTACGGAGAATAATGAATTTACCTGATAAGTCTGCTGCCACCTAGTGTCCCCCAAAGTCCCCCATTGCTCCAAATTGATTCAATATATAAGCAGTCTACTTTCTTGTCCACTACATTTCTTAAGAACTGCTTATCCCAGGAGAGACCAGGAACATAGCACCGCTAGACAATTCTTCAGGTACAACGTTAACATTGTACAGTCCAACATGTTTCAAAGAATGAAATCAAGGAAGAGTCCAGTACTGACCATGATGTAGGCGTTCTTATTCAGGAACTTCATGAACTTCTCCAGACACCAGAAGCAACATTTAAGACACTTCAGTATAAATGAAACCACTTTGTTCTCTTTTCCTGTAAAACAAACGAGACACAATCTTGATCATAATAAACAAGACGATCATCTTCAGAAAAAAAAAGAAGAAAACAAATTTATCACAAGAACTTGAGACTCGAGTGAAATACATTTGCGAGTTAGATTTTGAATTATGTCTGGTACAGTGACTTGATTGGTCAAAAGTGAACACTCACATTGGATAACCAGACTAAAGACAGTGGTGCTACACCACACGGTTTGGGGTAAGCTTTTGTATAGCAACCTTTGAACATGGATACCATTGTGCCATACAGAATCATTCAAAATTATGTACGAGTGTTCGCCGTCTCTTAAGTAACTACACAGAAGCTTGCCTCAAACCATATGACATAGCAGCTGCCTCTAGTTTGAAGAATTGAAAATTAAGCGGTCACTTGTGATTAATCGAACTTGCAAATGGCTCATTTGTGGAACAAAAAAGAATCTTTAGACCTTTCCATTGTTGATATGAGTATTGTGAACAGATGTTGTGACCAAATTTAACATTTTCTACAAAGTATCAATTAAATAAAATACCTCCCATGATTGGTTACTTTGTTTCCAACAAATTCAACACTATTTTTGAATATTTGTGTAACATCGTTACAAACTGTGGGTATCTGTTTTTGTTTTGCATTCATGGCTCCCCATGGCTCCAACCTCAATTGGCAAAAACTTGGGCTGTGACATTGCAATAGAAAGGTCTGTAATATAAAGTAATGGCTGTGAAATAAATTCTGTTGTGTTTCACTCCCAAATTGTACTGGATAGCATTTTTAGTAAAGTTGCATTTATCTGACTGTTCTGTGTGGACTATTCAATGGACTCCATTGATCTGCCATGGATCCTAGCATGAGTAAGCTTAAAACACCTGTTTTTGCTGCAGAAGTATCACGTGGGTTCATTCAAAACAACATTGTAAGTTTCATCACATACAAGAGTCTCCAGTTTTCCTCTGTATATTCATTGCTACATGGGTAATGACCTTTCTAAGTACAATTTGTAGTTTGGGGAAAAATAATGCCCCTCATTGGACAGCCCTCAACTCAAATTGACCTCCTCAATCCTTTATTAATTTCTATTGTTACTTGTTTGCTTGATAGCTGGTGTGTCTGTTAAATTATTTGTTGTCCGTTTTGTGCATATACGTGCCTCTAGTGGCCTGTTATTATATAGTCATTTTGAAACTGACCTTTTTTGAGTTGCACTTCAGCGTACTCCAACAAGACTCTTATCATCTTAATGATAGCAATGATCAGAGATCCAAAGGCTATTGACCCAAGATGATACCTGAAATAAATCAATCATCAATCGATCATTTGACTGCAAATTGATCCCAAATCAATCAATTCACTTGTCATTCAATCCAGCATTAATCCATTCATCCAATCAATTGATTAATCATTATATCAATCAAGGCTACACCTGTCTTAAATCTAAACAACCAATCAAGAAAGAAAACAATGAGCCCAATTAATTACTCAGTTGTTCATCCATTTTTCTATGCATGACCATTCAATATCACCCAATTGGTTTTGAATGACAGATAACTTGTCAGCCAGCAACAAAATATCATGTCAAGATTGCATCTACACAGTGCACAGTCAACCCTCCTACTCTCTGACCATTTAGTTTCACCAACTGTGGTTTTGAATGATAGCTAAACTATGCCAGCCTGCAATATGATGTCATAGGGTGAATGTATTACACAGTAAAAAGTCAACCCTTCTACCGTCCGACTGTTTCATTTTACCAATTGTGGTTTTGAATGATAGATAAACTATTCCAGCCTGCAATACAGTATCATGTGGTGAATGTATTACTCAGTACAAAGTCAACCCTCCTATTGTCTTACCAATCACTATAACCCACTGTGATACGAATGATGTATAAACTATGCCAGCCTGCAATATGATAGAATGTAGTGAATACATCTACGCAGTACATAAACAGTCCTAAGCAGTTCTGTGCACAGTTGGGTCTTCACACACACAACCTGTGCAGTCGGATTGTTTCAAGTGGTTGAACATGTAGGGTAAACCGGCACCCAAATTGGCGCATAGGCTGCTAATCATTCACATGAATAATCTCTACCCTCGTAGGGATCCATTTACTCCTAGGCAATGAGAACCAACTATATTTACGTGTCACACCCAAGAACATAAGCATCACGACCGGGATTCGAACCCACACTCAGCTGACTCAGCTATTGGAACTTAAGTTTGATGCTCTAGACCTCCCAGCCACGATACGCTACAACATTGCACATGATTTAGGCTGGATTTCTCCATCATGGCATATCAGACTGATGTGATATTCCAACCTACCTGAGAGCCCGATAGAGTCCTCCCCACAGCGGCAACGTTGGGATATCCTGAGGCTTATGATACGCCCAAAAGTACGAAGCAAATGCCCCGGACAGGGCCACCTGACCCAAGGCAACAACAAACTCCATCATCCAGAATAGACCAAAGAGATTATAAAACTGGAGATAGATGATGTAGTCAGGGAGTTTGTAGGACATGAACAAGCAGGAGGCACCAGTCTCATTATTGAATGTCTGCAGGAGGAAACAACATATACAAAAAATCAATTCAAGTAGATGAACGTTTCAAAGTGGACTGCCATTATTTTATTAAATTCAATTAAATTCTATAATTTGCACGCACTTTACTGTAATTCAACTTTATATTGTCACTTAAAAAAAAAACCAAAACAAAAAACAAACTTCGATATAGTACATTTATATTTTTAAATGATTTATTATTATAAACCACACACATGGATCCTTTTGATTGGTGGAACACGTGTCATGTGCCATCCTTAATTTTGCCACGTACACTGCTGTGACGCTCCTTAATTTAAAATAGGAGTCCTTTATGGATAATTATAGGGTGCTTCGCTGCGTCGTAAAAAAAAAAAATCTTTTTGTCCAACTGAGGTAAGGTCATGGCACAAGGTTGGTGTCAGAGTGTTGGATGGACGGGTTTCCGTGTCCATTTTGTGTTTATTTTAAAAGCAGTTTCAAATGGCAAGGATCTATGTGTCAGTTATATAAAACAAATACTGAATGCAGTTGGCTCATGCATTGTCAAAGAATATAATCACTCGATAAATCTGGCTTTTCCATTTCACTTGGCTTCGCCTTTAGAATGGAACAGTCCAGATTTTTACCTCGTGATTCTGCGCCAATGCACTCACATGCACCCAATGTTTGTATAATATTGACAACAGGAAAGAGTGAAAAAAGAAGGTAAAACCTGACGGATTGCCTCAAAGAAACAACATTTCTATCAAGGAGATTCTTCTCTTTAAAGGTACACAAAAATGCTATACAATAGACCATTACACACAGAGTTAAGAACCCTACTTTGCAATAGCCTGTGTAAATCTTGCACATATTCAACCATTTTTGGGACCACTTTCACCCTTTGGTCCGATGTACGCGTACATCACTTTAACCAAGGACACAAGCTCCCACACTTTAAAGGGTCCCAATGCTGGAATACACTCCAGTGACTTACACAGTCTATTGATCACAGTCTCCTGTTGCAAAGGTTTGCCTGCACTGGTAGAAAAATAGTGTTGTGATCTCTTTTACAAAATGGCAGTATGCCAAGTTCTAAGCTAGGTCGACTGAGTTCAACCTGAGGGTCTCATCTCTGCAACTGAGAATCTGTGAAGTTACATTTTCAAGTTTGTTGGGTTTGGAACCTAAAATGTAGCACACATTTTGAGTTTATGCCTAAATATTTGGTGTGGTTCAATTTATAAATGGGTCCAGGACCAATATTATGAGTCTGCTTATCATGGAATTCTGCACTTATGGACACCATTCTTCAATTAGTGTAAATGCTAAATTGTCTACGCTATAGCTGTGTAATTGAGGAATGTTTGTGAAGTATGCAGCGTCCAAGCAACAAATCATTGCTAACCTGTGAAAAACACTGACATTAAGCGCTGATTCGTCTACTTCTGTAAGTGTTGATTTGTTTGCTCTTATAGTAAGCAGCTTCCTGAAGTCGGGCCAAATACAGGACAAAACATAGAAGCAGACCAGCACAGTGCACCAAGGCAGTAGAATCAAATGCTTATATTCACAAACACATGCATTCCTTCACCCAAGTCAAAACAAAGCAGTTATAGACTCACCTCTGGCTTACAAGCAGTCCCATTGGTCTGGTTCAGTGAATTCACTGTTGGTGCATTATAAACCACGTAGTTGGATTCATGAGACGTAGCCAAGAAGCTGAGTGAATATCATCAAGGAACACTTCAGGAAGATGGAGGGATAATGAAAAAGGAGAGCAAAAAGCTAGAGAAATTGTTCCTGTTTTTTGTGTGTTCTGAGGCCCTTGTGAATCTGTATAATTGATCCCAGTGCATTTTATGAGAACAGTTATTGTCTTTCCTTGGTTTTGTCATGGTTTTATTGAGAACAAAAACCTTATTGCATTTAGAAAAAGGTTTGGACCACAGCCGTGTACTTGCCTCAATAACGAAACCAATGGACTTTGATAAAGAGAAGGTATAATTAGCTTGACAATGCACTACCAAAATCCATCCAAACCTTGGATGATTCCAAAGGATACACAGCAATGGCTGCCCATAATGTGATGATGATAGCTTGTAGTAAGAACGGAATAATGGGCCATAGCAGCGTTGACAACATTGAACCAACCGCTCTGAAAGATACAATCAAAGACAGGCCAGACTTTTTAAAAATCATGGCTTTTATGATTGTTTTCAAAAACAATTCCAATTATAATGATAGGTAAAATTACACACAATATATCAACAAAAACCGTGTTCAAGTTTCCATGGTATACATTGAAACCTTTGGGTATATTTTCAAACACATTTGAAAAGTTGCTTGCACCACCATTCGATGCCTTTGTTTGATTCTAATGATCTAGAATAATACATCTTCCGGAATACGTCTTCCTTGATTTAATTTAAAGAGTAAAAAGAAAGTAGTGTTTGGGAAACAACGTCTTTATGTGCATTTAGTAAAGACGCCTTTTGGGGTTTCTCTTTTGTACCAGTAATTTGTTTTCAACTCATGTTTCATATCTTAGATTTAAACAGCTTTCCTGTATTTGTTCACATTTCTTTGCACCAACATGATTAAAGAGATCACTTAGGGGGTCTGGCAAACTGAAAGGACTATTATAATGCCGTTTCAGTTTTTCATTTGTAACAAGCAATTCTGTTTAACTCAAAGTCCATTACCTGCTAGACTCCTTGATCAGTTGTACAGCAATACGGATACGTGCACACAAACACAACGTGAGTAGAATGATGAGGAGTAACAGGATAGACAGAGCAATACCTGAGGTAAAAGCAACACACAACTAAAAAAATCAACTGACTCTCGATTCATGACAGGCAAACAGTGTACACAGGTCTACTGCAGCCAAACATAGAACATTGCAGTTCATGCGGATACCTTCAGATGGGACCTTAAGCCCTTGGTCCTGTGTGTTGTGTAATGCAAATAAAAGAACCCAGAGGCACTTGAAGGAGAAAGAGGATTGCATTTGCGCTTCTGGCAGAGGCAGCTAATTGCATCACAGTGTCTCTTGTGAAGGACGTTTTGAGAACTAGTTTGGTGTGACTGAAGCTTAACAGGTCTCTAACCTCACGTTTGAATGGTGTAAATTGACATTGCATTCAATACCCTTAATGCCACTGCACAATTTGTCAACAGAAACACGGGGATGCTTTGGTTCATTACTGACATTTTCAAAGCAAAATTTGAAACATGACGTCATTGGATTTCCTCAACTAATGGGTCTTTACATTCCATGGAGGAATATTTCGTCAGTCAAAATGTCATATTCAAGGACGTTTTGATTGAGTATCTTTGAAAGTCAGGAATAAACGGAAACATCCCCAGACAAAAATGTACAGGCCCACACATGTCTTTGGATGTTTTTGGAGTTGAACAATTTTGCCTATTATCGAATGAAATGGCTATTTACACCATTTTAATGTGAGGTTTGAGACTTGTCCCACTCACATGAAGACTTTATCTGACGAAAAATGAGTACATCACAAAATTGAATTTGACTTTTCCCTTCTTCTTTAAAACATAAAAAGGGGCAGACTGTTTTCTCTTCCAGCCTCAGTTTGGTAACATAGGTTTGAACGGAAGAAAAACAAGATGGCTGAACAATGATAAAAGTCTGTATTACTAACAAATGCAAAGCAGTAAGCACAGGAATTTACTAAGAGAAGTGTGAAAGTCATCTACACATTGATCCCCAAAGCATTGACCATTCTGAGCTACTCACCGAAAGCTAACCATGTTTTCTGCAGTCGAAGGAACCCCGATAAGCCACTGATAAAGGATGGTGCACCACTGCTCATTGTACTAGTGCTCCCAAGCTGTAAGTACTGCTGCCAGCAACAATAGATACCTTAACACAAGAAATAAACCAATTAAATTGATGTAATAATTGGACTGGGAGAATAAAGAATTCAATTTGTGCCTTGTCTTCTTACACCAAAGTCTGATAAGCACTAAATAATAATAATAATAATATATTGTATTTGTATAGCGCCTACTGCAGGCCAGCCTCTAAGCGCTTAACATTCAGTATTTTCCTGCAAGGTATTTGGGGCTACGTTTGAAGTATGAGACCTACTCCTTTACATAGCACCTTGTAATGGTTTACAAGGTGCTGTGGCGCAATATGCAGCCGATCAAACCAGGAACACCGGGGCGGACCCCTTCTCTTTTCGATAAGTGCACTGGGTTCTTTTTCGTGCCTTACACAACACACGGGACCAACGGCTTTACGTCCCATCCGAAGGACGAAGCAATCATGGTTAAGTGTCTTGCTTAAGGACACAAGTGTCACGACCGGGGCTCGAACCCACACTCTGCTGATCAGAAACACCAGAGCTTGAGTCCAGTGATCTTATCCACTCGGCCACGACACGCCACAGTACTCAGTACTACCATAATTCCACAGGCATACAACTAGGGTGGGATTCGAACCCATGGCTCCTCACTGTCTGTTTTTAACCTCATCTGACATCACACATTAACAGAGAGACACAGAGCCTGGACTTCCTGCAGGCATGATGTGTACACAGCTCAATGGAAGAAAACATCAAAGAATGCACTGGACACTTTTAAAAATACTTTTGATATAAAGAAAGGAGGCACATCTGAGCCCTTGATCAGCTGTTCATTGTACAATTCTCAGGTAATACAAAAAAGTGGAACATTTCTATTTATAGCTTGCCAATTCCTTGGAATGCGCAACGTGACTCTTTTTGTAAACGTGACACAATCTATAAATTATCCCATCACTGTGCCAGTCTCCATCACAGTCATTTTAAACAGTTTCAACAACTTCATTGTATTGCATGATCTCGACTCGCTTTTTTTTGCCTTACCCATTATTGTCAACGACACCTTGTCACTGGAAGGTTGAGTGACCAGCGTGTTTCCAAAGAACCCTTGCACCGGCAGTACCTGTCTGCCAATGATCAGCCACTTTGAGAGTCAAACTGCATGACAAGACAGTGCGCAGCAAACAGCACGCACACTGCTGAAAATGCGCACCGCAAGGAAACAGACTCTGACTCCCAAAGTGGCATACCCAAGAATTATTGTGTTTGATGACATCAGGTTTAATTGGGTCAGTTGCACATACAAATCTTTGTGTTCTTAGAAATGTGTACAGTTCTCACCTGCTCCTAAGATTGCCCAGAGAGCAAAGATACTGAGCCATGTCATGAAGCCAGCCAACCAACGCATCACAACAATCCATACCAAGGCAAGGACCATACCCATGGATAAACCACTGTAACAAACACACACAAACGTTGTTAACACAATAAACGCACTGTGCTTGAATGAAGTAACAGATCGCAATCAACCTTTACATTTATAAGCAGAGTGGCTAATATAAGTTATCCCAGTGTGAGTGGACTACGGAAAAATATAGTGTTTCTGTGTCCCACATATGGGATATTCCACAAGATAGCGATAGCGATATTTATCTTCAAGCAAACTTCAAGAATTCCATTGCTGCTATATCTATCAGACTAACGTGGCTATCTCTAAATACACCAATTTCTACAAGTTGGGAACTCGTGATTGGGTGTTAAATGGGAGTCCTTATTGTCTAGGAGAGTCCATACAAACCTTCAGTAGGAATTCATTGGGGCCTGGACAGGTTGGGTTAAGACAAGTTACGAATGAATCAAACTTACATGAGAATTATATACCAAGATGACACAAAGTCCTCATACACTACACTTAAGACAGATCGCAAGTTTAAGAAGTTATCAGCAGCCCTATAGATAAAAGAAACACAAAGCAAACCCATCAATCAATGAATCAATCAATTAAAAATAGAACAAGTTAAAACAAATTGGTAATACTGATCAGTAGTTTAGCAGAAATCTTTGGTGAGAATCAGTTGCTACATGAAAAAATCTAGACCCAGACCATCATTTCCTAATGAGTGAGAGTGAAACCATTCTCCGTTCTCCGTGATGAAATGGTGCAAAAATAACACCCCTTGAAACTAAAAGTGGATTTTGAAAATGCTTTGGTAAAAATAAAAAAGTAATGTTAGTCATAGCCAGTAGGAAATGACAGGTGCACATCAAGCATTATTTGCAGCGGTCAGGTACCTGTAAATATGAATTATCACAGGTTCTTCTTATTTTTTTTATAAAATCACGTTTTAGTTTCACGTTTTAGTCTAATGTAAGAAATCTTGTTCTGAGGAAAGGAGAGCAATTTCAATTTCTAAACAAAAACAGTTGTAATTTATATACAAAATGCAGTGCTTTACACAAATTTGATACAAAGCACAGCCTGGGTTCAAGGGTAGTTGTTCAAGTTCTGTCTGAGACTTGTTCAATTACTGAGTGGTTACTTACGTAATAAATGTTGATAAGATGGTGTTATTGGATAAATCTGTACCCCCAACAGTCTTTATTACGGACAGGCCCTTTGACAAGATGGTGTCAACAGAAACATTGCTATTCACCAGGAAAGCCGGGATGCATCGGTCAGAAACTGATGGACAAGAAATAAAACAAAAAGTACCATTTAAGACTTGCAGTAACCTTTATGGGCACAGGGGAACAGCGAGGCAAGAGAACTGTTTAGGTAAACTTAAAAAGATGTAGTCAGGGAACACATCCACAGTTATGATGGTAGAGCTGGGAAGTGGCAGTCAGGGGATCACTCAGACAGGATGGGGTGCTGGTCAGAAGCCATGAGACCCATACATGTCATGTCACGATGGTAGAGCTGGGAAGTAGCAGCCAGGGGATCACTCAGACAGGATGGGGTGCTGGTCAGAAGCCATGAGACCCATACATGTCATGTCATGATGGTAGAGCTGGGAAGTGGCAGTCAGGGATTACACAGGATCCATGTAAATTGCTTAAGGCCGTCCAAATTGTCTGATATTTACTGGCCATATAAGAGTATGGGGGGCGGGGGCGGGTGTCAGAGACTGTTTACGACTTTTAAAGACTTAAAAAAAAAAAAATATATATATAGATATGGCTAAAGAAGAATCAACAGAGAGTAACAATTTGAGGAAAAATTACTTAAAATCTAGCAAGCAATCATGTTGATTTGCTGTGGCACGGTATGAGGGTGTTACTATGAACATTACATTAATGCGGTTGATACTGACACTCATAAAAACATGTAGATAGTTCTTTGGGGTGGGGTCTTCAAAAGCAGTACTCTCTGTACGACCTTAAAAAATTTGAAAATATTGGATGACACTTAAATAAATTGTACCAACAAACAACCTTTACAAATTCTCACTTACATGGTTCACTTTCGATGTAATAAGCTGCGCATTTCTTATCTTCAAACATCTTTCGTAGTCCATCCATACCACTCTGAATGGAAAATAATAATTGGTATTAATCACAATGCAGGTTTATTCCTCTAGCCAAGGCAGCTTCGATCAAGAACATTTGAAGGCTGAATGAGCTTGCCAAGTGTTGACACCAGCAGATTCTGGAGACAGTTGACATTTCAAATTGTCTTTTCTTGATATAATTTTTCAATAATTGTAAAGCAGAGGAAATGTTAAGTGTGGTTTTGACATTATGTAAGTATTATTAAGAAGGATTCTAAAGTTGAATGCAGTTTTGTGATATACTCATTTTCCAATAGAGAGAGTCCTTATGAGAGTGGAAAAAATATTACTGGAGTTTTCGAGAAAAAAAAAAAGAAAAAAAAGCCAAAGCACCACAAAAATTGACATTTTTTTCAGAGGTCAGTGTATAAGCAGCTCTGAATATAAGCCCCAGGAGAAAGTGCCTGATTTTCATATCACACACAGAGAACAGAGATTTGAAACACCGGCCAGTGAGTCAAAACCCTTCCCTTTGTACTCCACTGACCGATAAGTTGAGCACACAATTGTTCAATTCTTGTTGCTTTCCCCATTGGTTGTTGCATAGGAGCACTGTACACATTGATGTCTTGAACTGGCAAGTAAAGAACTGAAACGAGAATCTGCGATTGTTTTTTTTTTTTTTTCCTGAGGGTTTTTAAATGTTTGTAAATATATTGAAGTCTTTAAATTTCAGTCAAAGTTGTGGCAGCTTTTTACTTTACATGTTGATGTACAAGCCGCCTGGAACATAAGCTGTGGAGCATATTGAAGGCCTGAAAATCAATTCATAAGCCGTGGTTTATGGTCCACAAATTAAGGTACATGTCTCTAACCCTACATTAAAACGGTGTCAAATGCCATTGTATTTGATACCCTTCCAGTTTTAAACTTGTTAATATAAACAAAATCAATCCAATGTCACATTTATGTATAGGGAATTATACTTTAACTTTTCATGAACACAAAATGTCTGTGTGGAATGTACGGACCAATTTTTTGTTTATATCAAATGACGTCATTCTTCAAATTTGACTCCGAACTAGTATCAAATATAATGACACTTTACACCAGTTTAATGTCAGGTAAGAGACTTGTAAATTTTCCCACCTTCATAAAAACTCTATTATTTGGAAAACTAGTGCACCAACAAACTGAATTTGAACTGAGAGCCCCTCTCAAACATGACTGCATTCTAATTTTTGACTTACTGAATATGTTCCCCCAACTTTGTTGTACTCCGCCTTTGGGTCAAAGCCATTCAGGCAGATAAACTTGGCCCATTCTGAGTCTGGAATATCAGGAAGGAAGTTGTTTGCTAGCACCAGGGTGTAAGGTGCGTACGTGATGGATGGACAGTCCTGTACACACACCTACAACAAAGTAACAAAATCCAATAACATCATTAACAAAACAAGAATAAAGGGTACAATTTTGTAAAGGATGTAATGATGTGAAAATACAATCAGAATTTGTTTTTATCTTCAAGCTCAGATAGTTTACTGATTTACATAGGACTTAATCTGTTTGTTTTTATTTTTGGACCTAATACAGAGAGCACACAATAATTGTAAATGTCCATTTACTGCTTTTTTGCTACCATGGTTTGGCTCTGTTAATTATTTAAAAAACACATATTTTGAGTAATGGGCTTTAAGCAGGTTGACCAAGTCTAAACCTAAGCTTAAGGCGTAATACAACAAATAATGACATTTGTAACCCCATTTTGTTTATTTCACAACTGCTTCAGATTTCCAACTGGAAAAATACACACTTATGCTAATACTTGCTGATAAAGGATAGCTGTAATTTAACTTTTCACAATTGTTTTCTTCTATTATTAGTTCTTGCTGCTTTCTTTGAATTTTTCTGAGTTTAGTCTTTGTTGTTTTACTTACTTCTCTCTTTAATACTTTTGTATTTCTGTTTTATGTATATATTTATTGTTTTGATGAAATAAAATGATAATAATGATATTGACTGAATAACACATAGTTCACAAACCTTTGGTGATGGACATCCTAGTTCAAGTACTGATGTGGTTGTGAAACATTCCAACAGATCAAAGTAGATCAAATTAGGTTTGTTTCTAAAAAGGATCAATTTAAACACAACAGTTAAAATGAGTACCCACAACTATATTACCAGACTAGAAGTGAACCATTTAATGTGGTCTGTGGCCTGAAAAGGGATATTTGCTAATTAGTGAAAATAAATGCTAAATACTGTAGGGAAAAGGTACATCTTATTCCTTTCAGAGTAAACTGACTCCCATCCCTCCTCCCTCGATAAAACACCAGAAAATAACCTGTGACAAAAACCCAAAATCAAATTTGCTGGACAACAAATAGCCGTTTAAATTTTTCATCACGGATCTTGTGATCTTTTGCACATTCATATCTGCTGGCTTATTTTAATCGCAACAATTAAAAATAATTGAATTAAACTGTAATTAATTGCGTCTCAGATGTAAGTCCTGAACCTTGACAGTTCTTTAAATGAAAATCTTTCTCCGGAGGACTATAAGTGGTATGGACTCAATGATAAGTGAGCTTCCATATTGAAACTAGTAATCCTGTACTTTGTTTTTAGATTTTCCAGGAATAGCTTACAACTCGTATGATTCCTGCCTCCACATACTGGCCTCGCTAGTTTGCATGTAAAGTGGTCAGACGGTAGGTCTACAGTGTCGAAAGTCTACATTTGTCTTTATTCTTCTCAAAATGAGTTAAAGATCAACCAAGCTTCCCCATGTATTTCAACAAGTTTGTGACTCTCCGATCTTCCTGATTTCCTGAATATATTCTGGACTTACTCAAATCCTGTTGACTGGCCGCACACATTTCCCTCTGAGTCTGTAGCATAGACCAATGTCAGTGGATTCCCTGAATACCAACCTGTTAAAAACGTTCAATTCAAATTCAGTACAGATAAAAACAAAAGGTTTAATTAACCACAAGGGATAAATAAAGTGTACAATGTAGTTATAAAGACCATGAAATACGAAATAGGAACCTAGTTGCAATCAATACCAATTGATTAAATAATCTTCTTTTTTGTGCCGAAAACAATTACAATGTGTAAAACATTATGGACATTTTTGTTGTTGTTGGATTAAAAAACAACGACAACATGTTAGCAGTGACCTTCAAAAATACAAGGTGTTAAGTTGGTAGGCCTATAGCTTAAATATACAAATAGTTTTACAATAACATGATCATTAGTTGTAGAGCAGTGAACCTTTGCGTATGGAATACACTCAAGACAATTGGGAAAATGGGGATCACTTGGTGAGGTGGTGCATTTCATTAATTAAAATGTACAAAGAATCAAATGAAATCAGCCGTTGTAGCCACAGACTGCTTCATGTAAAATACAGCTAGGGCCTTGCATAGAGACAGGACCTCAGACTCTGACAGCAGTTATAACTTCCATAAACCCACATCTGGTACCATTTAACATTCCAATATATCATAAAGCCTGCTACACAAGTTTTGAATGGTACATGTAGGTTCACAAAACCTGTGGTATAGGGGTGATATTGGTATGCTAATAATTGTTGCCTGGCTGCACACAATTGGCCTAAGGCCTCGTGGTCTTGGTCAAGGCCTCAAACTAACAAGAGAGAGTTTTTTAGATCATTATTAAGGCCTACAAGTCCACAACATCCAACTACACTGTATATGTACATGTAGGTTTCTAAACTTATCACTTTATATTCATAGAAACACAGACTAATGAAACAACTGAACATATTGTCAAGCAATTTGGGTACTTTGATGGAGAACCATCATTTAAATTGGCAGACCAAAATGAGTAGACCTAAACAAAAGGGCCGTACCATAACTACCTACTAAAAAAACCAGAAAAAAAAACCAGAACAAGTTCTCCGTAATTTTAAGTACATCATAAAACTGGAGTGAACATTGGAAAAGGAACAACAGTGTTGAATGAAATTTAAGTACATCTAAGACCAAACGCATCCCCTGGAGGGAGGGTAGTGAGAAAGATTGTTTTGAAGCCATTCCTGTGAATAACTTATTGTGATCTTACAACTCATTTGCGAAAGGTGTCAGGAATAGACACAGATTCACTTCAGTTAAAAATCTGGGTAAACTTACAAATTAGCCTTAATCTGTGTGCTTTTTGAAGCATTTTAGCCCATGCGTATTTCCTTTAAAACTCACCGATGCCACCAACAACAAACATCCCAATGACAAACGCTGTGAATAAAATGCAGCATATGATATCAGTGCAGCTCCTGTGGAGTACAATCAGACAAGAAAAAAGAGCATTGAAATTAAGACTAAGAAGAGCAACAAATCGAGGCTCAAATTCATGGTGCTGCTGACTACAGAGTTCTGCATTCATGGCCTCCTGTAAAAAGTGTGAATCTATAAGCTGTCCAGAATGCTTATCAGAGTTCTCCATCATGTAAAAAAAAAATTGGCGAACGTAGTTTACTGTGGCACCAGCCATGTTTAAGAAATTGCCGCCAAGGGTTAAATTTCGTCTACCATGTTTTTCAGGTTTTCAAGTTCAAGCATTTCACAGTTGAGATGCAATCTTTAAAACATTTGCTTTAGAAACAAGTCAGAAGGAAGTGGCTATCAGGAATCACCTCAGACTGCATCACCATGATCACAGAGCATGTTCAATCAACAATTTTCAGGGCCCTTAGGCACGCCGTAAAAGCTTTGCGCCACCATAGGACCCCCCCCCCCACCCCACCACCAACCTTTAATTTCCAAAGTTGGAGAACACTGCTCCCCCAACCCAGTATTTAAAAAAAAATGTACAAATAATTACTTGTTTTGCTATAAATCTTAACATTGATTGTTCAAGAGGGTTGTCTCTGAATTTTTGTCTGAACTATTGACTGAACTTTTTGCAGGGTCGCCACAAAGTCTCAGCCTACATGTACTACTAGAGTTCTCCCTTAACAGTGGACCATTGGCCAAATGCCAGTTTAAACACATGAGGACCAGTCAGAATTCTCTCTAAGCACTCCGACTGACTAGTTCAGTGTTGAAAAGTGTCCCTATTTCATTTGAAAGATTGACTTTGTGAAAAAGCTGGCAGACTAGCAAATTGACAAGCTTACTGGTCCTGCTGGCTCGTCACTAAAAAAGTGAAGTGCAAACCCTGTCCACTGAACTTAAAGCTCCACATTGAAAGCTTTTAATAAAACAAAAGAAATTTATTTGCATACCTGTTTGCTATGGGTCCATGAAAAGATGGGTCATATTTCTTGCTTTTACCTGCAAATAGAAATACAAACGTATCAGCAACTAACAAGGTATACTGTAGTTTGAACCAAATTTAGAGTAAACAATTTGGTTTGTTTATAGAAATTGAACCTTGAGAACACTGAGTGAGCAATTTTATCCATGTGAGATGCAATTCACTTCATTACACCATATTTGTAAGCATTTAGAGTAAAATGATATCACATGAAATGCTTATAAACAATATTTTGTCACACTGGAACAGCAGGACCCAGAGGGCAGTCAAGCGTGTTGGTGACTGAGTTCTATTTCTACAGGTTAATTCTGAAACAGTAAAAAGACTTGTTTTAAACTAAAGCAGCTTTTGACAACAAAAACAACTCTTTTCTCGGTGCTCTGTGAGTGTGACAGTCTGTCGATTAAGCATTGTTTCAAAGGTAAGGTATATGGAGGACTCCAAACATCAAGGTATTTTATGAACAAGGTACTCAGGTTTTGGTAACCCTAACCCCAACAAAATAACTGAAACTGAAGTTGAGTTTTAACACCTATGTATCATAACTGCAGACACTAGTTCAAAAGTAAATTTGCAGATTGGTTATAAATAATGTTTGAACAGTAACCAGTTGATACTACTGTAATACTAAGTTGTTATCTTTTAATCTTTAAGGACAACATTATCAGATTGTTGTGAACTGATGTCTGGCCATAATTCAGAACCCTAAACCAATTCCTGCATCTGTTCCAATGGTTTCAAATTTAAGTCCAATACAAATAACAATGTAGAAACAAGGAGGTAAGGAGGCCTCTAATGGACCAGTGAGAATACTGCCTGATTCATATGATGTCCCGATTCATTCCATTGGGCCAAAACCATCTTTGCCCTCAATTCCTCCCTTTCCCCCTAGAAAAACCGGTCGTATCAAAATAACTTGTTTGATGCTGCCACTGTGAAATGACAGTGGACAACCTGATTGGTCCCACTAGCTAAGTAACAGAAAAGGCATTGGCAAACCCTGCTAGCCACACCCTTGCTCTATGGTCACACCAAACCCCCAAAACTTATTCCATTAATTTGCTTATTGTATCCCAAAATTATCCACTCTTGGAGCAAACTTTGCAAAAAGTTGTCCATACCTTATGCAAATTGGTTCAACCAAGTTGTTTGGCTCCTTGTGACTGCTGGGTGTTTAGGTGGAGTCATATTTAAGGGTCACATTTCGGGAGAATTCCAGCAGGCTGGATTTCACAAAGAGCCAAGACTGATATGCGAAATAATCTTAATTGATGCAAAAGTATGATGTCACATTACAAAATATATGGGTGTATTGACAACTCATCTTACGATGAATCTTGGTACTTTGTGAAATTCAGCCCATGACCTACATGTACATGTGAAGCACGGTGTGATTATTTCCTATTGAAACTGCTGCTAAACTTCTACATTATTTCCAGTTTCAAGTTAGTATACATGTACTGTCATTTTCCAATAGAATAAGATTCAAGGAACATAAAACAATACTGGACATTTCATGCTTAAAAAGACAATTTTATCTTGAGCATGCCCAGCAAGAAATCTTAACCTATTATGTTGTAGTGTAATTTTTAATGTAGTTTTACCCTCTTTAAATCCATCTAATTCAAGTCTCTGCCGCCCATTGGCTTATTTAAATAAGAAGTCCAGGCATACCAATCTTATAAGGGTCTAAACATTTTGGTGTTGAGTTCACATGTGTGTAGAACGGACTTTTTTGATGGATGTAGTATAGCTTTTGGTCTGAACACATACAAATGAATTAGTTAAAAAAAAAAAATACTACGCCCAATTTCATAGAGCTTCATAAAAAGCAGACAATTTTGCTTGCAAATTTTGTGCTTAGCAAAAATTAGCAGGATACCAATAAGAAATGGTGCATGAGACATGGTAATGTGGCTGGTAACCTTATTCTGGTAAGCATAGTTGTGATATGCTACTTTTTGTGCTTAAAAGCAGCCCTATGGGCGCTGGTCTGAGTCATCTTACTCCTAATGAACCATGTCCCACCTTCAGCACAAAAATACTCTTGTATGACGTTTCCTTTATACGCAATCCGTAATTAATTATGTTACATGTACCACTACCAGCAACTTCTAAATAAGCCATTTCCGCTCCATAAAAACATTGTAGACTCAAGCTACAAATGGAAACCTACGCAATTAATAAAGCTTTTGTTTTCCTTGATTTTACTGCTGGCTATCATGAAAATAAAACAAACCCAAATCTGAATATTAGGGCCCTAATACCTTGCTTTTTAAAAACTGTATTTTTGTTCAAAACTGACAGCCCCCCCCCCTAAAACACACCTTTGACAAATATTTGATGTAATAAGTGTTTGCAAAGTCAGAACCATAAACCAATCTGCATAACAAACAAAAGGATGAAAATGATCATCACAAAAGGCACAAAGCAATGTTCCTGTAATCAATATGATTGACAAGGAATTGACAAGATAACAAATACTGACCCCCAATGCCTGTCAGCCGTTGAAAGGCAGTGTGTTTTATGTGATAGTCAAAAACTGCTGGTTGCTCTTCACGTCAAACAGCTACCTGACATATGATGCTAATGCATTCTGTTTTTAACCAAAATATTTAAGGCGCTGGGAAATGTAGAAATAATTATTAATGGTACTGTAGGCCTCTAATGTTGGCAACATTTTTTCTACGGTTATGTTATGCTCAGCTCACATCTTTATGCAAGAAGATGTTCACCATTGCCAGCACAAGTTTTACAAGTGGTATCAAGTCCTACATATGGTCCAGATTGAGATGAAGCTACAGTACAGTACAGTATGAAGGCCGACATGTACAAAATTAACATAATCAACAGGACAAAGGTTGGAAGGCCTTCAGTTTTGTTTAGTATTTAAACATTTCAGTAAGGTACTAGTGTTTTCCATCATTCAAACGGTTTCAAGCACAAACTTAGTATATAAATTCAAACAAAAAACATTTCCAGGAGAGATTTCAATAAAAAAGTTTCACAAGCATTGAAAATAAAACCCAACCTTTCTAATGCAGCATTACACAGCTGTTTAGAAGAGAACCATAGGGAGGGAAGCTAAAAGAAAACAACTACTGGTGTCAAATGCAGACTGTTCAGACAATCTTGCTGACCTTAGCAGCATGGAACCCTGCTGAGTTCATTTAGATTCAATGCCATTGTGAGTTATGTGTACAATGTAGTTTAAAGCAAATAACAGGATATTTTGGTAAAGGGTTAAACCACACACAAAACTTTCATTTAAACTTCAAGAGCTGAAAAGTAGAAAAATAGGCTTAATGTTTTTTTCTTTTCTGGAAGGCTGAAAAAGTTCTTTAAATTTAAAGAACTTTACCAACACATATATCCTCTAAAGTTTACCAATGAACATAACATTATTATGAGTAAACAGACCTTCCAGTGAATACCTCCAAGCATGTGGTCATTGCATTGGTGTCACTTGGATTGCTCTAGACTCCAATAGATATTTAAATTTCCCACATAAACGTGCCCTTTACTAAGGAAAGACAGACTACATTGCCTAAAGAATGAAGTAGAAGACCTGAGTAATGACAGTTGCCTGAATTGAAACTGACACAAGCCAATGCTGTAAAATTAAACTTTGAAAAACTTTTATAAAAACTTGTTTTATTCAAACAAGGAAAAATTATGAACAATAAACCCTTTTGTCTGACATGGTAAGTACCCCTACCCCCCTGTATTTTCTAATTTGTAGTACACCTAAAAACGCACCCGTCACATGTTCAATACAAGACAGGGGGTAGACATTTTGAGTTTACATTGTACATGTAGTACATGGACTTCAATATTGTTAAATGTCAAACAGCACTGGTTAAAAATTGCATATTATTACACTGCCAAATGTAGAAACAATGTATCCTTTACTATAAATTAAACATGTTTTTCCCCAGTTAACTACAGTAAGAAGTTGCTGAAATAAAAAAATATTTTAAAACCTGTATCTAGTTTTAATGCACATACATGTAGCAGCATATTACACTTTTTGTCACGCTCTGTTGAACTTTGCATAGTAAGTTAAATAAGGGTCACACTAATTTGTGTATGGTTTTATCTTACAACAAGGGCACACCCTATGAGCAAGCTAAAATTGCTTGTTTACATTACTTACTGACATCACTGACACAAGTGGAGTGTCCTGGTTCAGCAGTCTAGTGCACCAGGCTCAAGTTCTGGTGTTGGGTGTGGGACCAAGCCCCCCCCCCCCCCCCCCCCACCCAGCCCATGACACTTTGTGTCCTGGTTTTTTCTGCCTTGAGATAGAATTGCTTGGTCCTCCAACTAGGACATTGGGTGATTCGGTCAAGCTGATTAGTTAAGCAATATAGGTTAACAAAAACCAATACAGTTATCTTAGCCCCAGTAGTGTTTCTTGCATGTTGTTTGCCTGCACAATGTGCTACACTGTACATTCCCCTGTGAACTTTAATAAGGTGCTGTATCCTCACAATTGACCCACTGCAGCAAAACGTTCATAACTGGAGAAAACTGATTTGAATTTTAACTATCTTTTAAATCATTGATTCAGAGACTCTTTGCTAATTTGACATTTTACCAACCATACAAGTGGAGATCTTAAACCATGCAAATCTGTCGTTTTTATCATACTAGTTAATTTAATGAATGACTAATTAACTGTGTAGTACATTTGTCTCTTTGTGCAAACTGCACAGACGAGGCCTGTATCAAGCTTTTCATGTACAAACCAATTATGCATGAATGCCAATTGTCTCTTCATGGAGACTGAAAATGTCAAGCACTCTTTTTTTTGGCACTGTGCCAGCGCTATGCTATCTTCAATGTAAAAAATGGCAAATCGAAGAACAACAAATAATTTAATTTGTACATCTTGTGATGTTATCCTTGCACTTATTGAAATAATTGCAAAATAATGATGCTTTATGACTTGAAACTTGAGGAAAATGTTGACGTTGGTGATAACACCCAAAACATGTTAAAACAATGAAAGCATTAATGAAACCGATATTTAAATGATGATTGGATTGAGAATGAAAGAAGTAACAAGACAAATCAACATTCTGAATCTCAACTTATATTTTACTATCAGAAATACAATGTAACATTTAGTAATGAAACCAAAGCTTTAATCATATAATGTTATTTTTTTGAGAATGTCAAGGAACTTGTCTGTTTACAATCATAGAGATTATAACATAATGTATGGAAAAGACATTGGAAACAAAACATCGTTTTAGAAGTGAACAAAACAATTTGACCTCCAAAATAAAGGTAGGTGTTTGCATAGAGGAAGTCAATAGTATTTGAGCTCTTCCGTTGGGTGACCTTAGCACATTCACCCATTAACAAGAAAACAACAAAACAATGCACATGTGACTGTATACACTACAGTGTACCCACACAGTACAAACTACCATCCAACATGACCATCCATTACAATACCTAATGGGCAGTACTACAAGGACACAGATGAACAATGGAGATTGAATATTCATGCCGCATTACTGAAAAAACAGTTCTGGATATGTTGATTTTCAGATTACATGTAGCCTACGTTTCAAGAGTAATGTACAAATCACAGACAATATCAAATGATCCAAGTTTCCAGAATGTATAATATAAAATTTCACAAGTGTAACCGAACACTTTCCATACATGGTCATGTTTTTTGTTGTTGACATTTTAAAGTGTAAATTTACGAATCAAATATTTGATGTACTGTACATGTACTTGCTACTTAAAAGCTAATTTTGTACGAAGGTTGTAGTGTGAGTATCTCACCTGGTTGGATGTAATGGACCAAAAACATCAACTAAATCCACTGTAAATTGTATTGATTATTATTTTTGGACAGTGATTTCAGTTTTGAAATCTTCCCCAAGAATAAAACAAAACAAGGAAGGAAAAACAGAATAATTGAACTATTTTAGCAGTGAAGCACTATCAAATACAAAATTGTTTTCTTCTTTGTCTAAAAAACCAAACAAAGATGTCAAAACACAGCACAGAGAAAGATCCACATGGGGGTAAGTTTCATTTCCTCAATTCACCTACATGTACATGTAACAAATTGATTTGAATTACAGCTGGTAATATTGTTGCAATGAGTTGTGGAAATCAAGCAGGGAACAATTTCATTCCTGCATTTTTGCACAGTTTTGTACCAGCAGACTAAACAAGTTTTGCTAATGTAGCAAATAAAGATTTTTAATGAGCGACTGGTGCATTTAGTGTCGCATTTTGCTTTGCGTTACATGGGAGATTATTCACTGTCGAGAACCTCAACCCCTCAACCAAATGGAATGTCCGCATGATGGAATCTCCTCTGCTACACACAGCAGGAAAAGTATCATGTTTCTGAGCGCCGTTTGTGACATCATTATTAATAAGGATCCAAATTATCTAACAATGGGACATCAAACCAGGATACTGAACTTTTCCTGTTACATGTACATGTATGGCAGGGGGGGGGGGGGTGGGGGGCATTACTAATGCCAGGAAATACCAGTTCTCTGAATAGTACCTGTAAAATAACCACCTGTCCATTATTCATTTCTTCTGTTGTAAAATGTGTTTTTTAATTTTTTTTATTGTTGTGGTTGTTTTTACTCCGTTTGTTTCTGGATATTGTTTTGAACATGTCTTTATCCCAGTGTTTGTTTGCTCTACCACAGCACTTCCCTCCCTCTTCTTTTTTACATCGCACCCTTTGCCTTCCACCAGTTTCATTTTACAAGTATTTGCATGGGGGCATGTAGGCCTATACTATTTTCTTTTAATTCCTTTTTCTTGTAGTTTATTTGTCATGAACTTTCTTGCATTTGTCTGCTTGATTCTTGGCCAAATATGTAATAATCACACATCCAGTAGGCCCTACATGTAAATAGTATGCAATAAAGGTGTATGATTTTAGCCCCATGCTTAACAACATGTGCCATTCCAATTAGTAAAATAAATAATAACTACAAATAAAGAACACAAACTTGTTTCCATTTCCCACAAACCACAAGACATATTTTTCTTTGAACTTTTTTATTTGTCTTTCTTTTTATTCTGGGGGGATGAATTTCCAGTATAAATACAATCAGTGCATACATGTAGGCCTACAGTACTGTATTTCTGATGCATTCAGAAAACTATAAAAGAAATGTAATCTGTGTACAAAACAGCAAGTTATGAATGCCCATGGCCAACAGTAGACATGGTGCTAGTAGCAGTTCTCTAATGAAGTTAGTCCAATCAGTTCATTTTGCTACATCATATATGCAGAGCTTTCAATTTTAGATGACGTTTATTCCCACAGATTTCTCTCTGAAATGACCAAAGCATACAATGTACAATACAGTCATTATTGAATTGACGCCAATCGTTAAAATGCACCACAAAAAAGAAAAGAAAACAACAGCCTGTTATATAAATCAGCATGGCAACTCAAAAAGAACATGGATTCCGGGATTTTCAGATTTCCATTAAATGACATACATGTACATTAGACAATGATGATACGACAAGAAATCAAATATTATTTACTTTGTGTTTTTTTCTTGTGTTTTAAGTGGGTCCAATCTGATCTAAATTACATGTAAGTTTTAAGAGCGTTCAGACACACAAAGTTAAACCCGAATGAGTTAAAACTGCCTTAAAACCAACTTTAGTACTGTGTCTGAACGACCTCACAGTCAAATAGTTTTCTAAAACTCTGACATTACAACAATATAATGAGCCATTTATGTGTCATTCCTGTCAGGGGAAGTGAAATAAACAGGATGTCACATCATCATTGAACCCATCCAATCATATCAAATCGCACGGACACATTTATGGGAATCCAAGCATTAACAAAGCAGAAAAACACTAACAGTGCCAAAATCAATCCTTGACAAATACTGAATAAAACCAATGCATGTGTGGATGTACTGTAGTTAACTACTGAACCCTAAACTATTTTATGAGTTTTGATATACAAATAATATATTATAACTTGTTATTAATACTCGATACGTTGTAGACATGTACATGTAGGCTACATATAATATGTAGAAAAACCAGAGTGGATAGCACCAAATATGTTTGTTTATTATACTTCTGGTAATGAAACCAAGGATGCCTCACAAGTGAACTTACTCATTGTAGCTCCAAGCCTGCTGAGAATACTTGGGCACAATTTCATAGAGCTGCTTAAGCACCAAAACTAACTAAGCACAACAAAACTATGTTTACCAGAAAAAGGTTTACATCTAAAATACCAATTTAAATTTAGCATCTGGTATAGATCTGCTGGTTGTTGCTTAGCAGAAATGCTTTAAGCAGCTCTATGAAATTGGGCCCTTTCTGTGCACAAACGTTTCACATGTCACAACTGAAGTGCCATTCAGCAGCATTTAATACAGTGGTCTGACATTTTGCACAGAGGGAAGAGTGGAAACTTCTTGTAAGAGCCATCATATCGGGAATATTTTAGTTTCACTCCAAAAATAATACACAAACGCATTTCCGGCTGAAATCCATGAAATGTCAAAATCAATAAAAAACATTAAATTGAACGAATCCCCAAATGACTGTTAATACTGACTGATTATTTAAAATAGCTCATAATGAACAAGCTCAATGTTCCAGACAAAAAACTGCCATTTATTTCTTTAACTACTAAGAACATGCTCAGTTAATTTGATGAATTTTTCATAGGCTGGCAGGAACAGAGTTTTTTTTTTAAACTAGACAGTAGATGATGGGAACGAATTTACTCTTCCAAAAACCAAGGATATACTTTCCCTCCCAGGTATTAATTCCATTTAAAGTTACACTGTATGTCTGTACTTATCAAGTAATGACAGCAAGGGAAACTTACTGGGTAGATTTGTATTTAATTTGGGGTTTCAAGAACAAAGACAAATTTACCAGAGCGAGAATTGTGTGATTGTTTTTAAAGACAATTAATATTTTAGCAATGAGAATGCCATAATGCATTCAACTGAACGCAAATGTACACATGAAGCAAGTAAAGAAAGCTTTAAGTCTGGATCACACTTCATGAGATTTGCGAGTGTGAAGCAAATTTTCTTGCGTCAAAAATGGAAAATACTGATTGTTTCCTGAAAAAGCCCACGATAATGGAATACCGGTGAAATAATGGAATACCGGTGAAATACTGGTACACCGTATTCATTGACCATCACAGCATAGGGCTCAAAATTAAAGCACTGGACTTGCTTCAGACCTGAGGCCAGTGTTTTTAGCATCGGGCAAGGTCCACCTGTCTTGTGTGATTGAATAATAATGCATGTGTGTGTTTTGTACCTCTACCTCACCCCATCTTTATTTCTAAAAGCTATGTTTAAATGTTGACTTTGAGTCTGATAAATATCCTCCAATTCTATTGAGTATTTAAGAAAGTTGTACCCATAACAAAAGTACAAATAATCATGACACTGTGCCACATTTTGATTCTGGTCTTATGAAAAATGCTCTGGTCAAGCAAAAGTTTTGAGCTACAAGCCCTGCAGTCTTGTGAATTTGCTCCCCAAATTCGAGCCCTACAGCTAGGCTAATATTTTGAGAGTCTTTTTCTTCAAAAGAAAACAAAGACCAATCTAGACAAGGAAATGAGACAAAGCAAAAGGTGTTTAACCTCCTCTTAAAATGTTTCATAATTACATTGCAGCAAACAACTATATTGAAGGACTCAATCATGTTTATTGACGATTCTCCTCGAAAATGAGCATATCTTATTAACAAAATAAATCTTACAGGCATGCAACTGCCCGATGAAAAAAAAAGAGGAAATTTTCAAAGGCACAACGCAAGCGCGGAGCGAGGCAGCCAAAACGCCAAGGGACATGAGATCCACAATGGTACCCTAGAAAATTTTGAAGTTTATTATGCTCTTAGGTGCATTCTTAACATGTACTAGGCTTATTTCACATTATTGTGGTTGTACATTGTTGTTGCCAAGCATATATATGGCTTTAAAAAAGAAAATCGCCAAAAAAAAAAAAAAAAGAAAAGAAATTTTCCTGATTTTTTTTTTTTTTTAGCGCTGATCATTTTTAAAAAACGCGGAAATCCGCGGAAACGCGGAAGAGTTGCATGCCTGATCTTAGACTCATGACAATATTGATAAATTACCACGAGTCCACTGACATCCATTTGTCAAATTCAACACCTTAACTAGCTTCCAAAATAATGAACCTGTCTTATCATCACCCAAGGGTGAAATTACAAACATAATGTGCCAGGGAGCGATGCCTTTAAACCTAACCACTATCAGGCGTTTTCTTGGCACTCTCCTAATGCATTTTAAATGCACAGTTGAAATGAAAAACTTGCTTAGTGCAGCAAAATGCAACCGAGGATTCGATCTAGTTGGTCTGACTGTGAAGCAAATTGGTATACGCCACCCTTAGATTCTAATTGCACTTGATGTTTGTTGGGGATTGTACATGTGACAGGATACTGAATTAACAAAAACAAAATTACCAAAACCAAAACAACAATTATATAGGAACATAACAAAAAACACCAACTTTTGGTTTTACCAACTGGTGTATTTTATTGGCAGGCTAAAAGTAAATTTTAAACAAAAAATAAAGGGAAAATACACCATTAAATTGTTTTCCCTAACCAACATGGGAAAAAATTTGTGTTTTTTGAACATTAAAATCTGTGTGCATGTTTTGTGAGCAACTTTTGTCCATATCAGGATTATTTTGAAGTAGACCTACATGTAGTTTAGTGTGGCAGGTGTAGAAAATATTGCGTTAATGGTAGAGTTAATTAGCTTTCCATTGTTTAAATTTCCCCCTTTGGGCTCTTGTGGCACCCATTCTGCTTTATATAGGCATATTTCTTAGAAATGCAGTATGATTTAATAGCAATGAAGAACCTTCTTACATAATCCTTGGTAGTGAGTCACCCCTGGCTCATTCATGATGTATATTAGCAGCAATACAAACCATATGCGTGTTCTCCAATCACAATTTTTTTCAAACCTCAATTTGCTAAGATGGTTTTTCCTGTTGTGAGTAACAACTGTACTGGTATGGACTGGGGTGTTTTGATTGTGATCTTGCTGGCATTGTGTTTATTATGGGTTTTTCTTTGTTTAGTTCTTGGTGTTAAAAAAGAGAGAAAAATTTTAAAGTTTTAAGTCTGACATCACTCCATAGATCAGTCTAACTCTTTAATGGTTTTTCTGGTCTTGGTTGAATTGTTACTGTGCTTTTATTGTTCTTTTTTATATTACTGTACATGTACTTTGAACAATTACTGGTTTGCTTTTGATAGTTTATTTTGGTTAACAACAAACCTAAATCTTTTTGTTTGTTTGCGGCAACCTACAAAAATTGAGTCACTGTCCCACATCTTACATACCTTCTACTTCTGACCCTTAAGGCTATTCGATCATAGATTAGTTGAGATTTTCTTAAGTGAGTTCCCCTATTGTTTAGTTTAATATTTTATCTATTCAAGTGTTCCAATTCTTCCAGGTTACATAACAGGGCTGAAATAAAAACCTAGGCCAGTGCATGCAGCGTTGAGCCAGTAAACTCATGACCAGACAAGGAAATATGCTACCTTTTTGTGTAATGTCTTTGTGAAAAACTGTTTGACTATGAGTAGGTGTCTCATAAATAACTTTCAATTTTCTAAAGTATGGAAGTAAGATAAAGACAAATGAAATTGATCTTCTCGTAGTGCTTGTTCAACTCATTTTGATTCTGGTCTTGTGAAATAAATGTTGGTCCAGTAAAAGGTTTGAGCTACATGTACAAGCCCTGCAGTCTTGTGGATTTTCTCCCAAATGTGGAGCCCTGCATAAGTAACAGCAACTCTGGGGCCTTCCAGTGCAATTTTCTCTATAGAATAAAGCAATAACTTTTGAGAACTGGTGGTACTAAAACTAGCATTACAATCAGTGGACTTTCAGATTGAAAACTAGTTCAATCCGCCCGTCCTTCCAAAAGTAAGAAATGAATCCTGTCTTTAACCAATGAGTGAAGGTTTCTAATGAGATAATTAACAAGACCTTTGTTTTTCAGGTCTCTAATCAATAGGTCAAGCTTACAAGATGACACTTGCTTGCTCTACACAGCCTTAAAGTTTAAGATTAAGAATAGATCGACAATAACTTTAAACCATAAAAACAACAACACTTGTAGTTGTATACAAATACGGACTAGTCAAGGCAAGAAATAACTGCCAAAATGTTTAAAAGATAAAACAAAAAGACAACCATATAATTCGTATGATAACAAATTGAATATATTGGATCCGAATGCACTTTGAAAGGGGGCGTGCATACAAAGAATCAAAATTAATCTCCTCTAAAACTAGATACAGTGACTCACGAGTGACACTGACTGAGAACAGAACACTTTTTAACAGTGCTTTCCTTTCTTGTTTTTATTTTCTGAGCATGCAAAAAGCTTTCCACTATATATGTTCGATTACGGACTGAGAAGCAGATAACAATTCGGTCCTTAAATATGCAAATCTTAACTACATTTATAAATAACATGCCAAATTAACACCAAAACAGTCGATTCCTTGGTACGCCAACGGCCGACCGTGTCTTGCTGAATGACAACGGGTAGAAAGTACATTATGCACGGCGCAACTACAACCAACCTACGGCCCAACGACCGACACATCCGATATAACTATACACTACACAAACACAGCGTGATAATAAACTGCAGTTTGGATACTTACCGAATTTTTTGGACTCCGTTCTGCCTGGAGGAGGACCATCAGGAATGTCGTCGTAGACGTGCTCTTCCCCATATTTTTCCTTCCCCATTTTGTCTTTCAACACATTGATTCTATACTTTGAAGTGTGTTCAAATGTGGATGAAAAGGCGTAGAGCAGATTTCGATGTAAACCCCAAAAAGTTCACGGTGAACCTCCTCCTTTGGCTGTTTGGTTGCGCTTGCGTTGGCTCCTTGCGTTTACGGGTAGGCCTACTGCGTGTTTCAAAGCTACATACCATTTCGTTTATGAGGCATGCATTGGCATTGTGTTATGCGTTGCGGCTGGGTACGCATGGTCGGTCACAAACTAACTGCAGCAGTGTGACGAATACACCTGTATTTACATAACAAAGAAGAAAAGAATCAAATGAAATGATCCCGGATGCCGGTTATGATTTACAACACTGTTAGTTATGAGAGAGTGAGAGAGATCATTTGAACCATGAAAACTGAACTAAATTCCATGAATTAAAAAAATACCAATAAAAATAAATAAACAAATAAATGATACAAATAATCTTTTAAAATTTAAGACATTTTAAAAATGTATTTATTTATTTGTTTATTTATTTTTGTTGAGCCTTAGAGAAAGACTCTCGTTGGTAAGAAGTTCGCAACAGCTAATTCTATTTTCTCAAATTTAATGCAATTTGGGGTTTATAACCTATTTTGTTTGTTTTTGTATGGTAACTAAACGGTTCTGTACATCAACTTAAATTGTAAATTTTTGTATCACCACGTACAATGTATGTCGCGCACTTCTTTGCAAATGATTTCCACCGCCCTAAACCCTCCAACGTAGCCTTTAGTCAAGGCGCACGCGGCGGTGGCACCCCGGATGTCACACACGAAAAAAAAAAGACCAGCGCAAGCGGCGAACGGCTTTGCCGCTCGCAGGTTACTAGTCTTTTTTCGCGCGTGAGATCTGGGGGTGCGGTGTGCGCCTTGACTAAAGGCTAACTCCAACGCAATGTGCTACTGCACCCACCCTCAATATCTATGGTCATTCCATGCCATCGGGATCTTGAGAGGAAAGTCATAATGTGGAAGTTGACAATACACATTTTGTGCAGTAGCTGTCAGTTTGGTGCGATATTTTATTCGTTTGTCCGTCCATACAACCATGGAGCAAGGTCCTTGCTCTATGATACAACTGGGAAGGCAGGGCCCTTACACCTGGAACTTCCAGCCAACCAAAACTCTTCTTCTTTAATCTTTGAGCAGACCCGTGAAGCCAAAATGCACACGGTGGCTGCCCGCAGAAACTGCCATAAAACGGGGAATTAATATTTTGGCAATTTCTGTTGGAGAAGGAAATTTGCTGGTTCTGAGGCCCTGTGTCCCTTGGGCCGGGCCGGCCGTGGGTAGGGGCAATTAATCATAGCAATATTTAAAGGAAGTATAGGCCAAAGCAGGGGCCAAAGTTGAAAGGTAATTCACTAACTGGTTCCCTGAGATCAATACGGGAAGCATCTGCCATTGGTTAGTTTACCAAGCTAAATTTGCAGGGCCACGTCGTTAACGTTTCAGTTCTAAACTTAACACTTGTAAGCTTCTGGGTAAGAGTTGCACATTCCCTCATCTTCAATATATATTTGTTGCCATGGTGTTGATTACGATGATAGCCCGGCTAGCGGACGGTCTTCCGCTAGCTGCTTCAATGCAGGAAGATGAACAGGTAAGTTGGATATCTACCAACAACAGAGGTACACTGTTGATTGTAAATCGCGTAGAAAAAGCGTATGAACCAGTTGTGATATGTGCTGAACTAGTTTCGATATTTATCACTTTAGCTCCTTTTTGCTTTGTTATATTAATGAATTTGGTTGATGAACAAGGAGATGAATAAAATTTGGTGACTAATAATATATTTTCTGTATTTTTTATCCAAATTTAATTATTAACATAAAGGAAGGTCGACTACGGACTAGTTCAGATTATTACTGCATGTCAAGACTAAAGTCTACTCTATTTGGGTCCCAGTAATCCAGTATGAGTATCAACATGGCGTCGCAGTGTGTAGATCAGTTGGTCACATCAATGAGTCCAGTTTGCCTCTGATGCGTTATGGATGTAGTGTAAATCAATGACTGGTTACAGGGGCTGCATGCAGCGAGTGCGCACGTTCAATCATGAGAAACGTAATTTTCTACAAGTGTGCCGTTAAACATAACAGTCCTTGATTTACATCCATAAAGCAACAGCGGCAAACCGGACGGTAAATGTGACCACATGAGTACGACAGAAGATGTCAAAACTTCGAAAAAAATGAGTACAGTGCCCCAGTTACTGGGTCTAATCTGGCGTACAGTATGTAGGGTCCAAAAAAACTCCAAGTGAATGCTCTGTGTGTTTGTGGGTGCCTGTGTACAAATGTCCTAAGATTCAAAATGCCCAAGCAGGGAGGGATAAACAACTGCTCCAGAATTCATCAAAAACTTGTATAATTATACTTAAAACTTTGTACTTGTTTTATGTTGCTTTTAAATGTGAACTGACTTGAATATTCTCTTCCTGTTTGAATGCAGTCTGGCAGGAGTTTTATGGAATACCAGAATCAAGCCAAGATGCTTTTTAAGAAACTCAACCAGCAATCTCCCTCTAGGTGCAGTATAGAAAGCGGCCCAATGGTATTCCAGTAAGTTCAAACAGAAATAACATTGCAATATGCACCTGGCTACAGTTTTTATATCATTATATTAGAAAGGATGTGCAGGTCAACAAAGTGAAAACATTAGTTTGCCATAATTGTATTCCAGTTTTTCCTCCAGTATTCCATTAAGTAGATGGAGCTAGTAGTGGCATTTTGCCATTACAGTTTCAAACCATTTTGTTGAAATAACATCTAAAATAGTGAAATAAATTTGTAACTTGATTGTAGGATCCTAGATCGTAGGTTCATTTTAGCCAGGCATACAATAGTGCATCGCGCCGACATGCTATTGACAAATTCCCCGTATACGCTATCAATACACCTTAAGTTATCATTCATGTTTTTAGTTTTGAACATTTTATCTGTGTTTATATATCTTTTTTTTTTAAACAAAGACATTATTGCAATGCAATGCCACATCTTAGCTTACTCTAAAATGGCCTATGTTTTACCAGAGAGCATCTACGAACAAATTTCCCGGGGCCCTTTAGCAGGCCCTGGACCCCTGGCCGTAATGTCTTGTGAAAAGGTACAAAGTGTCTTGTAAAAAGGTACAAAGTTTCCAGGATATGAAGTGTCTGAAGTCACTTGGTATTTTGCAAAAGGATGTATGAAGTTTCCAGGGTACGAAGTGGTTAAGATACAAAGTGACCTGACACCTTCACACTTTGCACAGCTTGCACTTTAGTCTCTTATTCATGCCCCCATGGCTTGTGTACTGTGGACTCCGTCTCTACAGTCTCTTGTGGAATTTTGTGGCAAGGGCCAGTTAGTCAGGAAAGTAAACTGATAGTAATAGGCTTGAATGTCACAATATGGTTACTTATAATCAGGCAGTCAGTGATTTAATGCTTGATTGCATGGTTCACCTATCATCATGTTAACAAACAGTTGCAAGGTTTCATAGATAATCATAAACTGACAGCCTTTGTTTGAACAGTTTGGGAAAACCAAGATCTGGGAAACAGAGGAAATGGCCTCGTGAAATTTCATGCCTGATAAATGTATACATTGTGCAACAGCTTTTCCATTTTGTAGTCAATTTAACGACGGTATACTGCAATGCATAGAATTTATAACAAACTATAAGATCTGACTGAACAATTTTTTGAGCCAGAGTATCTGTAGTTTATTCAAGTGTTCTTAACCACTTCAGCCCATCAAAATCTATCTGCAGCTGCATGTTCTGTGTGAGAACTACATTAGTAAACTGATTTTGCTTTACATGGGATCAGGCATACCAAACTAATCAGGGCTCGATTTCACAAAGCACTAAGATTCATCTTAAGATGAGTTGTCAATATTGCCAATAGTGATTTTGTATTGTGACATCACACTTTGCTTAGCAATTAAGATTGATACGCAGTTAAGATCAATCTTGGCTCTTTGTGAAATCGGCAGCAGGTCTAACAGCTTTGATGGTGAGGTACCATATAGTGGATCCAGGGTTCTTACAGAAAAAGAATTATAAGTTAAGGTTTCCACCAGCCTCGCTACCATGGGCAGCGCGCCGTATCGATACCTCTCGTCACTTACCCCTGGTAGGGATGTACTGAAAAACAACGCTGATTGGCTTCCAAGGGTGACTACTTTGCGTGCACGCTTGTTAAAAACTTTCGAGCGCTTGTATGACGCTTGTAGGACGCTTAGTACGCGCGTGTGAAAATGCAAGTATTTTGACGCGATTCCATTTCAAATGAATCATGTTTTTACACGGTCACCCTTAACTGCATACAGTTAGACGTATCGAAAATCAAAGAAGAATGACAGAGGACCAGTTGCTTTTTGACTTGATGCCTCTTTTATGGGTTACCGTATTTGAGCGCGCGCGTAGAACGGATCGGCCCAGGCCTAATTAAAATGTGCTAGATTCTAGCACATTTTAATGAACCAATTCCAGGGGTTATGATCGAGCAAGGCATCCTGGGAAATCGATCACGCCTGGGAACGAGGATGGGTTTCCACATAATACCAGCTTTACAAACCGAAGAAACCCAGGCAGCCAATGCGAGCCTTGAAGGTATTGTACATTCTGTGTATTTGTAGGGATTGTTGCATTATTACCAGCATCCAACATGACACTATCCAGTTGACTCTAATCACCCTTAATTTGATTGACTATAGTGCTTGGTTTTATCTTATATTCTGTCTCACAGCTATATGATTGAGGTCGGTGTAGTGTATCTAGTGTTATGTGAAAAGCAATATGCTAAGCGCTTAGCATTTGCCTACCTGGAGGAGCTGCAACAAGAATTCTACTCACAATACAGTAAAAGGGTCAGCAGTGTCACCAGACCATATTCATTCATTGAGTTTGGTGAGTATCAAATTACATCAAATCAAATCTTTCTTTTAAGATACTTCTATAATAAATCGGAACAACAAAAATAATCATTACAATTTTTACAAAATGAGTTTTAGCTTTTATAATAAATACAAAAATAATTTGTTAAATTTTATTGAAACAAAATTAAAACTCTGGGACAAGGATACTTATTTGATCATAACTTTTTAGAAAGGCTTTTTGTAAGTCCACGCCTGAATAGTGTGCAACCACTACAAAATTAACATGTGACGCAGTGTGTAGAGGACGCTGACGCCCCAACGACCATAGACTGCAATGAAAAGGCTTAGCGTCTGGCAGTGACCAAAACAAGCATTTACATTTATAAGTTTTTGCAAGTAACCGGAAGGTGAGGTCAGGTTTAGTTCCCAGGTTCTCATCATTTTATTGTTTAATTGTTTTTACTTTCATAATTTTTATCAATTACACTCCCAACAACATATATAATTTTCATGGTCATAAATTACGTTAAACTAAAATAATTGACAAAACAAAATCTCACCCACGTAAAACTCTATATGGTTAGGACCACAATGGTCCCGGGAGTTTGAATACGAGACTTGCACAGTCTATTCTTCCTTTAATATTGTTTAACTTGTTTTATTATGTGACCCTCTAAGATTATGAACCAATAATGAACAAATCTCCCCATTCTATGGAAAAACTTTTATAATTTTCTGCACAAAATAGTACATTGAACCACAGTGGATGATGTGGAGTAGTCAGACAGTAGGAGAGTTAACTGTGTAGATGCATTCACCACAAGATATAATTGTAATGTGGAATAGTTACATTTTATTCAAAACCACAGTGGATTTTAATGAATGGATTGACAGTGGGGCTCATGGGAGTTTTCAAATGCAATTGTGAAGACATTTTACATCTTTTTTTGCCATGTCATTAGATGTGAATTTTGAATTTTTCTTGGTTGCAATCCAGATACTTTTATCCAGAAACTGAAGAAATCCTACACAGACACCAGAGCAAGAAGGAACATCAGCAACATTAACACAGAGTTACAGGATGTACAAAGGATTATGGTCCAGAATATTGATGATGTCATGCAGAGAGGGGTAGCTATTTCAGGTGTGTGTTTAACTGTTAATACCTAGAGAGTGCCGAGGTTGACTGCACTGCTTCATGTTGTGGATGTGACGTATTGATACCATGTGATGGACGTGTATGCCAAATGATATCAAGTGACATGCATTGGGCATTTGGATGTTTTTCATTGGTTGATCTTAATCAGGCTTGCAGCTTTTTAGCTGATCAGTAAATTTTCTCATTATCAGTTTCTCAGCTGTAACATTGAAAACTGAAAAACATAGTACTAAGTCTTGTACCTGGAAATTTCCTCTTGACATACTGCAGTTACATGCCTACTGGATGACATAGTAATCTATTTGGCAAATTTTTACCATACTGTGTGTCACACAATATCATCTTGCCATACACACGTAAACGTAATGTGGTGTAATAAAATGGTAGCACAAGTTGCCCGGATAATGACTTGATTGTTGTATATTTGGTTTGCGGTATATCTACTAGTATATTCGGTTTGCGGTATATCTACTAGCTGTGTAGAATTGTTCTTAGAGAACTAGGTCTTGCTTTTTATTCTACTGCCGCGGGTAGACTTTGGAAATCGGGAGACTACTTCGGGAGACTACTTAGTTCTGAAAAGAACTGCCCAGCTTATTAGCTACTACCTGGGCGGAGGGTAGGAAATTGGCAGGGACTACTAATTTAGCTTAGTGGATTGGATCGAGGGGACTTCTCGTTATTAACTTCACACTTTTGGTGTGGGAGGTTACCTATTCTGCTTTTAGCAATCTTTCTGAAAACATTACGTTGCAAAAAGCAAATAATCTCAGCTAATGATTTGTCTGCTGAATTTATAACACCAAGCTTCATTCTTCGTTTTGATCTTGATCTTGATAGAATAATTGATCAGCTCCTTTCTAGGAACAACACTCAATATGAAGTCAGGGCAGGAGGGAAGAGCTCCTTTGTCAATTGGTTAAAAAAGTCCTGGGCATTTGAACAAAGCTGTTTAAGAAACCAAGAACCTGACATGACAAACACAACCTTCAGTGGCTGATGTAGTTGGTTTGCCTTGTCTTATACAAAGGACTCTTGCTCTGTTTATGCTTTACTAGGCATGGTATTTGAACCTTGAAAAAAAAGAAAGGAAAATGTTTTAAGTACAATGGCTGACCTACAGGTACATGGTATAGATGTATGAGCTTTTACAAACTCAGGCGATTTAACATCAATCATCTGGGGGGAAAAGTAGGCAGATTATCAAGCCTTATTACTGAGTTATTTTAAGTTGAATTCTATGTACCTTGCGTTTGGTTTCCTGTTTTGTCAACTGCCTTATTGTACTAGTTTGCTGTCAAAATTAACATACATGTATTTGTTTCGATAGCCAAAGTCTGCCTTTTGTTGAATTTGGGATTGCATTAAGTCAGATTTGGGAAGACCAGAAAACTCAAGGCAATGGAGCAGACTAGCTCCTCTACCGCCTCACAGCAAAACAAATTAATATTTCTGTTTTGTATATTTGTTTTCAGTGTTAGACGACAAAGCCAGCAATCTTTCCTCACTGTCCAAGAAATACAAGCAAGACGCAAAATACCTAAACCAGAGATCCAGAAATGCCAAGATAGCCGCCGTTGTTATATTAGTTGCAGTTTTTCTCATTTATCTCAGATATTGGTGGTTCTAGAGTTCTTACTTTAGCATGTTATATTTTCCAAGAAACCTATTACTTGCACAAAGTATGTCGGTGTAATGGCAGTATCGATATGGTTGTTTAGAGCAGGGTGACTTGAGAGTTTGTGCAGGTAATACATTTCTGGTTTACTTTATGACAATGTATATGTGTAAATATTATAATCTCTTAATAACAAATTTTCAAAGAAATCCAGAGCGAGTGGAAAGTTGAAAATACTAATTCATTGCTCCAGTAAGAGCCATATCTGCTAAATCAAATTAACACTCAACGAGGGTGAGATTACATTGAACAATATGTATACACTGGGTCAGTTTATCAGGGGTGAGAACGTTCAGACTTGTATCTGATTTCAGACCGGTCATCAAAAATGCTGTATTTTTCTCCAAATTAAATAAGTCATGCTCTTGGGCCTACTTCTCAAGAACTGAGGATACTGTTCCCAAAAGCTCCTTGGAATGTATAACTCAAAGGGTGACCAAAAGGTGGAATTGCCATCATTTCAATGTAGCTCCCAAGATCTGGATCCCAGTTTCAGACTTTGTTTTGTCAGCAGTGACTCTCACTCCTGGTTTATCCAAACTGATGTTGATGCTCCACCATGCCACACCTATAATTGCATTAAACACTTGCTCTCATTGGTTAAATCATGATCTTTTTTTAAGAGCACTAAAATGATTGGTGGATTTGATTATTTAATAAATGATCATCGGGCCAATGAAAAACATTCCTGAAAATATGTTGTGTTTGTCTTTCTAAGTAGTTGGTCCAATCTCGTCTGGTAACCTGAGATCTGAATTAGGGATCAAAACAGAGAACTGTCCATTGTTGCAATTGTCCACAATTCTCTTCATTGAAAGTGGGAAACACGCGCGCTGCACGGAGCACAGCAATGGGAATAATATCTGTAGAAATCACTGACCATGTACTGCCAGCACAGTAGATAGCAAGTCACAAACAAACACACACAGCTCTGTATTGCAGTCACTCTGTGGACATTCCTTTGTTCTGTACACTTACGGAAAATCATATTCTGTAACGCTGAAAAACACTGTGTAGATGTGTGTAAGACCACTTTTGTTCTCAGGTCCATATTTCATAGTAGCCTTAAAACAACCTTATGGATCAGGTTTGTGGGGTCCTGCTATTATTGTTCTATTATTTCCTTTTCTAAAGAATTCCTCTGTGGGGTCCAAGTTGAACAAAGAAAAACTTTGTTGGTCTATTGTTCCATTGTGCAAAAGACCCACAAGGGCCCTTCCGTAAGCCCACACAAGTAAATGAAGGTGTCCACCTGTTGAAACCTTGGACTTAATATCAAAAAAGGGATCTGGGTGCTTTGACAGAGCGTGGACACCCACACTTTGCTTGGATGTTGAAAGAAAAAGTTGTGTAATCCAAACAATGGGAGAGCAAAGAGAGGTCTTTGATTTACCGGGTCAACAAAGGTGTACATGTAATCAAAATGACCAAGATCCCAACCCTAGTTAAGATCAAGGCGGTCATTAAACCTGGGGTGGGGCAATAATTGCTATGCTAGGTACAAGGCTTTAAGTGTATTCGGGGCATAAAGTAATTTTAAAATGTACTATTTTTTTTAACATTACTATTTATATTATTAGTAATTTTTGTTCTCATTCTCGATTTAATGTGAACATTCAAGTTTAAATGCATACTGGAGTCTTTTTTATTTAGTTTGTGGTGAGTGGTACATAATTATGTCAACGCCATCTATGGCCAGGTTTTGAATCAAACGACTTTGGCACTGGCTTCAGCGACAATGTTGAAGAAAGGTGCTTTTTAGTAATCTTACTATGACCATTGCTGAAGCCGTTAGTTTGGACACAGACAAAAGCTTTTAATAAATGTGATTTGTTCCCATCAAATGGAGTAAAGCTACATGATGGTGGAAGCAGATAGGAGCCACAGAAGTAGGCTACTTGTTTAATACAAGTTTTGGGTCAATATTTAATGGTAAAATATCTTTTCTTTTCTTCTAATAATGTAATAGCTCTTGCAACAACTTAACACAGTTGGACTTTAAAAACTGGTTTTAACTTTGTGGTCAATGTGGACACTTTTTTAGGGTTAAATTGTCAGGCCTGGAATTTCATCTTTGAGAGGGCAAGGAAATTTTCATCTTGCAAAGGGCACTTTCATCAGAAAATCTATGGGAAACACTTGAAGGGGCAACAAGACCAGTGCAATATGCCATGGCCTCCCTGTAATTCCAAACATGAGTTTTGATCTTCCTTTTTCACTTAAAGTTCATTTTATGACTTCCAGATTGTAATAAAATTGTAAAGAGCTGCAAATAAAATAAAGTGAAAGATTGACAGTTAAAAAAATCTATGTATTTACATTTTCTTAACCTACCAGTGCTCTGTAATGAATATGTGAGCAGCGCTGTCGATTATACGTGCAAAATGTCAGAAATCAGGAAACATTTGCCTGATAGACCCGTTTGAAAATCATACATCTATGGGATGCTGTTGGCAAACATTTACACACGCCTGAAGTATTTTTTTCATATAAGGTCAACTGTGGGTGATGTGTTAAAGACACCCGGAATATCCATTGTGTAGCGTGCATGATGCATGTGCTCCAGTGTTACACTTTATTTGCCCCATACAAGGAGCAAAGTGAACTGGAATTTTTGCTCCAAATATCCCTTTTTCAGGGGATTATTTTGAAATCCCCACTTCTAGACCTCCACATTGGAGGTAAATCCGAGATTCCTGCATGTCATAGCTGATTATCAGACGTTGCTTACGGCCAAGGTTTGGCCGATTCATGGTGAACACAAACTACATAATTCTTCAAGAGAAAAAGGAATCCCAGTGCTTTTATGGGAATATTTGTTGTCTTCACTTGCTTTATTCGTGCTTTTGTTTTGAAAACATTATTCTAAAAAAGAATGGACAAATTTCAGAATTCCCATTAGTAACTGGTTTAGCTGTTCATTTGTTTTTTTAAAGAGAGGTAAAAATAAGTTTTGTGATGCACTCATTTTCCAGTAGATGAAGTCCTCATGAAAGTGCAGAATTTCAATGGTGTACAGTCATTTTATTTAAAACTCTTTATGAGCTAAATTAGAAACATGACATCATCGGACGTCAAAAACAATGGGTCTGTACATTCCAAAGAGGAATTTGTGCACCAGTCAAAAGGTCAAAGACAATGTCGTTTTGATTGAATATCATCAAAGTTCAGGAAGGAACTGAAAATTCTCTTTACAATTATGTACAGACCATATATTTGAAATGTGATGTCGAACGTTTTTGGATTTTAACAAAAATTGCACTTGAAGGGTATCAAATACAATAGCATTTTCCACCGTTAAAATGTGAAGTTGAAATCTCCAAATTTTCACCACCATTTTCCTAAGGACTCTATCTATTGGAAAATGATTGGATCACAAAACGAACTTTGACCTTGGAGTCTCTCTTTAAAGATAGCCCAACATTTTCATTTAAGGCATGCACAGCTTCAAAGCTGACATCCCAAACTTAATGTTGGTCACAACTTGAACTTTGACAAAGGCTGGGCTTACATGGTGTGTAGTAACTAATACAATGCATTAGTAATGAGTTGATTTAATGGGCCCTGCTAATATATAGAAGAGTGGGCCGGTTTAATCGGCCCAGGACATTGCTTGGGAAGTAATGCTTGCTTTAGAAAACAAACCAGGGGTGGATTTCACAAAGAGTTAAGACTAGTCTTATCTCGAGTTAGGACGAGTTACTCGTCCTAACTTAGGACTAGCCTTAAGTTTTTAATAACTCCTAGGACTAGTCCTAAGTTAGGACTATCTTTGTGAAATCGACCCCTGGTCTTCTACAGTTAAAATTATACAGAAAATCTACACATCCATTCAGAAAATAGTCAGTTTCTTATGTTGTTGTCTTGTGCTCTGCTGTCTCTTTATCTTTCCCTCTGTGGATCTGAGGTTGTGAAGAAGTTGCTCAACCCCACTGATCTTGGCTTTGATCTGAGATGAAGTCAGCTTGTCACTGGGAAAGAGGTTGGATAATGACATAAGTCCATCAATTCCAATAAATATTAATATAAAAAAACATAGTTAACAGTTACCAACTATAAAATGCTTTGATATTTGACACACTTGTTGACAAGGAAGAAACTAAGGGAGTTTGTTTGCCAACTTGAAGGAAAAACAAATTTACCATATGCACCCAAAATAACTTATTGTATTTCTTCATTTGAACTTCTTCACATCATTGCAGTTTTTTTTGACTTTGACTGTCTGCATGTTGTTCTCTTGTATCAATGGCCAAATAATTAAAAATAATAACAATGAAAAAACAAAAACTCAGGTGGTTTTTACTTATTTTGCCGCATCACGTTAATATGGTTCACACATGCCCTAACCTATTCAAAAATACTGCCAACTTGTTTTGCTTAGAAATATGTATGAGGCAAAGAATAAACACCAGTTTCATTTTACTTGCTACAAATGAATGTACTAAAAATCCTATCAACTTCCATTTTTCATATCCAAAGGCTCAATTTGAGACTCATAGATATGTGCAATTATTGTGTGATTAGACACAAGCCTCTATTTGAATTATATCAATTTGACAGCTTCTAATTTGCTCTGCATTGGTTATTCCTACCTTTGATTTCTTTGGAGTGACTGCTGTAACCTTGCAAGCTGCCTCTCTGTACTTCGGATATCTTCTTGCGCCTTTACAAGCTATTTAATCCAGGAAGACAAGCAAAATTCATCTATTAGTCTTACAATGGAAGACATTGGACTGCCAGGTACTAGGCCGACATACCAGGGCCCAGTATCATTGAGCTGCTTAGGCACAAAAAGTAGCTAAGCACATTACAATTATGCTTAGCAGAATAAAGTAACTGGCCAAAATACCATTTCACATGTACCATTTGTGACTGGTACCCGGCTCATTTTTGCTTAGCAGGAAATTGTTAAGCAATATTTTCTGCTTAAGCAGCTCTATGAAATTGGGCCCTGGTAAATTTCCATTGTTAGGTTGTATCCTAAGGCTACGGCTACAGCTACAGCCGCTGCTGAGGCCTTGCTAAGGACGTCCCATACTTCAACGCATGTTGATGCATGCACCCACTGCCAGGAACAATAGATTTACATGGTAATATCTGCTGCCACCTAGTGTTCCCAAAAGTTTCAAAATTTATCAGTTTGGAAAATGATATTTCAACAAGGTTTTTTCGATGGCAATGAATGATGTCATGAAAATTGTAAAGATTTTGTGTTGGTATTATATCATTGGATGTAATAATAAATCATTGATCAGGATCAGTCAATCATCTAATACAATAAATTATTAGGATTTGGATTCATTTGAAAAACCCAAATCCTAATAATTTATTGTTTCACATGATAGACTAGAATTATCTAAACTGTACAAACTGAATAGTGACTAATGTCTGGATCAGTAACCCACATGTGCTTCATGATGATTGCCATTGGGATAAACAACATTATTATTATTTTATATATGTATGAACTTTTGGTAATGAAACCAAGGAGACTTCAAAAGCAAAATTGATAATTTTAGCTTCGAAGTCTGATGAAACCTTTCATTAAGGGTGCTTGCTAGAAACCAGATATGCCCATACTTTGATACAAACCCTCACTTTCCATGATCGGTGTTCTGGGTTCCTTAAGAGTGCATAATTGTTCTAGTTCACAGGACTTGCAGTTTAACATTCAATATGATAACATTTGCATGCTGTTTGAATAAGATCTGTGCTATACAATTATAAGTCAAGGGTTGTTAATGAAACATTTGTCTTACTTGTATGTTAAGTTTCCTGTTGGGTTTTTCCTCGTCTCTGTCTACCATTGGCTCCTTTTCAAGGAATCTTCTACTGTCCGTGTTCATTTGAATAAGGTCTGTTATTCTAGCTGTAATTCAAAACATTAAAAAATGAAAAAAAAGTTCCAATAAGTGATCTGTGAGACTGAAATTTAATCTCAAGGGGGGGGGGGAACCAATTTTTGGAGCTTTAAAACATTGAACAACTTTATTATAAGGTAGGTATAATAAAATCATTTGCAAATGTGTGTACTCACTCTTTTTACTGCCCAACTTTTTGTTCAGAAAATCAAACACATTCTCCTTCTTCGTTGGTTGACCTCCGTTGCCATGATGGTGATGACCTTTGACTTTTCTTTTCTTCTTCTTCTGCTTTCCCACAATGCCAAGTTTCTTCATTTCTCTCAGCTCCATACATTTGTCAAGTGATTTACCTAGAAGCCACACAAACAATAACGTAGAAAGACACTATCAGAAAAGTGTTTGGGTTATTAATATACTCTCTTGCCTTCTGGCCGTGATCGCTGTGGTCAAATAATGGAAACATGCAAGCGTGTACGCGCCACGCACAACTCTCAACCAATGAAAGGTCTTCATTGACCTCAGTCAGGGCGTTGCTTGACCTTATGATGCCATATGCAAGGTGTCTTTAAAATTTACTATAAAAAATGCACTCTTAAACGACATGTTAAGCCTCTCGTTACCAAACTATTTTGACATAACCAATCACTGGTGATTGAATTGTTTCTTTGAACAAAAACATTTTATCACCCTGAAGATTTTATTTTCGAACACAAAAGTAATACAAAATGTCATATTGAGTTTCCTTTCATACAATCCAAACATCATTGAGATCAGTCCAAATTTTCAATCTTTCTTTCCTAAGTGTGATCCGTAAACACTTTTTGCAGACAAGCATGCAACACTCCATAGGTTTTGAGGAATTTCAGGTCAATCTAATCCATTTTGAGAGGATTGCGTAATGACAACCTTGTGTTTTTATACCACCATTTGAAAGATCTAATCTATCTCTTCCCAACCATTGTAAACTTGGCTGTGGAATGTGAACACTGACAGCTTTATAATAAAAAGCCACTGTGTTCGGGCTTGGGTGGTTTTTTTTCTGTGGGATATTTGCCATCAAGTTGCCTATGAAGAGGAAGAAGGGTATGAGTGCAGTCCACTCAAGTCATCTTTGGTAAGGTTAATAAAATGTGCCAAGATTCAATGATAAAGCCTCGTCAATTAAATCTCTGGAAAAATGACAGCCCAATAGAAACTTACCCTGTGGTACAATAACAGCCTCTACAGGCTCCACTCTTCCCTCACCATGCCTACCCAATCCTTTCCTGAAGATAAAAATAAGATCAAGAACAAAACTGTCTGAGTAACAAAGTGTACTAAATGAGAAGACAAAAACTGATAAATCATGTGTGTGCCATCAACATGCATCCAACATCCCTCAAAGGGTTCACGCCCAATGGGGAGAGCTCCGATCCAACCAGTGAAGGGTAGCCACTTACCCAGGAGAACCATATCCATCCAGAAAGACCAAACCAATCAGCTGGAACCCAACAACTAGAATCCATAACACAGAGGGACTAGAAGTAGCCCATCAATCCCAAAAGAACCAGCGCACCATACACTACAGAAGATCCCTTACTTCAACGGAGCAGTCAGACAGCCACAAGCTACCCAACATTTATGGAGATGACTCACAGAATCATCCCCCCAGATTGTGAATTACACAAGACACAGGACCTACAACATGTCCCATCCAAAAGGATGAAGCAATCATGGTTAAGTGACTTGCATAAGGATACAATAACCATGACCCGGAACCACTGGCAACAACAGAACTTGTGTCCAGTTCACTAGACCGCTCGGCCATGACAAACCACATTAAGACATTACGTATGAAATAGTACTCATACCTCAATACTCACCCAAACTCATAACCCATGAGTGCCATTAGCTTGGACCCAATGCCCCTGGTGTGAACCTCCCATTCACCAAGAGGAACCCCATCTCCAGACGGCCTCCAGACTACACTGGGTAACTCATCCCCAAACGTAGGCGTGTCCTGTCTGGAAGAACTTGTAGATGGGGCGTTGAGTTCCTCATCTTCATCGTCTTCACTGGAAGATGAGAGGGGAGGGGATGGATCATCTCTTTGCTCTGGAAACAAATCCATAATATTAGTTTACATAATACTTTAATCACACATTTGTGTATAGGTAAAAAACCAAACAAATATTCATAATAGTTTCAAAACCAACTCTTAGAAGTGGTTTCCTTGCTTTTATTTCTTAAAATTGAAACAGAAAATTGCAAAAGTGGACTTCATGTGTTCATCTTTGTTCTTACCTGATGGCAGTACACTTTCTACATCGAGTGTTGCTGTAGTACCATAGGATTCATATTGCACAGTTACTTGGTGTTTATCTTCATCTATATGTTGAATGGAGGCGGGGGTACCAGACTCCATCATTGTATCGACCCAGACAAGGTGCTTCAAGCTTTAATAAACTAAACAAAGAAATCACACATTAGGCTATGTCTGAATCCAGGGTCTGCAACTACAGCTACAGCCAATGGCAGCAGATGCAATGTTAACAAATATACCGTTTCAGTGACCTTGCCATAGCCATAGCCATAGCCATAGCCATAGCCATAGCCAAAGCTTAGCCAGAGCCAAAACCATCAAGACACAGCCTAGCGATTGATCCAAAGACACTTTATGTCTGATATGTTACCACAGCATCTGTGAAAAATATTCTTTAAATTTGTAAAAGTACATATATCCAAATATAGCAAGAAAAACATTGATGAGTGAGCAACATTTATTTTGGCAATATTTTTTACACAAAAAAAGTGAGGTGCAGGTCAGAAGCTAAAACAACTTTTTGTAAAATATGCACCAAAAGAGTCTGCACATAAAGTATTGTCCTATTTAAACTCAAGTTTGAACAGGCATGATCTTTGATCCCTGGAAAAAAGTAGCAATAATTTATCGAGTACACGGGGTGTAAGCTTTAATAGACATTTCAAGCTATTTAATCACAAATATTTAGATTTTTCCAAGGACAAAAACAAATTTGATTTCAGACAAGTGCAGGAAGAATGTCATGCCTGTTTGAAAATGATAATTTTGCAAAACGGTTAAAATTATTTTCACTGAAGGAGAAAAAAAGACTGAACTTTTGAAAGTGATCTTCCTCCTTCTGCAATACTTACCTAAAGTCTGGTTCTTTGAAAGAATGTAACTCAGAAAGTTTGACTATATAGCCATGAGAGAATCTGGACAGACAAAATAACAAACAGAATTTCATGTTATAAATCAACGGTATGGGATAAAATAATAAATAAAGTAATAAAGTTTGTGTAAGATTGAAAATGATAAAGAACAATTGTAAATATTTGTAGTCTAAAACGATTGCCTCTTCTGGGTCAATTGTTTACGTTGCACTGTATTGCAAAAATGCCCATATTCAATCAAGTAGACGCCGAAGTAGAACCAGACTCCCATGAATTCCTCAAAGTTAACATTTATAAGACTAGCTTTACCCTAGAAGCAATACATCTTCCCAGCAAATTGACTTTTATTTGCATAAAATGTCAATTTTGCAACATACCTACAATCTTCTGTAGAGAACCGGCATGAACCTTCTAGATAGTATGGGCAAGGTTTCATCGATAGGGAGGTGGGATTACAGAACAGAACCCTCAGAGAAGCCTGATGAACAAAAACATCAAAATCATAATTCAAGTTCACAAAAAACAAATACAACCATTGAAGAAACTGCTAAGGTGACAGAGGCAAAGTCAGCCCCTTTATTGTGCTTCTTATCATAATTTTGGGTTTGCAGTTACACCATATCTGCTTTGTTAAGACTTTAGAGGAGTGTCAGAAGACTGGGGGGTTATCAGTGGACTAGGATGGTCGGGTTGTATGCCACAAACTAACCTAGTCTAACCTTATCACAACATCTGAGGATCTGTCATTTTGCCCCACCAGTTATCGATAAACAATGTAGACTATATATTGAATACTGTTTTATCTTCTATAGGCAAGAGCTTAACAGTAAGCAAATTTTTGTGCTAACTATAGCAGAAAATTTACTTAAGCTTAAGCATATTTTAAAGGTTAGCAAGAAAATAGGCAGCCATCTTGCGCGTTCGACATGGATTTGCATTGTTACGTCATTCATTTTCATACAGTAAGCACCGGAAGGTTACCATGCCTTTTCGTGTGCTTACAGTTAGCAGCGCTATGAAATGGAAATCGCTCAGTAAGCACAAAATCGGCCGTTAAGCAGCTCTATGATATTGGACCCTGGTCAAGAGACCAGCGTTTCAATGTGCAGCAACAGGACATAATTGTCAACCTCCATCAAGCTTTCTTCAAAGCTGTAGATCTACCATTGCACTAAGACTAGGCTTAGCCCAACACGTCAGTGATCGATAGAGGATAATGTATGCACTCATAATAAATCGTTGCAGCGCACCCTCTTATGGCATGATTTAACTAACTTGACTCACTTTGGTTGGTTAAATGATGCCGTTACATGTCGCACTATTGCGGTCTACAACGAGCGCACACATTGTCCACTATCGATCACTGACATCTTGGGCCAAGACTTACATTAAAACTTGCATTAAGAATTGCTTTTTCCAAACATTGGCTCAGGCTCAAGTACCATGCAAACTACACTGCTCCAAAATTGATAACGGAGCCCACACTGGAGCTGTAGACCAAGCCTAAGTTTGGAAAAGGCTCTCAGTGAGCTTACTTATATTTATCTCACAGTACTAAAATTGGGTCTTTTTCAACGGGGATGAATATTTATTTGAAGTTTTAAAAACTGCCTCTGGTACCTCTTGACCATCAACTCTTGGCTCCACACACATTACAACAGCGTTGTGTCTCTGCCTCCCTCCCCACTCCTCTACATAATCAACGCTGCACTTAGTCCCTGATATATCTTCCTCCTCCTCCCCTTCACCTGTCTCCTCCGTCCCCGTTTCATCTTGAATTCTTGTGGAGACAGACTTTGATGAAGTGGCCACGGATACATTGGACTTGGAAGGGCGGCTTACATTATCATCTTCAGCAATAGCTGCCTGGAGTGTAACAATTCAAAACAGCTTCTTGTTTGCACAAGTTTTATCTTTGAGAATAAGAGGAATTAATTTGTCATCTGACCAAGGGTTGCTTTCGATTGACTTAAACAACAGAACTCCTTGACTAAATTGAGCATGTGTCCATATTCAGTACACAGGCAACATAGTTAGTTGATTTATTTCAAACAAGTTTTTACCACAGCCAAAGAATTTAATAGACTGGGCCATTAAGCCCCGCCCACTTTAGTAACTACCAAGCTGTGGTGCTCAACTGGCTCTTCCTGTCAATCATCCAGCTAGTGTAATATGCGACAGAGAAAAATCTAAATCCTTATAATTGGCAGTTCATTTCAATACTGTAACTTTGGTTTTCAACATGACTGACTTTTGTCAGACTTTTGGGAGCAAGTTAGTGAATCTGATTGGTCAATGTAAATAGAGGCGGAGCATCCATGGATCAGTCTAATCAGGGCCTATTTTCATGGCCCTGCTTTTATTAATTAATTCCTGGTTGTGAAGCCAAGGACTCTCAGAAAAGCGAACTTAATCACTGCACTAGCCAAGAACCCCATGAAGAAAGTTTTAGTTTTAGATGTGGGAGGAAAACCCCAGAGAATTATTCCAGGGAAAACCCACGCAATCAGGTAGGGACTGAAACCCCAATCCACATAGTGCCCTCGATGGGATTTGAACCGGGGTCCCCAGAGGTGGAAGGCAAGGCAAGATACCACTATGCCAACCTGATGGCCAAATGATGTTTACACAGCGAATAATTCCATGCTAAGCAGGGCCAGGAAATCGGGCCATGATGTACCATTGGCTGAAAGTTGTGCGCCACGCGTTTGTGTGGACATGTTTCCATTGTTTAACATAAAAGATGGCGGCCAATGACTGGGGTCAATAGTACTGAATGGCCTAGCCTGGCTTTGCGCCAAGGATCTCATACCTGAAATGCAGCAAACTCTGCATCAAAATTATCTGAAGAAGCGATATTTCTTGAGGGTTGATCACGCAATGAAGCTTCAGATGCAGATGAACCCGAGGATGTTGTCTCTGTTGCCGTGTCAACTAAGCTTAAAAGTTTGCTCTTTTTAAGTGACAGGAGACTTTCTGAAAAACAATATTGGTTTATGGCAATCTCCTGACGTAATGAGGATAGGAATGGTCTATGATGAGGAACCCTAAAAAAAACTGTGTTACTTGTTGTTGCAAAACCCTGAACTTTCACCCAATTTTCAAAAGTGAGATTTTTGTAGTTATCATCAAAATTAACAATGTTCTCAGCAATGTTTCATAATTTTTCTTTTTCCTGAAACCCCCCCATGGTTTTGCCATAATGGGTCTGAAATGATAAAGTCTATTGACAGTTATTGGCAATCATACTATCTAAACTGGCATTCATTCTATCCAGAGGTAAATGCCACACACCTGGTAAGCACACAAGTACCTAGAGGTAACTTAATCACGTAGCAGAAACAGCAGGGTCCAATTTCATGGCTCTGCTTTCTGCAGAATTCTGTGCTTATGGTGCTCTGTAAATACATAATTCTATGTGCCGCAGACAAAGATGGTTTTTGGAAATAAGACACTGGCCTAGAGTTACACAGAGCCTATGTTGCCACTGGTCTTGGCCTTAGTGCCCCTTTTAGAAATTTCCCATAGTCTTTTAACAAGATTTTCCAAATGGAAGTGGTCTTTCAAATTGAAAATGGCCATGCCCTCTCAAAGATGAAATATCAGGTATGAAACAGTTTAACTTACCAAAATACAATGTCATCTACATTGTTTGAGATTCTTCCCTACCAATTTTTGCAGAGCATTGTTTTTATCTAAATCTATCTCTGAATTTGATCAAGAATGAAACCCTCAGGTAAGACGCATTGTCCGACTGCCACTTTTTAACTGGTTGTGACTAAAGCAATTACCAAATAATGAGTGAAAAATTTGCAAACTTCCAAAGCCCTCATATTTTGCCGGTGCAAGTTTTCAGAAATAAATGACCACCCTCTTTTCTTGTTTACAGGTCTAGTGGTCTATGTAATCCCATGTCAATTACCAAGGCCTAATTTTATACAGCTGCTTAAGCAGAAAAAGTGCTTACAATTTTTCTGCTAAGCAAAAGTAAACGGGAAACCATCCACAAATATTACATGTGACATGGTATTTTGGTAGGCAACCATCATCTGGTAAGCAAAATTTATGAAATTTGGCAATGGGTGAACAAAAAGTGAGGTCAGTCATCGTGGGTTTCAGCTACTCCTAATGGAACTATAAGGTTGAGATTGATTGTGGCGTGTCGTGGCCGAGCGGATAAGAGCACCGGACTCAAGCTCTGGTTTTTCTTATCAGCAGAGTGTGGGTTCGAGTCCCGGTCGTGACACTTGTGTCTTTAAGCAAGACACTTAACCATGATTGCTTCGTCCTTCGGATGGGACGTAAAGCTGTTGGTCCCGTGTGTTGTGATGTGTAACGCACGTAAAAAAAACCAGTGCACTTATCGTAAAGAGAAGGGGTCCGCCCCGGTGTTCCTGGTTTGATTGGCTGCATATTGCACCACAGCACCTTGTAAACCATTACATGGTGCTATGTAAAAGAGTAGGTCTCATACTTCAAAATGTAAAGCCCAAAAATACCTTAAAGGAAAAAATACTGAGCGCTTTGATACGCCCCTAGGGGTGTGATAAAGCGCTATTATAAGAACCCAGTATATTATATTATTGTCCCTGATAAGAACCTCATAGCTCTGGGAGCAGTTTCAGCATCCTATTCCTACCTTCAGTCAGTTGAATTACTTCTTGTAGATCTTCCCCGAGTTGAAGCAATTCAGTCTGTCCCTCACTCCCTGCACTCAGTAAAACCACCTCCACTTGTTGCAGCTAAAATAGATTTGTAATAAATATTTTTAAAAATCAATAAAACCAGGCTAGAAGTGTGGATGATTAATAAAATATTGTTTGCCACTTTTTTTCTTCTCTGGCAGTGTCCAAAGTAAACATTCTTTTTTATTGTGTCTTTCTTAAAGGTGTTCACTTTCAAATGTATACACACACGTTTGATGATGTAAACAATATGGACTTTTTTTGTTATCTTCTTGTAAATATTGTATCTTTGTTAAATTTAATTGACAAGCCAATTGGAAAGTCCAACGCCCTAGCCTAGAGCTAAAATCTCATCAAGTGTGCAATTCTGATTCGCATGTTTGACCAATAGTTGAGATACCAATGATTGTGTTGTAAAGGAAGACTCGAGACTCAATGAAGCCCGTCATCTTGCCTCAAGCAAACTTCCCCACTAACACAGTCGTCCCCAGCAAGCTTGTTCACCCGTATACTAAGTCAGCCAAGACAAAGTCGCCCTATTACCAAGTCACCCAACATTAAAGTTGGCCCCCTTACAATAACAAAGTTACAAAGACGCCCCCAAACAAAGTTGCCCAATGCTGATTCAACAGGGGTGCGTTCCACTTGCGCAAACGTTGCCAACGTTTGCGCACGTTTGCCAACAATTTCGAGTGGAACGAGTTGTGCGCTGCCAACGTTGGCGAACGTTAGCAACCGTAGGCGAACGTATCTATGAGGTGTTGGTGGGTGGTTTTAAAAATGGCGGACAGCATGTAGATAACCGAAAGGTTAGCAGACGACGGTTTTTTTCTTGTAACGAAAAAAAAATTTTTTTTTTTTTAGTGGAGTTGAAATAACAACTTAATAAGTTGATGTCGTGATGTATAAAAGAGGTACTAAAAGCCAACGCTACAAAAAAGACACTCCGGTGTCTCCATCTCCATTACAGTGCGCCGCCATTATTGAAGTGCGCAACAAATCGTTCCACTCGGTCGCAAACGATCACAAACGGTTCGCGCAAACGGTTGCGATCTGTTTGCGCAAGTGGAACGCACCCCAGTTTAAAAACAAGTGGGGCATGGTTTGGGGTTCATATCGCGACACCGGCATTCATAACCGGTATCGGAATCCTAGACAGCTAGAGAAATCTGTCCCCTGGAGATTTTGTCCCCCAATTAGAAATTAACATGGGCTGGGGTCGATTTCACAAAGCGCTAAGATTCATCTTAAAATGAGTTGTCAGTACCACCATAGTAATTTGTATTGTGACATCACACTTTGCTTAGCAATTAGGAGTGATTTGGAGTTAAGATCAATCTTAACTCTTTGTGAAATCGAACCCTGGAGGAGGATGATTCAAAAGAGGGCGCTATCACTTATCAGAAGAAGTTTGTACACAGAATCTCCGGGGGACAGATTCTCCAGCCACACCGGCAATATCCACTGTCGTAATATTATTATTAAATACCTGTTGCTTGTATGTGACAATAGCTGCTTGCAGATTTTCTTCATCCATGATGTTAACGCCTAAGATGTTCCTCTGTTGTCTAAACTCGAAGTTCTTTTCTACCTCAATTTGACAATGGTCTGATAGCTCAACCCAACACACAACAAGTCACCACCACTACAGTCTGGTTCCTTTCCTATTGAATTGCTCTAATTTTCGTCTGGTAGTCCGTGCAAGCTCCTCGCGGGTATTAGTCTTGGTTCAATACTGTGTTATATGTTTTTGACACACGATCAGTCTCCGGCACGTCACATCGCTCCACGCCTCACGAGGGCGCTACATTACCCCTGCAGCAGAAACTCAAATCATCAATTGGCGGTCGAATCTCAGATCTTGTGGGGGCATAAATTAATCGTTTTCTCTTTAGTTTAAGTGCACGGTAAAGAAGACAAGGCTTCCATTTCCAACATGCCCACACACTGCGTAGTTGGAGGATGTATGAGAGCTTCAACTAAACATTCCGGGATAAACTTCCACAGATTTCCGTCAAAGGATGTATCCCTTTGTCGAGCATGGGTTCAGTTCGTGGACAGTACTCGTCCCAACTTCAAACTGTCAAAGTGGTCGCGAATTTGCAGCGAGCATTTTCCTGATGAATGTAGGGAAATCACGGCGAGACTTCAAAAGGAATTTGGACAAATACCATCATTTCGGCTGAAGGACAGCTCTGTTCCTACGTTGAAAGCCCCCAGGACTCCATCGAAGGTAAAGAAATCTACCCTCAGAGTAAAGTGCAGATCCAGCTCAACAAGCAAGCACAAAAGACGGAGCCCACGGGGCCGGAGCAAGAAGACATCGGGTGCCGCTCGGGTGTCTCCCCCCAAGCGTGCTAAAACATCAGGAGGGACATTTTGCAAGCGTGAAAGGGTCAGAATAAGTAAATGATTTTGCGATTAGTAATAAAAAATAGGTTAAATGTTCTTGTTTTCCTGAAGTGAAAGCAGTTCAAATTTCGTCTTTTTTCAAGTCGTTTTTCATAAAGTTGTTTAATTTATGAAATTTTTTAATGAATTAAGTTAACTTTTTAGGCCTTCGCTCATTGTCGCACTTTTGCCTTGTTGAACTTAAATAGGCCTAGTAATAGCAAAGTAAAAATGATAATGTTACTTGCCTTAAATGTTGTCCTTTGTAACCCCCCCCTTATTGTTGAGTGGCGTTTTTCTTTGTTTTTATAGAGAGTCAAACATAATCTAGTATCTGTTTGATTTTGAAATCTGTAAAAAGGATATGTTTGTTACAGTGGGCAGTTGTTTCATGCTGAGTTAGTATGAGTATATGAGACTGATAGAGAATAAAATGTGTGATTATTAATACTAGTTAACACTACAGTTCAGTTTACCAAAAATCTAGGGGAAAAAAAAAATGAATGGGAAGCATAATAATTTCAGGCTAATTTCAGGGTAACTGTATTTGCCTCAAGCCCAGAGGGATGCATGTGGACAAAATAAGTTCCATAACATCATACTTATGACCTATATATTGTTCATTTCTAATGATTAATTTCTAATTTTTGGGTTTCAGATCCTCCAAGAAGTAGAGCACAACCCCTCATCAGTTGCTCATGAAAACACCACATCACCAGGCAAACCTGAACTGCAGGTACATGTATACCTTTTCTAATACCCGCCTGTTCCATCAATAGTTCACATCAATGTTTGGTATTACTTATTATTTCCAATCAACTACTGTCCTCTTAGCAGGTAAACTTGAAAAGCTAAATCATTTTTGGTTTACAATCAACTCATTAGTATGTTATTGTTTACACACAGTCTTCTTGGATGGAAATATACCCCAAAGACCACAACTCAATGAAGACAACTGTGGATGTACCATCCGGGACCCGTATCACAGACCAGGCTGGACGCACTGATCAAAGCGTAGATGTTACCAAGCCTAAGAAGCGGCACTTAAGATTTAAACAGACACAAACTGAGACAAGGAGATTCATTCGAAGTAAAGGTAAGCATCAAAGTTTTTGGAAACATGAAGTTCATCAAAATATTAAACCAAGATTTGTTTTTTATATTTTATATTAATGCAGTAGATAAATTCTGATAAACGTCATCTTTACGGGCAGTTTTGGTTTTGACTTTGAGCTGAGGAAAACTTCAAGTTTATATTAACATTTCAAGGGGCACCGAGGCAATGAGGCAATTTCAGACAATTGCTTCCAAGTTTCTTTGAAGTATCATGCCTGCTGAGATGGGATAATAAGATTTGACTGTTGAAAGTGAAGTGACATTGTTTGGGTTTTTTGTTTTCATTAGGAGTGCAGACAAAATCCATCATTAAGACAAAATCCATCATGACACAGTGTCAAGTTGTAAATCTGCCACCACTGACATTGCTGAGACCCTTGGATTATGATCAGCCTATGGTAATTAAGTCTGAATATGTCTTGGAAGTAAAAGAAGAACCAGCTTGAGAAGTACTTGAAGACCCACTTTGGATTTGGGCGAGGTAAATCTAATAGCATCTTTGAAATGACTTGTGACAAACTTTATTAGCAATTGTTTTGTTCACACAACCGGGGTCTTTTAACCTGTTATAGCCAGGGACATGTACATGTATACAAGATGAAGCAAAACTTTTATGGACACATAAATGGACTATTCCACTCACTTACGTAACACAGAGGGACAAAGCGTACTGGAACCCCCTTTTTGTAGGTGTTATTGTGTAATTCCCAATTCAAGACTGTGTTCTTTTGTTGGACTTATGAGAGATTGATAGGCTGCCCTCATTGGATTCACGTTGGAGATAAGTCCAAGATTCCAGAGCATGTCATGGCCAATTGTTAGCCAAACTTTGGCCAATTTACAGAGAACAAAAGGCACATTTTCTTCATACAGAAATCACATAACATTTTATGAAAACTTTTGTTGTCTTTTACTTGGTTAAGTCATGATTTCATTAACGATATTCTCAACAACAAAATTCCAGGAATTCTGAAAAAACCTTATCCAGCAGGTGCAGGCGAGCATAGAAAGTTTGTAATTCCCAGCAAATAGTGGTCAAAAGTTTGTTGAAGCTTGTACACAATATTCTTTTCCATAATGGCAATATCAATATTTTTCTGTTTTTCTACAGATCTAACATCGAGGAAACTGCAACTCCTGGTGACAAAAATTATGTCAAATTTGATAGTAATTTGCTTGCTGTCTTCAAGCTGTTACCCAACTGTGGATCGTAATGTGCAGGAGAAGTGAACTGGCCCTTGGGTGTCTCACTAGGTCGTTCACCAGGCATTTAAGAAAATATCATGTGGGGACATAGGAAGTGGAGGAGCTGACTTCGACTGGAAACAGTTTGGCTGGCAATGTGACGTTGACAACTAGCCATTTTGCCATCGGGTGTCTCTGTGAGGATGTAGCTTCAGTCCCATACATCCATCGTCATGGCAGTATTTTCATGCAGAACCATGCTCAGTTATCAATGAAGGTATTAAACAGTGTCATTCATTTGGTGTTTGCACTTTTTGATTTGGATGTTTTCAAGAGCCGTGGTTTAAAAAGATAAAATAAAGCTGCGCTTCAAAAACAACACCTTTTCAAAGAGACATTTAAAGGAAAACAGTAAATAACTATTCTTTTTCTTTGCTTATCTTGCACTCTGAAATGTACTTGAAGTTCATCCACTTCCTGCCTGATCTACCTTGGCCTGATAGAATAAAGGAATATGAACAAAGTCTGAATTCAAGTTGAAGACTAACTGTTTATTGGTTGTCTGTGTAGGTATCTGCAGCGGGGTAGTGTTTCCATCTGGAATGAAGAACAACAAGCAACTATAAAGGCATCTTCTGAAGAGGTTGCCATGAGCCATTTAGCACCGAATGCCACTGGCTGCAGAAAGTGTGATGTATGTGGTGGGTTGGGGAGGGCCAGTAGAATGTAGCAAGCAACAGACTGTAACGCCTCTCGTTTGTTACATTATAAACATTATCTGTAATGAATGGATGAGACAACAACTTTAGTGAACTGATATTTATTGTGTGCACGCTCACTAACAGTCATCCGGAATATGGCTGGCTGTCCATGAGGGCACACACAACCACACCAATTCACTAAGCTGTTCCTCGCTGGGGCTAGTGGAAATCCGCTGTTAACTAAATGGGGGGGGGTAGTTTATAGGCTCTTCAAATTTTAGGGGGGTGAAAATTATCTTACTACTAAACCAGGGTTCTACACACTCCCCTCTAAAAATAAATGTCGTCCTGACATTTCCGCGGTAAAATAAAAGGTAATCATGAGCTGAAAAAAACAAAACATCTAGTTTAACCACTACGTACAAGGGATTCTACAGTTCATCTTTGAGGAATTGTCCTGTCACAGACATGATATTTTCCCTTTATTTTCATCTGGCTGCCGGTTGAAGGTATCACTGGAGGTGATCAGGCTCCAGAGACATCTATCCTTCATCAGTCCAAGAGACTTACTGGAAGATAGCTGAGACTGCTGTAGTGCAATTGTAGGGTTTGGCTCTCGCTCGTACATCCTGTGTAGCCCTGTGTAACTATTAACTCTGTAAGAGCAACAAGCTGGTCTCTCCTATACCTGAAGACAGACATCTTTCATCTATAGGCTGAGTAGCTTCGTTCTCTCTAAATCCACGCGTGGTTCCTCTATCTCACACAAGGCTTAACTTCATCATGCTGCTAGATAACTCTACACTGGTGTTGTTCCTACACGTTGTAGCTTTGGAAGTACTGTCAAGAGCTAACCAGATTGTCCACACAGCAACTGTTGGTGAAGGAGATACTGGTTCACACTTGGCTGTTGCGTTGTATGGGGCCACTGGGGAGGCCAGCCCGTATAAGTTAAGCCCGTATAAGTTAAGCCCGTATGCATCGGGGGTGATAGATACCACCAGGACGATGGCAAATGCTGAGCCAGAGATCCAGGTGTACTGGTTGGTTGATACGGGAACTGGGGTACCGTGCTCGGTAATTGCACGGCACCTACATGGAGACGTAATGTGGGTTCGCCAAGGTGATCATACACCAAACGCTCTGAGGGGTGTCTGTCTCGTTGAGGTCGGGTAGAAGAATCTTCACCATCACTCAATACATCTGGAATCTGCTGTGGGTCAGACTCCTCAGTGACCTCCTCTGGTACCTCTATTGCTAGGCTTTCCTCCACCGTCTCGGCCAGTTGCTCCATGTTGGATCACTTTTATCTTATACATTGACCTTTGCCATTGAACTATCGGCCCTTGTCAACCCTCCTGATCCAACATGCCATCGTCCTGGCAAGATCGCCAAATTTGTAACGCCTCTCATTTGTTACATTATAAACATTATCTGTAATGAATGGATGAGACAACATCTTTAGTGAACTGATATTTATTGTGTGCACGCTCACTAACAGTCATCCGGAATATGGCTGGCTGTCCATGAGGGCACACACAACCACACCAATTCACTAAGCTGTTCCTCGCTGGGGCTAGTGGAAATCCGCTGTTGACTAAATGGGGGGGGGGGGGGGTTGTTTATGGGCTCTTCAAATTTTAGGGGGGTGAAAATTATCTTACTACTAAACCAGGGCTGTACAAAACCATAGGCTTCTATACTTAACGTTGAAACGGATTTGGCAGCAGTGATAAAAACTGCCTACACCATAAGGTGTCTGTTACCGTCAGCCATTTTAAACATGTTACTCTTAACATTTATATTCCGCAAACAGCCTATTTCACTTTCATGCATTCTTATTTAAAGAGATTTTACCTCTTCAGTTGAAACTGTCATTCAATTTTATTATTCATTTAAAGTAACAAACTTAGTTCCTTGTAGACGTGGAAAATCGGCACATAAGGCAAGAACTTTCACATATCTTGACCTTTTTGGTTTGTATGACTATTTTTGTGCAAGTACGAAAATATAACTTCCGTTTTCGACCGGAAGTAAAGGTCAAATGGGGTTGCACCATATGGAAGATTTGCAGTATTCTTAATGGGCTTTCAGATAAAATAGTGATTGTTTATGTGCCACGTTTGATTAATATTATTAATGTTTAAAAAAATAATAACTTCAACGTGGTTTGGACCGGAAGTAAAGGTCACATGGGGTCACACTCTGTTAAAGAATTCTACAATGCATAACTAGCTCTGATCAGGGCCCAATTTCGTGGCTCAGCTTACCGTAAGCAAAGAGTCGGCGTAAACGCCGACGGAAGCAGGGAATTCCATGCTTACGTCAAGCGTATATCACGGGTTAGCAGGGAATTCCGTGCTTGTGCGCGTGCGTACTCCACGTTACTAGGCATTCACAGCTAGTGCACAGATTCGGCGCTTGCACAGTGAGTGCCGAATGGTAACCATAAGCACAGAATTTAGCGGTAAGCAAATCTAGAAATCTAGGGTAGATCGCAATGAGTTTTTTTAAAGCTATAGACCAGTGTCTAACATTCCATTTTAATCAAAGTTGTTTAAGACGACACTTTATTACAGTTGAAATGCAACTTTAAGACGAACTCAATGTACATGTAGGCCTATGCAAGAGAGTCAATCTGCTTACCGAGATGCTCTTGCTCTTGCACATGCTCTTGATGGACTCTGTGACGTCATTCTGGTATTGTTAGATCTCTTTGCCGCGTTTTACACCATTGATCACGATATTCTCACTTGGCGACTGTCCTCCCGTTCTGGTACTGGGGATATGGCTAAGGTCTTACCTAACACATCGAACCCAGCGTGTGTCTATTGGATCAATGGTGTCAGACGAGTCTCATTTGAAATTTGGCATTCCACATGCTGACACTCAACGATAGTAAAGCCATGGAGCAATATATGGTAAAACTCAGGTAATATGGTTCTCGTCAAAGTACAAAACTTTGTCCGACGGTGCTGCCGCGGTTGGTGTGCAGCAGAGTGATGGTTAAGTCAACACGTCATCCAAAGTACGAGATACATGTATTTGATTTGTTGTAGACTGCTGTTAGCATGGATCACCATTTAACAAGTCTCTGTAAATCAGCATAATTTGCCTTTACTGGAAGATTGGAAAGGTTCGAAAATTGTTGGATAAATCTTTAACTGAAAAACTTGTTCACGCGTTTTTTTTAAACCTCCAGTCCAATCAATTGAAACAATTACACCTCGTTCAGAATTCTGCTGCTCGACTGACAACTGGACCCAGAGTTCGGGAGAGTATTACTCCTGTGCGTCGGAACCTTCATTGGTTGCCAGTCGGACAGCGAATTCGATGCAAAATCCTTGTCATAACTTATGACATAATTGACAATGTCACCGCGCCGATCTACCTCTGGTTAGTCTCCGTGTTCCACAGAGACCAAGAAGGCAGAGTAGTGAGATTCGTCTGGAGCCTCCATCTGTAAGTTTTATAATGACTATAAAGTTATATGGTAATCGTGAATTCTCTGTTGTTCCCATGTTATGGAATGATTTCCCATCAGACATTCGTGCAGCCCGTAGATATGAACATTTTAAGTCATTGGTGAACACTTATTTGTTTCGCTCATATTTTGGTAGTCACTGTTTACTTTAACATTTGAGCTTTTTACTTATACTGTTAAAAAAAAGAAGGTGTACAGGGTGCTGAGATAGTTATATTAGATTAGATAAAGAGTTGCGTATATAATATCACGGAAAACAACAATTTTAATTTCATTTGCTTATAAAATTTTTTTTTTCTATAACTACGTCATAAGAAATTGTAAAATAAAGAGTGAACACAGATCAAATACAATGACATTGTTTCAACGTTTTGAATACAGCTGTCACTAAAACAAAAGCAAACTATTGAGCTTAATACGCTGTTTGTTAATAAAAATGTACCGTAAGATCATTTCTGTTGCAACCTTCACGTGACGATACGGTTTTTCTTATTTAAGAGTAAATTAATTAAAATCTGTGATCAAGTTTTTGTAAAAACAAAGGCAAATGGTTCATGTATTGTCAAGGAACCTTATTTGTGTTCCTACTAGGCATTTTAGTTATCATACGGCAATCGGAATAAGTCTTATTTAATTTATCTGGAGGATCCATTTTGGCATGAACTTTATATATTCACTGAGCTTTCGGGTTGAAACAATCGAACATTAGTCCTATCATTGTCTCTCCGAAATAAACACAGACCTTTATCTTTTATAATTGAACAAGCAATAAAACATGTCTTGCGAATTAGCTACGCAATTTTACTAGTGGTTAATGTATGCTATCATTAACTCAAATATGCTACATCATTGTATAAAATTACATTTAAAAATATCAAAAACCACTTGAGATTTGTATTATTTATGTACTATTTGTTTATTAAAAAAAATAAAAAATGTCCCGGTGCATGTTAATCATTTGCGTATTTTGCTGCACAATTTATCTGCACGGTATTGACACTTTCAAACAATAACAGCATAACACAATGATTAACTGCAGATGGCCGCCCTATCTGTAAGGATCCCTGCCGCCAGTTTGCACACCCCTCAAACGTTACCTTACCAACGAATACAATAATCATCATGTTTTATTTGACACCTTCAGTGAAGTGAATAATACGAAAAAGCAAACAAAGACTAGCAAGTTTGTCAAATTTTCAATCCATACTGCAGCTTTTACTTGATTTGTAGTATTAACCCGTATTAACTTTGTTTTTCATTGATTTGTTGCAATTTACTTGTCTTAATCCCGTATTAACTTTTGTTTTACTGGAAACAAAGCAAACAAACACCCCAACACCACAACAAACACTTATTAAGACAACAGGCCTACAGTTCCAGGGCCCGACTTCACAGATCTGCTTAAACATACACAACAACAAAAACCAGCAAAGCACAACAAAATTGCCAGAGTAGGCTTTCAGGTTGCATTTATGTCATACCATGTGATTAATAATCTGCTTATTTTTGATTGGCAGAAAGTGATTAACTGGAATGTTTTGTTTAAGCAGCGCTGTGAAATTGGGTGCGGCAGGGTAGGAGTTTTTGAATCTCGCAATTGCCTCGACACACTCCATTCACAGTTACCACCAAAAAATATTACAGCAATTAACAAATTAAAGGTAGTGTTACACTTTGGTATCGACCCCGAAATAAAACACACTCCCCATTACAAGTATTCTCGTCAACCGACACTTTTTTTTACCCATTATAAGTATTCTCGTCAACCTACACCGCCCATTATAAGTATTCTCGTCAACCTACACTACCCATTACAAGTATTCTCGTCAACCGACACTAACCATTACAAATATTCTCGTCAACCTGCACTACCCATTACAAGTATTCTCGTCAACCTATACTACCTATAGCAAGTATTCTCGTCAACCTACACTAACCATTACAAGTATTCTCGTCAACCTATACTACCTATAGCAAGTATTCTCGTCAACCTACACTAACCATTACAAATATTCTCGTCAACCTGCACTACCCATTACAAGTATTCTCGTCAACCTATACTACCTATAGCAAGTATTCTCGTCAACCTACACTAACCATTACAAATATTCTCGTCAACCTACACTAACCATTACAAGCATTCTCGTCAACCTACACTACCCATTACAAGTATTCTCGTCAACCTATACTACCTATAGCAAGTATTCTCGTCAACCTACACTAACCATTACAAATATTCTCGTCAACCTGCACTACCCATTACAAGTATTCTCGTCAACCTATACTACCTATAGCAAGTATTCTCGTCAACCTACACTAACCATTACAAGTATTCTCGTCAACCGACACTAACCATTACAAGTATTCTCGTTAACCTACATCACCCATTATAAGTATTCTCGTCAACCTACACTACCCATTATAAGTATTCTCGTCAACCTACACTACCCATTACAAGTATTCTTGTCAACCGACACTAACCATTACAAATATTCTCGTCAACCTGCACTACCCATTACAAGTATTCTCGTCAACCTATACTACCTATAGCAAGCATTCTCGTCAACCTACTCTACCCATTACAAGTATTCTCGTCAACCGACACTAACCATTACAAGTATTCTCGTCAACCGACATTCACCATTACAAGTATTATCGTAAACCTACACCACCCATTATAAGTATTCTCGTCAACCTACACTAACCATTATAAGTATTCTCGTCAACCTATACTACCTATAGCAAGCATTCTCGTCAACCTACACTACCCATTACAAGTATTCTCGTCAACCGACACTAACCATTACAAGTATTCTCGTTAACCTACATCACCCATTATAAGTATTCTCGTCAACCTACACTACCCATTATAAGTATTCTCGTCAACCTACACTACCCATTACAAGTATTCTCGTCAACCGACACTAACCATTTTAATACAAGTATTCTCGTCAACCTATACTACCTATAGCAAGCATTCTCGTCAACCTACACTACCCATTACAAGTATTCTCGTCAACCGACACTAACCATTACAAGTATTCTCGTCAACCTACACCACCCATTATAAGTATTCTCGTCAACCTACACTACCCATTATAAGTATTCTCGTCAAACTACACTACCCATTACAAGTATTCTCGTTAACTGACACTACCCATAGCAAGTGTTCTCGTCAACCTACACTAACCATTACAAGTATTCTCGTCAACATACACCACCCATTATAAGTATTCTCGTCAACCTACACCACCCATTACAAGCATTCTCCCCAAGTAAATGAACCTTTATCATCACTAAGTAACTATTAGTTCTCTGTTGGCGGGACAGACGTATCCCCATACTTTTGTTTGGGCACTGGCCTGGTGACCAGTCTTTTTTCTTTGTCTTTTTCTTCCACTCTGTGCTTTTTAACATGTGTTCTGCGCCCTTGATCATTTTGTATGTAAGGGGCGCAATATAAATTTTAAATATTATTATTATTATTACTTCGTTCTATTCTTTTTGGATTCCTCCACACCTGGCCACACGTTTCTTGAAATCTCCTGCTGATGGTCGCTTGTTGGCATTTCTGCTCCAGCACTCCTTCAGAAGACTCAGCAATTCTCCTGAAATATTGATGTCATTGGGAATCTTCAACTCTACTTCACCTTCGCCACCCATCACACGACGCTGCAGCTGATGAATATTCAACCCAGAGAATGGCTCCTCCTGACAGATGACTTCCCAAGCCACCACAGACATGGAGTAGACATCGGCCTTACACATGGCAGCTTGGTCTAACTCAACCCCGTCCAAGACCTCGGGAGCGGAGTATTTCGGTGTGCCAACACCCTGAACAACCTTCAACACAGACTGCGATGTCTCTGTTTCATTCTTCATCATGCTGAGACCGAAGTCAGAGATCTTTGCAACCACACCATCTTGAGGGATATCCAGCAGAATATTGGTAGACTTGATGTCACAATGTGCCACTGATTTCTGATGCAGATAATCTAAACCATCTGCCATGCCTGTGATTATCTGGTACTGCTCAGCATCAGAGTAGTCAACCTCTTCCACATGGAGTGCCTCGTAGAGACTCTTCTGCATGTACTCCATCACAATAGCCAGGTTTGGTGTGACAATACAAGCACCCATACACTTTACAATGTGTGGGTGATCTAAATGACAGAGGACTTTAACTTCATCCTGGAACTGTTTCAGGCGTCTTTGAGACACGCGTTGCACACGGAGCTTCTTGACAGCAACTACACTACCAGACCACTTGGCAAAGTGTACGTCTCCAAAGCCTCCTTGTCCGATCTTCTTTCCCAGATTAATCTCTGCGAAGGGTATGATTGGACAATCATACTTGAATAATTTGACATCTGTTTGAGCGTGTTTGCCTATGTTTATCTCCTGCCATTGCTCTTCCTCTTGACGACGCCTGATGTTATTAAAAACCGTCTCAATCATGTTTTCTTTTTCCTGGTCCGTGACCTCTGGTCCGAAATCATAATCACCTGGCTCCTGTCAAAGCAAAACGTTACAAAATGTGAACCGAATTTACAGTGGGTGAAAAAGGGGGAAAACAAAGTTTAAAAAATTGAATTTGTTTTTTACCCTTACCACGATGCAAAATTAACATCTATTAAGATAAATAAAAAGAAGTATGCAAAGAGAATAACAAGATACCATCAAATTTTTTTCATAAAAAAATGTGGCAAAGGCGCTATATAAAACTTACTTTAATTTGTGGTGTAACCTGTTTTGTTTCCCATAATGATGTAAGTGAATCAAAGCCTGAAGCATGTTATAGTCTGACCGGTAACTAGTCACTTCGACGCCTAGCAAACTCGACACCAGCAAACTCAGCACTTTGTAAACTCAGAACCAGACAAACACGGCACCCACTCGGTACAAATCCGAGCCTTCAGGGTGTCGAGTTTACTTAGTGCGAATATTGGCATGCTTTGTCTGGGCCCCTTAGTTTGAAAAGTCAATGAGCTGCTTTTCTTTTTTATAGTAACTATTTACAAGTAACTGACACAGAGTGCCACGTCATATGCCTAAAAATACTTACGTCATCGCAACCGAGTTGAAAGTGTAACTCTTTCATGAAATCTGCTGGCTGACCAGACTTCCCTTTATTTTGGCGGGAGCCTCTTCTGGGGATCTTTTTGCCCACTCTCTCCAGCTCTCTATTGGTGGCGTTGTCCTTATAGAAGCGGTCTTCAGTTTGCGTTGGTCGTTGGTGCGGTGCAGTCCCAAGGGGCTTTCCGACACGACCAAGACGCCTGTTGAGGGCGTTATCCACGTAGCACTTAGGCGTAATGTTAGTCGACGAAACACTGGCTGATTCAGACCCTTGACTATTTCTGGATATAGACATCGACCCCAAGGCAGCGCCAACTCGACCAACACTTCGGTTGTAGGCGTTGTCTACATAGGTATCGTGGCTCGAACCACTTGAAGCACCTGAAGATCGAGACACGGGCATTGAGCCCATTGGAGCACCAACTCGACCAACGCTTCGGTTGTAGGCGTTGTCTACGTAGGAACTGCAGCTCGAACCACTTGAAGCACCTGAAGATCGAGACACGGGCATTGAGCCCATTGGAGCACCAACTCGACCAACGCTTCGGTTGTATGAGTTATTTACATAGGTGCTTTGGCTGCTAGAGGAATAACTTGATCCTCCACTACCGGAAGATGACCTGGATACTGGCGCAGAGCCCATGGGGGCACCAACACGTCCAAGACTCCTGTTCTGGGCATTGTTAGCATAACTGCTTCCTCTCGGCATAGTTGTGTTTTCAAGTATAACCTGAGTTGAAATTGAATACAGAATATAGCTATATTATTTACCACGCACACAGATCCTTGTCATTTGATTGGTGGAAGACGCGTCAAGTGTCGCTCAATATTTGGCATGTATAAGGGCCTAACTGCGGCAACGCTCCAAAAATTAAAGGTCAACTTGAACGAAATTACATTATTTATGTGTTGTAGGTAAACGGGTCCGTAATGATTACATATAAATGAATGGAAGTCAATAAAAATGGTTTAATAATGTAAAAATAAAGTAAGAAAGTAAGAACGATTTGTGTTAGCTCGTGGCGTCGAAAATTAACGCAAATGTTCCGTTTTCACGAACTAACACCATCCAATGTATTACTATGCGTCTATTTGTGAGTTGGTGAAAATCGTGGTGATTTAAACGTGGTGACGAAAATTGTCAGTTTCAGAGCAAAGTTGCAATGCCTATTTATCGTTATTAAAAAAAAGTAAAGCTCCTGGTGTAGTGTTGCAACTTTGTGAAATTATAGGCTTTGGTTAACATCGTTTAAATATGTAAACAACTCAAGACTGAAATAATGTAGTTTGTCACTTTGTGCTAGTTCTTGGCGTAATAAATAAATTATAATAAAAAATTATTTTGAGCTTCAAAATGATATATAGAGAAATGATTTCGACAGTATAAATTCAGTTTGCAATAATTTTTTGAGTTTTTGCATTAATTTATTTCGAGCTCTCTTAATAATTTTATTTGAATGAAGTGATTTTGAGGGCACAAAATGTTTATGCAATAATTTATTTTGAGCATTTGCAATAATTTATTTAGAGCTCTCGTAATAATTTATTCCGAGCCCTCAAACTAAGTTATTTTGAGCGTTCAAAATGATTTCGAAAGCACAAAATTATTTTGACCAAAATGATTCGATGAAAACAAATGATTTCGAGCGCTCAAAATAATTGTTTCAAGTGAAATTGTATTATTTCTGTTTCAGTATTTTTGTCCCTACTATTATGTCCTTTTCGGTGCTCCGTAGTAACAATCCTTGATCTATGAACAACTTAACAGTAATTTAAGCTTTGATAAAAGAACATTTTTTGGTGATCCCTTCATCATATTAACCATTCAAGGACCATTTTGACAATTTAAAATCCTTTCGAGAGTTGTTAACAAACATCGCTGGATTCCTCGTAAAATGAAAGAAAAAAGTAACCCCATGACTCTTTTTGCTGTTTCTTGAATCCACCGACAGCACATTTGCTCGGCGTGATACAAACTTACACACGTTATTGGAAGAAAACCTTGAAGAATTAGGAAACGATCCAAAGAAACCAATCACTAATCAGTAAATGCATACAGAGACAAACACACACACTCTTTACCAGTCCGCAGTATGACGTATTGTTTCCGAACATGCAATGGCGCCGCCAACAACAATAAACAAATCCGCTAGTTCAAACTTTTAAAAACTGGTGCTAGTTTTTCCGACCAAATTTCAGCAAAATTGCAACGCTGAAAACTTCCGACCAAATAATAACTAGACACATAATAAACAAATGCAAAAGGTCAAATTTGTTTTTGCGATTTTGTTCAAGTTGATCTTTAACATTGGACTGGCGTCTATCTATAATGGATAGCAGACCTTTCTTTTGACACGGCACAGCCCGAGTTTTTGCCAATCGAGGTTGGAAAACTATGGAAAGCCATAAATGCAAAACAAAAACAGATAGCCATTGATTGTAACAATGTTATACACAAATATTCAAAAGTAGTGTTGAATTTGTTGGAAACAATGTAATCCGTCATGGGAGGTATTTTATTTAACTGAAAGGTTGCAGAAAACAAAGGATTTTGTTAAAACATCTGTTTACATGATTGAATATTTTGGTAACGTTCGGCCGTCCATGCCAACCAGCGCGGTTTGTTTATCAACAATGGAAAGGTCTATGGTTGCACAGCGTCGTTTTCAAAATAATCGTTCCCCGCCCGTTATTCCAAACGAGGCAAGGCTGTGCACGGCGGACAAGGCTGGTGTTACCATGGAGTCATCCACGTTTTAGACAAGTTTCCGTGTCTATTTTGTGTTTATTGTGGGAAAAATTCAAATGACAAGGATAATTATGTGTGAGATTTATAAAACAAAATAATATGGAATGCGTTCCATTCGTGCATTGTCACAGAACACAACCACTTGGTAAAATCTGGTTGTCTGCTTCACTCGGCTTCTCCTAGAAAAATGAGATTGTTCAGACTTCACCTTTGCGATTATATTATGTGACAATGGCTCAAATGTATCCAATATTTGTAAAGTATTGTACTGTGGGGTTGTTTACTCACAACCTTGGATAGGCCTACTTTGGGTATCGGTTTAAAGGAAAAAGACCCGATAGTTTTTTTTGCAAGCACTGTCGAAGCAACCGAGTCGTACTTCGTGATGTACATGTACATACAGAACACAGAGTCAATAATTGTACTATAGCTGAAATGTTACTTCCATGCTGGCTGCTACCATTAGTTTCCTGAGCAACCGAAGCCCTTATCTGGCGTTAACCATGAGCTTCAAAGTGTGACGTCAGATGTTCCAGCTAACTTGAGGAAAGGAGGGTCTAAGAATAACTGCTCTTTTTGATCATAGAGTTCCATTATGGCCGCATTTTTGTTTGGACCACCACTATAAAAAAAACACCGTAACTTAAAAAAAGAAGAAGGATAGTAAAGGTGGTATGAGTTGGCATTACTGACTGCACATGATTTATTGTTCCAACTATTCGTTTACATAAACACGTTTTAAAGTTAGTATTGTGTGGTGATTATGGGTCTCAATCGATGTGATTATAGTTGCACATGCACAGCTGAAATATCTGGGCAAATAAAGCAACACAAATTTCCAACACAAAATTGTTTTCTATAATTTGTTCTGTTTTACACCCACCATGTACTGCATTTCTAAAATTTCTAAATTCTCACATTTGGGTCTGTAAGTTAACAGCTTTATCGGCCATCAGCCAACACCATTGTAATTGTATAAACATTTCAACCTCGTGCATGTAAAACCGATAGAGTTAAAATTAAGAAAACATGTCAACCCTTCAGTCTTACCACAATATTGTAATTAGCTCATTGACATTATGTTCCTGAGGTACTACTATTATTCGCACTCGATGAACTGAAACATGACAAAATTTTGCAGTTGAATGATAAGCCATTTCAACTACCACTACATCGTAATTCATGCAAACACATTCACTTAGGTTTAAAACCTTGGATTAAAGGTAGGGTCATTCTTCATGAAAATACCACTACCGTTTTGTACTGTTTTCTCAACAAGTACACACAGTATTCAGCTGAAACTTTCACAGGTAGTAAGAATGTTTGGCCTATAAATCCGCATTAAGTTGACAAATAAACAATCTATGACCCTACCTTTAACACCACATCAATCATTGAATAACACATGCAAACATTGCACATTAAACAAACTTGGGGTTTTTCTATGAATCAAACCGGAAAACAGGTTTAAAACCCCAGCTTGCTTTCTATAGACCAAGTAACCTTGTTTACAAAGATTGACCTTATACATTTCAGGGCACTTCCTGGCAGGCAAGATAATGAGGGTCATATGGAATATTTTATATTTTGCATACTCCACACAAGTTCAAGAGTAATGAAAATCACAGCTGTATAACTTTAAGATGTGCCCTTTTTCTTAATATTCACTAGTTGATAATATTGTAAAGCGCAACCTCCATGATTTGCAAGATTTGTTTGTATTATTTCTTGCATTGAGCTGTGTACAAGGAAGTCCAGACTCTGTGGCTTTTTTGTAAACGTGTCATGTCTATGGAGCTCCACAAGTGCAATACCACTTATCAAGTATACTTAGTTGATAAAACGATAAAGTCGACTTATCAAGGTAAATTTTCTCACAAGGACTTCTTAAAACTAAGAAGTCGACTTATACTAATAAAATGTCTGGGTGTAGAGGAGTGAAATTCCGCTGTGCTCTTATAGTTGGAATTCCCTCAGAGAATTGGTGTGGTTTTTTTCTTTGCAAAATGGTGTAAGTTGCCATTGTATTCAATACCCTTCCAGTGCAAAAATAATTGTCAACATCCAAAACATCTGATGACACCATTCTGAGAAAAATGGATCTCTAAATTTGTGTACGGGGAGGTTCTGGTTTATTCCCACTTTCAATAAAATATTTAATCGAAACGGTCTTGAATGTGACGTTCTGACTTACGAAATATTCCTCCTTCGGAATGTAAAGATTCATGTTGAAAGTCAATGACGTCACGTTTCAAATTTCGCTATGAAAAAGTCAGTTATGAACCAAAGTATCCCCGTACCAAAATGTAGCGACCCCGTTTGTTGACAAAACACCATGCGGCAGAAGAGGATACCATTGTCTGGAGGTGTGCTCTTTTATGAAGTTGTTGCTAACGTAGCTTTAGGGCCGAACTTGTCATAATAATACCACCACCCTGGGCTTGTTGAACAAAATATTATTTTTCTCACACGCTGATATTTCAAGAATGTGACAAAGATACATTCAGGGATGTTTATTTCAAGTAAGAATGTATCCAACAACAACTCAAGCAATTTTTGCGCAGGTTTCAATGTTATTCATACAAAAGCTATGCCAATTCTCAGCAAATCACTGGTTTACATAACCATAAAAATACACTCCTTTTGTTGATTGTGATCTGAACGAGGTGATGATAGTGCGTTTTTACTCAAAATATTATGGAAAGCGCACATTGCCTTACGGCTGTGCAGTTTTTGTTTCGAGGACAACAAATTACCAGTTACACCCCTACCTACATGTTGATGTAACAATAACACGCAGTTTCTAATTTATACATGGCCTAACAGGGAGTTTCTAATAATTCAAAAGGTTGTATGAACTAAACGTAGGACTAGGTTCCTTTATTTATGACCAATAAACCACATATTGGTTAATGTTGACTGCTATCATGTTTCGGCCATCATGGCAATATTCCAATGTAATACAGAGAGACGTAATCGAGGTTTGCAGACCTTTCTTATATTGACAAACATTGACCAACATTTTGTGTGGGCAGCCTCGGGTAACACAAACCATAACAACAACAACAACAAAAATGACAAATCTGGGTCTAACACAAATCTGCTCTTTTTAAAACGAAAAACTCAGTTTTTTAAAACCTTTTTAACACTCCGTGAAGCCATGGTACTGCAATCAACAGTCCGTTTTTAATTAAATAATCAGTACTCCGCCATTTATTATTTTTTAATCTAAAAAAATCCAAGTTCCTCATCTACACCTAGCGAAATAGCATGGAAAAAAGTCTTGTTCCCATCCTGGGTTATTTTCACACAAAAACAAATCCATCAATGACCAGCTCTCCCGGAATTCCCATAGGAATTGTACAGCAATTATTTATCATTGGGGCTAATGGCCACTGCTAGGTGAATTGAACCATATGGTTTTCAGATGTTTGATGTTTTTCAATATGTTTGATGTTAGTCAAAAGGGTCTATATGTTAAAGGTTTTGGGCCATTTGAAAGTGATTGGGTTCTCCACAAAAAAAAATATAAAAAAATTACACGCCAATACACAAACGGACTGTTGACTGCAGTCCGATGGCCACACGGTGTGATTTGTTTTTGATGGTGTCACGCAGGGTTAAAAAGAAGAACAATATGTACTTTTTTGTTCAACGCACTAACTTTTGCCAATTGGTGGTTGGGCAAAACTCGCGGCTGTGAAGTTACAGAGAAAGGTGTATGAAATGGTGTGGTCCCTCTTATAAGGGGAAGTAAGACCAACAATTGTCATTAAATATACAGGTAACCGGACAAAGACGGCCACTTTGGTTTAGAGACCTACATGCAACCTCGTTCCCAGTGGTGTACAATCTCGCCTCACCATTTTCCCCCAGAGTGCCTTGCTCTTTTCCCTGAATGCTTTGCTCGAGATATCGATACGGTGCGCTTCCGGGTAGCGAGGCTGGTCTGCATGGTCTAAAAAAGATTTGTAACCACTCATTATCATCCAGTCACTTGACTTATTAGAGCAGTTGCCCAATGTATTTATCTCTTGTTGCTGAGGTTTTGAAAAGAATCGGTGGTGTTGAATTCGAGGAGAGGGCGCCAATCTCCAAATAAAACCGAGTGGTGGCTTGCCAAGCACCCAACGAGTGAAACGGATGATGGACATGGGTTGCCAAAATCACTAATAGCAACAAAATCCAAAATACAACACTACCATGTACGGGTTCAATCAAAATCTAGTAAGGCACGTGCCTCTATGCATGAAATACGAACAACAGAGGATTGTTTGGCTGTTTTGGCTGTACGCTAATTTGTTACCCCACTTCTGACAGAATAGCTTGAAGCGTAATACGAAGCATGTCGGTGATCTTTCCCACTTTAAAGCAAGGAATGTTGCCCAATCAGTCAACCCCCTTTTACGGAACAGTTTATTTTTTTCGTTATGTCACCAAATGCGAAAACGTTTGCCAACAAAACTGTTCACTTAGAGCGGTCGCAGCTGCAAGTACACAAGACTTACTGTATTAGCTTTTCACAAAGCTTTCGAGTACTTTTAGTTTTTAAGTTTGGTTCTGCCATTTTGATGGGATTGTGGTGTATAAAGAACCGTTTAATTTGGTTTTGCCTTTACATTACATCGATGTAATGATTTTCCAAGTCCTGCGGAAAAAGTCATACAAACCCGAAGAATCATGTTACGAGAGGAAGTTTAGTCATGATTAAGTTTCAGATAGGCAAGGATAACCAGAAGAAGCTATCCTTATTAAAGGAATAGAAGAGCCGTACAAAGTCGAATTAAACCCCAATCCATGTCAGGCGTCGGAGCGAGTCCATAATATCTTTATTTTGTTGCGGCCATCTTGTTTTTCTTCGTACTCAAATCGGCTACGGCTACAACGACTGTTGCTAAGAATATTGCTAAGGACATTGTATACTTCAATGCATGATGACGCAGCGGTCTAGCCGTAGCCATGACCGCCATATCGGACACGGTCTATCTAAACCGAGGCTAGGATGGTAAAATGGTCTAACCTCTTGTTGGTGTACAAGTATTACTTATTACATAAGGGAACCTGACAAACACAAGACGTGGTTCAGTTGCCTGAGAGGGCAGGGAAGTGCCAGCCAGCCATCACCACACCTGACCCGTCTGTGAGCCCCTCAACATAAACCCGGCCCCGAATCTCGTCTGTTCAACCTTGCCCCCAAACAATGTCAGCCCAATCAATTTAATACACCCATTGTTTTTCTTTTACGCAAACACACGCCAACTTGTTCCAATGTCAATACTAACCCCGTGATTTGCTGCTTTTCTCCGTGTTGTTGAGTTTTTCAAAGTCAGATCTATCTAATACTAGACAATAGGTGTTTGTGAACTAACACAAAGCTGTTCCGTTCTATTGACCTTATAGGTTTTTTCATCCAAAGATATGAACTGACTCTGTATTTTGTGTTTATGGTGTAATCTTGTTCAAAATGAATGCTTAAAATATTAAGAGTGATCACCACAGTGTATAAAGTTTAACAAAATCGGGTCTTGTCTTAGGCCGAAAGTAAAGGTCAAAGTGGGGTCATCGTTTTTAATAAAATGTCTCAAGTGTTGCCAGCTACAAGACAACACAAGCATTACTACTTTATGTCATGTGGTTCAGGAGATATGATTTGTTAAAGTTTTGAGCTTCCTTATTGGACCGGAAGTAAAGGTCAAAGTGAGGTTATGATTATACATAAAATGTCGCAATTGCTGTAAGCTAATATACAACACAAACATTATACATGTACCAATTTATGACATGTTGTTTAGGAGATATGATTTGTTAAAGCTTTGAGCTTCCTGTTTGGACCAAAAGTAAACGTCAAAGTGAGGTTATCACTGTACATGATATGTCGCAAGTGTTGTAAGCTACAATACAACACAAACGTTACGCATTTATGACCTGTGGTTCAGGAGATATGATTTTTTTAAAGATTTGAGCTTTCTGTTTTGACCGGAGGTAAAGGTCAAAGTGAGGTCATTTTAAAAATAAATTGTTGCATTTGTTGTAAGCTACAAAACAACACAAACTAGGCCTATACGACTTTACGACATATGGTTCAGGAGATTTTTTAAAGGAATAAGCTTTGAATTACCGTAATTAGACACCTGATGACATCACAGTAAAACAATTGTGTTTTTCATACTAATACATTTTATAAAGAACACGATGATAAAAAAAAATCCATCTAACGCATTCTCACGAAAACCCTAAACCTACGTAGGAATTACATGTGTTTGCTCATGTACAAATCGAAGGGCTCTGCACAAAGCAATGGGTCCTCTACCGGTTAGGAATCGAATATCAAGGTAACCTCCAACGCCTTGCCGTGATTGCGCAATCACGGCGCAATCAGCAAGCTAGCCATAGTGTACGATTTGCTACTTAACCGCTAATTAGTGTGGGAATACATTGTTCTCTTATTAGTTTGAATGGCCTGAAATGACTCTCAGTTTGGGCATCATGGGTAACTAAAATTGAACTTAATTTGAACATTTTTGTTATCAGCTAATACTTCCACTTTTCAGAGCCATGGGTTTTGTACACAGATACAAAACGCGCTATAAATTACGTCATGGTGACGTCGTCCGGTATTTTAGGCCAGGAAACACATCTACAGTATCCCATAAGTGTAAAACTGAAGAAATTTTGACGATCAGCGGTATACTTTTTGAGATATGGTCTCAACAAGGTTGGCTAACTAAATATTCACTTCATTAATAATGGCTAATTAACTAAGCATTTTAATCATTATTAAATTAAATGTTAAGTTTAAGCACTAAGCTTCACTTTGATATAGGATATAACTTTTCCAGTTTATTAATTAAATTTTTAAGAATAAAACAAAAACGTGTTCAGTAAGTCGGAACAGCTAATAATAAAAATAATAAAATCTCGACGAAAACAAAACCTGTTCCGACAGTAAGTCGGAACAGCTAATAGCCATCTAGACGAAAACAAAACCTGTTCCGAGAGTAAGTCGGAACAGCTAAAATTAATAAAAATCTCGACGAAAACAAAACCTGTTCCGAGAGTAAGTCGGAACAGCTAATAAACCATCAACATCAATTCATATTCACACACACCCACACACACAAGTGTATAAACACCTCCAATCGGGGACCTCCTATTGTCCCTCTTTTGTTTGGACTTTAACTTTTTGGCAACAGCTCCCATTGGTTTTGTACACAATTTCCAACTGGGGACCTTTACCCAACCGGGGACCCTATTGTCCTCTTTTGTTATAGGTCCCCGGTTTGAATGTGAAAACAAACTCACACACACACATACAAGTGTGTAAATGGTATAATACCGAGGACATCCCATGCTGTGGACTTAGTTTTTTTAGCGACGTTCCCATTGGTTTTGTACACGAAACAAACCGAGGACTGTCCCCGATATGTTTTTTTTCCGGATCCCTATTGCTAAAGTCCTCGGTTTTAATGCGTAGACATGTTCGCACACACACACGCAGGTACAGCACTCCTATACGTTAGAGGACACCTATTGTACTTTCTGTTGTTCCTGTATTGAAGCAATCCCCATTGGTTTTGTACACAAATGACTAGTGAGGACACCTGAAAACAAAGAACCGACTAGTGAGGACCTATTGTCCCTATTGTAAAATGTCCTCGGAGGGTTAGCAATACAAACACACCACACACACGTTCCTGTTTTTGCATCCCTGTGGAGACATCTTTTGTTCTTTCTTTTGTCCCTGTAGTTAAGAACCTCCCATAGACTTAGTACACAAAATTCCTTGTGGAGCAACCCAGTCTTTAGAATTTCCCTATGGAGACCCTTTGTTTTCCCTTTTCTGTTTTGTTCTCGGTCTCCATAAGGTAGTGAATATGAAGGCACACACACAGCCGTACGGATCCGGTTTGTGGGGTACCGCTATTGTTGTTCTATTATTCCCTTTTTTAAAGAATTCCCTGGTGGGGCCCAATTGTTCCTATTGAAATTACCTTGTGGGGTCCATTGTTCCATTGTTGTCAGGACCCCACAAATGCCCTTCCGTGTGTCCTCGAATTTATACATTTCAAAGTAAATTACGTTGTAGAATACCTAAGGACTACGATTAAACTTTCAAAATCGAATTTGTAATAGTGAAAAAAGGACAACCTGTACACTCTGTGTGTTGAAATACTAACTAATACAACAACAGACAAGTTGGTTTTGCACAGAATAGCCAACAGTATCAAGCTTTGAAATTCAATATCTGTTTTATCGACGTGAGGTATGTTTTCACGGTGGGGTAGGATGGTGGCGTAATTCATTTGCATAGCAAGGTACGTATTCACGGTGGGGTATAGTTGTCGTAATGTACTTGCGTTACAAGGTACGTATCCACGGTGGGGTAGGATAGTGGCGTAATTTATTTGCATAGCAAGGTACGTTTTCCGGTGGGGTGGGATTGTGGCGTAACTCACTTGCATTGCAGTGGGCGAAGGGTGCATCCCACTAAAGCCTTTTTCACACGATAAACAAATTTACCATGGTCCCTTGCTACGAATTTTACGAGCGCTTATTGATTATTAATTTTGTTGTTACCATACATGACTCTGGACCTCCGACAAAATGTAGCAATGTTTGACAAGATTTTACAAGGGACACTGGACAGTAAAAACATTGTTGTCCTTTCACACGAGGTAAATTTTGGGAAAAAATTTATTCCATGCTACAATTTAGCAAGGGACCCTTGCTAAATTGCTCTCGTGTGAAAGGTGCTTAAATAAACTCCAATAGCATACAGTGCAAAACGCTAAATATAAAAAAATGAGTAAAATACTTAGAAGTCTCGCAGCTTTTTACGGCCAGAAGGAAAATTTTCTATTGACTCATAAACTTTTATCCTCTGCTCAATTTGACATGGATGTCCCAAGGCCCATCTAGTTATACTCCCTCCAAATTCAAACACCCCTACACCTGTGTAAATTTCAAGACGTCCGAGGATCAATCTTGAAAAACAAATTTCCTACACCTCTCAATATGGAAACTTATTCAGTGCCTAGGTCCTCCAAAATACCTCAAGTCAACAACCCCAGGTCACAATCAGGCAAAATGGTTACACTGTGCCCATTGACTCTCAAATCTGTCTGATGTACAATATTTTCAAAAATATTCACTGTTGAATTTCGGCGTAAATTATGGTATATAAATAATTAAATAACAACTCACAGTTTGAAGGCTCCGAACTTGGGTCTAGTTACTACTGATGGTGACGCGTGTTGGTTGAAAAATACCACCACATGAAGAGTTCACTCAAAAAATGCTTTTATTGTCGAATGCACAGCCGCACTACCCGTTTACCGTGATGTAGACTGGATTTAGCAGGTGCTTGTTATAAGTACCTCAGACCAAATACACTCAACCGAAATCATAATAGCTTTTCCTTATATACACTTGAAATGGTAAAACTGGTCCCCTGTCGAGTCGTTATCCATAATATGTGTACTCGACACTCAGGCACCGGTCTAAAACAAACCTAATACATTTCAAGTTTCATTGTAGTCAGTGGCGTGACTATGGTGGCCCTGAAGGGACATCAAACATATATAAAGGCTGACAACACACAAGTGGGCCCGAAACCAACAGAGGCAAGAACTTTCTGGGGTGGTATTTGGGACCGACCAGTACAGCACAATCGACAAGCGGAATGGCTAACGGGCGTGAAAGATGAATTGAGAGGCGTACAACAGCAAGAAGGGTTCCAGATTAATGTGGACAAAGTAAAGAGACAGGTAAAAAAAGTGCCAAATTGGAAAGCCCCTGGTTCAGACCACGTGCATGGGTACTGGTTGAAGAACTTCCGTAGTTTGCATGAGCGAATGGCCCTACAACTGCAAGACTGTCTAGAAAATGGTAAGGTCCCATGTTGGATGACTGAGGCAAGAACGGTTCTTATCATGAAGGATGTCAAGAAAGGTAACATTGCTAGTAACTATAGACCAATCACGTGCTTACCTGTGTTGTATAAACTCTTGACCAGTATGATTGCAGAAGACCTTTATCGTCATATGGATGACCAGCAGTTGTTTTCAGAGGAGCAGAAAGGCTGTAAGAAGCGGTCCAGAGGTACGAAGGATAACCTTATCATCGATAATGCTGTACTGAAGGACTGCAGGAGCAGAAAGACGAACTTGGCAATGGCGTGGATCGATTACAAGAAGGCGTATGACATGGTATTGCACACGTGGATAATGGAATGCCTGGATATGGTTGGAGTGGCTGATGCAGTAAAGCGTCTTCTAGGTGAGAGCATGAAGATATGGCGAACTAATCTGTTGGCCAACAATGATAGTCTGGGCAAGGTATGCATAAGAAGATGCTCCTGTTTGTTCTGGCACTGATGCCCCTGTCGATGATTCTGAGGAAGGTGAGTGCAGGTTATGTAATGAAGAAGGACGGATGTAAGATCAACCATCTGCTTTTTATGGACGATTTGAAGTTGTTTGCAAAGAATGAGGCGGAGATCGATTCTTTGGTGCAGACCGTCAAGATTTTCAGCGATGACATCGGGATGCAGTTCGGTCTGGAGAAATGTGCTTCAATGACCATGAAGAGGGGAAAGAGTGTACATTCCGACGGTATCGTTCTGCCAGATGGTGCACAGATGAGGGCTTTGGGTGAGGAAGAGAGTTATCGGTATCTTGGTGTACTTGAATCGGACCATGTCCTTCACGAGGAATCAAAGGTGAGGTTGAGGGCAGAGTACATCAGACGGGTAAAGAAATGGTTGAAGTCGAAACTGAACGGGGGAACATGGTTAAGGCAATTAACACACGGACCGTGTCTTTAATGAGGTAAGTGCGGGTATTGTCGAGTGGACTAAGGAAGATGTAGATGTCATGGACAGGAAGTCAGAGGTCAGAGGTTCCGAGGTCAGAGGGCGGTAGGGGGTTACTAAGTGTGGCAGACAGCGTCAATATCGAGCGCAGGAGCTTACATTGTCATACTAGGAGGACTGAGGAGAGCTTGTTGAAAGTTGCGCAGAAGTACACGAAGGCGGGCGAAGTTGGGCCGAAGGAGTACAAGAGGCAAAGGAAAGAGGAAAGACATCAAGATTGGCGGAACAAACCACTTCATGGCCGGTTCTTGAGATGCACTGAAGAAGTTGCCAGCAGCAAGTCCTGGAATTGGTTAAAGAGCCGCGGAGAACTTAAGAAGGAAACCAAAGGCTTGATTACTGCGGAGCAAGACCAGTCTCTAAGGACAAATGTAATGAAGGCAAGGATAGAGAAAGCAAACGTCTCTCCTATGTGCAGAATGTGTAATAAGGCGGAGGAGACTGTATTTCATATTGCCAGTGAATGTAGTAGGATGGCCCAGACGGAGTACAAAGGAAGACATGACAAGTTGGCCAAAGTGATTCACTGGGATCTGTGTAAAAAGACTGGTGTCCAAGTGACTGCAAAATGGTACGAGCATGTTCCAGATAAAGCTGTAGAGACCGACCAGGTCAAAATCCTCTGGGACTTTAACATTCAGACTGATCATGTTATAGAACATAGGCGTCCGGATGTTGTAGTCTTAGATAAGACGAAGAAGATGTGTAATCTCATCGACATAGCTGTGCCGGGCGATATAAGGGTCGCTAAGAATGAGACAGAAAAGATCCAAAAGTACCAAGACCTGGCCAGGGAACTTCGTAAGATTTGGCAGGTGAAAGTGAAAGTAGTCCCTGTGGTCGTTGGAGCACTTGGCACCATTCCGAAAGCACTGGGGAAACATCTAGAGGAAATAGGGACAAATGTGAGGGTTGATCTATTACAGAAGGCGGCGCTTTTGGGAACAGCGAGGATTCTAAGAAAGACCCTTGAGATCGAAGGCTACGGGACGTAGCCCGACTCGAGGAGTTACCGGCACAAAGGAAAATGTGATCTTTTTTTGCATGCTGTGATAAGATGAAACAATAATAATAATAATTTGGTTTCTTTCCATTAGCTGCGCATTGGGCCGAAATTTTCAGTCGCGTATTCAGGACAATTATAATCCATGCAGTTCAAGGAGGTAATATATCTGTCTCCTCTTTTTTCTAATTATTTGAACGATTGTTTTTAATAATCTTTCTTTATCGTTATAATTTGTTCACTAAACATACTTGAAGGTAGAATTAGATTTTTTGGCAGACCAATTAGTGAGTAATTAAACACCACAATTAAGATCTCATCATCCATATCATATTACACAATTGTTGAAAAAAATGCGCTCACACTGAAATTAAGTACATGTACCCTTCACGTTGTATAAAAGATGATAAGTAAATATTCACGATTTGTGCCCCAGTCGCAAACCCAGTCCTCCGTGAATATTTGGTACGTTCACTTTTACAGCAGCTAAGGAGTGGAATGAACTGCCCTCCTATATTTAATCTGCTCCATCAGTGGATGTGTTTAAGACGATCCTCAAAACATACCTCTTTCCTAATTGATGTATTATTGTTGTTTTGTTTGTATAATGTTTAATGATTTGTTGATATATTGCTCATTAGTATTATAAACGCTGTGATATAATTGTACTATGAATAGCGTACCTAAATACTATTACCACCACCACCACCACCACCACCACCACCACCACCACCACCACCACCACCACCACCACCACCACACGCAATGTTCTATCATACGTTATCGAATGCTTTGGTCATTTTCATGCCTAAACCACTATTGGTGATCCAAATAAGCCAACTCCCAAATTAAGTGTAACCAGCGGTATGGTCTGTCAGATTATAGAATAAAAATTAATTTTTATGCAAGGTGAAGGGTACAAACATTGGCGTGAATGCTTTAGTCAGTTTTGGTCACTATTTTACCTTAAACGTTCGTATATTTGACAGAAAATGGCTTGTGTTCTTGTGGCTAATTAGGTAATAATTGGTGATTAGAATAGCCACCTTCAAAATCAAGTGGGGCAAGTGATATGGTTTATCAGACTTTGGAATAAAAATTACTTTTCTGCAACATGAGGTTATACATTTACTTTCGGGTGTGTGCACAAGTTTTTCAACAGTTGTCTATTATGGTCTGGATGATCGGCTAAATACTCACCATATGGTCAGCCAAATAATCTTATTCTACCTTTAAGTATGTTCACAGATATTACGGAAAGATTTAATTTTAAAACCGCTCAAATTAGAAAAAAGGGGAAACAGAATTGTTACCGCCTTGAACGGCATGGATTCTAATTGTCCTGAATACGCGGTTGGCCGGCCATGGAATCCGCAGATAGAAATTCGGCCAGATATGCGGCTAGCTGAAGAAAGAAACCAAATATTCACGGACGACTGGGTTTGCGACTTGGCATAAATCGCAAATATTTACGTAAATATTTACGTAAGTATTTGCGACAGGGGCAAATACCGTGAATATTTACAATTTGGGGATACAAATCGTGAATATTTACATTAATATTCACGTATATATGTATGTTTGATGCCCCTTAGGGCCACCATAAGTGACCCCCCCAATTTGAAACCTTGACTTTAATGAAAATGTTCAGAGTAAAACGTTACATTTTATGTACGCTTTAATGTGATAATTTCGATGTTTTTAAAACCAGATTATCTTATTAAAAATAGTATATTACATAAAAAGGCGATGAAAAGGGGCTTGTTTAAGAAAAACTTGGAAAAACTTGGCCAGAAAAGAAGTGCCCCCCCGCGGAAAAACGGTTCACCCCCTTGTGCCCTCCTCAGATTTTTGATAAGTGTATGGTGACCGACATGCGGCTGTTGCCAGGTTTTGGGGCGACCAGGTTCTGGTGGTAAATATTGTCTTTGCAAAGAAAGTGTTATCGGCCAGGTTTTCGTGCCGAGCTTTTGTTGCAACACGACCTCTTTCAACGAAGTTGTGTACACAAAATACATATTTGACAAGAGAACCACAAGTAAAAGTCGCATAACGCCCTAGACTGATCCCCGGTCAGACAGAATGCCGTACGGAAATTTTCAGCCGTATCTACGCTGAATATGATTGCGTGGCAATGGTTTTCCCCTAGAAATCCCAATATGAGAAACTGATGTTAGAAACGACCGTCCGGAATCTATGGTGAACCCTGAAACTTAACCTTCATGTCTTATACATTAATCATCGAACAGTGCAACTTTTATTAAAAAGTAAAAATTTTATGAGATGTTGTTGTATGAGTTTCAGTTAACAACATATTGTGTAAAATTTAATGTGTAATTTGTGTTAGTTTTAATAGTAAAAACTGACGGAATTCAGCCATCTGCTACAAGTTCAATTTGAATAAACCATCAACGTCAATTCATATTCACACACACACACTCGAATTGATACATTTCAAAATAAATTACGTTGTAGAATACCTAGGACTACGATTAAACTTTTAAAATGAATTTGTAATAGTGAAGAAAGGACAACCTGTACACTCTGTGTGTCGAAATACTAACTAGTACAACAACAGACAAGTTGGTTTTGCACAGAATACAGAAGTTCAATATCCATTTTATTGACGAAAGTCTACAGTTCCAATCACCTTATAATAAAGTGAAGTATGTATAGTGTATAGGCTAGTGTTGCAGTTAAAAATAATCCTGCACGTCTAAATACAGTGGATCTCTTTACTGTATCAGTACCCTTGCTTAGTGTTTGGAGTTTCCTTCGATAAAATACATATCAATGGGATACTTTGAAACGCTAGGTGGCAGCAGACTTTCCAGGTAAATTTCAATTGTTTACGTAGTTTTGAGCATGCACGCATTACTGAGAACAATGGATTTACCTGGTAAGTCTGCAGCCACCTAGTGTTCGAAATGTCCCCCATTATAACGACCCCATTATTACTTACCACAGGCAAACTCGTCCTCAATGAAAGTGCAATCTTTCACTCCATCACATATTTGAGAGGTGGTCTCGAGGCACTCTACCCCAAACGAACAGGTGTACTCCCCTTCTTTACAATCCGAAGGAGAATGTCATATAAACACCCACTTGAATGAAAACGGGAATAAGTTATCTTTTCTGAAATTCATTTAAAATTGTTTCAACAAGTTAAGGGAATTGAGTTCACATGGGATTGAACAGGTTTTAATTGTGTGAAAAGCTATAATTTTGATACTCTTCTCCAGTGCTTTTACAAAACGATTCGCTAAAAGTCCTATTAGCGTTCTTTCGTTTCAGACGGTTTATGACTCGTAGTGATACGGTACACAGCATCGTATCCAATCACAATCCATGAAGTACAATACAGCCCGCCCACCACGCTGTGAACCAATCACGAAGGAGTACAGAACCGTCTCCTTCGTCAACGATTACTAATGATGAGTAAGAATGCATTATTCATTCCAATTCACATCAGCTTTCTGGATAAGTACATTAGTGTGTGTAGTCACTCTTTGTACGGATGCGCTATTTGATTTCTTCAACTGTACCCCCCCCCTCAAAGAAATACAATGAAAGGAATCTGGTGTAGGCCTAATCGCGGGTAATTGAAATAAGGCATTCAATCCAAACTTCGTTGGTCGTGGGTGCTGGACCCCGTGTGATCATGACTGTTTATAGCCGGACTTAAATAATGACACAGGAGCAGTCACTAAAATTATCTCAGATAGATTGTCTGTATATTATACAAAGAACTGGCCACTGGTTTAGATTATAGGAGTTGGGGGGGGGGGGGGGTTGGGATGCTGACTCGAAAAGTCGTTTCACTGACCCTTAAATTGAGACTTTGGCCCACACGGACCGGGAATTCTAGAGGACAGTATATACTTGTCGATAATTGGGTTTCCCTCAAAAGAGCAATTTCTTCTAGAACATCGATATTGTTTTCTTTCCAGTAGCTTTCGTACAACTAGTCAGATTTGGTTCCATTACCAGAGCGTGTACCGTTCATAGACGAAATACTGGTTTTTGTGAACCGAATCAAGATCATATTTTCACAATGTCCGACTAGATCAGTTAAGACACTAATTGGCCATGTACTTTGGGGAAAACAAAGACCCTATTGAAAGTCTTACCTTAAGCTGTAGATGTGACTTAACTTTACTCACCGCTTACAGTTGAACCTCTTTGCTGAACTTTAGGAAGTGGCTGATGGCCGGCAACACTATTTGGGTTATGTACGACAAAAAAGTTAAAATTGCACAAAAACATTGCACGTAGTTTCACACAACTGGAAAAAACCCTACTATTAAATAGTATTTATTGGTTCAAAGGTTGTTAGACCGCATTCTAAGGTGGCCTTTTCAACCATCGCGATAGTTGTTGAATTTGATTTGACCAAAGATCGTATTTTTAAACCAATAATTGTAGAAGTGGTTTGGACTATAATTTCTCTTGTGAACGCTATGTTTTCTTTACCAATACAGATGTGAGGGCCGGATCTGACCATTTCTCGGTAATTTGTTTTACTTTAACCAACAAAATGGAAATTCCATTTAACCTATTTTTGTTTGAAGGGACTCTACCAACTAGGCTATTGTGTAAAAACCCTTGACAAATTTATGAGAGGAAAAAAAACCAGCCAAACTTTTGTTTAACAAAAGACACCGATAAATAACAGAAAAACTGGCTGCCAGGCGCTCCAATTGACCAATTATTTAGCCTTTTGATATTGAGACCAATATTGGGCAAAAAGTGCAATTTTTTGCCCTTTTTTTGAGTATAATAGGCGTCCTCATGTCATTGATTTTTTTGCAGATGTCTTGTGTTCAGTCTTTTATATGTTGACCCCAACATTAAACATAACTTTGAATACCTGCCTTACTGTGAAACCTAAATAAAAAAGAAAATACAAGATAACCACGAGATAAGTCGTTAAGTCAATAATAAATTTAGCAGTCTTTCTTTTTATTCCTTTTTTAACATTTTGATCTTAATTAAGTTTAAAAAAAAAGGGGGAATGAAATTCTAGATAAGATAAGGTAGCATCAAACAGACCGTTAATAAAACCTTAATAACGGAGCTTCGAACATTGACTCTGAATATATAACAAATAAACGAACGAAAAACCACTAAAAGCTCATGGGTTATGATGCAAATTGAAACTTATGCACGTGGTAGATTTGGAACACTGTACCTTCGACTATGGTTTATTTACCCCCATCAATACGTCAACAACTTTGTGCATGATCATGACATTCCCTTAACATGGACATTATTTGTGGCATCAACATTATTGTTATTCAAATCAAGCCGACAATAATGGAATTCATACCACTTGACTGATAAAAATACAAGCACAATCCATTTTTGTTTGCTTTTACGGTACATGTTCTTCTATTATTGTAACCCGCTCTCAGAAGAGGCGTAAAGCACTGTTGTTGGGATAGTAATACGAGTCTTGGTTCATAATTATTTTGTCAAATTCATAAAGGCAACTGTCGAAAATGCTGTTCGATCAATCTTTGTCCCGATACTTTCACAGTTGGAAGATTCACTGGGTGTATTGATACAACAGTGATGTTAATAAGCAACAAGCTTTCAGATGGAAAATTATCGGGTTCTTCTCCGACAGTTAATGTCACCTACAATGTCTTCGAGGTGGGATAACAGTAACAAATGTCCTTACTTGTAAATGGGTTTAGAAATGTGTAAGTTGAATTGATCTGTAATATTTTATGGCTGTATATGAATATGTGAGCCACGAGCACAAGAAAAAGTAAAATTCGAATTAAAAGCTTAGTTTTTACATAATAATAAACGTTTTCCTAGTTAAATATAAGGTCACCATCGTGTGCCCTGTGTGCATTAGTCATAACGGACACGGTGGCTCATTCTGTTATAAGGCATCAGACTTCATCTGTCTCCTTGTCTCGGCGCAATTCGATATCCTGTGGATTATTTCTTCACGTAACTCGGAAAGTACTGAGTATACGGTGCTTAATACACATCGGTGTAAGGGTAAAAACAATATTGTATTCTTTATCCACAATGCAATAATTCACATATTACAATTATTCCTGGAGCTGCTTAACATGCTTAAGCACAACCAATTTATGTTTTCCACAATATATGGTGAACAGCCAAAGTACAATCTTTGACAGATATCCTGATTTTGTTTGCTTAGCAGAACATTTTAAAGCAATAATTTATGGTTAAGCAGCTCCAAGTAATTGGGCCCTAGTAAGAGTTCATAATGGTTGTTTTATTTGATGTAGTTAATGGTTTATTCTTACAAATTAAGTCCAATGTGAACACAGCTTTAGGGAATCAATGCAGTTGCCGTTGAATCTTACAAATGTCTGGCATTTACATATCCTAAATTATGCTCAACAACTTGACGGTGGAATTAGAAAGGAAAATACCTTCATCTGAAAAACTACAAAATACAGAGTCGGCAATTATCTTGAATATATATTTTCAAGTCAAACCAAAGAATACAAATTTTTTTAATCATCGATTGAGCGATTTTTATTTTTAGTAAAAAAAATCCAAAAACAGTACATCCAGGAGAAAGCAATTTACAAGCTTATGATTGTAGACTAGTAACCAGAGTTGGCAGTATAGCCTACAAGTTTTCCGTTAAAACAAATTATAGCTGATAAGAGGCAGCATTATGCTATAATAATTTTACTAAAAAAATGTATTTACTGTCATGTCTGTAGGTGGCGCCCCTAGCATTTCCCCTGTTTCCCATGGCTTGTCTAAAGTGAAGTTTAATTAAATCTTTAAATACACACTTTTTCACGTGACGCATTGTCTATTTTAACTAAAACCTGACATGGTTATAATAATTTTCAAAGATCAACGGTCATGTTAAACCAGAAACGTAATCGATGGGCACCTTTGAGTTTTAAAGCTGTAAATGATTCCATGTAAGTTAATAGTTAATTACATTTTATATTGGTTTCATTTACCAATGAGAATTGACATATTAACTTTTGACAGCTTGCTGGCAGAGTTTTGTCCTGCCCTCTTCTAACCAAATCACTAACCCCTGTTGATTGACAACCCCTCTGGGAATAGTGGCATGGTCCAGCTTTAGGGTACCATGGCATATGAGCTGACCGGTGTGGACAATGTGGTAAAGACAATGAAAACATTATTGAAATACGTCAGTATGTGCAGACAGCGGCCCTCGATGCAGGGTTTTTAGATGCAAGAACATGCAGTTTCAAAACCACGTCCTACCAACTGAATATCTGAGCTTGCAGTTCCCTCTTCTGGTTCCGAGGTAACTACCAATAATTTTCATGATTTCACATCCACCACAACTTTTTTGTTTGGTTAACCGGCCCAGCGGAAATTAATTCATAAGTGACCCAATGTAACGCAAAATCTGAAAATGTATGTACGTAATGAATGATAACGTGTTATGCGTGATTTGTCCGAATGACAGATTATCCACATTCTTGAGTATGATTGGTTTAGAGTCTCTCAGTCAGTTTATTATTACTCCCTAACTTTGGAAGGTGTAAATTGCCTTGATATTGTATCATTTTCAACCATGACGTCATTGACACTTACGCGTGATGCAAGACCATGACCGAGTTCCCATCAGCCACGATGAGGTCACCGGTAGGAGTAAACGTCATGCCTTCAGGATTGTACAAACCACGAACTACACACCCAATGTGCTCACCTGATGGATCGTAATGATGTATCTCACCGGTTCCCAATGTACCGTAATGAACAGACACATAGATGTCTCCAGCATCGTCACAGCACACACCAGCAGGTTTTACAGGTTTGCTGTCAATGGAGGTGCTGATATTGAACACCTCGTTTTCCATGAAATCCAAACAAACTAATTTCATCTTGAAGTAGTTTGTGAAGATAAGACGCTCCTTGCTGCTTACAGACAAAAAGAATGCATCACAAATATCGTCATGATGTATTGTGGAAATGATGGATCCATCCATATTATGGAGAGATATTACCTTTCTCTCCGAGTCAGACACAGCAATCCGATCTTTGTCCACAGCGATTCCACTGAGGTCACTCTCTGACGAGCCCTCGACTTCATTCTGTGAGGGTCTGAACTGACGGATATATCGCAGTTCTTTATCATAAACTTTTACATCCTGTCCGTCGGTAACCAAAAGCAGGTCATCAGAGGTCACGGCAACACCGTCAGGGTATTTAAGGTTACCATTCTCTGTTCGGCTTTGAACACCTGTAGATTTGTAACTACCCTTTGATGTAAATGTTGAAAATAGCGACCTTGTTGCATCAATGACGACAATGTCACCATTACTAAAACAAGCAGGGTCCCCTGCAAACTCGAGATCCCCGTCACCTTCCCCTTCTTTACCAAACTCTGTCTTCACCTCCCACTTCTCTTCCTCTAGAATGTCACCGAGATCTGCATCGTTGACGATATCATGACCTTTGAACCCAATGAATGACTTGCTATGCTGCACTGTTTGAAACTGGAGCTCTTTGTGGAATGTCAAGTTGTGCATAACCTTTGGCCTGAGGTCCATCAGCTCAAAGTCATCAGCATGTTGCATCAAGTCATTGACTGAACAAACGATCTGTTCTGCACGGCTCATTTTATCGTGATTGCTGAACTGTATGCTGTCAAATTCCTCACCTCTTTCTTGACTGATTTGAGTGACTCTTTCTTGTAGGAGGCGAGATGCATTTCTTATTTTAGCGATTTCCTCTTCCTCCTTAGCCACAATATCTCGAAGAGCCCGGTCGACCATGACCTGTAATCTATGCTGTGAGTGTTTGATAGAGTCGCCCACCTTTTGGAATTGCTTTCGACACTCATCAAACGTCATCAATGCCTCTTCAACAGCTCGACGATGAGATCGAATTGAATCATTGATTTCAGAGAGATTGTGGTTTGACGCTCTGTGATCGAGCACCGCACATTTTGGACACACAAGTAAATTACACGTGTCGCAATAAAAACACAGTTCCTGGTCAGTGTGTTTCCGGCACTTTGGAGACCCAGTTTCGTTCTTGTCTTTGGGTCGCTGATTTGACGAGCCAACAGCATTAACGATTAGAAGATGCCTGTTCAGTTTTAATTTCGCGTGGTGTTCCAGACATGTCTCGCAATAATTCGCATCACAGTCAACACACCGTGAAACGGCAACATTATATTCGTCGCATCCTTCGCAAGTCGAGACAGGGGGGTTGATGTCCTCCTCCGGACCTTCCAGATTGATAACGTCATCAATGAGCGAGCTCAAGAAAAAACAGTTAAGTAGAGCCGACAGTCCCTTATCTGGGATTGAAGTTTTCCCTCTACACACTGGGCAAATAATAACATCTGTCCTCGGATCCTGTTTGTCTACAAGGTCCTGAATACATTTCAAGCAGAAGCTGTGCTGACAGTCCAGGGTTTTCGGATCGATGAACCGAGTCAGGCAGATTGGGCATTCGATGTGTATATGTCTAATCCTGCAAGTGGTCTCAGTTGGAAGTGCAGCTTTGGCCATCTTGATGAGAATGGGCCGCCTGTTAATGGAAGTAAAACGATTGTCTTTTTCGTTAGTTCATACAATCAGTGACGTTTAGGTGGCAGCAGATTTCCGAGTACAGGGCCGTTTATTGAGAGAGTTGTGATAACTTGCAGGAGCAATTTTTGGTCCAACCAACGCGTGGATGAACACACAAAGTGTCAGACCATACTCTACATTGGGTTGTGCTTCATTTTGACCAAAAAACGGTTGCCCAGCAACCACGTGACCAACAAAAAATTGGTCCCTCTATGTCGCAACTCTCTCAATGCACAGCTCTGACCGGGTAAAACTATTTGCACTTGAAATAAAAAAGTACCGGACTAACCGTTAATTAAAGGAATTACAATGTCTTTTGTATGCCATATTTATGAACATAATTAAAGGTTGAAAATGATTTCGATCACCTTTTCCCCTTTTAACTTCATGCCAAGACTTGAACCAACGGGCAATCGCATTGTTTAGCATCCATACTCTACATAGAACCTAGTCAGCTGGATTTGTTTTCCAGTTCAAACTGATCAACTATCATGTATACAAAACTGTGTTACAATGACCCTTAAACGGCGGTTTTGGCTCACACGGACCGGACTTCCTAGAGGGCAGTATCTACTTGTCAATAAATGGGTTTCCAAAAATCAATTACTTCAAGAACATGGATAATTTCCATTTCCTGTAGCTTTCACACAACTTGTCAGAACGGGTTTCATTACCAGAGTGTTTGCTGTTCATGTACGAAATACTGGTTTGTGTGAACCGAGTCATGATCATTATTTCACAATGTCCGACCTGTCAGTTATTATACACTCATTGGTCATGTGCAATTGGGACAACCTAGACCCTTACTAGTGAAAGTAAAGTCCTACCTGAAGCTGTAGATGTGACTTAACTTTACTCGTTGCGCACAGTTGAACCTCTTTGCTGAACTTTAGGAAGTGGCTGATGGCCGGCAACAACAGCAGATTTTTTACGACAAACAACGTTAATATTGCTCAAAAGCAGAGCACGGTACCGCAAACCCTACTACTTCCGCATAAGAATGTACAATAGTATCGGCTAAAACGCCCATGCGCAATGGTAGTTTCACAAAACGAGAAAAACCCACACGTATTTATAGAGTTATAGTAAAATGATTGACACTGCATTCTAGTGTAGCCTATTGCAACCCTTGCGATAGTGCGCGCTGTATGGTGATTTCCAGCTTTCGCAGAACTTGATATTTTCAGTCTTTTACCTGAGCCCAACATAAACCATAACATTGGATATCTGGCCGGCTGTGTGGCTGGATTTTGGTGCAGTTTAGGTTAATGAATGAACATGACGCAACGAATCAACTTCCAAACTTCAAGCACGCTATTTGGTGCAGTTAATCATATCTATATTTTTTTTCCTTCAACCCTCGCTGCGAAATATTCCACACACAGGTAGAACTGTGAAATACGCTTTAAACCAGTTTTTGACATTGTCGCGACTCAGTACGTTCGTGAAATGTTTCTCCAGTTATGTGCCCATAAAAGCACCTCTTCCCCCTTTATTACGGGTTAGATGGAGATCAAACGATCCCAAATTGCCCTACAGTAATTTGCATGATCTCAATTTAGTTGGAATTTACGTGGAACCGATCGTAGTTCAATTGTAAAGCGCTTTTGGACTGGTCTCCGTTAACGCAAGATAACTACATGCTAATTCGTTGAGCCAATCATAATTTAATTAGTATTTTTAATATATTTTTTAAACAGTTGTTGTTCTTAATAATTAATCTAAAAAGAAAAACACACCTAAAATGAAAATGGAAAATCAGATTAGGTAGCATCAAACGTACCGTTAAAAAAAATCAAACGAGACTTGAACAGTGACTATGGATAACTAATACAAAATGAAGGGATAATACAAATAGCTAATGGAAATTAATGCTAAAAGACTTTGGACTAAGGTGACCGTGCCCACATCAATGGCATGAGCTTGCCATAACATTCCCTAACCAGAAGAAAAAAATGTTTGAGGCATCAACATTGTTGTTATGCAAAAGCCGACAATGTCAACCGCTTGACTCATGATAATACAAGCACAATCCAACTGTGTTTGCTTTTTACGGAACACGCTCTTGTATTATTGCAACTCGTTTTCAAAAATAGCATAAAGCCCGGCTAATCCGTTACGTGCCTTTGTTATCGGCAAATTATAATTATGGTAAGCGTCGAAGTTCTTTGAAGAAACAGAGGTCCCATGTTGCTGTTGGTTTAAAAAAGGACTAATAAACCGGAAAATATTGGATAAGCAAGAAAACAATGAATCGATCCACCATAAGCTAGTAATTAAACCTGTATAAACCAAAACCGAGACTTGAAAAAGCAGGCTGTTCTTTTGAAATTTTAAAAATATTTTATATGAAGAAGGCCTATATAACAATATCAGTATTTAATTCTAAGCTTTAAATTTATGATAGCAACGAAACATGATACAGATTATGACCCAGCCAGCAAAATGGTGATTTTTGAGTAGCAACTGATACATTTTGTGCAGCATTTTTCTGTAATACTCTCAGAGGGAAATTGTTCACTGTGTGTTGTGCATATTTTATGTAAGCCTACATTATAGCAAGTTTTGGCCGAGTGGTCTAGAGCATCGATCTCAGTCTCAGTTGTCTGAGTGTTGGTTTTAATCTAGTCCTAGTCTTGGTGGAAGACCTTCTCCTGTTGATTTCTCACAATTTTCCCCACGAGAGGGCGCTATCATCCACGAACCGCTCTCACAACACGAACCGCTCCTTTATATTATTTGCTTATGATATTATGTCCTTTCAGTTCTTCACATTGCCTTATTTTGGTGATGTGGTTTTCACATTGCCCGCACAAATGTTGGGACCCACGTTCGAGAGTTTCCCCAACAGTTTCTCTCAACCACGGCAAGAACTGGGGGTCCCGCTTAGCTTTCACGCTCGATGACTTAACCTTTAAGTATTACGGGTCCCTAGAAACTTGCTAACTGTAAGACATTGACAAAAATTACTGTTGCCCCCTCTTATTGTTATATTTTCATCTCCCATTAATTTTTTGACATCCTAGTGACTTCTTTACAAGCCCAGTTGTTGTCGATGATTACTTAAGCTTGATTTTGTATGTTGTTAATAAATTTTTAATTAATTTGGTTTTAATTAGATAGAGACAAATAATAAAGAATTGTGGGTTGAAAACAAAAATAATAAAAAACAAAGAGTTTCAAATTGCATGTTTGTGTTACATTTTTCTCACTCTCAAACAGTATTTTATCAATACAATTTACAATCGAATTGTATTAGCCTGACTGTGTAATCCTACCTCCGTGGTCAAATCCAGTCATCCCTGTAATAAACAATCGAATTGTATTAGCCTGACTTTCTCCACGGTCCCTCCCACAGAACGGTGCCAGTTTGTCTGGGGGGGGGGGCGGGAGGGGGTGAGTTGAGTGGCCTTGCTCAAGCAGCGGGCAAGACATGACATGACAAGCCAAGCCTGTAACATAGAACAGACAGCTGAACAGATTGTTCCACTTATCAGTGGGTTAGATCTTGGTCATCTGTGTTTGTGTGCATTGGTATAGCACATTTTGTGTACAGTTGTATGTCAGGAACAAGTTTCACAGCCCAGAAAAAAAGAAAAAAAAACTCTGGGAACTGACCCCCCCCCCCATCTTAGATATTCGGAATGGTCCTGTCTCAGATATCATGGATGATCAAGTCGCTCAGGCCTTTGCAAGTGAATAAAAAACTAAAATACTTTAAACTTACCACTAAAATCTGACAAGGTCTCACCTTTAAAAGCTGAGAAATACTTTCTGCAAGTGATTAATTCTCTGTTACAAATCAAACACCATCGATCTCGGTGATGTCGCTCGTGTTCCGAAGCTTTCGCAGCGGACGCCATCGTTTTGGCCGGCCTCCGGTGACTGCATCCAGCCCGGCCCAGGCCCAGCAGATAGCTCGCCGTGACTGTGAGCTAGTTCATATCCGCAGCCGCCGCCACACACTCGTTTCACTTACACACAAAAGACAACTTTCAGCCAGTAAAGCCCAGTTCATACTTCCTGCGAATGCGAATGCGAAGCGAATTTTGACGTCACATGGCCATTTTCGCAGCGAATGTTTCGCAGGAGTTGAGCACATTTCAGCTGCTGCGAATTATTCGTTGCGAATTTGTGACGTCAATATTCGCTTCGCATTCGCGTTCGCAGGAAGTATGAACCGGGCTTAATACGACTTTACACACTTCGCACAACATTACACACGCAGACGACCAGTCTATTCTGTGTACATTTAGAGTTGCTTTTGCGCGTGCACAATAATATATCATTAGCTACGTCATCATCGAACTGACTCATGCGCAGTGGTTTGCTACCAATTCTGGTAGCGGCGATGGCAAGTTTCCCAAGACCTTCTCCTGGGGCGGTTCGTGTTGTGAGAGCCTTGCACAGTAAGTGGAGAATGGTGATCGCAAGCGCAGAATTCGGCGGTAAGCAGAGCCATGAAATAGGCCCTGTTCTTTCGTAGCAGGTGTTCAGGGCCCAATTTCATAAAGATGTTAAGCAGAAAAAAATGCTTAGCAAATTTCTATGCTAAGCAAAAAATGAGTAGGGCACTAGTCAAAACAGTGTGAACTTTTTGGAATTTTGGCTGATTTTGGCAGTTTCTGCTAAGTAGTATTTGTCTGTGCTTAGCAAATTTTTTTGCTTACTTGCTTTATGGAATTGGAAACAGATGTCTTGCTGACAGCCTGTGCTAGGTTCTGAGGTTTCCAACACCCTCTACCAATCAAACTGTGCTGCTTTAACTGGCGTAGGGATTCCTGAAACTAATGGAACCTTCCTGCATTTGTGTAATGTCATTACAGGCTAATCAAACCATTTACAATGTATTATCATATTCCTTTGTACTTCAGGGTCTATTTTGCGCATATTTTGTTTAGTATTAAATTGTTGATTTATTGACTCGTTTAAATAGATCCCAGATGCAAACAGGGAAGTAATATGAGTCCCGCGCTAAATGTCGCACTTTTGCCGTGTCCAACTCAATTGATTTTCGCACGGCAGAAATGCGGCAATTAAAACAAATCTGTGACAAACGTCGAATTTAGTAAAATAGTTTGCCGCACTTTAAGTGTTTGACGCGGGAGAAAATTTCTAAAGATTCTCGTTTCATGATGGCAATTCGAGCTGTGACACACACATACTTATGACATCGTTGGTGAGTGGCGTTCATCGTCTGTTTTCAAGAGTGTCAAACAAAATCGATTAGCTTATTTCTGAAATCTACAATTCATGTTTGTTCCAGTCAGAACCCAGAAGTTGTTTCTCATCCCATCCCGGAATACTCACAGCTACGGTACTAACAAGGAGAACGTTCGCATTATTAGAAAATACACATAAAACATTGTCAAAAGCTTTGCGCATGCGTATTCGCAAAGAGCATCGCCCGACTGATTCGATTCGGCGCGGCACTGGGAGCGCGACGTTTGTAGTCGTGCAACTACCGTAGCACGGCAGAGCTTGCCGTGCTACACGGCAGTGTCTAACCTAAATCAAAAGTTTGCGCTAAATGTCGCTCTTTTGTCGAATTTAATTTATCATTTTCGAATTGTTTCAGTTCGACACGGCAAAAGTGCGACGTTCAGCGCAGGCCTTAGCCCTTTGGGAATACGCATGCGCAAAGCTTTTGAAACGGGTTTTATGTGTAGGCCTATTGTTCTTAATGTGAACGTTTCCCTTGTCCGTACCATAGCTGATACGGAGGGGATGGGAAACACTGAACAAGCATAATATTCTGTAAATTTCGGAATTATAATCGATTTTGTTCGTCATTTTAAAATAAAATACGATGAACGCCACTCATCAACGGTTGTAATAGTAATGACGACATTTAAGCTTGGGAACAATTATTTTGTCATTAATATAATTTTTTTTAAAACTACGAGTGTCAGCTCGAATTGCCATTATGAAAAATAACTCTTTTGCATTTTTCTCCCGCGTCACCTTTTTGAATTTCTTTAAGTGCGGCAAACTATTTTACTAAATTCGACGTTTGTCAACGATTTGATTTAAGTGCCACACTCTTACCGTGCGAAAATCATTTGAGTTCGACACGGCAAAAGTGCGACGTTTAGCCCAGGCCTATTAGTGTTACATGGTTTATTGAAAAGCAGGAGAATACAAAGCCGAACATCGACCAATTAATTTATATTTATGGTGCTGTTAATTTTCAAAACTCCGACTACAATACTTTTCACTTGTCGAGAAAAAACAAAAGAAGAAGAAGAAACAAGGGATTTAAACAAACGAAGAACCCCTAGTCTTGAAATTTGGTTTTCTCTTTTTGAAATAACCACATATGGAAAAACGAGGGCGCGGGGAGGGGGGGGGGGGGCGTCCCTCGCATATTTGATACAGATTGTAGGACTTGCCGTACCCCTATTAGGACGGGGCGGGCACCCCCTACCCAACACACATGTTTGCCCGTAACGTGTTAGTGTTAACCTCCGTTCACCATCTGTCAGACCATTTTTTTGCATTGCATCTTTATGCTAACAAATATCCTGTGTTGGCCAATGATTTGCCGTAAGCTGGGTATACTTTTGATAATTGTAAATACACGTTAAATACGCGTTTCCCAACATGAACCTATGCATAAAACAACAAACTGGTGAAAATTTGAGCTCAATTGGTCATCAAAGTTGCAAGAAAATAATGAGAGAAAAAAAGTCTTGTTGCATACAATATTTGTGTGCTTTCAGATGCTTTCAAAAAGACTTCATGCCTGAAGCCCTTCTCGGATTTAATTTTGTGTGTGAAAAATTATCTCTTTCTCTAAAACTACAATACGTCAAAGGGAGTCGTTTCTAACAATGTTTTAAGCATCAACAGCTCTGCAGTGCTCTTTGCCAAGTAAGTTTTTATGGTCACTAATGTACGGGGGAATTGCCAAAAATACACACCCTATCTTTAAAATAAAACGAAGTATAGGCCAATTTATTATTAATTACAAACGATCAAAATATTGACTGTAATGACACACTGACGAGAAATCGTTGAACATCAAGGACGATCCAGCGACGAGTTTTGAGTATAGGCCTATTGAACATGTATTACTTCAACGGTGTGTGGACTGATGGAAACAAGTTCTGTCCTTGCGAAACGACACACTGCAATTATCAAGCTTCCAATCCCCCCAGCCTGAAACGCATGTTTCGCAAAGATCGTAAGTGTTTCCTTAGGAAAAAAGTAGTGTATTATTTCGGCATAACGAGATTCTGAAAGTCGTCTTCAAGATATACTCATTTTGGGATGACTACATCCAGAAAACGTGGTATCGTCTACCAGATATATTTGATATTGGGATGGGAGGTCGCCATCGTAAGTTTATGTCATTATCCTGCAGTACAAGCATCTCAGGATCTCATTAAGTTGGATGGCTCATCCAGACCTCCGGTCTCCAATTATCTTCTACGTCTTTCTACGATAGTTTTAGCTCGAAAATGTGGAATCGCGGATGGCTACTGTAAGCCATCGTAGGTTGGTGACCGAGACCATCAAGGCCTGAAACGGTAGGCCTATCGGACAAACCAGAATAAAATTATAAAAATCCAAACGCTTCAAGCTTTTGGTCTGATTTATGCCACTCCACAATAACAATGCAGTAAATTATGCGCAACGATTATTATAGCAACCTACAATTGAATAAATTTTGAGAGTTTTGAACGCTAGGTGGCAGCAGACTTACCAGATACATTTCCATCGTGTACGTATAGTTCTGAAAATATGAACATAATAAATACTAATGGGCTTACCTGGGAGACGTCTGTTGCCACTTAGCCTGCCTCAAAATATCCAGCTAATACTTTATGTAGACAGTTTACCATAATTTGAGTTTAAAATATTACCAATAAGTATACAATACATACGGAATTCTGGAAGTGACACCCGACTTTTTGAGATTCTGAGAAAATTATTGCAGGATGATGACATCATAAACGTCAGATGATGCCATTCCGGGATAATTTATTTCGGCATAACGAGCTTCTGAAAGTCGTCTTCATCAAGGGATGACTACATCCTGAAAATGTGATTTCGTCTACCAGATATATTTGATAGTGGGATGGGAGGTCGCCATCTTAAGTTTATGTCATCATCCTGCAGTACAAGCATCTCAGGATCTCAATAAGTTGGATGGCTCATCCAGACCTCCGTAGATAGGAATGGTTACAACTTTTAAATCTTCAGCTATGACGCATGATTGTATTAATCCGTAAGACAATTTAAATCTTAAAGCTAACTTTTCGTGAACTTCATATCAGTACAGATTGTCCTTATAGGGACGATTTTGCCTGTAACACTATTATGGTGTGCTTGGGAACCTATTTTTACGATTTGCCGAATTTGAAGAAAAAAATTTTGCATTGAAAGGTTGTACGAACAATCACTCAAACATTACTTTGAGTTTTCTATAAAAAAAACTGACCACCTTAATTTTACAGGTGATTTGAAATTATTAAAAAATATTTTTACAAATTGGGCATTCTCCTGAAGAAAAGAAGAGTAGACTGTCGAAACGTCGAAACCACACTGGCTCTTCTCAGAGTCAACACTTCTCCCCCAAAAATATCATGGTTTTACCTGCAAGTTTACCAGTTAAAGTGTTTCTTAGAAATAATGTTTTTGTACCAGAGGTCACGAATGCTGCTCTTCTGATAACAAAAATGTTTCATACCTCTATCATCTATCACATTGTATCATGTTAATTAATTACTCAACTATTATATAGAAGTAGTATAGCTTACATCAACTTTGTTTGAAAAAGAGCCTTTGCTAAAATAAATAGGCCTAAAAAGTAAAGACACAAATTCACGATAAAGGTCTTGTGACCATTGGTGAATCAATTGTCGGTGTCTACTTTCTACGGAAGAAATTTTAGCCTAAAATACACAATTTATTCCACATGATAACAAAATGTTAAGAACGCCTCCAAAACACAATAATGAGTGTAGTTTGCACTACTTGCAAAGTGCTTACCTACAATTTGAACGAACAATCGGCATTTAAATAGTGCCGTAAAAAGAGATTACATTTCTTTGTAAAGCGGTTAACATTATATTCAACTTTTTGAACTACAGTGTCTCATATAATGATTTATATCTGAGAAATTAAATTCTAAGATCACAAAACAAAACAAAATACCCCATGGGAGTACACTGTGCATGTTTGAGCAATAATTTCGCTGGTGTTTACTCATCAACACAAAAAACCATCGATGCTGAACACATCGATAAACAAACTACTCACAGTTTCAATGTTGTATGTTACAGTTCGATGGGAGACTTTGGAATGCCAGGTAAATTTCCACCCTGTACGTAGATCTAAGCATGCGTACATTACCGTGACCAATGGATTTTCCTGGTAAGTCTGCTGCCACCTAGCGTCCAAAAAGTCACCCATTGTTTTCCCTTTCTTGCTCTTCCTCTTTTTTTCAACAGTACGGTGGATAATTATCCAGCATTTGAGATCGTGATTTATCTGAGATTGTTTACTGTCGCAGTGATCTTGAAGACCTATACAACGGAACAATAGACCTTAAAAAGTGTTTTCTTTTCAACTTGGACCACGCAGAGGAAGTCTTCTGAAAAGGGAATAATCGCATAACAATAGCAGGATCCCACAAACCCGATCTGTGGCAAAATTGTTTTAAAATTATTCGCTACCTTGTGGAGACCAAGGACAAAAAAATGAGGGAAAATAAAAAAGGTCTCCATTTTAGGGGAATTCTAAAGACTGGGGTGGTCCAAAAGGAAATATTATGTGTACAAAGTCATACGAAGTTTGAGCTTGGGAAAAGCGTTGAAGAATGTGATACTTTTTTTTAAGTGTAAAGAACAAAGGAAAGTCCACAGAGTGACTGCAACTCAGAGCCTCGGTCTTTGTGTGTGGGTGTGTTTAAGTGTACACACGAAGTTTTGAACCGAGAACAAAAAAGGTTCACACAATGCAGGGATTTGAAACACTCTATGGACTTCCATACGTCCACACAGTGTATTTTAAAGTGTTGACAATTTGTTTTTCTTTCTTAAGTACACAGAACAAAGTAATAACCACAAAGTGTATGCATTACAAAGCTGCGTGAGAATGCGTGTATTATCAGTCTGGTAATTATGCGTCGTGTATGTATGTCTGTACAATGTATCCATTGGGTTTGTAAGACCAGGGGAACCAGGCTATGGAGACTCTAAACAATAGCATGTTGTATCTGTTGTTAAATACTAGTCTGATTTGCCGACCTGGTTGTAATAATACAGTACACGTCCACACACTGAAAAGAGGGTGTGCAAACTAACATTTTGTTTGATTAAATGGACATTCCTGGTTGTATTTCATTTTTCTGGGCAGTTATTGAATTATTTGAAGGCTGATTACACTCAGAAATGTGTGTTTCGAGTGTATCTGTAGATTTGTGTTTTTTCATTTCTATCTTCGGTTCAGACTTCTTTGTGTTGCTCTGTGCAGTGATTTTAGAGTAGAATGTGTAAAGATACGGGTTTAGGGAGGAGTTTATTGGGAGGATGAAGACAACAATCCAGGCATACATACCAGGACCGATCTCCACAATACCAGCCTGGGATAGAATCCCCATAATGATCACGGGCATCCAACATGCGAAGTCAGTACCGACTATCAGAGCCATTTTCACCGCCATCTTAACTTCCCTCTGTCGGTGAGCCGTTACCTTCACCAGCTTAGACGAGCGTTTTACCTTCACGAAGATTGCTACGTAGCAGCTCAACACAATGATAAAACACAACAAGTTGACGCCAAGAAACAAGACGATTGAGTAGATCCAGGCTGGTTCTTTTGTTTCGGGTACCGGTATAGCGATAGTACCTGAACCAAATGCGCTACTGAAGGAATTCTTCTTGGTTGTATAACTAGACACCTTAGTTGTCAGTGGGAGACCAATGCACACGTCAGACAACCCGTAGACATCGGAGTCATTATCACCACTGAATATGGTCGGGATAATACTAATACATGCAGCCACTAACCATATTACGAACACAATAACTTTGGTCAGCTTTCCTCTGATAGTAACCCGGCTGAAGGGGAACACGATGCTTAAAAAGCAGTCCAGACTGATGACGGTGACAAAAAACACCGAAGCTTCACTAGACATCACTGATACTACCCCAGCAATCTTGCAAAGCACACTAGACCGCCATTGCTTCGCAATAGTTGAATAATTCTTACCTGAAACGATATCGGTAATAGCAATAATCAACATGTATACCCCCATCATCAAGTCAGATATAGCTAAATTAAGAACCAAGAATGAATGAGTCTCATTCTCACGTAATTCTTTGCCCCGTCTACATCTCCAGATGATTACCAGGAAGTTGCCGATGAGGGCGCTCAACCCAAGAATCCACAAGGAAGCTCGTAGCGGATCATTACGCATCAGACTGCCGCAGATGTTTAGTGGTGGTTGCAACTCGGTCGTTGTACATTTGGAGTAATCGAATGCTTTAGATGGTACTTCTTTATCAAATCTACAACACAAACGGTAGTCGTCGACGTATCTAAAATATAAAAAAAAATAATAATAAACTAAGGTTAGTGTTTGTATTAGCGGAGGCGTGTGGGTGTGAGGGTACAAATTGTACATGTGATATGGTAGTTTTGGCTGGTGACTTTATTATGGTAAGCAACATTTTATTGTGCTTAGCAATTTTTTTGTGCTTAGCTCTATGAAATTGGGCCCAAGTCCCAGAGGGCCAGACCCATTTCCGGGTCAGGCTATTGACAAAAAGGGGGGATTTTAACTTATATTCTGCGTCAAATTGTAACTCTTTTCTGGGTTAATTGATACAGATTCCAGTTCATGCTGACCCAGACTAGAGTCAGACCGAACAAGACCTGGGTCGGGGTCCATTTTGAACCGGAAGTGTTTAGAGTGAACGGTACGGGAGAAATGATAACACTGACTTACAATGTTTCCAAGCTGTGCAGATCTTCAAGCGTGCCAGCTTGGATATCCAAAAGACGATCATAGGGGGTCGCACCTCTGGTTAAAAAACTGGAAATAATGTAGTTTGCTGATTTTATTTACAAGATGGTTCAGAGCAAAGCAAAAACCGAAAAGCTCAGTTTTAAACAGTTATTAACATTACACCCCTTACTTAAATTGAAATGCACATCAAGCAACCTGAAAATATTCACCAGCTAAGGGGCAGTCAAACCGGAATAGTAGACTTTTGGGAGCTCTAGGATCTCGGAATGTGGGAACGCTCTACGTAAATAATGGAAAACAACCCGGTGAAATTGTTGACCTGGCCACCCGTTTCTCGTTGGCGTAAACACCTC